>CM064554.1:24614829-25314829 GCA_032716605.1 Paralithodes platypus
CACTGCAACGTCCCAAAGGCTGCTCGTCGGTGCAGCTTTTTCTTTAGCAATATAAAGGGGACTCAACTCTATCATCAATTCTGTACACCCAATTTCTTCCGCAGAATCCCCTTACTCTCCTTTTTTTGAAACAGAGATCTCAAGTAACACTAGTCCACCATCTGACAAGTCCTAAGATTAAATTCTTCCAGGTTACGCAACTGCCCCTCCAAAATTTCAGCACCTAAAAAAGGAGGTGTATGTTGCTTCGCACAAAATCTGAAATTGCCCCTGGAGAGAGAGTTACTAGTTGTAGTTCAATTGTCTCCAATATTTATGCATTTATTCCTATATACAAATGACTAATTTCTGCTGGTAAATTCTAAATACATATGTTGCATCTACCGTTCCCCAAATACTCCTCCAGAGCAAAGTCTTTTTGATTCTCTGCCCTCACAACTCAGTGTCCTCAACTTAAATGCTTCTTCTGAAATCACTGTGTTGGGTGATTTAATGTCCATAATGTTGAATGGCTCACTCATTCAGCCAGGACTGATGATGCTGGTCTTGAATGTGAGCTATTTGCAGACTCATTTAATCACACTCAACTAGTCAACCAACCCACCCGTGTACCAGATAATCCTAATCATAATTCCCACCTACTGGACTTATTTTTAACAACCAATTCAGAAAATTATGATGCTACAGTGAAGTCCCCGCTTGGATCTTTGATCACTGTCTGATACAGGCCACCTGTCTATCACCTACCACACCTTCCCATTCTGAACCTGTTTTGGTGACTAAATGGCATTACGATAGGGCAGACTGGGAGGGTCTTCAAGGTTTCTTTATTTATATTCCCTGGACCTCTTTCTTTTCTAATGATGCACATACAAGATTTTGTAAAAATTGGAATGGAAACTTTTATTCCTCATCAAAAGTACAGTAAAAGATCTAATTCACCTAAATGGTTTGACCATAATTGTGCTAGAGTAACTGAACTAAAAGCAATAGCCTACAATGCATACACAAGATCAAAAACACATGAAGCCTTTAATTACTTTAGAAACATCAGAAATAATGCCATAACTGTATTAAACCTAACTAAATCAAACTTTCTCCACAAGCAGGCAAATAAACTTCTAAATAATCCAAATGATAACAAAATATTTTGGTCTACTCTTAACTCATTCAAATCCAACTTCAATACTGCTTCATCCATTCCACCATTAAAATCTCCGATTGGCAATCTTGTAAGTGACCCACGAGGTAAAGCTAACCTTCTTGCGGATATTTTCTCCACCAACTCAACCTTAGATGAAATAAATCAAGATGTCCCTGTACTTAATTTTAATTCGCCTGAAATTCCCTCACTTAAGATCCCCACCAGACATGTCAAAACTATTTTGCAGAATCTCTCAGTAGATAAGGCTCCTGTCCAGATGAAATTCCTCCAATAGTACTTAAGAATTGCTCCTTGGTGCTCGCTCCTGTATTGGCAAAATTTTCCGTCTGTGTACTCATACCTCATGCTTCCCAGTACCCTGGAAAGAAGCAAACATCCATCCAGTTTCTAAAAAAGGTGCCTCTTCAGATCCAGCAAACTACAGACCAATAGCTATAACTTCCACTCTTGGTAAAGTCTTTGAAATTATATTAAATAATCACATAATTAAGAATCTTGAGAATAATAAATTAATCAGTGATAGGCAATATGGTTCTAGACGATGTCGATCAACTTCAGACATTCTTTGCCTTCTTACGCATCAAATCAACCAAGCTACAGACCAACATGGTGAAACACATACAATAGCACTGGATATATCAAAGGCATTTGATAGAGTCTGGCATCAATCCTTATTGTCGAAGATGTCACACTACGGCCTTGCATCATTAGTTCCACTAATTTCTTCTTATCTTCATAACAGAAAAATATGTGTAATGGTAGATGGCCTTTATTCTCAATTTCACTAAATGCTGGTGTTCCCCAGGGATCAGTTTTGGCCCCAACTCTGTTCCTCATTCATATCAATGATCTCATATCTACCACTCATAATCCAATACATTCCTACGCAGATGACTCAACATTCCACAGTTCCTTCACATTTACCAATTCTTTCACCCAACCCGATCTTATAAATTCAAAAATAAACACTGCAATTTCTCTGAACCAGGACCTTTCTAGAATGAATGAATGGGGACAAAAGAATCTAGTTTCCTTTAATGCACAGAAAACCAAGTACATTCAATTTTCTTACCGACAGAATCTCACTGACTCCCATATATTTTTTAATGATGTAAATATTCCCACTTCCCCTAGTATTGACATTCTCGGTGTAACATTAACTACTAACTTGAGATGGACACCTTATGTTAGAAGCATTGCTAAGAATGCCTCTAAAAAACTGGGACTCCTGTACAGAGTTCGAGAATTCTTCACTGACGAGCAGTTGGCCGTAATATATAAAAGTCATGTGCGTTCTCAGATGGATTACTGTTCACCTCTGTGGAGTGGAAGTGGAGTGGTTGCATTGAGGCAGTTGGACAAAATTCAAAATAAAGCTAATAGATTAATCAATAACCCTGCAATCACACAGGACCTTCCTACATCAAATCAACGAAAATCAACGAAAAAGATTTTGCATCCCAGGAGCTGGACTGGACGACATTGTGGAAGCCTTCGAAGATACCACAAAGGATGCAAATGAAAATACCCTTTTTGTCATCCATGCTGGTTCAAATGACGTCATGCGCACCAGATCCGAAGAGTTGATGGAGAAATATCGCAAGATGATTCAGCACTACAAAAACAAGTCAAGGAATATCATCATCTCAGGCATTCTCCCCAAGATCGACGCACCTGACAAATTCTACGACAAGGCTTTCAGCACAAATAGCCGAATAAACATTTGTGTCTGAGGGAAGAAGTTGAATTCATCAACCTCTGGGACAACTTCTACAACCAGCCTACTCTGTTCCACAAGGATGGCACTCATCTAAACCCTGTGGGTTCAGCACGCATGGGTCGTCTCCTACACGAAGCAGTCCGCAGCCATGGATCAAAAAACGCCATCCGAGAAGAAGCAGCAGTGACATAAATCATCCAACGCCAAGAAAAAAACAGAGGCAAACGAGGACCACCAGCGATAAGGACCGAAGACAGCGAGGACCGAGGACAGCCATGAACATAAATGTAGATCCGACAAGAACCAAAAATATTATTAAAGAGCGTTCCGTGAGTTCTAAAATAACAAATTTAAAGGTTTTCTATGCAAACGCTCGTAGCATACGCAATAAATTTCAGATTTAGAGGAGCTAGTGTTTACAGAAAATTATGATGTGATTGGCATAACAGAATCTGGCTCAATACAGAAGATAGAGACTTTTTAGCAGAGTATTCACTTCCCGGTTATGTAAGGTTTGAGAAAAGCCGAATAAATCGAAATGGAGGTGGCGTTTTACTTGATATCAAAGAAAGTCTTAACCCTACCCTCTTGTCAAAACCTCAAATTGTGAACGTGGACGCATATTTGTGCTAATAAAGAATAATAAAGGTACCAAAATAATACTTGCATTAATATACAGACCTCCAGCTCAATCAGTGCAAACTGACCGAGAAATTTACGAACAAATTGCAGATGTAAGTAACTCACAAGATACCGTAATTTTTGGTGACTTTAATTTACCTGTGACCAAGTGGGGCGATACTCTTACTTCACACTCCGGACATGACTTGTATACGAACTTGCAAGAGAGTTCGCTTTATCAATTTGTTGGAACGCCGACCCGTGGTAATAACGTTCTTGACATTGTACTTGCAACAAAAGAAGAATAATAGAGAATTTGAATGTTGGTGATGAATTCAGTAACAGCGACCATCGTACGATAACTTTCACTTTAAAGTTTACTAGTAACGAACCAAATAGTAGCATCGAAAAAGTCCCTAATTTCAAGAAAGCAAACTTCCATAAACTTAGAGCTATGTTTAAAGAAACTGACTGGAGCTTTTTAATTCACAATAACGACATAAATACATCTTGGAAGTTATTCGAAGCCACTTACCTAAAAGCAGTGCAAGACTGCATACCATCGAAAACTCGGCGTCCAGGCCATAATAATAAGCCCAAATGGTGGAATAAAGAAATTCAAACTGCCTGCTTGCTAAAAAATGTGCTAATGATAGATTAAAATCCTCACAAAATGACGAAGAACGGCTGAAATTTGTAGAGCTACGACGCAAAGCCAAAAAGTTAATTAAGCAAAGTAAAAAGACCTTAGAGTTACATATTGCGAATCAAAGTAAAACAAACCCGAAAGAATTCTATAGTTATATCAGAAAGAAAAAAGTTGTTACTTCAACTGTTGGACCGTTAGTCGATGAAAATGGAGAATACACCAAAGACGAAGAACAAATGAGTAATGCCATCAATACCTTCTTTGCATCAGTTGTTACAACAGAAGACCTCAGTGATATCCCTACACCATCGCCGATTCAGATTGATAATTCAGATGTCTAAGCAATATCACCGTTACAGAGAGAGAAGTATTGAATTGTTTAGATAAACTCAAGGTAAATAAAACGCCTGGACATGATACAATCTCGCCTAGAGTTCTAAAGGAAGCTAAGGATGAGCTCTCTAAACCACTGACATTACTATTCAATAAATCCTTGCAGTCTGGAACTATGCCCGATCAGTGGAAGCTAGCCAACGTAACACCGATATTCAAAAAAGGCAGCAAATCCCTACCCAGTAACTATCGTCCAATTAGCTTAACCTCAGTTGTATGTAAAATGCTAGAAACGGTCATACGAGACAGACTCGTAAATCACTTAGAGGAAAAATAACATACTTAAAGATACTCAACACGGCTTTCGTAAAAAACGTTCCTGTTAACAAACCTCTTAGACTTCTTCCACGATATCCTCAACCTCTACGATGAGAGTAAAGCTGTAGATATTATATACCTTGATTTTCAAAAGGCCTTTGACAAAGTTCCCCACAAACGTTTACTGCTAAAACTAAAAGCGCATGGAATACAAGACGGTGTGTTGAAAATGGATAGAAAATTGGCTCAGCGACAGAAAGCAAAGAGTAGTCATAAACGGTAAGGCATCAAAATGGACCAATGTAAGTAGCGGGGTACCCCAGGGATCGGTACTAGGACCAATTCTCTTTCTAATTTACATCAACGACATAGATGAGGGTCTCACCTGTACAATCTCAAAATTTGCTGACGATACAAAAATTGCAAATAGCGTACTCTCAAAAGAACAAGTTGACGATATGCAACACAATCTAGATAAATTGTCATGTTGGGCCCAAATTTGGCAAATGAGTTTCAATGCGGATAAATGTAAAGTACTACATATCGGATACCTAAATGAGAAAGCAAACTATTCGATGAATGGCACTCAGCTTAAGAATGTAACAGAGAAACCGATCTGGGAGTAACAATATCGAGTAACCTAAAACCGAGGTCAACAATGTTCAGAAGTTGTTAAGAAGGCAAACAAAATAATTGGCTTTATAGGCAGGTCATTTGAGCATAAATCCAAAGAAGTTATCCTAACCCTTTACAATTCATTAGTCCGCCCTCTTCTGGAATACTGCGTTCAATCCTGGTGCCCTTATTACCAAAAAGATATAAACAAGCTAGAACGAGTTCAACGTAGAGTTACCAAAATGATACCTAGCCTAAAGAACAAACCATACGAAGAGCGTCTTAGAGAATTAAATCTATTTCCTTTAACCCAGCAGAGATTAAGAGGTGACTTAATTCAAGTGTTCAAAATCATCAAAGGCATCGACAATATGAACTGTAGTAAGTACTTCACTATCGACCAATCTAATTACACGCGGGGAAACGGTTGCAAATTTATTGGTAATCTTTTAACTCACACGAATCTAAGAATTTCTTCTTCAATCGAGTTGTCAACTTGTGGAATGGGCTTCCCCGAAACGTTATAGACTGCATCACCGTTGATTCATTTAAACTCCGCCTAGACAAATATCTCGCATCAAACCCGCGACTGACTGCGTTTGTAAATGAATAACTTTATTTTATCCCCCCCTCAGTTACTAACTCATCTGTCCCCTACTAACTTCCTAATCCTGCCACGGACATTAGTTCCAGGGCAGTAATTCCCTTTCCAATGTTCCCTTACCCACTCTAAACCACTGTTGGACACTTGATCCTCAGTGTTTTGGAGGACAAGCAACCTAGAAGGGTCACTAGATCTGTTGTTGCTTGATTTCCTTTGTACTCCTTTGTACTACATTATCCATACGAAGAAACGTTGCATCCCTTGCATTAGTCTACAGATATTTTCACAGCAATTGTTCCGAGGAACTTGCTTCAATTGTGCCGCCTCTCCGCATCTTTCCCCGTAGAACTAGGGCAGCTGAGAGCGCCCATGAATTTACACTTTCTCCTCCACAATGCAGAACTTCTGCTTATCAAAATTCATTTATCCCTAGAACTACTACTCTTTGGAATTCACTTCCCTCGAGTTACTTTCCACAAACTTACAATCTACAAAAGTTTAAATCCAGTTGTTACAAACATTTTATGAATGGAGGATGCCTTTAGGCACATGGACCTTTTTGTTTTATCTGTGTTTTTCCTTCCTCCGTTCATTGTCTCTTAAAACAAAAAGAGAAGGGGTTAAGGGGTTAAGATTTGGTTTTATTGTTATTTGGTTGATTGATGATTATGATTGATTCTGCTTCTGGTAGATTCTCTCTCGTTGAATGTAGATTCTGGTTTACCTCCGTTATTATTTTATTATAATTTAAGTAATAGTAAATGCTGCCATCGATCCCTATTACCATACATATAATGTTGATACCTATAGTAAAGGGGATTTAAAATACTTGTATCCAGCCACAGGATATTTATTCAGGAACAAAACTTAATGAATGCAGGAACAGGTGTACTTGAAAATAATTATAGGGAGAATTTCCCCAAATAGGGAGAATATCTCCAGACCTCTTATCGAGACCAAGCCCGTTGTCTAAGTGGACTAAAAGCCTCTCTCACACCTCTCTCTACCTTCCCTACACATCCTACAGAGCTGATGGAAAATCCCATGAACATTTCCGTATCACGTATCACGTAGGTAAGGCCTGTTGATCCTAAGAGTGTTGAGTTGGGTGTAGTATAAAACTGACAAGACAAAACAAGACCAGGAAGTCACATTGATATAACCTCCTAGATGTACAGTCACCCGCTTAAATATACAATTCACTGCAAGTATATTACCTTAAAATTATATGAGAGTTGTAATAATGATTCCTATAGTAATTATATGAGAGTTGTAATAATGATTCCTATAGTAATTATTAAACATAATATGTAATATTCTTGCTAAAACAGCTTCCCATAAGTTAGGTGTGCTCAACCATATCAGTGGGTTTTTCGCCCATGCACAGCTTCTTGCACTGTATAGAGGCTCAGTGCGTCCATGTATTGAGTATTGTTCGCATGTGTGGGGATGTTTCACCCATACCGCTTTTCTAGAAATGGTAGGGTCAAAAGCCTTTCATCTCATCAACTCAGTTCCTCTTAGTAATTCCCTACAATCTTTCTGTACACACCATAATGTTGCACCTCTCTCACTCTTCTACTGATATTACAATAACCATTGTTCTTCAAAGCCTTCTCAGTGTATACCTCCTGCCTTATTGAGAGTGAGGAGGACCCGCCTTTCAAAACACTCCCACCCTATTCTGTCCAACTCTAACCGAAGAGTAAAACAATTTTCCCAGCCTTTTTTCCATTCAACAAGCAAGTTTTAGAACTCTCTCTCTCAATCTGTCTTTTCCTCATCCTGTGACTTAACCCCTTGGTGCGCTATTGGCAACAGTGTGTGATGTCGGTAACAGGAACTGCTTGAGTGAAGTTTGGAGCACCAAGGTCCTGGGATTTAAGGATGACCGTATCAAGCCTAGGAAGTTCAATGTGGTTTATTTCACTTTATTACTCCATGACCTACATGCATAACTACAATGAAAAGCTATAAATCTTATAACAAAACAATAACACAAATATAATGTAAACCATTTTCCGCCCAGTTGCACCTTCATATGAAAACAATTTAGTGATGATAATCAAATTCAGATGGCATTTTTTAGTATTGAACAGTACTTCTTACATAATATATAATAACCTAGTGTCGTCATTGAACATTTTGAGTAAAAGCAATGGGAATTTGGATATAATGGAGACAAAATATGAATACTTTTTAGTTAGAATAAATTTGATCTATCATTATTCAAGGTGTTGTGGGATTTTCTACAGGAATATTCTAGATTGGCATTTGCTAACTTTATCTTGTACGGTGTAGCCAACCCCAAAATTCCTCGACCTAACCCTCCAAACTCTTCAAACCAATCCCCATCCCCTCCACCAATCCCCATCCCCTCCACCAATCCCCATCCCCTCCACCAATCCCCATCCCCTCCACCAATCCATACTAGAAAATACTATATCCTACCTTTTCTGTAGCCATCCAGTCCAGTCCATTAATGTAAAAAGTATATCTAGTAGTGACAGGTTTAACGGCATAAGACAACTTTCATATATTCTCCATTATCAGAAATGCAATAGATATGGCTAATGTAAACATGTTAACGGAAACCTACCTATGAGCGGCTCTGACCATACCCAATTATACCTAAGCATATAATTTGGATGCAACAAAAAATATACGCGCTTATATCAACTCGTGTAAATATTGGAAATTAGGAGCAGGGGAACGATTGGCTTGCTGTTTGTTGAGAGAGAGAGAGAGAGTTACAAGGAATTACTGCATAGTGAATTATACATTTTCTAGAGCGTGCACAAATATTATGTAATTTGTACTTGAACTGGTAAACTCCTGAACCGTTTACAACTTCTGAGGGAAGTTTGTCTTACATGTGAAAAGTTTCCCCATACACTAGTACTAAACCTTTTCAGCCATAACTTTGAGCCATTGTTACATGTTGTATTCACATTGATGATAAACATATTGTTATAATCAAGATTGTCAAACCCACATAATATATTAATGACATCACTCAATTATACTCGTACTATAGACGTTTCCATCGAAAAGAGAACCATTTTGAAATGGTTGTGAAACATTGAGCGTCTCTGTGAGGGTCATGTGATAGCTATTGAGATTAACTTAGTATCAATAAGTTGCTTGATGTAGCTGAGGAATAACTATTGATGAAGCTCTCCTCAGACTAACGGTTAACTTTCACATCCCAACCAGCCTTCAGAAGGCTGTACAGATAATGGTTGAACCTTAACACTATTGTAGATGTGCATTTTTTTTTTCTATATCCAGCTTCTACCTCCGGACATAGGCTTCAGGAGGTTTTATTCCAGACAGTGAATGAGACAATGAGATAGTTTGAGCGAAGTACAGAACAAATTCCATCCCAATAATATCTTCCCATTGATACATCGGGATTCGAACCCGGGACCTTAGGAATACCAGTCCAGTGGCAAGACCATTACACCACACCTCCCGTAGAAAGACGAGGTCTGAAAGTAAATGTGAATACAATTAAGCAAGATCCTCAGATGGTATGGCCACATGCCTAGAAGGACTGAAGGAAGAGCAGTAAAAGAATGTATATAAGTGAATTGGAAGGAAGAAGAATACGTGGAAGGCCGAGAAGAAGATGGTATGAATGGTGATTCAATGAGTGTAAAAGCATGCAAAGGGAATAGATAAAACAAAAGAAATCGAAAATGATAGGAATTAATGGAAGAAGTTTGTTAGGGAGAGCACATGAAGGTCTCTGTACCGTTTGTTAGGGAGAGCACATGAAGGTCTCTGTACCGTTTGTTAGGGAGAGCACATGAAGGTCTCTGTACCGTTTGTTAGGGAGAGCACATGAAGGTCTGTGTACCGTTTGAAATGACAAACCTGGAAGGTCTTCAGCCATGATGATGATGTGAAGCAACTCTGCTGTGGAAAATGTTTAGCATCTGAGATGAGGGCACTAATTTTGGGGTTGGTGAATGAATGAAGTTTCGAATGATAGAGTGCTTTTGGCTAGTATCTGATGTATGTATTCTTTCCCTGTCATCACTGTTCGATTGCCTATGTTGCATACTATTCCTCCCTACTATTTTAAGTGAGCGCGAGTTTGGCTACTGACTGACTGACAATCCCAAAAATATTTTATAGGTACTATAATATGCATCATACCTCTGTCTGTCTTGTGGTGAAGTTTTTCTCCAATGATTGCATTTGTGACACCGAATTTATATATTTTAAGAAATAAGCCATTGTAATTTACCTGGGAAATTATTGCCCTTTCTTTGGTGCGTACTCAGATATTTTCTATTTCGTTTGAGATCTAAAAAGTTATTGATTTATGGAGGCAATTTACCAGGTGGGGGCTCATGGGTTGAGATAAACATGGAATGATAATCGCCAAGCTGTACATAATTATCTTGCAAAATGCAATGGCACTGAAATAATTATTCTATCTATCTATTGCCTGATGCCGTGATCCCCGAAGGGGTGGACACGAACGAACCGCCCCCATGCACCTCTGTCCCCAGTCAGTCGACGCCCCTCCCCCCAACCAGCACCTCCTTCGTTCATGTAGTTCCTCACTCCATCCTTCCACCTCATATTCGGTCTACCTCTCCCCCTCTGTCCCTCCACCTCGCTCTCGTACACCCTCTTAGTCATTCTCTCGCTTTCCATACGTTCCATATGGCCGAACCATCTCAAGTTGTTCCTTTTCACACTTTCCAGCACATCTACCTCCACACCACACCTCCTTCTTACTTCCTCATTAGTCTGTCTATCCCTCCATGTAACTCCGCACGCACTCCTTAAGTAATTCATTTCCACTGCTCTCACTCTTGGTCTGAGTCTCTCAACCAACGTCCATGTTTCACTTCCGTAAGTAATTATTAACAATGGTATAAAGGATTTTGTGGATCGTCTATACCGGGCCTGTGACGTCACAAGAGTGCAAGTCCACCATCCAGTCTAGGCTAAGGATACTGGTGTGACGTCACTATGACGTCACAGGCCCGGTATAGACGATCCGCAAAATCCTTTATACCATTGTTAATAATTATTTCAGTGACATTGCATTTTACAAGATAACTACTGTATATGCAGGTTGGCATTTATCATTCCATGTTTACCTCAACCCATGAGCCCCCACCTTTAAGAAAGTCATCCAGTGATTCACCAATCAGAAAGCTTTTGGTTCATTTGTTGTTAACGAGGTAAAACCTACTTTATATGTTTTGCTACGTTCCTTTCTGTTGGGCACCCTGTTTTCCTCTTTCCTGAAAGGTCGTAAGGGAAATAGTTATATTTTCATTCAAACTAGAGAGTTAAATTTAGTTGAAATGCATGTTCATTATTCATCAAGTTTCTATTTTTCATTAATTTTGGTTCAAGTATATAAAATGTTCTGCATCTACCTGCAGCTATTTTATGTTTATTTGTTCTATTTGGATAAGGGAGACAAAAGGCAGAACTGCCTGTGACGAGTGCCTCCCCCAGAGTTGAAAGAGTGACAGGGCCAAAATCAAGGAATATTCGAGCCAAAATGCCTGGACACACGGAGTTTGAAGCAATTTAAGTCATAGGATGAGGGGAAGATGGATTCAAGGAGAGAGCTCCAGAGCTCAGCTGTTGAATAGAAGAAGGTTTGGGATATCGTTTCACTCTTGGATTGGAGAGTTGCACAGAGTAGGGATGGGATTGTTCTGCAAGACAGGTGCTATGTACCCCACATAGAGGAAGTGGTATACACTGAAAGAGCCCTGAGGAACATTGATTATTGTAATAGTGGTAGAATAGCGAGAGAGATGCAAAGAATCAATGAATGAATGGACGTGACTTAATGAGACGAAAGGCTTTCTTTTCTACTTTGTTGAGAAGTGTTGTGCGAGAGGGTCCTCCCCACATATGCGAACAATACTCAATAAATGGACGCACTGTGCCCCTGTACAGAGCAAGAAGCTGTGCAGGGGTAAAGAATCCTGGAGGTGGTTGAGCACACCCAGTATCTGGGAAGCTGTTTTAGCAAGGGTGGCAATATGGTCTTTCCAAGTGAGATCAGGAGAGAAAGAGACTCCTAGACTACTGAGGGAAGATAAAGGATTCATGAGTGTATTGTTGAAGTATAAGGGATAGTCCTATGGGAGTTCTTTACAGGTAGTTAAATGGAGAAATTGGGTTCTGGAAGATAGAAGCTATTCACAATGTATTCTGCTTTCCAAACCATTGAGCTCTATTTCTTGATCCTTGGCTGCCACTTTTTGTTTTCGTCTTTTCGTCAGGCTTTCCTGATAACACCTGATTATCGTCAAAGGCCTATGTGTCCTTAACTCCATTAATGTCTGAAATTATATTTGAGGATCCAACCACCATTTTTATGATTTTGTTTCAGCCCCTAATGTACTTAACCCTTCTTTAGCGGCGCGCATCATATGTCGAGTGAAAGAAATTTGGACTATGTGGCGGCTCACAACATAAGTCGTGTGGCATTTTCAGCACGTAATGTTGCTGGGAGAGAGAGACAAGTGGTGGCAGGAGAGTAGCAAGCGTATGACTGCTCCAGACCACCGCTGTGGACCAACTGACATGAATCCCACCCTCCTCCACCCTCTCACACTCGCTACACAGTGAATTGTTTAGGGAAAGAACCGAATTACATGGTTATTGCACTCGTGTTGCGCGATTGTTCCAAGAGAACTAGCGGTCATACAAGGATCGTTGGGGTGTCATTGGAAAGCTCTGTTTATGCTCTTTCAGGGATAGATACTTGTTTTACACTCTGGGTCTTATTTAGGCATGAAAATGATCACGTAAACAGCCCTATTTTGGGTAAAAACACCCCGCTGGTGGCTACATATTATTTACCGCCTAGGCCGCTCGTTAGGTGATAAATATAGTAAAACATGTACTAGACTTTTAAGGCGGAATCCCACTAGGTGAATTTGCAACGGCGAATGCTTGGCGAATTATTTGTTTTGTCTATGTCCGTTATTCGCAGGCGATCGCTGGCGAGCCGGGTTTTCAAAGAAGCGAATCAGGCGAAACAGGCGATGGCCGTGCGATAGAAGTACGAGTACCGTCCGATGACGGCGACTTGTGAGGTGATAATAGTGAATTATGTATGACAATTAGAGGTGAATCAGAGCGAATGCTGCGACAGGTGATGGCGACAATTACGATGCCAGTGCAATTGTCCTTCGATTGTTGTACAAAGTGGTGCGATAACATGGGGAATGTTGTGCGAATATGGTGAATGACCGACGAATGTCCAACATATGTTTTCTCGTGAATCCCGCGTGTGACCTCAGCAGATTTGGTAATTGGGTTAGCAGGTATGATATGGTATAAATAGACTGTGTCATGCTCAGTTCTCCAACAGTATTCCTCATAACCTCGGACACACCACACAACCAAGCTTTGACACCCCAGCGCCATGGATCTACTCCTTACAACCTCCAATGTTCGCCTCCAGTTGGCTCTGTCGTTGGAGCAAGAATTTTTTGAGATAGAGTACCTGGCGGCACTCATAAAAAGGAGACGAGAAAGGAAGATCAAGAAAAAAACAAGAAGGAGGAGGTGGTGGATTCGACCTTGGCTTATTACTCCACGGCCTCAGGTTCACAGGCAGAAGACAGATAGAGGAACAACCACATGCTTTTGACCCTGCTGCGAATTCTTCCTGGAGCAGTAAGGGAACACTTTGTCATCAATGACCTATCTGGCTTTGACAGAGATATCATCATCATTTGACGAGCCAACTGTTGGCTGCCAAGACAATCTCCCAACAACAAATTGGAGCAGTTCAGCGTATTCCGACGCAGTCACAACGTCAGGCTAAGAATGATAACTGTCAGAACAAAAAGCAGGAGAACTGGTGGATGAGAGAGGAGGACCAGTCAACTTGCCCAAGGATGATTCCTTCTTCTAGGACCAACAAAGTAAAGGACAATGCCTTGTGTTGATCGATCCTTTTGATTTTAAGGCTTGCAACTCTTAATGCAGCATCCATGATATCTGCGATCAGGCTAAAGCCAGAAGAGCTAGTGCCAACAACAGACCAAATACAGAAGAATATGGTAAACCTTTCTCAGCAAAGCCACGCCGGGTTGCCAAAGCAAATAACTCTCAAGAGAACTCGGAGCAGAGTCCTGAAGATGCAAGGCAAGAGGACCTCGGTAAAGAAGAATTAAGTAAGCATGTGGACGAAGAAGACTTGACCGATGTGCTACTCTAGTTGTGGTGGGGGTGACCGGCAAAGCATCAGGAGCACCTGTATATACAAAAATAAAAATATATGGCCTCAATGTATATATCTTTGTTGACACAGAGGCTGCCTGCTTATGTATATATACTTGATTCTACCAGAAACACAGGAGCAAACTAGGAAAGCTGAGAGCTTCCTCCACTTACTTGATAGGGGCTAGTGATGTCCCCTAGCCACTGCAGAGCGAAGCCTCCCATTCGAGTAACCACATGCAAACCGACAGTCCAAGTGTCACACACCTTAATGTGTTTTATTCCCAGTGCCAAATTCATGATGGATATATGGGACTGGATTTGTTGGAGAAACTCGGACACACCATCAACTAAACAGGTCGACGCCTTTACTTCCACGAAAGAAAACAAAAAAATTAGACTTCCCACCGACCATGATGATACATCAACCAGCAAACCAACATAATGAAGACTCTTCTGGTATCCACCTCATAACACAAGCTATCAACAGAAGTAGCACCATTATCCAACCGGCTTACGGACCACCCCGCACGTATGGCCGTCAGTTTACGGACCACTCCGCACATATAGCCGTCAGTATGTACCACTCAGTAGTAGCAGGTTAGTACCGCTCCACACCCTAGTCGGGGACTGAAGGGTACTAAATACAGAGGTTCTTTCTAATACACTACCTGCCTTGCAGATTGGACCGCTCCACAATAGTATGGAAGGGTACTAAATACAGCAGTCCTATATTATGCGCTACCTGCCTTGCAGATTGGAGCCTCACATCACCAAGTATGGCTAACCGTCAGTAAACCTCACAATCAAACCCTGGTTTTTTCACCCCAACTAGAACAACCTGTAGCCCTACACTGCCTTATATCATCAGTACTGATTTCTCCCCATAGTCACGCCATTCAGATAGCCAACATATCATGATGGCCTATCACTCTTCCGAAGGACCTGGTCATCGTAGAATTAGAAACATTCAATGACCCTGCAACTACAGCCTCGCCGGTGACCCCCCAACGCTACCTAAAATTCCAACTCGTCTACCCATTCAACATTAACAAGACTTGGAACAAGTATTAATTTGATACAAGGATATGTTTGACACCAATTCTACTGATTTAGAACACACCACCCTTCTCACACAGCCAATTTACATCACGGGACCCCCACTGTGCCAGCCCTCCAGTCGGAAAACATCCAATGGCAGGAGGAGGAACGGCAAATACAAGAAATGGTGGAGGCAGGTATTCCCCAGCCGTCTACTAGCCCTTAGTCCTGACCCCTGGTATTAGTAAAAAAAAAAAAGATGGTTATTTACACTTCTGTATAGACTATCAACACCTAAATGATGTCCCCATCAAAGATGCAACACACTTACCTCAGATAAATGACTCGCTGGACTCCCTCTTCGTCGCCAAATGGTTCTCCATCCTGGATTTGCAATCTGAGTTGTTGTTGTTTTTGTTCCCCAAGTTGCCTGGCCGAACAGCCCGAAGGCCCCAAGCAAGGCCAAGGCCATAACCGAGCACCCCCACAGAACCCTCCCTGCCGACCACAATAAAGCCTGGGTGACCGAAGCCACTCCATGGTGGGGAGCTGAGGAGGGTGTGGAAACGTCTGGGAAACCAAAGCCCCACCCAGGGCCCTGTGCCCCTCAGCAATTATGAAGAGAAAGTTGAAGGGCAAAGGAAAAATGTGACGCTTTGGCTTCCAATCTAGGTAGATTGGGAGGTCAATCCACGGAAGAGACGCCGTCACTTGAGATCTAGAAAATATATAAGAAAAAGGAACAGTCAGAGTAAGCTATGGGTATGGCAGAGATTGCTCAGATCTCACTCTGATAGACCAGCCCATCACCACATGACTAGAACCCAATCCTCTCAGCATCAGCTAGGAAAGGCCCTAGAAAGCCACCTTTTGGGGGGAGGGGGGGGGAAGCTGCCCTATTTCAACCCCTTTCGTGGTTGGGCACCCGCCGTGCAATCTGAGTACTGGCAGGTACCAGTGAGGGAGGATCACAGAAAGAAGACGGTTTTCTAGACCAGTGGTGGCGAGTTGTACATTTTGAACGTGCTTCCCTTCAGATTTTGCAACTCCTTCATGATTGATGGAATCGGTACAATGTGGGCTGAACTGGGAACATGTTTAGACTAATTGGATGAAATTACGCTTTGGGCTAGTCTTCAGCCACGTTCAAACCACATGACTGAAACTCAAGACCTCAAAATATACCATCACCCACGAGCCCATTGCCTTCTATGGGCACATTATATCCGAGAAATTAAGTGTCATCGCCAGCATAACACTTTCCATAAACGTCAAAAGATTTTAAGCCCGTCTGGGTTCTGCATGTTCTACACTGATGCCTCCCTTGTCGGAATTGGAGCTGTCTCAGGACAAGTCAGGGATGGCAAGGAACACTAGTCTTGATAGCATGTGCCAGCACCACCATCAATCCCTCACAGAAGAATTATGCCACCACTAAATGTAAGTATTTAGGGGTTGTATGGGCCCGCGGCCCCGCAACCACTTTTGAACCTTCTTATTGGGAACTCGGTTCACCTTTTTCATCGACCATCAATTCCTGCAATGGCTCAAAAGATCAGAAACAACCACTACTCTCATTGTTCTCTGGCAGGAGACCTTGGAAGAATTCAATATCGATGTTCAATATAGGCGAGGAAAACTCCAAATGAATGCAGAAGCCCTCTCCTGACTTCCTACCAACAGTGTCACCCCTCGAATTCAAGAACCACAAAAAAGTTGCTCTAACAATGGGAAACTCTAATAAAGCCCAACTGGCTGCCTACCAAAGTGCTTGGAATTTTAGAACTGATAGGGGACCAACTGTACATCCCTTTTGGACACCTGGCAGTAGATCCTCAGGCTCCAGAATACATTATGACCTCTTTACACATAAACAATGGCATCTAAGTGGGACAGAAGAAATTAGTGCAATTGTGTAGCGACATCTGTTGCAACACAACAACTTCTACCATCGCCAAATCCATCACAGAAGCCTACCGTGCGTGCTACATCGAAGAAAAATAAACCCGATCACCAGTACCTTCGAGGCAGCTGATAGCCTCTAAACCTTAGCAACTTTTGGATGTGATGGGGTCAATTCTGGCAAAGACCAGCAGGAAATATATCATAACCTTTGTGGATGCATACTCAAAATTCATCATTGCATGCCTCACTAAGGAACACTCGGCATTGGCTGTTACAGAAGCCCTGCTCACTGATGTCTTTCCCCATTTCTGAATCCACTCAGACAACACACCAAACGTCTTGGGACAGGTGAGTGGGAGAAACTTTCAGAAATGATTGTATACAAAATATCTCTCTCATCCCCTTACTGGCCACAAGGGAACTGTGTATGCGAAGAGAGCCATAAAGCTTGGCAAATCAACTTTGCTCATGGTTAGTGGCACTCAACACAGGAGACTGGCCCTCCCAGGTAAAGATTATTTAATGAGGTATGAACACCTGCCCTAGAGAAGATGGAATCACACCCCACTAACATGTCTTTGAATCACTTATTATGCCACTTCGTCATTTGGCCAAAGAAGAACACCCTCCCATATCTTCCGGCGACCCTCTACAACACCTCAAGAACTGCCTCTGTCATCTACAACAGGGCCAGGATCTCCAAAAGCCTAAGGCCTAAAGATTAACCCATACCAAGTCGTTGATCAAGTCACACCAAACTGCTGCTAGCAGATAAACTTCATCTGCGATTGCAAGGTCCTTACATTATCTGTAAGATTCCGAATTCAAATCATCATCGACTAACATGGTGAGAAAAGGGTATACATCAATCGCCATGTGAGCTCATAATAACCACGTAATATTGACAGCTTATCTCCCTCACTAATAGATAATAATTGCCAAACCTACCCTATAATTGCCCCCACTCAATCGACATATATAGGCTATCAACCAGAAACCATAGTTTTCTTACTGTTCCCACCTCAACTTTCATCGTACCTTGCCCCCTTCTATACTCACCCACCAATCCGACTTTCCCCATCAATTTGTCCTCTAAATCCCTACCATCGTCTTCGGCTCCACCTGCCTGCCTACCTCTCCCCCTAACCCAACACCGACATCTCTCACCTTTCCTGCATAAGCTTCTCCCTCTCTCTCACCCTCTTTTCTACGCACACCACCCCCTACAATTACTACTTCAGTGCCTCATTCACCTACACCAATTTCCAACACGCCTTCCACCTCTTCCCAAACGCCCCTTCACCTCTCCCACCTCATTCACATTTTCCACAATTACCAAACGTGGTGTACGTTACCAGCCCACCATCACAAAATTGGCTCGCTTATCCATTCCTCCAATTGTGTTAGCTTGGGAATTCGTTCCCCATCATCCTCAACGTCTGTGACAATTCTAACCCCCACCCGAACCACCTCATCTACTCCCACTATTCCCCAATCTCCTCAAATTCAATCTTCAACAAACACAACTTCCACTTATCCCAGCTTGCAGCCCAGATTTCCAAAAACGCCTCAGGCAGATCAGTATTTTTCCGTCCACACACAATAAAAATAACTCTGATAACTGGTCAAAGGTAATCATTTGAATGCCAGCCACCATCGCAGTCACAGCTCCCCCTGCCAAATTGTTTACTTCAAATATATCTTCTGGTATTCCATCACCAGACAGCAGAAACGTGTAATTTTAGCGAACCATCTGATAATGATTTGCAACAACAACGATGATTAGGTGAAGGACAAAATTACCTTGATTTGCATGCACCTTAATGAATTGGAGTCAGTCAATGACCGCGTATACGAAGTGTAAGATGAGTCCATAGACACTGAGACAATAGCTGGTGACAATGATGAATATTCCGAAGTGATGGAATCAATAAAAGCTAAACTTGAATCCATACAAAAAAAAATCCCCTATTCTGCCCAACAGTAATGCCATGTCCAAGGTAGCAGGGGTAAATCTACCTACACTCCATTTACCCAAATTCAATGGCAACCTGGCAACATGGAAAGGATTCTGGGACCTTTTCCGCTGCACAGTCCACAACAACAAGATATTCAGCACTTCACTTATCTATGCGGGCAGCTGGAGGGGGAGGCACAGAAGTTGTTGGAGGGATTCAGTTTGATAGCCAGTAGCTACGCCACCGCATTAGCTCTACTATTTTTTTTCTTTCTATGTGAGTGAGGGCGGCAAAAGGCAGAACTGCCTATAGCGAGTGCCTCCCCCATAGTTGAAAGAGTGACAGGGCCAAAATCAAGGGACGTTCGAGCCAAAATGCCTGGACACACAGAGTTTGAAGCAATTTAAGTCATAGGAAGAGGGAAAGACTGATTCTGGGAGAGAGTTCCAGAGCTCAGCTGTTGAATAGAAGAAAGTCTGAGAGTGACGTTTCACTCTTGGGTTGGAGAGTTGCACAGAGTAGGGGTGGGATTGTGTTGCAAGACGGGTACCACGTGCCCTACATAAGGGAGGTGGTATACACTGGGAAAGCTCTGAGGAACACTGATTATTATAGTAGCGATAGAATAGCGAGAGAGATGCAACATTGCGGCGAAGAGAGAGAGATTGCAGAGAGTTGGTGAGTGGATGGTAGTTAATGATACGAAAGGCCTTCCTTTCAATTTTGTCTAGGAGAGCGGTGTGAGAGGAACCTCCCCACACATGTGAACAATACTCAATACAAGGACGCACTATGCCCCTCTACAGAGTAAGAAGCTGTGCAGGGGTAAAGAACCCCCTAAGGCAGTTGAGAACACCTAGTTTCTGGGAGGCTGCCTTAGCAAGACTGGTAATATGGTCCTTCCAACTGAGAGCAGAAGAAAAAGAGACACCAAGAATATTGAGAGAAGATGAAGGATTGATTTTTGTATTGTTGAAGAACAAGGGATAGTCCGCAGGGAGATCCTGACGGGTAGATAGATGGAGAAATTGGGTTTTGGAAGCATTAACCCTTCCCGGACGGCTAGTACGTTTATTACCCTGTGCTGCCTGGCGGGGTGATTCAACAAATATTCGCTCAATTTTGCTCGCCGTAGCGCCATAACTATAGCTCAGATGCGAACGAAACGGTGATTTTTGGAACGAGCAACTCTCCCTATAAAAGTCTAGCCAGCATGTTGCGGCGAGTGTGGAGGGAGAGGGGAGGTGATGAAGAGGAGTTACTTTTATGGACTGCGCTCTGACTTAGGCCTCTCTGACTTAGGCCTCTCTCTCTCTCTCTCGCTCTTGCTCTCGCTTTCTCTTCTCTCTCTCTCTCTCTCTCTCTCTCTCTGTATATGTATGTATATGTATGTATATATATATATATATATATATATATGTATATGTGTGTATATGTGTATATATATGAATGTATATGTATATATACTGTATATATGCATGTATGTGTGTATATATGTATGTATGTATGTGTATGTATGTATGTATATATGTATGTGTATATGTATATATATTGAGTATATATCACAAATACACGTGAACCACTAAATGATTCTAATCTCTGAGTGGGGTTCGAACCGCCGACTGTCAGCTAGGACGATAGCCGACGCTTTAATCAACTACACCACGGCAGTCTAAAAGACACTCAACCTTCTATCCTATTTATGTTAGGGAGAAGGGAAACCCACTAGGCGAATATATTTCAATTCATACCTAGTCGTAGGATCCATATTCCAGAATACCATACTATGATTTCTGAGTGTCCCGACGCAACTCGGGCCGAAATTGATTTAATTTAATTCTAACCCACCAAGCATGAGAGTTACAAATATTGAGTATATATCACAAATACACGTGAACCACTAAATGTTTCTAAACTCTCAGTGGGATTCAAACCGCCGACCGTCAGCTAGGACGATAGCCGACGCTTTAATCAACTACACCACGGCAGTCTAAAAGACACTCAACCTTCTATCCTATTTATGTTAGTGAGAAGGGAAACCCACTAGGCGAATATATTTCAATTCATACCTAGTCGTAGGATCCATATTCCAGAATACCATACAACGATTTCTGAGTGTCCCAACGCAACTCGGGCCGAAACTGCCCGAGTTGCGTCGGGACACTCAGAAATCCTTGTATGGTATTCTGGAATATGGATCCTACGACTAGGTATGAATTGAAATATATTCGCCTATACACTAATGGAGTAGTGTAAGGTTGAGTCGTCTGCGTATGAATGGATGGGAATTGAGGTACAGTTGAGAAGATCATTCATACAAATTAGAAAGAGAATAGGAGATAGGACAGGGCCCTGAGGAACGCCGGGAACACTTTAGAAGATATGGACAAAAAGACTGAATTAAATCTGCCCACATCACACAATTGTGTGAATTGTCTACTCCAGTTTATGAAGTAGGTGCACTTGAAATATTGTATGCCACTTTCGAGAGTACCATTCAATCCATCAAATACCATAGATGTCAGCATCGACAAAATGTGTGCATATTCATGAGAATGTTAAGAGAGCCATGAAATCTACCCCACTTGAATTGCAATCATGTATAGATCATTACCAGGTAGAGGTAACTATGGAGAGAATTACTAGTGACCCAGTACAATTTAATGCCGCAGCTGCTGCATTTGCCACTAGAAATGAATGTACAGGTAGAGCCCCAGAAATGTGCTTGCTATTTGTGAAATAGTCCCAAGCATGTGTGGTACAAGTGTACAAAATACCCTAGTAATCAATCCAAGAAAGTAGAGCTCTCAAAGAATCATGGGGAGCGTGGTTGCACTAATGCAAAACTAAGTCCCTAAAGCGTGTGTAGGCCTAATGGCAGGCACTTTCTCCTTTATGCTCCCAAGCAAGTCAAAACGCATTTGCGACATCTGAACCTGTCCCACCTCCATGACGTTGTAGCGTCAGAGCAAAAAACAATAATTTTGCTCACAATAATGATGCCAGTTAGTAGTAGTCAAGGTTATTGCCATTATCGTGCTTTGCTAGAGCAATGTGATGCACCCTTGTGTGTCGGCAAACGCCATAGAATTTTCATGCATATTAAAAAAATATCCCTGGTGTGCGCCGATTTTCAGTCAATCCATAGCCATTCCATCAAACATTTCCTGAAAATCAGTAGCGAAGTTACGCTCATTCAAGCTTGCCTGCCATAATCAAGGTACGTTTGAGCCAAAATGCATGGACACACAGAGTTTGAAGCAATTTAAGTCATAGGACGAGGGAAAGACTGATTCCGAGAGAGTTCCAGAGCTCAGCTGTTGAATAGAAGAAATTTTGAGCATAACGTTTCACTCTTGGGTTGGAGAGTTGCACGGAGTAGGGGTGGGATTTTGTTGCAAGACGGGTGCTATGTGCTCTACGAAGAGAGCTCTTAAGAACACTGATTATTGTAATAGCGGTAGAATAGTGAGAGAGATGCAACATTGCGGCGAAGAGACTGCAGAGAATTGGTGAATTGGTGAGTGGACGTGAATTAATGAGAGGGAAGGCTTTCTTTTCTACCTTGCCTAAAAGTGCTGTGTGAGAGGATCCTCCCCACACGTGTGAACAATACTCAATACATGGACGCACTGTGCCCTTGCACAGCGCAAGAAGCTCTGCACAAGAGTAAAGAACCCCCGGAGGCGGTTGAGCACACCCAGCTTGTGGGAAGCTATTTAAGCAAGAGTGGTAATATGATCTTTCCAAGAGAGATAAGAAGAAAAATATATACCAAGAACATTTAGAGAAGATGAAGGGTTAATTTGTATGTTGTTGAGGATATGTCATATTTTTCTGGAAGGGGGCGACGGTCGCTCAGCTCGTACGGGTTTACGAATCACCAACCACCTTTCTCTGCCATTAGAAATAATTCACTTGACAATGATCACCCTTTCTCTGCCTCAATGTTTTCAGTTCTTGCTAGGAGTCCGTGGGAGCAAGATCTCTCTATAATGGAGAGCTTGCTGACTTACCTTCACAAACCTGAGATCGGCACCCACGAGTTCTCAGCTCAACTCTTGTGTTTCTAGATATCTAGGTGTGTAATCATTTTACTTTGTGTGTATTTCTTTATCCTCTTAGTTTCTAATTTCAATTAAAATATAATTAATTCTAAGATCTTTTGTCGGCTGACCATTCAAAATTTCTTTTAATTTCTACTATGCAGTCATAAATATGTATTATGTATATTTACTAGAATTAAGTCTCAATGTATAAACAAATTTTAAAAGAAGTTATCTTGTTCCATAATTCTAGGCTCTGATGATGATACAAGTATCCTATCGAAACGTTAGCAAATAAATTCAAGATGTGGTTACCTACACTGGTGTTTATCTTCCTTATACGTATGCGCTTTCCACGCTCTAGATCTCTAGCTGATATATATATATATATATATATATATATATATATATATATATATATAATTATTTATACAGTATATATACACTGTATATATACTGCAGCTACTGATCTTCACTATTTCATCTTGTAATTATGAATTACTAGTCTTTCAGATTATGACTGTGCCCGTTTGTGTGAATGTGTGAGAGAGAGAGAAAGAGAGAGAGGTATTTTATTTTTGTTTTTCTATGTGCATGGAAGAGACAAAAGGCAGGTTGCCTGTAATGAGTGTCTCCCCTCAAAGTTAAAAGAATGACAGCCAAATTCAAGGGACGTTGGAGTCAAAATGCCTGGACACACAAAGTTCAAAGCAGTTTAAGTCATAGGATGAAGGAAGGACTGATTGAGGGAAAGAGTTCCAGTGTTCACTTGTTGAGTAGAAGAAAGACTGAGAAAATTTGCCAATTCTCGGGGTGGATAGCTGGATCGAATAGGAGTAAGACTATGATGCAAGGCGGGTGCCTCGCACTCCGCCGCAAGGGACGGGGTATACACTGTGTGAGCTCTGAAAAAACACTGATTGTTGTAATAGCGATAGAAGAGTGAAAGAAATGCAACATTGCGGCGTGTAGAAAGAGATTGTAGGGAACTAGTAAGAGGAAGCGAGTTGATGAAGCGAAATGCCTTTGATTCTACTCGTTCAAGAAGTGCGGTATGGGTGGAGCCTCCCCACACATGCGAACAATACTCAATACATGGGTGCACTGTGCCCCGTTACAGAGCAAGAAGCTGTGCGGAGGTGAAGAACCCACGGAGACGGTTGAGCACACCCAACTTTTGGGAAGCTGTTTTAGTATGAGTGGTAATATGATCTTTCCAAGAAATGTTAGATGAAAAAGATACATCTAAAATGTTGAGAGAAGATGAGGGGTTGAGTTGTGTATTGTTGAAGAATAGTTGATGGTCTTGTGGAAGATTGTGATGGAGAGATAGAGGGAGAAACTGGGTCATGGAGGCTTTGAAAGTAACAAGATTTTCTCTGCCCCAATCAGAGATAATTGAAAGATTCGAAGACAAGTTTTCTATCCCCTTGCCACGTTTGTTTTGGAGTGCTTGCATGCTGGGTTGATGTGAAAAACATGTTGAATAGTGTAAAGTAGAGTCATCAGCATGTGAGTGGATGGAACTGGAGGTACAGTTGAGGAGATCATTGATAAATATTAGAAAGAGAATTGGAGACAGAACAGAATCCTGAGGAACGCCGGAGTTGATAGGTTGAGGAAGTGAACGATGGCCGTCCACACCTGCAGCTATGGAGCGATCTGAAAGGAAATTAGAGACAAAGGCACAGATAAAGGGAGAGAAACCGAAGGAGAGTAGTTTGGAAATTAAAGACTTATGCCAGACTCTATCGAAGCTTTTTGATATGTCGAGAGCAATAGAAAAAGTCTCACCGAAGTCCCGAAAGGATGATGACCAGGAGTTAGTAAGATAAGCAAGGAGATCACCAGTAGAGCGGCCCTTAACCCTTGTCTAGCGGGGGGTTTTGGGCTTATTTGGGCATATTCAGGCCCTCCTGAATGATAAATCAAGTATCTGCATGAAAAAAAAAAAAATTTAGCAAAAAAATAGGCGCTAAAAGCTTCAAAATGACACCAGAACGAGCTATGTAGCACTTGTGGTTCTCATACAGTGATACCAGTAACATGGGAGTTTAGCGTATAGCGTCATATTTTTCCCAGCTATGCTCACTACTGGCTACACTGCCGGCCTCTCGAGAACACAGGGAACATGAGTTAGTGGGCGGCGGTAAGCCCTGAGAGTCGGCTGTCTGGCCCGCTGCGCTCCCGGCCATTTGCACTCAATTTTAACCCTTTAAAAGCCTTAATAATGCTCCTAACTTGCTGCAAATTGGAGCCGGACTTAAGTCCGGCGCCAATCTTTAAGGGTTAAAGAAACCGTACTGGCGATCTGAAAGTAGATTATGGGAAGATAAATACTTCGGAAATTTTGAGGCAAGAATAGTTTCAAAAACCTCAGAGATGCAAGAAATAAGAGCAATTGGACGATAGTAAGAGGGTTGAGAGCGGTCACCATTCTTTGGGACGGGTTGAATAAGAGCAAACTTCCAGCAAGCAGGAAAGACGTTAGAGGATAGACAAAGACGAAAGAGTTTGCCTAGGTAGGGAGACAGCACGGAAGAACAGTTTATAAGTACGACAGGAGGAACACCGTCCGATCCGAATGCCTCCTTAGTATTAAGCCCAGAGAGGGCCGAGAGTACATCTTTAGAAGATACTATGATATCAGGCATAAGTAAGTGAGAGGAGGATGAAAAGGGAGGAATAGCACCAAAATCATCCAAAGTGGAGTTTTTAGCGAAAGTTTGAGCGAAGAGTTCAGCTTTGTCAGAAAAGATGACGGTGGTACCATCAGAGTGGAAAAGACGAGGAAGTGAACCATTTTAGTCTGTGTAATTTCGGTGACTTTTTTTGTTATATCATTATATAGAAATCGCTTTACTTGCTCCTTTGATACTGTATTTCATTTGGTAGCTGTTCCCCCTTTTTTGTCTGTGAATCCTAGTGAACTCGGAATTTTGCCCGTCATTTTATTATTGCCTGCATGTTTGTAAATATTGTGTTCATTTCTGTTTTTAGACCTGATGATGGACGCAGAGTCCGAAACGTTGTATTAAATAAAAACACCTCCCAAGATGTTTTTCATAACCCTGGTCCAACTGTTCAATATATATACCGGTATATATATATATATATATATATATATATATATATATATATATATATATATACTTTATGTAGTAAAACTCGCTAGGAAAATTGAAACAATGGAACACCAAGCTTTCGTCTATTCTCTCAAGACATCTTCAGGGTGTTACAAGAAAACAGGGGGAGAGTGAGGCTTAAATACCCATCCTAAATCATCTGTGAGTTGCTAACTAGCATATAAAATGCAAAAAGTGTTGCCATCCTACTACCTGTTGCCATATTTTTAGGAACATACCGGTACTTCTTTTACAAACAAAGTAAATGTCTTACAAATTATATATACATATACAGATATGCATATGCATTGAAATATGCCTAACTTTACAATCTAGTCTAATCATATATACAATTTTATACAAATCAATGAACTTAAATAAAACAAATTCAGTACAATGCAAAGCATAATATTTAGTATGAACGTATACAGAATAGCCTATTTGAAACTATAACATGATACGCACAACACAGTGAACTAATACAAATATATAATAGTAATGATACAACGATATGTGCTGTAATACACGATTGACACAACTATAAATACGAATATAAGAAAACAGGAATATGTAGAGAGCCACTTGGCCCACACAAGGCAGATCCCTTTCAAAATTTGATCTAACTTATGTAAATATGAAGAAATACATATAGATATCCATATAATTACATATACATACACATATACATACATATACACGCATACATTACATACATACAAATACAAATTAGATATATATGAACCAAAGCAAAATGGGAGTCTGCAGAAAGCCGATTGGTCCACACAAGGGAGATCCTTCTCACACCCAACCCTAATTATAAGGTCCAATTCTAGGCCCACCTCACTAATACTATGGGGACTGACCTCAACAAAAGGGTCAGATGTCAAACTACAACCTATTTCAGTCTATAATCTGACGGTCTGGATTTCTATTTCTAGCTCTTTTTATTTTATAATTTTCATGGAGGAGATTTAGCAAGATGTTATCTATTTTGTAAAGGCCATCATTTAAATTCATAGTCTCTCTCTCTCTCTCTCTATATATATATATATATATATATATATATATATATATATATATATATATATATATATATATATATATACATATATATATATATATATATATATACTGTATATATATATATATATATATATATATATATATATATATATATATATATATATATATATATATATATATATATATATACCGGTATATATATAATGTATATATAATATTATATATATATATATTGTTACTTCTCTTCAGAACTCATACAAAGTCTAAATAGACCTCGGACACAATAACGCGAATCTGACTACTTCAGAAGACAGGTAGGGTTAATATCCCAATTCATCTAAATCTACACTGCTATCACATGGAAGGAAATCATATTGATTCAGTGTCAATGGATTCATATCATATTATAATTCACTTCTGTCACTGTACAATAGCCTACTGTGAAGTATATTATATAGGCACTCCTCAAGACGAAATGAGTTAGGCTAAGCAGACTTCTCAAAAATATCAGAAATGAACTTGATTAACTATCAAAGAAACACGATGATAAATTACTCCTATAAAGTATCAAGACTCCTCACTTAAGCAGGCAATCATAAATACAGTGAATTTGATTGAGAATAAAAGGAACATTTGACTCAAATGACTCATCATATATCGGGTGCCTAATTAAGCCAATAAAATATAAATGTCCCACTGGGACATAGTCAAAACAATATGGGAAATATAAATGTCCCACTGGGATATCGTCAAAACAATATGGGATATATGTATGAAAATGTCAGCCCAGGTGGTTCTTAATGTGCAAATAATATGCTACCGAAAATCATTAATCAAGCATTCTTTAAGCAAGCTATTTCACTGGAATGTTAAATCTGTAGGGGGGGGGGGGGGCATTTATCACACAAATATCCTGTATGCAGATCCTAACTAATGCGCGCATATAAAATATATAACCCAGTTCATCAGAGATATAATATAAAATTATATATTTGATAAAAAGGTCAATCAACACACATAAATTTATATCAATACAAGAGATAACTGCAAAAATGTATATATTGAGAATAGCAAGGCTCCGAATCAACACACAAATACTCACACACACAATCGTGTCTGTAGTTCAAGATGCCAGGAGCAGCCCTCCTCTGCTATCAGCTGTCACCACTCGTCTCTGTCTGAGGGACAGCGTACACATGCACACACACACTCCTGCAACACCAGCCCTCGTCCTCAACCTGTCACACCTAGCCCTCGTCTTCCCCTTCTCTCCTTGAGGGACCGGCGAGGCAGTATATATACGGGCGGGGCCTTATGCTCACTGAGGGGCACTCCTCACATTCAAAATGTCCAAAATGACAAAACACAGTTATTGGTCCCATATATACATTAGAGGGTGAATATCCCAATCACAAGACCCTCACTTGATAGATAGACACCGCCCACACAATCTATTTCACAAGGCATCCTCGGACAATGCGAGGTATTCATATAAGCACAGCTAATTTCACTTATCAAGTCTTGCAAACCCTCGACTTGATTATAAAGTTCTAACATCTTTCCATTCACATATGCATAGCCTACGTGAGTTGCAGTTGGGATGTATGTACATGCTTAGATTGATATGCAGGATTCGAAGTTGCATAATAAATCGTAGGCAGTGTCCACCATCCTTTAACTGTCTTCGTGGTGCGATGCATAAGGTGTTGATTTTCGGTGTGAGCATCCTGGGTTCGAATCCACGGACTGCCACATGTGTTTGTAAGTTTCATAAATCGATTTTAGGAGTATAGTTGGTTGTTGGAAGGAACATAATACATCATATAATCTCATTTGCCCATCATAAAGTTTCTTAAATACATCATGCCACTTGTAAAATTACACTGATTGTAATCCTGGACACATTAATAGTCTATGGGCTGATATAAATAAGACGATACAACATTATGTAAGTTCTCGTCATATCTAGAACCGTTAGTTGGGTCCTCTATAGGGAGACATTCCACACTCCTTGTCTTTTACAGTAGTAGTGTCCCTATATAAATCTAACTGTGTTTCAACATTTAAAAGCACATAGCTGATATACTGCTCACACAAGTGATGTCCTGACGTCCTGACGGTGGCTTAGGGCTGGTATACCTTACAATATATTTATATATACTGTATTTAAACCGTTTTTACCGAAGATATTCGACACTACTTGCAGAATTATATGTCGAGAGTTGGGTATGCAGTTATTATTTTAATTTTAATTAATTTTGTATTAATTTATTTATTTATTTATTGGTTATGCGAAAACTGCTCATCTACTGTATTATTAGCATTATCACCATTATATATTTTGATGTGGGAGTGAAGAGCCAGACCAGACCAGATGGCTGGAGTAAAATAAGAAACAAGAGTAATTGGACAGAGGAAGAACAAGCTGAGAAGTGAGAAGTGCAGTAGAAGACTGAAAGTTCTCGGGCTCAACCAAGTTGCGTCAACGAAGCATAATGTTTTATTTTATCTGACTGTGTTTATGTAGTTAAGGTATAGTATGTTTTTCGTACGCTCTTGCCTGTCCAATAATATATCATGATTGTACTTAATATCGCCGTATATTGTCACATTAGTAACTCCTGAAGAGTCAGTTTGAAATAATAGTGGATATAATGTATGTTCATTTTTGAAATACAATCTATATACATGAATCATAAGTTCATACAAAGTGGATTAGTGTGCAGTATATTTTCATTCATAAATCTATCCCGAATGTTATACAATTATAAAAAAGAACGAAAGAGGTAACTGCCCATTAGGTCTAAAAACCCATGTAACGGTGTGATGAAGTGCTGTCACATACACTCACCAAAAGGAATATTGTCCTATTTGGGATGAACAACTGTCGCAGTGCAAAAGAATAAACAGGCAATTACAATAAATCCATTCCTTTTCTCATGTATTAGCAACATCTCTCTCTCTCTCTCTCTCTCTATATATATATATATGTATATATATATATATATATATATATTTTACATATATTATGTATATATGTACTTAGCCAGGATAAACCAAAGCATGGGTGACATCATACTTTTGTGTTGGCGTCGCATTTTGAAAACTTGAATTGGGTAATCATTCTACCACCAGCATTATTCAGCAGTCGTTATAATTTAGTAAGGAATCATATGCCTTTCTAGTTGTTTTAACCCTTTATTGGCGGCGCGCAACTTATGTCGTGTGAAAGAAATTTGGACTAAGTGGCGGTTCACAACTTATGTTGTGTGCCATTTTCAGCACGTAATGTTGCAGAGAGAGATAGCTGAGCGGTGTGAGGAGCGTAGTAAGGCTATGACCGTCGCACACCACCGCGGTGGGCCAACTGAAGTGAAAACCACCCTTCCTTCCCCCCTCACACTCGCTACACAGTGAATTATGTAGGGAAAGTACCTAATTGCATGGTTTTTGCACCCCGTGTTGCGCGATCATTGCAAGAAAACCAGTGGTCGTACAAGGATGGTTGGGGTGTCATTGGAAAGCTCTGTTTATGCCCTTTCAGGGATAGATACTTGTTTTACGCTCTGGGTCTTATTTAGGCATGAAAATGATCACGTAAACAACCCTATTTAGGGTAAAAACACCCCGCTGGGCGGTACATATAAATTACCGCCTAGGCTGCTCGTTAGGTGTTAAATAGGATAAAATAAGGAGTGTGTATCCAGTAATAAAATGTTGCAGCATATGGTCGTTATAGCTATCACCATGTCGTAACCTATGACCACATTTAGTAGGAAGAGGCTGCAGGCACCAGCCGAACAGGGCGGTACTCCCGTGGAGTACTATAGGTGGCTGATAAGGAAGGATATCTGGAACTCCTGTTTCACCACCTGGTCTCCTTTGCTGACCTATTCCGTGCTTCACAATAATGTAGGCAACTCCAGTTTGCCATCCAAAACACCTCTCTCTATCAATAAACTACTACCAAATTACATACTACACCATCTTCTCAAAAATAATACAAACAAATAGCACAACAGCGGCTAGCCTCCAGGTTCCCAGGGGGGAAGGGGGGGGGGGGGGGGGCATAAACCACCACTGCCAATGGCCCTCCTCTCATTTGACAGACCAACCTGGTGAACAAGCCAACATCTGTTCTATGCTAAATGATGTAGAACAGTTAATCCAGTACCCTACTCGTATCCCTGACAGCCGTGGAGATCGGCCCAACATCCTTGACTTATTTCTTATAACCTCTAATCCTTCTGCTTACACTGTAAATCTTTTCTCTCCGTTGGATTCCTCTGACCATAGCCTTATCTCTGTTACCTGTGCTATCTGTCTAGTATGGCCATCCGATCCTCCCAGCCGGCTGAACTTGTGGACCTTTGGCGCTGGCTACTGGGAGGCACTTTGGCAGTACTTCTTTGATTTCCCATGGAATTATTTTTGCTTCCGTGGCCGTGGACCCTCGGAGTGTGCTGAATTCATTACTGAGGTATCCATCTGAGGCTTGGAGGCATTATATTCCATTTTCTTTCTCTCTGTCTAATGTAATAAAATCTTTGTTTTCTCATGCTTGTTCTACTGCTGTCCGGAACAAGGAGGAAGCATTCAAAAGGTACTGTAGTATTCAAACTTTTGAATCTTGTATTGCTCTATGCTTCTGCCAAGAATCAAGGCAAATAAGTTCTTTGACTTGCCAAAAACTCTGTCATCTAGTTAAAAACCTCTCCAACAACAATTTTACATCCATGTCTTTCCCTCCTGATATTCACTCTGACGACACCACTGTTACCTCTTCCTCTGACAAAGCTGAACTCTTCGCTTAAACATTTGCTAAAACTCAACCTTGGATGATTCCGGTGCCATTCCTCCCTATCCACCACCTTCCCTCTTACTTATGCCTAATATCCCAATCAATTCTAAGGATGTACTTTCTGCCCTCTCTGGGCTTAATACTAAGAAGACATACGGACCAGATGGAGTTCCTACTGTTGTGCTCAAAACTGTTCTTCCGTGCTGGCTTCCTGCTTAAGCAAACTCTTCTGTCTCTGTCTTTCCTCTAACATCTCCCCTTCTTGCTGGAAGTTTGTTCTCATTCAACCTGTTCCAAATAAAGTGACTGCTCTCAACCCTTCAACTTTCATCCAATTGCATTCTTTCCTTGCATTGCTAAAGTTTTCAAATGTATTCTTAATTTAAAATTTCTTAAGTTTTTGTCTTCCCATAATCCACTTTCAGATCGCCAGTATGCCTTTCTTAGGGGCTGCTCTACTGATGATCTTTTTTCCTATTTTACTAACTCCTGGTCATCCTCCTTTCGGTACTTCGGTGTGGCTTTTTCTATTATGCTAGACATATCAAAAGCCTTCGAAAGAGTCTGGCACAAATAACTAATTGCTAAACTACCCTCTTTCGGTTACTATCCCTCTATCTGTTGCTGCATTGTAAATATCCTTTCTGCAGATGAGGATGGCCAGCACTCACTTCCTCAACCTATCAATTCCAGTGTTCCTCAGGGTTATGTCCTGTGTCCAGGTCTCTATCGAATACTAATTTATGAGCTTCTCAACTGTACCTCTAGTTCTATCCACTTACTGTATATGCTGATGACTCTACCTTACATTATTCAACTAGTTTCTCACAACGATCCACTACGCAGTTACTTATAAACTCACCTGATGAGGGCATATTATGCTTATCTCCTGATCTATTAACTATTTCTGATTGGGACTGAGAGAATCTTGTCACTTTCATTGCTTCCAAAAACAAATATCACCATCTACCTACCTGTCACAATTTGTCTGTAATACACAAATCACCCTTCGTCTTCACTCAATATTCTTGGTGCTTCTATTTTTTCTGATCTTTCATGGAAAGATCATATTACCACACTTGCTAAATACAGCTTCCCAGATTATAATGCTCAACCATATGATTATAATTATAATGCTCAACCGTATCTGTGGGTACTTCACCCCTGCATAGTTTCTTGCTCTGTACAGGAGATCAGTGCGCCCATGTAGCGAGTATTGTTCACGTGTATGACCCCGGGGTGTTCCACCCATATCACACTTCTCGAAAGGGTAGTCAGAAGCATTTTGTCTCGTGAGTTCACCTCCTCATACTAATTCCATGCAATCTCTCTTTACACACCGCAATGTTGCATCTCTCTCTTTCTTTCTCTTCTACCGCTATTACAATAATCAGTGTTCTTCAGAGCTTTCTCACTGTATATCTCCTTCCTCACGGAGAGAATGGGGCACTCGCTTTTCAACATATTCCACCCCTATTCTGTCCATCTCTTTAATTTAACACAAGAGTAAACCGATTTTCCTAGTCTTTCTTATACTAAACAAGTAGGCTCTGGAACTCTCTCCCTTAATCTATATATATACTGTATATATCTTAATATATATATATATATATATATATATATATATATATATATATATATATATATATATATATATATATATATATATATATATATATATATATATATATATATATATATATATATATATATATATATATATATATACAGTATATGAATGTTCCATACTGACATGTAGATGGATTGGGTGGAGGTGAAAACACAGGGAAGAGCTATCTATCTATCTATCTATTGCCTGACGCCATGATCCCCGAAGGGGTGGCCACGAACGAACCGCCCCAAGCACCTTTGTCCCCAGTCAGTCGACGCCCCTCCTCCCAACCAGCTCCGCCTTCATTCATATACTTCCTCACTCCATCCTTCCACCTCTCCCTCTCTGTCCCTCCACCTCGCTCTCGTACACCCTCTTAGTCATGCTCTCGCTTCCCATACGTTCCATATGGCCGAACCATCTCAAGTTGTTCCTTTTCACACTTTCCAGCACATCTACCTCCACACCACACCTCCTTCTTACTTCCTCATTCGTCTGTCTATCCTTCCATGTAACTCCGCACGCACTTCTCAAGTAACTCATTTCCACCGCTCTCACTCTTGGTCTGAGTCTCTCCACGAACGTTCATGCTTCGCTTCCGTAAGTTAGTGTCGGGATTACCACACTGTCATGCAAGGACTTCTTCACTTCCATACTGACCACTCTATTTCTTGTTACTGCTTTCAACATTCCTACAACCCTCTTCCCCTGTTGCACCCTTTCCCGCACTTCTTCATCCACAGTCCCATCTTTACTCAACACACTGCCCAGATACTTAAAAGAGCTGAAGATGTCCATAGCCTGACCGTTCAACTTCACCTCACACTCTGTGACTTCACCCCTTTCGAAGACCATAACCTTGCTTTTCCCCGCATTTACCTTCAAATTCCGTATTTCGCACACTGTTCCAAACTCATTTACCAGACCCTGCAACTCCCATTCATTATCGCTCATCAGAACTGTGTCATCCGCAAACAGCAGTATAGGCAGCTTCCACTCATTTACCTCCCTTTTCAGCGATATACCAACATCCACTGCTCTTCCTAGTATTTCTTTCATGACTCCATCCATATATACAGTAAACAACCACAGGGACATCACACACCCCTGTTTCAACCCAACGTTCAGGCCAAAGAACTCGCTCTGCTCATTCTCCACACGTACTGCCGCCTTTGCACCCTCATACATGCTTTTCACTGCTTACAGCAACTTGCCATCTACTCCGTATATTCTAAGTACTTTCCACATGCCTTCTCTATCCACTCTGTCATAGGCCTTCTCCAAGTCCATAAAGGCAACATACACCTTTTGTTGCTTCTCCAGATATTTCTCCACTACACAATTCAGGGTAAAAATCTGATCTACACATCCTCTTCCTTTCCTAAAACCTCCCTGCTCGTCGCCTATCCATTTCTCCGTTCTCACTCTCACTCTCTCAATCACTACCCTACTGTACACCTTCCCTACTACGCTTAAAAGACATATTCCTTGGTGGTTACCACACACTCCTCTTTCCCCTTTGCCCTTATATAGGGGGACTATTATGCCAGTCTTCCAGTCATCGGGTGCATTCCCCTTCTCCCATGCTAGTTTGCACATTTTCCATACCCATTCGATCACTATCTCACCACCATACCTCAACATTTCCCCACACACTCCATCTGTTCCTGGTGCTTTCCCCAACTTCACTTTTTCATAGCTTCCCACACTTCTGACCTCCTGATCCCCACCTCCTCCTCCAGAGACTGACTTTAAGTAGATGGGTACATAACATAACCCGAAACGTTAGAGAATACAAATTTATAGCTCTTCCCTGCGTTTTCTCCTCCACCCAATCCATATATATATATATATATATATAACTTTTATTTGTATTTCATTGCAGTCATGTCATATATCATTGATGACTTCTGTCAAATAAAACAAAACCACTTAGTACCAGTTTACTGGAGTTGATGCTGATATGTTTATCCCTTAGATATATAAAATGTAGGTGTGGGAGCCGTGGGATTATATCTCACTCCCTACCTTCCTCAGCATATTCGACCACCACACTCCCTAAATCCACTTCCTAATCCCCATTCCTACTTCTTACTTCTCACCATCATTTCCTACTCCCCACCCTTACAGTACTCCTCCCCCCTCCCCACCAATGTTTTCAAAACTTCACTCCCGACTTCTGACCCCCTACTCCTTATTCCCACTCCAAAAAGGCAAACCCCACTCCCTAATCCACTGTTACCCTCCCTCACCGGGCCGCATAGGTCAGGGTGGTTGGGCTATTCTGAGGGTAATGCGTTTTATGATCCAGACACGAGATAGAGTAATTATGAGGGAGTGTGATGGAGTGTGAGTCATCGGGGAGAGGGGAAATAAATGAGAGAGAGAGAGAGAGAGAGAGAGAGAGAGAGAGAGAGAGAGAGAGAGAGAGAGAGTACACATGAAGTCAAGCAACAACTAGCGACCTCTCGAGGTAGCCTGCCCTCTAAATCACTGCTGCTCAAAATGTTCAACAGTGGTTTAGAGTGGGTAAGGGTCAATTCGAAAAGGAAGTACTGCCCTAGAAGTATTGTCACTGGCAGGGAAATGTTAATAGGCGTCAATTTGGGTTAATAACATAACACAAACGTAAATGAGCTTTCATGTATCTGTGGTAAAGAGAGTAACATCTTGGTTAATTATTATCGTGACTTACGAGTGGCCACGATAGACCTTTCTATTTCCAGTTGGGATTGGTTATAGAGGGAATTTATAATTCTGTATATACACAAAGTATCATCTAAAGTTAATTGGGTGTGTATATCAGATGAGTATAAGGGGTAATTAAGGTATAGGCTATGGTGTACATTTATTCTATAAAGAGTTAATTCGAGAATATAGTATTCCATAAGTATTAAGTACTATTTAATATAGTAATTAAAGTAATATGAGGAACGTTAGCAGCATCGAGAATGATTGCGCATGTCTAGCTTCACTTGTTACCAAGCTGACGTTCCGAGATATCTCCCTATAAAGGGTGCAACTCAATAACAACACGCCTCACCATCAACACCGGCGATCAGCCACATCTATCGTCCCATATATAAAACATCCCAGCACCTACTATCCATCAACATGCTCCATTAACCAGCTAAGTCTATATATATTCACTGGTGGCCATTATAATATATGTAGACAATATACAGCATGTGAATTAACAACAAAGGTGAGACGATCTAAATGCTTCCCCCTTAGGCAGTTATCCAATCCCTTTACTCGTCTTGTAACTAATTCCTAAATCCACTATACGATCCTAAGTCTTGACAGTAAGGTATGGTGCCATGACCAGGATTTAAGTATAGCCTATATGCCTTATTGAATATTATACTGTACCCCATTTTTTTTTTTAACCTAGGCCTAATTGTGGCTGGGCGTCTTCTTGGGCCTGCTTAAACCATCCCTGCTTTCTATTTTCTAATGCTATAATTTACACACTAGCCAATGATTCGAGGGTCTGGGGAAGCAGCGCGGGGTTGGGCCGGTATTGGCGAGAATTTTGAGCCATCACCATCGCATAATAAACACCCGTTACCTAAAGTTACGGTGATTGGACACTCGTATGTCAATAGATTTGTACCGCCACCATCTCCTATACTCCGTGAAGGCTTCCAGCTGAAGTTTCTGGTACAAAGTGGGGCCACAGTTGATTCAATCCGTAATTCGCCAGCCTTCGATAATCTTATACAGTTTCGTCCGGATCTCACATTCTTGATAGTCGGAGGTAATGATATTTTTGGTGATACGGTAGTTAATGAGTTAGCCAGTAAAATAAATGATTTGGCTAAACATATTGAGGATAGAACAGGGGGGCATTGTAAAATTGTGGGAATAGAGTCTCGTACCTCCCCCAGGGGCCTCAGTGCAGAACAATATAACAGAATAAAAAATGCCGTCAACAGACATTTACGCCAGAAATTCCCATTCTCCAAGTCAAGGTTCAACCCTATGGAGATGGGTAAGGAGGACTTGGCATATGATGGCGTCCATTTAGGCCCTTGGGGGACGCACAAGCTCTATAACCTAATCGTCAGTAGGGCGGCGCGATATTTTGACGAGGAATAGGCTAGCCTATATTTAGTTCCATTTATTAGGCTAATAGTTTATTTTATCGTCGTTCATCGTCCATCCTGACTCACCTATCCCCTATAAATTTGTGAATTGACTGGTAAAAGGTTGGGGTCCCTTTCAACATGGACATCACCACGCTAAAGAGGTTGAGGGCTGCGGCCAAAGGAGGCATTACTATATTAACTAAGGATTTCACCACTTTCCTCAACGAAGCCACAAACGATGAAATAATTGCAAAAAAATTCAGTATCAACAAGAATTTGCACAACATCAATTATTTCAATGAGAAAATATATCTATTGTTAGAGTCCGAGGAAGATTTAAATGAAGAAGTAGCTAATGATATGATTTATGAGGAACAGGTACAAAACTTATTAGCCCCTTTGGATAGTAGACAGGCATGTACAGAGGTCTCTCGCAGAGAGGCTGTAAAATCGGTAGTAAAATTGCCAGCCTTAACCCTCCCGAAGTTTGGTGATGATCCTGCCCGGTGGACCGGATTTTGGGATTTATTCCAATGTTTGGTTCATGGGCGTCAGGACCTAACAGATATTCAGAAATTCACATATTTGAGGAGTCAGCTAGAGGGAGAGGCCTCGCAGCTCATAGCCGGATTTAGCTTAGTGACCACAAGTTATGCTCCTGCCATAACACTTCTCCTCGAGACCTACGGACAGATTGACCGCATACAATCTGCCCACGTTACCGCCTTTTGTGAGATTCCTAGTCCTCGATATGATGCGCAAGACCTTAGACATTTCCATGCGGCTGCTGAATGCACACTAAAGTCGCTTAAATCTTGCAATGTAACGTTAGAGGAAATTTGTGCCGTAATGTTGTATAATAAGATTCCGTCTCCTTTGTGAGAGACTATTCGGCAAGAACTGAAGGATGACTGGTTAAAGGTTGGTGCGGTCACTCGGACCCTATACGAGGAGATTTGTAATATGGAGGGGGCTGGCCTGCCTCCACAAGAAAAATTTAAACCTACTGCTGCTTTTACTATTCAACAAAACAAGGTAGCACATTACAAGGCAGGATGCAATGGCTCTGATAAGGGCTGTAAGCTGTGTGGCAAGTCAGGGCACCGCTGGTTTAAATGTTTCAAATATCTTAATGCACAAACCAAAATAAAGAGGGCGAAGGTATTGAAGGTGTGTGTTGGCTGTTTGGATAGAGACCATGGTCGAAATGGTTGCACCAACCCAAAGGTGGAGCCGTGCAAACATTGTCAGGGCAAGCATTACCATAGTCTTTGTCCAAATAGGGGGCAGGAGTCGCCGCAAGCTCATTCGGAAAACCCAGTTACTATGTCGGTTACTACTCAAAAAGAAATGGCATTACTCCCCACAATAAAGGTACCATTAAAAGGTAGGAAGACTTATGTTACACAACTTCGTGCTTTACTAGATCAGTGCTCACAAAAGTCCTTTATATTGAAGTAATCATTGGAGTTAATACAACATACAGTAGTTGGTAAAGAGACTCTACAATTAAGGGGGTTCACAGGCTCGCTGGAGGATGCAACTTATGATGTTGTTGCACTAAACTATCGACACAAAGGGCGATGGCGCCAAATGAAAGCCATTGTTGTCGATCGGCTTCCTAGTTACTGTGCTCACAAGGGACTTACTTGTATCACTGACAAACTCACTGCGCAAAAGTTGAAATTAGCCGACAAAGATTTTCATTCAAACAAACTCGATATGCTGATAGGAGCGGAGAATTACTATAAGTTTGTACACCCAGGCTTTAAAAGAGTAAATGAGATGGTTCTCCTGCCCACTATTTACGGGTATGCTTTGAGTGGATCGTTCCACGCCCAAGGATCAGAAACCACTGTCGAAGTGGTCACAGTTCTGAAAGTTGCTACCAGCCCGGTGGATACCTACTTACAGGACAGTGGGGGCCACTGGGAACACAAAGATATTGGTGCACTATGGGAAGTGGACCACATTGGCATTGCTTCTAAGGAAGCAGACTTGGAGGCTAAATTAGTCATGTCAAAATTCAATGAGTCAATACAGTACTCTCGTGTTAATAATCAGTACACTGTTCAGTTGCCCTGGAGAGACAACAAACACTTACTTCCGAGCAACTATGGGCTAGCCTTGGGACGACTCAGAGGTCTTCAGCGTAAGTTCAGACGGGCCCCGGAATACTGTGAGCAATATGGAAGTGTCATTCGGGATCAGATAGCAAGAGATTTCATTGAGAGAGTGCCAGTAGATAACCTTGACAGCACTAACCAGACTCACTATCTGGCTCATCATAGTGTTGAAAAGTACAGTCGGACCACTCCCGTGAGGGTAGTCTTCGACTGTTCAGCAAAGACAAGCACAAATAAACTGAGCTTGAATGATTGTCTGTATACAGGACCTTCTCTTGTCGCTGACCTAACCCAGGTCTTGTTAAGGTTCAGATTGAACAAATATGCTTGGGTCAGCGACATTGAGAAGGCCTTTCTTATGCTCAAGTTGCACGAGGATGACATGGATTGCACGCGGTTTCTGTGGCCCGATGATCCGCTGGATATCGACGGTCCAGTATCGGTCTATAAGTTTCGCGTGGTTCTTTTTGGTGCGACCTGCTCACAGTTTTTGTTGAATGCAACTATCTTGAAACATTTGTCACTGGTAGATAAACATACTCAACATGTTCACGGTCTGAGACGTGGGCTTTATATAGATAATTTGCAGGCGACCCATGACAGTGAGCAGGACCTTCTGAGCATATACAACAGAGCCCAGGACATATTCTCGGGAGTGCATCTCTTTCTCAGGGAATGGGTCACAAATAGTCCACATCTCCGTGATACCTTATTCGCACATAATGTCGCAAGTACAGTACAGGATAGGGTGAAGACACTCGGGATGACTTGGGTAACTGATACTGATATGTTTACATTCCAGAAGAGGGAACGTTTTTTACAAGCTAGCACAAAAATAGAAGCGCTCAGTGTCACTGCTAGCATTTTTGATCCGCTGGGGGTTTTGTTACCTGTCACCATTAGGGCTCACATTTTTGTACAGGAGCTTTGGCGAGTAAATTGCGGGTGGGACGAACCTCTTTCGGACGCGCTTAGAGAATACTGGTGTGACATTGGTTTTGATCTCTGGAGTTGCATGGACTTAGAAATACCTAGACAGGTTACCTTTTCGAGATATGTGACCTTACACGTTTTCAGTGATGCTAGTACAGTTGCTTACGGAGCCGCTGCGTATTTCTGTGATGACAGGGATACGTGCCGCTTGATTATGGCTAAGGCTAGGGTGGCCCCGATTAAATGTTTAACTATCCCTTGACTTGAACTGACAGCTTGCGTACTTGCATCTAGGTTAGCCACGTTCATTAAGGAGGCCTACGCATCTGAGCTGTCAATCAAAGAAACAGTCATCTGGTGTGATAGTCAAATAAGTTTATGTTGGCTTGCAAGTAAGAAAGTGTTACCGGTGTTTGTTCGTAATAGAGTTGACGAAATCTTAGCGTCATGTACGAACACTAAGTTTAGGTATGTCCCTACCAACGTTAATCCAGGCGATTTGCTCACAATGGGAATTACTCATTCCTCCCTACACAGTTATCGGCTTTGGTGGGAAGGGCCATCATGGCTATCCCATCCTGAACTATGGCCAGATGGGGAGGAACAAGGTCCTGTGGTTCAACAAATGTTTGCGACCTCTACAGACACTCCCTCGAACAAGACCCATGTAATAGAATGGCCTCGCTATAGTTCGTATGAGGGACTAGTACGCATCATGGCATGGGTGAAGCGCTACGTGGGTAATCTGAAAGCCAAATTGAAGGAGTCGGATCAGAATCATGGCAGAATCATTTCATCCTGGTCCAGATGAAATTCCTCCAATAGTACTTAAGAATTGCTCCTTGGTGCTCGCTCCTGTATTGGCAAAATTTTTCCGTCTGTGTACTCATACCTCATGCTTCCCAGTACCCTGGAAAGAAGCAAACATCCATCCAGTTCCTAAAAAAGGTGCCTCTTCAGATCCATCAAACTACAGACCAATAGCTATAACTTCCACTCTTGGCAAAGTTTTTGAAATTATATTAAATAATCACATAATTAAGCATCTGGAGAATAATAAATTAATCAGTGATAGGCAATATGGTTTTAGACGATGTCGATCAACTGCAGACATTCTTTGCCTTCTTACGCATCAAATCAACCAAGCTACAGACCAACATGGTGAAACACATACAATAGCACTGGATATATCAAAGGCATTTGATAGAGTCTGGCATCAATCCTTATTGTCGAAGATGTCACACTACGGCCTTGCATCATTAGTTCCACTAATTTCTTCTTATCTTCATAACAGAAAAATACGTGTAATGGTAGATGGCCTTTATTCTCAATTTCACTCAATAAATGCTGGTGTTCCCCAGGGATCAGTTTTGGCCCCAACTCTGTTCCTCATTCATATCAATGATCTCATATCTACCACTCATAATCCAATACATTCCTACGCAGATGACTCAACACTCCACAGTTCCTTCACATTTACCATTTCTTTCACCCAACCCGATCTTATAAATTCAAAAATAAACACTGCAATTTCTCTGAACCAGGACCTTTCTAGAATTAATGAATGGGGACAAGAGAATCTAGTTTCCTTTAATGCACAGAAACCAAGTACATTCAATTTTCTAACCGACAGAATCTCACTGACTCCCATATATTTTTTAATGATGTAAATATTCCCACTTCCCCTAGTATTGACATTCTCGGTGTAACATTAACTACTAACTTGAGCTGGACACATTATGTTAGAAGCATTGCTAAGAATGCCTCTAAAAAACTGGGACTCCTGTACAGAGTTCGAGAATTCTTCACTGACGAGCAGTTGGCCGTAATATATAAAAGTCATGTGCGCTCTCAGATGGATTACTGTTCACCTCTGTGGGGTGGAAGTGGAGTGGTTGCATTGAGGCAGTTGGACAAATTCAAAATAAAGCTATTAGATTAATCAATAACCCTGCAATCACACAGGACCTTCCTACATTAGCCATACGAAGAAACGTTGCATCCCTTGCATTATTCTACAGATATTTTCACAGCAATTGTTCCGAGGAACTTGCTTCAATTGTGCCGCCTCTCCACATCTTTCCCCGTAGAACTAGGGCAGCTGAGAGCGCCCATGAATTTACACTTTCTCCTCCACAATGCAGAACTTCTGCTTATCAGAATTCATTTATCCCCAGAGCTACTACTCTTTGGAATTCACTTCCCTCGAATTGCTTTCCACAAACTTACAATCAACAAATGTTTAAATCCAGTTGTTACAAACATTTTATGAATGGAGGATGCCTTTAGGCACATGGACCTTTTTGTTTTATCTGTGTTTTTCCTTCCTCCATTCATTGTCTCTTAAAAAAAAAAAAAAAAAAAAAAAATACTTACAGTACCGGAACTAAGAGCAGCTGAAGTCACTTTAATAGATGTAGCACAGAGGGAAGTTTACCATAAGGAGCGACAGGAACTTGACACTAGAACCACTGACAATAAGGTTAAGAGTAGCATAATTAAACAGTTGGGGTTATTTTTGGATCAAGGGATCATTAAATGTAAAGGGAGACTACAAAGGGCTAAGATAGATTCTAATACTAAGTTTCCAATCCTTCTTCCAAACAAACACAGGTTAACCTCACTGTTGATAGACAATGCTCATAAATAGTGCTTGCATTATGGGGTGGCATAATTATGTGGTTTCGTATCTGAGAATGAGATGGTGGATTCCGAGAATGCGGCAAACAGTGAAGTCAGTAACTAGGAAGTGTGTCATGTGCAGGCGCTTTCAGGACAAAAGCTATGGGTTGCACCCATCTCCTCCACTACCTGATTTCCGCGTTAACAGGGTGGAACCATTTCAGGTCACAGGCGTGGACTACTCCGGCTCACTGGCTGTGAGGGTTGGGGTCGGTACTATTGAAAAGGTTTATATAGTATTGTTCACTTGTGCTGTAACGCGAGCTGTTCATTTAGAAGTTGCTCCTGATTTATCTTGCGAAACCTTCATGCACATTTTCCGAAGGTTCTGTAGTCGTGATGGTTATCCCCAATTAATGCTCAGCGATAATGCCACCACATTTGTCGGTTCTGCCAAATTATTAAAATCAAGACTAGATGATCCTCAACTCAAACAACATCTGAGTAAGTTTAAATGTGATTGGAGGTTTATCCCAGCTAGAGCTCCATGGTTTGGAGCGATCTGGGAGAGAACAATCGGCACAGTTAAGGCAGGACTGAAAAAGATACTGGGTCGTGCCTCAGTCACACTTACAGAGTTGACTACGATACTAACAGAACTGGAGGCGGCTGTGAATGACAGACCATTAGGATATGTGTCAGGAGATTTAGAGGATCCTGTACCTATTACCCCTTCACAGTTGGCCAGCAGACGTAGACTTAGACTGTTTCCTGAACCGATGAACGACGATGAAATCACGGATCCCTCATTGTACATTGTAAACAACGTCTCCGCACGATATAAGTATGTCTGTAAATTGTCAAATGATTTGTGGAAGCGCTGGACGACTGACTACCTGCTGTCTCTAAGGGAAAGTCATACTAATTTAATAAGAAATAAGGGTAAATCTTGGCCCAAAGTAGGTGACGTTGTCCTGATACACAATGAGGGTCCTCGTTTGATTTGGAGATTAGGCCTCGTCCTAAAATTACTTCCAGGCCTAGATCAGCTTGTTAGAGTCGCGCAGGTCAAAACCTCTACCGGTATTACCACTCGTCCGATTGCTAAATTGTATCCTATTGAACAGGAATGTGAAGATGTGGGCGAGATTATTGCTGATAGTATTGCCGGTGCGGATGCACCAGCGCAGTCTGCTGCTAGTCGGGATGACAGTAATCTTCGTCCTCAGCGGCAGGCTGCTTTGGGTTCCACGAGACTCTGGCAATCATTGATAGGTGTTGGAGCCTTATAATTTTCCACATTAGTTTAAGTCCACATTGTAAAATTTGTAAATATATGGTGGCCGGGACTATATCGTGACTTACGAGTTTCCACGATAGACCTTTCTATTTCCAGTTGGGATTGGCTAAAAAGGGAATTTATAATTCTGTATATACACAAAGTATCATGTAAAGTTAATTGGGTGTGTATATCAGATGAGTAATATATAAGGGGTAATTAAGGTATAGGTTATGGTGTACATTTATTCTATAAAGAGTTAATTCGAGAATATAGAATATAAGAACATAAGAAAATGGGAGTCTGCAAAAAGCCGATCGGCCCACACAAGGCAGATCCCTGTCACACCCAACCCCAATTACATAACAACATAAGGTCATAAGATCACGGGAAACTGCATATGGCCATGCGGCCCACATGAAGCAGCTCCCATTCACACCCAGCCCTTATCACCCATATGGGAATCCAACATATGCTTAAAGCTTTCAACTGTTTCTGAGCTAATTACTGTTCTGGGCAGTGCATTCCACATGTTAACAACTCTATTTCCAAACCAGTGCTTTCCTATATCTTTCCTAAATCTAAACTTATCTAACTTGAAACCATTTGAGCGGGTTATGTCGCCGTTCTTTAGCTTTAATACCTCATCTATATCGCCCTTATTTAAACCTTTTATTCATTTAAATACCTCTATCATGTCTCCCCGACATCTTCGTCTCTCTAGTGAGTGCAGGCCTAAGACTTTCAACCTCTCCTCATACGATAAATTTCTAATATTATGTATCTTTTTGGTCATTCTTCTTTGGACTGCCTCTAAAGGGTCCATTCTATAATAAGGGCACCAAAATTGAACAGCATAGTCTAAATGGGGTCTTACTAGAGCTAAGTATAGTTTTAAGAAAACTTCAACAGTCCTGTTGCTAACACTCCTAGATATGAATCCTAGAATTCTATTTGCCCTATTCCTAACACTTATACATTGTTTTCTGGGTTTTAGATCATTACTAACGAGCACCCCCAGATCCTTCTCACACTCTGATTTATCCAATTCTACATTGTCTAGTTTGTATTTAGCATCTAAATTACGATTTCCCATCCTTAATACCTTACATTTGTCTACATTGAAACTCCTCTGCCAATTTAAGGACCACTCGTGCAAGTGATTGAGATCATTTTGAAGACATTCCCTGTCGCTAGCTGACTCTATTATCCTACCTATTTTAGTATCATCAGCAAATTTACTGATCCTACTCTTTATGCCTGAGTGAAGATCATTTATGTAGATAATGAACAGAAGGGGCCCCAAAACCGACCCTTGGGGGACCCCACTTTTAACTAATCCCCAGTCCGATTTTACACCATTTATACTAACTCTCTGTTTCCTACCAATCAGCCATGACATAATCCACTTGAGTAGCATCCCCCCAATACCATGTCCTTCTATCTTCCTTAACAGCCTTTCATGTGGAACTTTATCAAAGGCCTTACTGAAGTCTAAGTAAACTATATCATATGACTTGTCGTTATCTACCGCTTCATAAACCTCGGAGAAAAAACTGCGTAAATTTGTTAGGCAGGATCGTCCTGGAGTGAAACCATGTTGAGAGGGTTTTATTAACTTGAACATATCTAAGTGATTTATAATTTTCCTGGCAATAATTGATTCTAGCAATTTCCCTATAATTGATGTGAGACTAATAGGACGGTAATTTGATGCTATGGACTTATCACCTTTTTTAAATATCGGAATTATATTTGCGAGCTTCCATGAATCAGGAACTAAGCCTAAAGCTAGTGAATTATTAAATAGGTGAGTTAATGGGTAACTTAATTCGTCCTTGCATTCTTTTAATACCCTAGCATACACCTCATCTGGACCTGGAGATATCTGGGGTTTTAGTCTATCTATTTCCTTAATTACTTCGTCACTAGTGACCTGAACTGTGTTTAATATTTCGTCTATACTACCGTTAAAAACTTGGTTGACTACTGGAACTTGATCTAAATTTTCGTTTGTAAAAACAGAAAGGAAATGACTATTTAGAGTATTGTACATTTCTAACTCATCATCTGTAATCTCACCTATCACATTCTTAAGAAGCCCTACTGTATCCTTTACCTTAGATTTATACAATTGATAAAATGCTTTAGGGTTGTTTTTGGATTAATTTGCTACCTTGATTTCGTAGTTTCTTTTTTCCTTCCTAATTTCCTTATTTACCTGCCTCGACAAGTTATGGTGGTATCCTATATGGTGGATTTCGCCTTTCTGTATTTTTCTGTATACACCTCTCTTTCTACCTATAAGATCTAATAATGTATTTGTCATCCATTTTGGTTGGTTTGTATGTGATCTAAATTTTATTTTTGGTATATATTTATCTTGTTCGCTCTGTAAGGCAGAGATGAACTGATTATACACACTATTTAAATTTTCAGTTGGTTGTCTAACTATCTCAGCTGTGTGACCCACCTGGCCCCCACCTAGTATTCCATAAGTATTAAGTACTATTTAATATAGTAATTAAAGTAATATGAGGAACGTTAGCAGCATCGAGAATGATTGCGCATGTCTAGCTTCACTTGTTACCAAGCTGACGTTCCGAGATATCTCCCTATAAAGGGTGCCACTCAATAACAACACGCCTCACCATCAACACCGGCGATCGGCCACATCTATCGTCCCATATATAAAGCATCCCAGCACCTACTATCCATCAACATGCTCCATTAACCAGCTAAGTCTATATATATTCACTGGTGGCCATTATAATATATGTAGACAATATACAGCATGTGAATTAACATCAAAGGTGAGACGATCTAAATGCTTCCCCCTTAGGCAGATAATCCAATCCCTTTACTCGTCTTGTAACTAATTCCTAAATCCACTATACGATCCTAAGTCTTGACAATTATATACTGTACATGTAGTGATCCTCAGTATATCTGAGGAAAAAGGAGGAAACTATTATTAATTTACAAATGTATTCAGTCGCAGTTTTAAGGCAAGGTGTTTATCTATGAGATGTTCAAAGGAATCAACGGTGCTGCAGTCTATTACATCTCGAGAAAGCCCACAACTTCATAACTCGATTGAAGAAGACATTTGTATCTCATGTGACTTATAACATTTATCAATTATTTTGCAACCATTTCCCAGCGTGTAATTCTATTGGTTGATCGTACAGTACTTACTACAGTTTATATTGACAATGCCTTTGATGATTTTGAACACTTTAATTGGGTCGCTTCTTAATCTGCGCTGGGTTAAAGGAAATAGATCTTATTCTCTAGGACGCTCGTCATATAGTTTATTTTTGGACTAGGTATAATTTTAGTAATTCTACGTTACACTCGTTCCAATTTGTCAACATCTTTCTGGTAGTAGGGGCACCAGGATTGAACGAAATATTCCAGAAGAGGATGGACTAAGGAATTTTAAAGAGTGAGGATTACATCTTTGGATTTATGCTCAAATTACCTGTCTATAAAGCAAATGACTTTGTTAGCCTTCTTAACAACTTGTGTGCATTGTTGATTGAGTTTTAGGTTACTTGATATTGTTTCTCCCAAATCTGTTCTCTGTTTACACTTTTTAGCTGAGTGCCATTCATTGAATAGTTTGCTTTGTCATTTCAGGTCCTGATATGGAGTACTTTACATTTATCCGCATTAAAACTCAAGTGCAAACTTTGAGCCCAACATGACAGCTTATCTAGGTTATTTTGAAATTTCTTCTTCATATTCATTTGAGAGTAATGTATTTGCAGTTTTTGTATCGTCTGCAAACATTAAGATTGTACAGGTGAGGCCCTCATCTATGTTGTTTATGAAAACTATTAAGAGAGCTGGCCCGAGTACCAATCCCTGGTGTACCCCACTAATTACATTGGTCCATTTCGATGCTTTGCCACACTTCATCTTGTATTCCATGCATTTTTACTTTTATTACTAAATGTTTGTGGAGTACTTTGTCAAAGGTCTTTGGAAAATCAAGGTATACTGGTATACAGTATTATGTAGAACTTTACTCTCGTCATATAGGGTAAGGATGTTGTGGAAGACGTCTAAGAGGTTCGTTAACCCGGCAAGCGCGATAGGCCTCACGGAAGGCTTCCTATAGGGAACGCGATAGGCCTCACGGAAGCAGGACCATAAAAAAAGCCTTCCATGAAAAAAAAGGGCCTATCAAAACAAAGGAATTTGTCTCTAGGCGAGATAATTCCCCTCCAGTACTCATCCATGTAAATCTCACCCACCCCCCTCCCCTCCTTCCCCACCTTATTCCCCCCTCCCTCCCCTCCTCAATTATCACCTATTTTTCCTCTTATTATCATCATTTATCGGTTATTTTTCTCTCCCGCGATAATGTAGCACAAGTGGGTTGCATAAAAGATCGTTATGCAACACCCAGACACCGGCACACACCGCCCCGCTCTCCTCAGTTTACTCCCAGACAGCGAGAGGGGAAGGCTGCCTGTCTCTCTCTCTCGCCTGAGATTATGACCGGGTGGCCAATATCTTCGTTTTTCACCACCCAAATGCTTTTCCCACTTATTTTAGCACTCTTGAAGGTTCATATATACATCATATATGTAAAATAAAAGCATACCGAAAACAAATAATGGTCTATATTGTAAATATAACGAATTCTGTCAGAATCCAGGGCTAGAAATGCACAAATAACTACCCTAGCACCTACATCTATATCGCGCTTGTCAGGTTAAGGAGGAGCATTTATTATGAAAGCCATGTTGAGTATCCTTGAGTATGTTGTTTTCCTTCAAGTGATTTATAAATCCAGGGTATTTTTCCATTGCTTAATTAACTTTTTTAGTTTACGTCATAAACCTACGAATTATAGTCGTTCTTTGTCATTTGTTAAGGTATTTATCTATCATGAGCATATTTCTACACAAAGAAACAACCTGCATGCAGTCTTATTATTCCACCATTTAGACGTATAATTATGGACTGAACGTCGGTTTTTCGATTGTATGCACGCTTTCATCGCATTTAACTCCTTCCCGATGAGTCCCATCACCAGACAGGCACCAATATTCGCATATTATGTATCCTGGGAGTGAGGCAAACGGTTGCAGGCAGTGTGAAACCACTTCGTCCGTCCCCTAGCAAGGCCAGGCTCTCACTGACATAATGTCAGTTGTCTCCCACATCACTGCAGCGTTACACATAGCATCATTCAGCAGATGACCAAAATGTGCTGCACCTACCTGGTTCAGATGAACACCATCTTTTGAAAACCATGGTAAAAGTTATCCCAGGTATTGACAAATCCGATATCCTCACCCCTGCAGAGGTTAGCAAGTCGACGATTTACACTGGTGGCTATATTGTAGAAACGGTTCTTTGCATCGATACGGGGAACAATACTTGAAATAACAATTTTGTTAGACTTTACCTTGAATGACTTTGTCAGCTCCCGGTACTTGCGTACAAGATCCTCTGACCAGGTCCGTTGGATATCATTGGATCCAATTTGGATGACTACGCTGTATTCGTTGGGAACAGCAAGGACAACTTATCTATGGCAGCAACAACATCATCCACACCATCACCAGGGATGCAGAAGTATCCTGGGAGCCTTAGCGCGGAACTCCGTAAGTTGGCCGCGGACCATTGAATCGCCCACAAACCGAACTTCATCCGTTTCCTCTTCCTTGTCACTGTCTGCAAAAATCTGGAAATGGTTTTGACGCATAGTTAGGGGGATAGGAGAGAGAGAGAGGTGGTATTTGGTGACACACCAATATCATGTAATTTTTTTAAGCTCTATCTAGTAGCGACATCAAATTCCAAGCTATAGTCAGTCAGTCAGTCAGTCAGTAGCCAGCCCTTACTTCCACATGGGGTAGGTAGGATTAGCAAGAGACACAAGAAGGAAAAAGAGGTGACAGGAGAAGAACACATATAACAGTTCGCCCACAAGAAGCAAGCACACAGTGTTACGCTGGCCAGCTTGCCAGAATGTACTCGTACTCGCTAGCGCTTGCCAGGGCAGTGAAATGGGCTATAATAATCGTAGAACGATGTTCTTTCTTTCTTAGTATTCATGTTGTCACAGACAGATCAGTGTTTGTCTTTATTCTTGTCTGTGACACTTGGAAGTATTTTATATCATTGATAGAGGTATAAGATATGTAGTGTGAATTGCAAGGAGAGAGCGAAGGAGGCAGCGAGGGTTACTTGTTCTTTTTCGGGAAGGGAATCCACGCAATGCGAGCTAAGCTCATTATTATCGCGCCTCCTTAACTGGAAATGTATTGCGTGAAATGCATGTTAAGTGTTTTATGTACTTATGGAATGGCTGTGGATGTGTGTGTAGTCTGTATTTTAGCCAATTGGCGACATCGGAAACGAAGGCTTAGGGTGGATCTATATGGTACCATTCTCACTATAGACGGTACCGTCTCGCCAGAAGGCTTAGGTAGCCATCAGCTTAGGTGAACCATATGATACCCATCTCGCCTTGTGCGTGTGTATGTACGTGTGCATTCCTCGCTTGGGCGGTGCCACCCGCTCGTGATTGGCCGGCGGGCCTGGCGTGTCGTATGACGCCTGCTCTTCATGACGTAGTGGTCTGTGATTGGGGGCCGCTGTCTTAGCTCGGTGGGTGGGGGGGCTCCTTCCCGCATCTCCTTAGAGCTTTGCTTGGACGTGTGTGAGACCTTCCCCTTGAATCTATCCCCCAATCTAACTTATGCTGTTTCTCTCTCTGAACTCCTTCTTTCCAATACTTCTTATCTTTATTCATTTATTCATCCCTTCTGGTTCTGCATACGACTTCCATAGTCGGCCAGTCGTATTACCAGCACCAGTTCTCACATATATGTTTTGCACTAGCTTTAGGGATTATTAGAGTCATAGTCACATGGAGTCATACTATTGGGTGCTTCTAATTATTGGGTTGTTCTTTGTTACTATTTAATGCTAGACAGTGGAGGGTACCTTTGGTCGTTGTCTGAGTTAAGTATATGGCAAGTTAGAGCCTGTACGACTTCGACGGAGCTAGGTAGCCTGTAATCCTTGTGAATATTTTTTCCTTTGCGAGCATAGCAGTATACAAGTGAAGGGCTTTTGCCTACTCTTGCTTGTATGCTTGCTACCTCATTTTGTTGACCTTTGAGGAGCGCCAGGGTAAGACCAGATACTTGAGATCTGGTCGTACCAAGAGAGCCTCCTAGTCACTTAACGTAACATAAGGGAAATCTGTTCAGGGGAGACAGTAGGCTACGAGCATGCTTGCGCTCTGCCTAGGCTCCTTGTACCTTTTATGCCGCTGCTAGACTTTATTAGTAAGAAAGACAGCATTGTGTTTATTAACTTTAACTGCGTATGCTTTAGGTATTATTCACATATTATTTTAGCCTAGGTTGATGCATGGTGCACAACCCAGTTTGGCTGTTACTTTGGCTAAGGAAGTACTGTTTTTGAGTGGCTATTATTAGTGCTGTCACAGAGCTGTTGCACTCCCTTGTTTTATATATATGTATCCTACTTGTTGGTGTATTTAAGATACACGCGGTGGTGTCCTGCCCCTGCATTATTTCTGTTCTATATTCGACGAGCATCTTAGAGCATCAGACGTTTTCAGAAGATTCCCTATCTGTTTGCTGTAGGACTAGACTTCCAGTGTTTTCATAGAGCATTGAAGAGTTTAGTGTTGAGTTCAGACTCACACTAAAGTTAACATAAGCATATACTCCTTTATTAAATTTTGTTATAGTTTATTTAAGCATTGTTATTACTTGAGAGCATTTTATTAACGTAAGTACTCCTGTTGTGAGTAGGCTTTGCCGTCACCGGAAAGCCTTTGTAGAAGTGCACTAAACCCAGTTAATTGATACCCCGTTATCCAGTAGATTAACTCTGGAGGGTTTAAGTGTTTTGTTCCCCGGCTTAATAGTTCGAGGGTTTGAAATTAGCGTACCGTTGTTGCAGATAATTTATAGCCTATCTTCTAGTCCAATATTACGTGCCCTTGTTTATTTCGTTGTGCCGGTCGTAACAAATGGCGACCTTAGTCCAGTATATAGTGAACTGAATTTTGAAGTTTTCTTTTGGAGAAATCTTATTGCCATTTGGGGTTGAATTTATTTCTCGCAGTGTTGGCAGTGGACATTGTTTTGAGGATATATGGAACTTGTTGGAGTTTATTGGTGACCTAGTATTGCACTTAAAAACATCTTCGAATATTTTTTGTGAATAAAGCTACGCGAGAGTTTGGCTACTTTTGTCTTGACTTGGGAATTTTTTTGTTGACTCCATCATGTCACTGGACGGGTTTGAGCATAGTGAGGGCACAGTGCGAGAGATAGGCGAGGAGGTGGAGAAGGTAGAGTTGTTAGACGGCGTTCGGGTGGTGAACGATGAGGAGGATGCTCGGAGGTTTTTGGAGGAGCCTTTGACGGCGGACCGGGTGTCGGGACTGGACCGGTACGGACTGCAGTGTGTAGCCACGGTCTTAGGGTTTTCTGGTACTAGCGGGTTGTCAAGAAGTGAGCTGGTTACCTGTGTGCTGGGTGGGGTGCATGAGGCTTCGGGTGGAGCGGGAGCTGGGGCACCTTCGTCCCAGCCCCCATTCCACTCAATTCCTATCATGGCGCCCCCTCGGGTTCCGGAGCCGGGTACGTTCCCGCAGGCCGATGTCCGCTGGCGGTTGGGTATGCCTCTAGGTGACTCACGGGGTGGGTCCCCAGTAGTAGCACCCCCTCCTCAGGGTTTGACTCACGAGATGTTGTTCAGCTCGAGCTCGCCAAACTTAAGCAGCAGGAGCGACAGGCTGAGCATGAGCATGAGCAGCGAAAGCATGAGGCTGAGCTCGAGCAGTGAAAGCATGAGGCTGAGCTCAAGCAGCAGCAGCATGAGGCTGAGCTCAAGCAGCGAGAGGCTGAGCTCAAGCAGCGAGAGGCTGAGCTCAAGTATGAGTCTGCAAGGTATTGTGCCGATGTTGACCTAGAGAAAACTCGTGTAGAGGTGACGGGAAACCGTTTCGTCCAGGGGGGTCGACCCCATGACCAGTCCCTGACACATCTACTAAAGTTGGTTCCAGTGTTTGATGAGTTAGGAGTTACAGAATTCTTTCTCCGTTTTGAGAAAAAGTGCCAGGAGCACCAATGGCCCGAGGAGAAGTAGGCAGCCCTTGTTTCGTCACGATTGACGGGGAAAGCACTCAAGGCGTACGATGCTTTACCCCAAGAGTCTTGCATTGACTACGAGGTGTTGAAAGAGGCTGTCCTGAGGGCGTATGAATTGCAGCCAGAGACCTATAGGCTGAAGTTTAGGGCCCTTCCTAAGAGAACGGAGAGTACTTTCCAGGAACACGCTAGAGAGCTGTCAGATGCATTTGAGAATTGGTTGAGGTCGGAGAAGGCAACTACTTTTGATGCAGTGAAGCAATTAGTGTTGTTAGATTTTTTGTTCAAATGTACTGGCAGTGACTTGACTCTTAACCTGAAAGAAAAGCAACCTAAAACTCTGCAGGAGGCGGCTGAGCTGCCTGACCTCAGGTTGTCATTGATTCATGGGTGCGGGTCTGCACAGAGAGCTGAGGCAGGTAACCAGGGTCGTACCACTCCACCCCCCCGAATTAAGGACACAATTAATTACCCATTTAAGAGTACTGGTGCCAATTTTGATCCCAAGTCGAAACCCTTCCCGTTAAAGAAAGGCCAGGGCCCTTCCTCACCTCAGAGGAAGTCCAAGAGCGAAGTGGAGTGTTTCAAGTGTCATGAGAAGAGGCATATTGCGCGCTCATGTCCGAGCACACCGCCTACAGCAGTGGTGTCACTAGTGAGCAACATCAGTGTGTCTTTGAGGTCTTCCGCGTTTGCCCAGGGTAATATGTCGGTTGCGAAGCCACAGTCGGTGCAGAAGCAGCAGGAGGGCTCGTAACCCGTCCGAGATGCTTTTTGCGGTCATAGGGGGCACGGCACTGTGAGGTGGGATGGTGTGGAGCATAGGCTTGAGTTGCTGCGTGATACGGGCGCTTCCCAGACACTTATTAAGAACTTCACTGGCAAGCCTATTAACGCGGCTCGGGTTGTGGTGGTTCAAGGTATCAATGCTACGCGGTCTTACCTGCTGGTCAGAGTGGAGCTTGAGGTGGACGGTGTGACACGGGAGTTGGATGTGGGTGTTGTGGAGAAATTGCCAGTTGAGGGGATCGACCTCCTTCTCGGTAACGACTTTGCGGTGCCTACTTCCGAGGTTCCACCCTTAGTCGTTGCCGAGAGGGCGGCCGACACCAGTAGAGAGGGGCTCGAGAGATCTCAGTCCGCTCAGGTGTCACAGCCTAGTACCCAGGTTTCAGACCAGCGGAGGAAGGGTCGGAAGGAGAAAGTCAAGGCTGGTGGTCGGGTTGAGAGTTTGGACCCAGCGACACTCCTTGGTGACTCGGTACTTGCACCGAATTTGAGCTCCGGAGTGGCCCCAGAACCTGTCTCCCCTAGTGACATGGTAGGGTGTGATGGCACTCCGCGACAGAGTAGTTCCCAGGTGCAACTAGAAGATCCTAGTCTTGAGAGTTGTGGGAACGGGGCTATTGAACTCGACGAGGACGGGGAAGCATGTCATATGAACCTGTTGAAGGAGTTTGTGAGGCACCCACCTGAGCAGCCTACTGTCCCTGTGTTGGTCTGCAGCGGCCAAGGTGGAGAAGGAGAGGGGGGCAGTGAGGCACAGGTGGTGAAAAGTTGGGATTGTCATGTCTCGGCGGATCAGTGGGCGGGGAACACGAGTCAGGTGGCTGTGGAAGCGCTTGAGCACCTGCCTGAGCAGTAGTGTGCAGCGATCCAGCACCTGCCCGGTTCATACCCCACTGTTTGTGCCGAGCACCCAGGCCTCACAACTCATGCGGTGCACGATGTTCCGCTGGCAGGTCACTTGGGTGTGAGTAAACCGTTGGCCTCGTTGTTTCAGTTGTTCAAGGTGGGCGACGAGGCTTTGGCATGGTTGTCAGGTCAGGGTCAACCCATGGCTGCTAAGGGTGGTGGTCAGTATCAGGACATTAAGCAGATTGGTGAGGGTAACTATGGACTAGATACGCCCGATCGTTGCATAGCCTCCCAATGCTGCTTTAGTAAAATGCAACAGCCCTACCATAGACGGACTGTATCTGGCCGTGGCTCTGAAGGCGGTGATGCTGCGCAGGCAGATGTAGTCGCAAGGAATGCGGGGGTGCACATGTACGGTATCGGCGGGGAAGCATTAGCACTTATGAACTGTGGGAGTCACTGCACAGGTGGTACAGATTGTCCCTCTCATGACCTGACTGTTATAGGGACAGAGGTGGAGAAGGAGGGAGGCTATAGTTTAGAAACTGCGGTCCCGGCTGGGTTGTGGGAGGGCACTAAGCATGTTGTTCTTCGAGATAAGTTGCAACCTCTTGTTCCTAAGCATCAAGAGAAGTTGTTTACTAGGCTGTGGCAGTACGTCCGCATGGTTGTTGGTTCTACAGGCCTGATGTATGGGGTGGCACCCGACATGGAGGCTGGAGACAGTGCAAGGCTCAAATTGGCTCCCTACTGTATAAATCCTGCTCGACAGCCTGTCGTGAAAGCAGAGCTGGACTACATGTTGAAAAAGGGTCTGAGGGATAAGGGATATCGTGAGTGGTCATTGCCAGTGACTTTGCAACCTGAGTTGAGTGGCAAGATCCGTGTTTGTGTTGATTGCAAGAGTGTTGGTGCATCATCCCTGACAGACGCCTATACCTTATCCAGAGTTGACGACCCCATAGACCGCATCGGGGCTACCTCATTTATCACTAAGGTGGAAATAGTGAAAGGTTATTGGCAGGTCCCGTTGCCGGAAAGAGCGAAGAGAAGTGCCAGTCTTGTGATGGACTGGGCAGTTTATCAGTGTCAGGTGTTGTTTTGCTGCCGGAGCACAAGTTGGATGTGTGACATGTTAAGGGCACTGATAATGTTCTGGCTGATTGTTTGTCATAGGAGGGTATGTTTTAAGGAGCACCCTCGCCGTTCAGTCAGTGTCGGGTTGAGTGGAGAAAAATTAGGCTTGCCCCTGTACTGCAAAGCCGCCAAAAACACTATTAACAAAAATACAAAAAAAAAAATCACATAAAAACTTTCTTTTTTATAGTATATAAGTGCAGTATGTTACAGCAAGAATCTAAGACATTCTGAGTTTTTGTCTTAGTAGGCTAGGCTTGGTGAAGCTTGCTCGTTGAGCGTAATATTGTTAAGTGATACTATTATTTTGGGGAAGTGTTGTGTAGATTTTGTTTTATATAATGAAGTATTTTATGTTTGTGATTGTGCCTTGTTTTCACAACTTGGGGGAGTAGCTGGGTGATGCGGGGTTGGTGGGAATTCTGTCTGGTCAGATGTAGCGTTTACCTGAAGTTGAAACGTCCCACATCTTGGGCGGGGTGTTACGCTGGCCAGCTTGCCAGAATGTACTCGTACTCGCTAGCGCTCGCCAGGGCAGTGAAATGGGCTATAATAATCGTAGAACGATGTTCTTTCTTTCTTAGTATTCATGTTGTCACAGACAGATCAGTGTTTGTCTTTATTCTTGTCTGTGACACTTGGAAGTATTTTATATCATTGATAGAGTTATAAGATATGTAGTGTGAATTGCAAGGAAAGAGCGAAGGAGGCAGCGAGGTGGTAGTATGTGCATGTGTATGTACGTGTGCATTCGTCGCTTGGGCGGTGCCACCTGCTCGTGATTGGCCGGCGGGCCTGGCGTGTCATATGACGCCTGCTCTTCATGACGTAGTGGTCTGTGATTGGGGGCCGCTGTCTTAGCTCGGTGGGTGGGGGGGCTCCTTCCCGCGTGTCTCCTTAGAGCTTGGTATGTTGTGCTTGGTCCTAGACGTCCCTTGCAATCTGTCCCCAATCTAACCCTCTTTACTGCTGTTTCTCTCTTTTGAACTCCTTCTTTCCAATACTTCTTATCTTTATTCATTTATTCATCCCTTCTGGTTCTGCATACGACTTCCATAGTCGGCCAGTCGTATTACCAGCACCAGTTCTCACATATATGTTTTGCACTAGCTTTAGGGATTATTAGAGTCATAGTCACATGGAGTTATATTATTGGGTGCTTCTAATTATTGGGTTGTTCTTTGTTACTATTTAATACTAGACAGTGGAGGGTATCTTTGGTCATTGTCTGAGTTAAGTATATGGCAAGTCAGAGCCTGTACGACTTCGACGGAGCTAGGTAGCCTGTAACCCTTGTGCATATTTTTCCTTTGCGAGCGTAGCAGTATACAAGCGAAGGGCTTTTGCCTACTCTTGCTTGTATGCTTGCTACCTCATTTTGTTGACCTTTGAGGAGCGCCAGGGTAAGACCAGATACTTGAGATCTGGACTTACCAAGAGAGCCTCCTAGTCACTTAACGTAACATAAGGGAAATCTGTTCAGGGGAGACAGTAGGCTACGAGCATGCTTGCGCTCTGCCTAGGCTCCTTGTACCTTTTATTCCGCTGCTATACTTTATTAGTAAGAAAGACAGCATTGTGTTTATTAGCTTTAACTGGGTATGCTTTAGGTATTATTCACGTATTATTTTAGCCTAGGTTGATGCATGGTGCACAACCCAGTTTGGCTGTTACTTTGGCTAAGGAAGTACTGTTTTTGAGTGGCTATTATTAGTGCTGTCACAGAGCTGTTGCACTCCCTTGTTTTATATATATGTATCCTACTTGTTGGTGTATTTAAGATACACGCGTTGGTGTCCTGCCCCTGCATTATTTCTGGTCTATACTCGACGAACATCTTAGAGCATCAGACGTTTTCAGAAGATTCCCTATCTGTTTGCTGTAGGACTAGACTTCCAGTGTTTTCATAGAGCATTGAAGAGTTTAGTGTTGAGTTCAGACTCACACTAAAGTTAACGTAGGCATATACTCCTTTATTAAATCTTGTTATAATTTATTTAAGCATTGCTATTACTTGAGAGAATTTTATTAACGTAAGTACTCCTGTTGTGAGTAGGCTTTGCCGTCACCGGAAAGCCTTTGTAGAAGTGCACTAAACCCAGTTAATTGATACCCCGTTATCCAGTAGATTGACTCTGGAGGGTTTAAGTGTTTTGTTCACCGGCTTAATAGTTCGAGGGTTTGGAATTAGCGTACCGTTGATGCAGATATAGCCTATCTTCTAGTCCAATATTAAGTGTCCTTGTTTATTTCGTTGTGCCGGTCGTAACAACAGTCATTCAGGAGTACCAATCACTCATCAGCCCCCGAAATCAATGGCTTCACCTCAGACGTTTTACTTCCGGACAAGGTCTCTTCACATCAACATCTGGATATACCGTAGACCTTCCAGGTTTGTCAATTAAAAGCATCCAGAGACCTTCATGTACTCTTTCTAACAATTAATTTGTGTCATTTGCTAATTCTTTTGCTTTAACCATTCCCTTTTCACGCTTTGACACACATTCTGGGACCATATATTTCCATCTTCTTCTCAGCTTTCCACGCCTTCTTCTTTTATACACTTCACTGACATAGATCCTTTTAACTATTCCAAGCTATATACTTCTGTATTCATTAAGTTTACTTTTTATTGCTCCAAACTTATATTCTATTTTATTTCACCTGGCAGAAAAAAATAATCTCTTTTCAGTTGATTTATCGATACTTCAGAACAAATGTTAAAACAGCTATTTCTCAATATCATATTAATGTCAAATAAGTTTTCACTTAAAATAACATATTTCCCTACAAATTCTTGGTAAATAGCCGAATAATTTACTGTAGATAGCAAATTAGTAAATGATTGAAGTTAGTCATTCTGGTTAATAAATCATGGCTATATACCCTTGCTCTGGGGATAAGGGCTCCTGCACTGGCTGCAGTGGAAAAGAGTACTTTCTTTATTATCAATGTGTGTTGTAAGACGCCACTAATAGGGAAGGGTAGACGGGACTTAATAGCCTTTCCAACTCTAGCTCTTCCCAAGCTTTCATCTAGCCAAGAACCTCTCCAACAATTTTGCTTCCTCATCTTTCCCTTCTCTTTTCCACTCTGACAGCGCTACTGTCACTTCTTCCTCTGACAAAGCTGAACTCTTCGCTCAAACTTTCATTAAAAACTCCACCTTGGGCTTGGATGATTCCGGCGCTATTCCTCCGTCTCCACCCCCCTCTCACTTACTTATGCCTAATATCTTCTAAGGATGTACTTTCTGCCCTCTCTGGGCTTAATACTAAGAAGGTGTACGGACCGGATGGTGTTCCTCCTGTTGTAATCAAGAACTGTTCTCCCTGCTTAGGCAAATTCTTTTGTCTCTGTCGGGCTTACTGGAAGCTTGCTCTTATTCAACCTGTACCAAAGAAACGTGACCTCTCTCAACTCTCCAACTTTCGTCCAATTCCCCGCATTTCTTGCATCTCTAAAGTTTTTAAAAAATTTCTTAACCCAAAATTTCATAACAATTTATCTTCCCATAATCTACTTTCAGATCACCAGTATGGTTTCCTTTAGGGCCGCTCTACTGGTGATCTTCTTGCTTATCTTACTAACTCTTGGTCATCCTCCGTTTGGGATTTCGGTGAAACTTTTTCTATTCGCTAGACATATTGAAAGCCTTCGACAGAGTCTGGCACAAATCTCTAATTTCCAAGCTACCCTCCTTCAGTTTCTATCCCTCTATCTGTGCCTTTGTCTCTAATTTCCTTTCAGACCACTCCATAACTGCAGTTGTGGATGGCCATCGCTCACTTCTTCAACCTATCAGCTCCGGTGTTTCTTAGGGTTCTGTCCTTTCTTCAATTATCTTTGTAATATTTATTAATGATCTCCTCAATTGTACTTCTAGTCCTATCCACTCATATGCTGACGACTCTACCATTCACTATTCAATTAATTTTTCACATCAACTCAGCATGAAATCATTCCAAAACTCACAGACAAGGGCCATAGAGTGCCTATCTTCTGATCTATTAATTGTTTCTGATGGGGCTGAGCAAATGATGTCACTTTCCATGCATCCAAGACCCAATGTTTCCATTTAACTAACTATCGTAATCTTCCACAGGACTATCAATTATTTTTCAACAATACACAAAATTAATCAACCCTCCATCTTCTCTCAATATTCTTGGTATATCGTTTTCATTCAACCTCTCTTGGCAAGATCCTTTTACCACTCTTGCTAAAACAGCTTCCCAAAAGATAATTGTGCTCAACCGTCTCCGTGGGTTCTTGACCCACACACAGCTTCTTGCTCTGTATCGGGGCACAGTGCACCTCTGTATTGAGCATCTTTCTAGGTACCGCAATGTTGCATCCCTTTCACTTTTCTATCGCTATTATAACAATCAGCATTCTTCAGAGCTCTTTCAGTGCATACCTTTCAACACAGTCCCACTCCTGTTCTGTCCAGCTCTCCAACCCGAGAATTGAAATGTTTTCACAGTCTTTCTTCTACTCAACAAGTGAACTCTGGAATACTCTCCCTCAATCAATCTTTCCTTCATCCTATGACTTAAATTGCTTTAAACTTCATGTGACCAAGCATTTTGACCCCAACGTCCCTTGAATTTGGCTCTATGTCACTCTTTTGGCTTTGGGGGAGACACTCATATAGGTAACCTGCCTTTTGTTTCCTTCATACATATATAACAAAAATAATCTGTTCATGCATGTAGTGAGGACTTAGATATGTTGGAAAATTTGCTTATCCTGGTATCGTGCTCCATAATAGTGGTGAGTTGAGCTACGATGTTTAATCGTCGCCTTGGCTTAGCATATGGAGTAATAGATTCACTCAACAAAAGTATATGGCATTGTCAATACCTGTGCAGAAGGACAAAGCTATGGATCTTCAAGTCGTTGGTGCTCTCGGTTTTATTATATTCATGTGAGACATGGACACTTAACAGCGAGTTAAAACAAATACATCAACTCCTTTGGTACTAAATGTTTTTGCATGATCATGGGCTATCGCTGGATGATTACGTCTTAGCCAGCAACTATTCCATGAGACTGATTCAAGATATATTAGTTGCATGGTCTGTGAACGCCAACTTCGGCTATATGAGCAGTGCCTCCCCGAAGCAGACCCTGCTCACCAGATGTCTCTACAGAAGACAACCAACCGTGAATGGAGGAGGCTTTGGGGAACACCACGGAACTCATGGCTTTAGGCAAGTTGGACAATCCTGCGATAGGGTACTTGATATGGGCCAGGCAGATGCCTAGAATCTTGCCCGGAGATCCCCTGGATTAAAGTCAGAGAGTGAGTGCAGCTATGCACTGTCACAGCATTATGCTCCCATTGATTAATATCCTATGCTAGCAAACCTGAGGTTGACCCACCTCCCCTTAGCCCTCACCATTGTGGGCGCCGACCTTGGCCTGAGGTTGCGCGGCCCCAGTACTAAGCTTTTTGGTTTGGGAGTAGTTATGTATTTGATATTTTTATCCCTTTTATTTACCATCTAATCCATATGACGATTTAATTCTAGAAATGTCACTGCCAGGCGAATTTATGGACCTCAGAAAGTTTAACATCATGGTTTTGTATTAACTCTTTCAGTAAACATATTCATTTTTATAAATTAATTTAGATTAACAGTATTAATTTATTTAATTCTTGACAATTACCCATACTCAAAGTGTAAAAATATTCTCATGATAGTCTTTCGGTACAATACATATATATATATATATATATATATATATATATATATATATATATATATATACATATATACATATATATATATATATATATATATATATATATATATATATATATATATACTGTATATATACAGTATATATATATACATATATATATACCTGTATGGGTTTTTTTTTGTTGCTAACAATGGGCGAAGGGGAAGGGGGGTTGAGACACATGAAATATAATAGCAGCATTGGAGTGTGATTTATTCACTTGATATCGTAAATGAAATGAACCGTACACAAGTAGTATGGACCATACACAGTACTGTCAACACAGGTAAGCTACTCCCTATCACGCACAAAGTTATGGATTAAATCAGAGGCGTATATTTTAGGCAAGGTAGGGAGAAGTCGACATTCTTGGACAAAGCAGTCGTAACAGCCACATTTGGATCCATGAAGATCTGCAGTAGCAGCCAAAACGGCCTTGCGAACACAAGACATGCATTCACAATGTTCGCCATGGGTCACACGAGAAGACCAAGCCGGGTCAGGGTAAGTGGGCCGAGTGTCCGGCATAGGGACCGCCATTGAGCTTAATGAACTCATGAATGGTAGGGGAGAGGTGGCGAGAGCGGGGGCAGGCGGCTCACTGGGGTGATGAGTAAGGGAGGAAACACATTGTGGCTATGGAGGCATAGATGAAGATTTGACTTTAAGAATCTTGCATTATTCAGGAGAATGGGTGGGAGAGGTGATGACATTTGAGAGGCGTTTGCTGGAAGTGGAGGTGGCATCCATCTCAGACTCCACATCAATATGATGGGAGGAGTCCTCAGGAGATGTGTTGAGGCCAGTGTCAGGGACAGAAGCAGAGGCAACCCATGCTTTAAATTTGTTGGAGAGAGGGATTTCAGGAGGAGTCAACACTTTCCGTGCTACACTAGTAACCACAGACCGGTCATGATCAGAACATGGAGTGGCATGACGACACTTGGTAAGATCAAATTGAGAGGTCATATGAGTATGCGCATGGGCACTATACGTGGAGTCTCGAGCAGTATCCTTAAATCCCCTGAAACTGAGTTTGACTTCTAATACCGACATGCTCGACCGGCTGATGAGAACCTTTAGCTCAGCATTATACCTATAGAAGATGCATTCCTTCGTGCGAGCATGACAATACATCAGGGAGGCCCACAATTCCAACAGATGGGATGACCATCAGGGCCACAGTAAGCACAGGCTTAATTTTGTATGCATATACACGCAGAATGGCCGAAGGTGGAGCAACATGAGCACTAGAGAGACTTGAGTACATGAGGTCTCACCTGACCTTCAATCTTTATAGTTGCAGGAAGTGTGCACCCCTCAAATTTAATCTTGGCGACGCGTAGATCCCGAGATGGGTTGTTCCTATTCGAGTTCGCATAAACATCAACATCAACCACATTAGGATACCTCAAACGGAGAGAAGACAGCAGAAGGCTTTTATCAGGGAGTCCTTCTCCATCAAGGGAAGGGGTCAAAATCACAATGCCATGTATGAAGTTCAGCTCGTTATGCGTAGTCATCTAAAGAGGTAAGGGACAGACACGCCTTAGACTGAGCTCTGGAGGTGGACTCTACTACCCAGCGATATAATCCAGTGGAGCGGAAAAATAAGTCTGTCGATGCAAAATGGTTGAGGAGGGCATTCTCCAACTTCGCACCAGTAATATGGGAGTCTGATTCGAAGACCAAGAAGCAAGCCCAAATTATCGGGTCCAATTTAGGTGACACAGTACACTAAAGTGGAATGTGGCACAAATTTCTGCTTGAATTTTCAACGAGGATGAGGAGAGACAGTAGTTTTTGATGGATGCGAGTGAGCACGGAGATGCGGGATATGAGGTTCGAGGACCTGAACCAAAGAAGGTGCAGGAGTAGTGGGCACTGGAGTAGCAGGAACATCGTCAGATGTAGAAAATGGAGCAGACGCAGACAATGTGGGAGATGTGGCAGTCGAAGATGGTGTCGAAGCCGGTAGAACAGGCGGTGGAACAGTATCTAGCAGCAGAGGAGAGTCAAGAATCGAAGTTGCTAATGTGGAAGGGTTAGTGGTCGGTGAAGGGACATCTTGGTCAAGCATCTCAGCTGGGAGGTCCTTGTGAGAAGTAGAGTCAGAATCATTGGCCAAAGTCACGCAATGGTCGTCGCCCAGGTCTGGTATAACGTCCATAGAAATGGCAGCAGCCTGTAGGAACAGTTGCCACCAGGGGAAGGTGAGGCACAGCGGGTAACTGAGAGTCGTCAATCAGAGATGTTATCGTATAAAAAAAGAACATGTGCCCAAGATAGCAAAAAGGATATGAGGCCAGGGCCGAACATACACACCCAGCAGAGATCATCTTCTGGGCTAAAAAGCAAGCGGGCCCATATAGATTGACTTTACTCTCGTTATCACTGTACACATACGAGAGTTGCTGGATCGCGGTCGCGAACAGGCTTCCCAGTGCCCAGCGCAATCTGTGGCTATATTTGGGGGAACTTCAGGAGGTCCCGGTGATTGTCTGCCACGTCGGTGGTTCAGCTGCCTCTCCCCCTGGCTTCATCCCCTTCCTCCATGCTGCCCTGCTCTGCCTTCGTCATCCTCTGATCATTTAACCGTGACGGCTTCTCCACTCTGCGCCATCTTTATTCATGTTTCCGGATGGTGGGGGCTGGCGCTTCCCTGGACCTGTGACACATGGCTTGCCCACTGGAGGGATGCGGCACCCACAGTGGTCGGCTTTGGTACCAGCACAATCCTCAGCTCTTTGGGGTTCCTTCGTGTGCCCCACCTCCCCGTCGGTGCCAGGGCCGCCTTCAGCCTCTGGGTTTTGTGTTGGCTCCTCCGTCCTCGCCTCTTCACATCACCACGCGTCTTCTTCCTGTCGGGTGCCATTATTCATTGCTTCATCTTCCCCTTCTATCCTCGTGTCCTGGGGGTGTTGTTGCCCTTCTGCTGCCCCTCCTGGGTCCCTGACGTTTGAGCCTCCTTCCCGGGAGGCTGCTGCGGCTTCGACCGACACCGTGTCAGGGTTAATAGGGCATGCCCTCACAGCCCTTAAATCAAGAATCATCATCATCACTGTACACATACACCCTACACCCAAAGTGTTTATGTATAATTCAGTAACCAACCGCAATAGCACCACAGACAAGAAAAACATGGCACTGGCCAGATGCAAAGCTTGGCAGGGGTTATGCTGACTCTCCGTCAAATTGGTGAAAAGGGACCACCAATCCACCATAGTACCATCAAGTTATCTACAACCTGCCCCACTATCAGATGGTAGCATTGAAAGGATTTTCCAATCCTGGGGAGATATATGACCACATTCCCCCCATCCAACATGTATAAAGGGACAGGTGACTGCACCTCACTGTGTGTCTGCCAGGGAGGAACTGAAGAGTGAGCCTAGCCCACAGTGGGCTAGGTTGACTGAGAGCAGTGTTGCCAATGGTTTCATTCAGCGTGCCAGTACCAGAACCTATCATAGCTCAATTCAAGTATTCAGTTTTCATTAAATTGATTTCCAAAGTATTGAATGAGCTAATCGCATATCCATGAAATTAGGGACACCATTCTGAAATGCTTGATTCAAGCATCCATGCATTAGAGTGTTAATGGTAAAGAACCAGCCAGCGTAGGGTAAGGTGGCACTCTAGTTCTTATTATATTTTCAGTATTGTAGTCTTCTAAGTGTTTGACAATACTGAGTGGGAACCATGTATGGTAAGAAAGTTCATACTACGTAAGGCCTGGCAAACATGGAAACTCATGCAACACAGGTGATGCACCACCTAACAGTTCAGAAATCTGCTGATTGCTATTTTAATTTAGACGTAGCCTTGAACTTCCCTGCATTCTAATGTGCGCACTGCAATAATTCAGAAAACTATCTGCATATTTTTGTTCAGTTTTGTTCTGTGTCTCCTGTGTTGTCTGTATCTCATTGTACACTGGGCTTAAAGTCCGATGCATATTTACGTCTAAAATGCGGAAGGACTCGATTGAGTAACGATCCTCAAACAAGAACCAAAACCGTGGCAAAGGCAAGATACATAAGAACATTTCAGAATACCATACTGGAATATCGGTCCTACTACTTGTGCATGAAATTAAATACCATTTCCAAGTAGGATTTTTCCATATCATAATATATATAGGAAAAATTTAACTAGCCTATTCTATATCATATCGTGGTGTAGTTGATTGAAGCATGGACTCTCATCCTGACTATCCGAGGTTCGAGTCTTGGCTGAGAGTAAAAACAATTAGTAGCTCACGTGTATTTGTTTATATATATATATATATATATATATATATATATATATATATATATATATGAGAAACAGGAGGATAAGGGCAACGACCGTGTTCATCTTGGTAGCTTTATTCAATATTTCGGACTATCTTGGTCCATCATCAGGCTTGGATACCGGTCCTAAAAATAAATTACTTTATTAAGAATCTAATTTAAGTTAAATCGTGGACCACAAATGTATTAAAAACACTACTAAATAATAAAATGTCCTAATATAGCTAAAACGTATACAATGTTATGCTATTAACAAGTACAGTATATAGTACTTACACATCTAAGGGGTCAGGCGCGGGTGCGATCCTAATACAGAATGAAAACCTATGTTTAAAACCTATGTTACCAGGCCCAATATATACAGTAATATAGGGGGTTTCTTACTAGTAAAACCTATGTTACCAGGCCCAATATATACAGTAATATAGAGGGGGTTACCTACTAGTAAAACCTATGTTACCAGGCCCAATATATACAGTAATATAGAGGGGGTTACCTACTAGTAAAACCTATGTTACCAGGCCCAATATATACAGTAATATAGAGGGGGTTACCTACTAGTAAAACCTATGTTACCAGGCCCAATATATACAGTAATATAGCGGGGGTTACCTACTAGTAAGACCTATGTTACCAGGTCCAATATATACAGTAATATAGATGGGGTTACCTACTAGTAAGACCTATGTTACCAGGCCCAATATATACAGTAATATAGCGGGGGTTACCTACTAGTAAAACCTATGTTACCAGGTCCAATATATACAGTAATATAGATGGGGTTACCTACTAGTAAGACCTATGTTACCAGGCCCAATATATACAGTAATATAGAGGGGGTTACCTACTAGTAAAACTGATGTTACCAGGACCAATATATACAGTAATATAGAGGGGGTTACCTACTAGTAAATCCTATGTTACCAGGTCCAATATATACAGTAATATAGAGGGGGTTACCTACTAGTAAACCCTATGTTACCATTATACCATTATATATTGGGCCTGGTAACATAGGATTTACTAGTAGGTAACCCCCTCTATATTACTGTATATATTGGGCCTGGTAACATAGGTCTTACTAGTAGGTAACCCCCTCTATATTACTGTATATATTGGTCCTGGTAACATCGGTTTTACTAGTAGGTAACCCCCTCTATATTTTTTTTTTTTTTTAAACCACTCAGTCTGTGCATCCCCTCTTTGGACCCTAGACCAGGTCAGAATAGTCATCAAAGGGCCTGATTTCGTTGTCATTCAGCTACTTCGTATTCCGGGGTAAGCACTCAGACTCATCATCGTGGATTACTACTACTACATTGATTTTTATTTGATATTTTTCATACATTTCATGTTACTACTACTACCATCATCACCTCCACCATCACCACCACCACTACCATATATTTAATATTGTACACATACTAAATTTCACAAGCATCAGATACTACTATTCTACACCATGCAACTTCAATCCAGTCTCCTTCCTATGCGGCCCTCTGCCACTGCTGCCTCGTAGTCTACTTCTGCCACCATCACTGGTTGTGGTGCAGACCTTCTTGTTCCCCGCAGGCATAGTAGTGCTGATCTGAGCAATGAGAAAGATAGACGGCATCTCATCCAGGCTACGACGTGGCTCCTAGGCTGTTGCTTCTTCTCTGCGATGATCTCTGCTAGCCTTGAATAGAAGCACTGGGCCCTGGGTCCCATCCCTCCTGATGTGGTGAAGACTAGTGGGGTAAAGCTGCCCTGTTCGACGTGTAAGATCCTTTCTCCATATGTCCTGACCTTCTCTCGTTCGTTCCTCTTGTGTGCAGCCTCCAGAGACAGCTCGCTGTAGCTGTGGGCCATTGGGTCAAATACTCTTATGTCAAAGAACGCTCGCTGTGCATTTGTCCAAAAGCCTCTTGCACTAACGTCCAATCTTGCTTCAGTGGATGTGTTGGCCGTCCTGTGCTGCATGATCTCTCCATCCAAGGGAATGAGTGATGGTTCGCTCACCACATCTCTACACACCTCCCTGAGCATGTTCGCTGTTACATCTCTTACTTCATCGTGCCTGATGCTGATGAATCCTCCTTTCTTACATATCATGGTGTGGTCTGTATCGTTGATGGTTCCACAAACGCATCGATCGGGCAGTCCTTCAATCGACCAATCATACCTCAGTGCAATAGCATCATTAAATTCTTGTTTGTTGAGATTGAAGCTTTTTGCCTTGATTGGTAGTGTTGTCGGCCAATTTGAAGCGCCCGTTTCTTGTGCTATTTGTAGTTTTCTTGTTTGTCTCGGGTGAAGTTGTCCCATCAATTGTGCCAGGTAATTTTTCTGTGAGTTTTGCCTCTTTGACGTGATGGTCTTTCTGATGTTGTAGATGTCTGCCTGGTCTACTTCACCGTCAGAATCTTGTGCTATGATACGGTCAGTGAGAGAACCTGTTATCTTTACTGAGTTCTGGTATTCCGTTACCGCCCTCTTCACTGGGTCGATGATTCCCATCCCTCCCAACCTAGGAGGCAGTGCGAGCAGCTCCCTCTCTGTATCATTCGGGGTGTGCAACTTTATCCATGCTGCGATGAATTTGTCTCTGATGGCATCTTCCAGCGGTTGAAGTAATGCGCTCACATTTGGAACGGTTCTCATCAAGTAGGTCCAGCGATGTTTGACCCCATATGTGAATGCCGAATACGCGGCCTGTGGTTCCGTCTTTGCAATATTGGCCAGTTTCTCAATTTCTTTTACCCATTCTCTGACCTTCTCCTCTATGTATTTGTTCTTGAACTCTTCCGTGCCGATCACCGCCCCAAGGTGACAACACTGTCCGTCCTTTGTTACTACCACTTCACTACCGCTGAAAGCTTCTACCGCCCTTTCATAAAGTTCTGTTTTTACTATTAGTATTGACTTTCTGGCATTTGGATGGTACCCTATTTTTGGTCCTACCTCTGATATTTTCTCCCACCAGTGCTTGAGATTGTTGGCTTTTCCCGCTCCAGTGAGATCGTCTGCATAGGCCACCTGCTTTACTTGCGTCGCCTCATGGCTTGTTAAGGTTAGCAACACTGAGAGACCTAAGGCGTACATTGCCATTGCTACTGGGTCACCTTGTGTGGTTCCTTCCATTGATTTCAGAGGTGTTCCCTTCGTGTGTTCTGGTTGTTTACTATGAAGAGGTCCGCAGGCTTTTTATAGGTGTTCTCTACATAGGTGGCAAAACTGGGGCATTTTACTTTGATGTTATGTATTGCCGTCTTTCTGTTGATGGTGTTAAAGGCGTTTGTTGCATCCACTAGCAGCACAGCTTCACAGTCCATTTGCTCATATATTTTTCTTATGGCATGAATTGCTGCCTCTACCCCTGCTTGGTGGCCGGCACACACTTGGAGATTACCGGCCGTTGACCGCACATCGTCTTTCACCACTTCCATTATGCATTTTCTGATGATTCTTCTCAGCACTTCACCCACTCCTACTGGTCTGCATCCTGGATTCTTGTCTAAAGGTATTAGGCGGCAAGCTGTGTATGCCTCCAAATGTTGACAATTTTGGGTGGTCATCTTTCTTGCAAGAGCTGCCAGAGCCCTACATAAGTCTGTTGCTGCTAGTCCGAAGATTGCTCTACTCAGGATTGTCCTCCAGCCGTTTGCATCCTGCCCTGATGGGCCTGCACTGCCTTGTGTCCCTAGAGCCTTTTTCCAAATCATTTCGCCTGTGATTCGTTTGTATATGACGGTGTTCGGTGGTATATAATCACCCTCTAGCCTCTGACTCTCGTGGACACTAGGTTGTGGATGTTTCTCTTTCAACATTTGGATGGTTTCTCTTGTGATAGGCAGCAACCCACAACCCCCTCTATATTACTGTATATATTGGACCTGGTAACATAGGTTTTACTAGTAGGTAACCCCCTCTATATTACTGTATATATTGGGCCTGGTAACATAGGTTTTACTAGTAGGTAACCCCCTCTATATTACTGTATATATTGGGCCTGGTAACATAGGTTTTACTAGTAGGTAACCCCCTCTATATTACTGTATAATGTTGGGCCTGGTAACATAGGTTTTACTAGTAGGTAACCCCCTCTATATTACTGTATATATTGGGCCTGGTAACATAGGTTTTACTAGTAGGTAACCCCCTCTATATTACTGTATATATTGGGCCTGGTAACATAGGTTTTCTAGTAGGTAACCCCCTCTATATTACTGTATATATTGGGCCTGGTAACATAGGTTTTACTAGTAGGTAACCCCCTCTATATTACTGTATATATTGGGCCTGGTAACATAGGTTTTACTAGTAGGTAACCCCCTCTATATTACTGTATATATTGGGCCTGGTAACATAGGTTTTACTAGTAGGTAACCCCCTCTATATTACTGTATATATTGGGCCTGGTAACATAGGTTTTACTAGTAGGTAACCCCTCTATATTACTGTATATATTGGGCCAGGTAACATAGGTTTTACTAGTAGGTAACCCCCTCTATTTACTGTATATATGGGCCTGGTAACTTAGGTTTTACTAGTAGGTAACGCCCTCTATTTTACTGAATTTATTGTGCCTTGTAACATAGGTTTTACTAGTAGGTAACCCCCTCTATATTACTGTATATATTGGGCCTGGTAACATAGGTTTTACTAGTAGGTAACCCCCGCTATATTACTGTATATATTGGGCCTGGTAACATAGGTTTTCATTCTGTATTAGGATCGCACCCGCGCCTGACCCCTTAGATGTGTAAGTACTATATACTGTACTTGTTAATAGCATAACATTGTATACGTTTTAGCTATATTAGGACATTTTATTATTTAGTAGTGTTTTTAATACATTTGTGGTCCACGATTTAACTTATATTAGTTTCTTAATAAAGTAATTTATTTTTAGGACCGGTATTCAAGCCTGATGATGGACCAAGATAGTCCGAAATATTGAATAAAGCTACCAATATGAACACGGTCGTTGCCCTTATCCTCCTGTTTCTCCTAAAAATACGGTACCCTAGCAGCCAACCCACCACTACCACTGTTCTAAATATATATATATACTGTATATATATATATATAAATTCTTGGGTGAATCTAGATGTGAGGCTGGATGGGGAAATATTTGAACAAGTAGAGTGTTTAAAATATCAATGAGGAACGATAAGCAGGAGTGGAGGTATGGAGATGGAGGTAAACAGAGAGTGTGTGAAGGAAGGAAGGTTTTCGGAGCAATGGGAAGTATTTGGAAGATTAGAAATCTCGGAATGAAAGTAAAAAGTGCAATGTATCAAGGAATTGTTGTGCCAACAATGATGCATAAGGCTGAGACATGGGCTCTGAAGGAAAAGAAGAGAAGAAAGCTGGATGTGTAGGAGATGAGCTGCTTGGGAAGTATGTTTGGAGTTACACATAGAGACAGATTGAAGAATGATAAGATGCGTAGGAGAGTGGGACAGCAGGAAAATTTGTCGGCCAGAGTGAACAAAAGGGTGCTGAGCTGGCTGATATGATCATGTTGAACGAATGGAAAATGAAATGCTTACAAAGAGAATATGTGAGTCATATACAAGGGCAGATAGAAGGAAGACCCCCATTGAGATGGAGAGACTGTGTAAGACAAGATGTAGATGATAGAGGAATGACTATAGATCAGGCAAGGGAAGTGGTAATAAACGAGAATGAATGGAGAATGCTTGTGAATAGATAAGTGAACATGTGGTCATTTGGGGGAAAGGGTTGGACGCAAGTTGGACTAGATAATAGTCCATTAGGCGCCTGGTCCGGGGAGAGGGTTTATATGAAGGGTGCGCCTGGAAGTGTAGTGGGTGGGCTTGTAGTTTCGCTCTGCTGTATGTCTGCCTGCCGAGATCAGAACCTTTCCGGGTGGTCGGGGGCCTGGGGAGTGCTGGAGGGGCCATGGTGACCCTGGTCTCTGTGTCATCTCCTGGATGACCTAGATGTGTGTGAATTTGTATTTTGTTTTTGTGTGCTCATTGTTTTCTGTTGTGTTGTTCCTATTCTGGCTCTGTCTTGAGTCCCCCCCCCCCAAACAAAAAGGAAAGGTGATTAGGCCTGAGTATATGGATGGATGGATATATATATATATATACTGTATACATATATATATATATATTTATACTGAGAGCAATCCAGCTAGCTCTCACAAACACCTCCTCCTCCTATCCACTTCACTACACTAAACATGCACACCACACTTCATTCCTCCACACCAATATTTAAAAAAACTAAATGATGAATTCTAGCCCAGCCTCGGAGTCCCCAGGGGGGGGGACCATAAATGCCCCCACACCCAACCGACCATCCCCTGACGACCCCACACAATTACCTGGACCTCGGCCTGTTACTCTTTCTATTAATTTCTGAAACATTCGCGGACTTTCCTCTAACTTTCACTCTGTTGAGCACCATCTCTCATCCTACAAACCTGATCTTCTCTGCCTCACCGAAACTCAGGTGTCTGTAGCAACATCCAGCAGCCCCTTCTCTGTATCCTCCTACTTTCTCTATCCTAGTTTCAAAGCCAAAGGTGGATGTTGTGCATATGTGCACAACAAACTCACTTGCTCTCGTGTTCCCGATTTCGACTCCTCTGAATTCTCAACTTTATGGCTCAAACTTTCCTGTCATTCTCTTACTAAATATTTCTGTGCTGTATATCTTTCCCCTAACTCTACCAACTTTCCCAAATTCTTTGACTATCTAAACTCTACAGTGGAACACATTCTATCCATTTTTCCTTTCTCAGAAATCTCCATCTTAGGAGATTTCAACGTTCACCACCGCCAATGGCTCTCCTCTCACACTACTGATCCATCTGGTGAACAAGCCTACGTCTTTTCTATCATAAATGACCTAGAGCAGTTAGTTCAGCAACCAACCCGTATCCCAGATCGCATCGGAGATCGGCCCAACATTCTTGACTTGTTTCTAACTTCTAACCCTCTTCTTATACTGTCGATCTTTTCTCTCCTCTGGGCTCCTCCGACCATAAACTTATCTCTGTCACATGTCCTATCTCTCCAGTACGGCCACCGGATCCTCCTAGCCGACGGCGCTTGTGGCACTTTGGCGCCGCCGACTGGGAGGCTCTCCGGCAGTACTTCTTTGATTTCCCATGGAATTATTTCTGCTTCCGTGGCCGGGGACCCTCGGAGAGTGCTGAACGCATTACCGAGGTAATCCTATCGGGCATGGAAGCATACATTCCATTCTCCTTCTCTCAGACTAATGCTAAATTTTTTTGGTTTACTCACGCCTGTTCTACTGCTGTCCACAATAAGGAGGAAGCATTCAAACAGTGCCGACGCCTTAACACTCAAGACTCTCATTCTTCCTATGTTTCTGCCCGGAATCAAGCCAAATCTGTTCTTCGACTTGCCAAACACTCTTTCATCAATAATAAATGCACTGAACTATCCAACTCTAGCTCTTCCCAAGCTTTCTGGCATCTAGCCAAAAACCTCTCCAACAATTTCTCTTCCTCGTCTTTCCCTCCCCTTTCCCACTCTGATGGCACAACCATCACTTCTTCCTCTGACAAAGCTAAACTCTTCGCTCAAACTTTTGCTAGAAACTCCACCTTGGATGATTCCGGTGCTATTCCTCCCTCTCCGCCCTCCTCTCTCTTACTTATGCCTAATATCCTAATCTCTTCTAAAGATGTACTTTCTACCCTCTCTGGGCTTAACACTAATAAGGCGTACGGTCCGGACGGTGTTCCTCCTGTTGTTCTCAAAAACTGTGCTTCCGTGCTGACTCCCTGCCTAGGCAAACTCTTTCGTCTCTGTCTATCCTCTAACGTCTTCCCTTCATGCTGGAAGTTTGCTCACATTCAACCTGTCCCAAAGAAGGGTGACTGCTCTCAACCCTCCAACTATCGTCCAATTACTCTCATCTCTTGTTTTTCTAAAGTTTTTGAAACTATTCTTGCTTCCAAATTTCTTAACCATTTCTCTTCTCATAATCTGCTCTCAGATCGCCAGTATGGCTTCCTTAAGGGTCGCTCTACTGGTGATCTTCTTTCATATCTTACTAACTCTTGGTCATCCTCCTTTCGGGACTTCGGTGAGACTTTTTCTATTGCACTAGACATATCGAAAGCCTTCAATAGAGTCTGGCATAAATCTTTAATTTCTAAACTACCCTCCTTCGGTTTATATCCCTCCATCTGTGCCTTTGCCTCTAATTTCCTTTCCGGCCGTTCCATAGCCGCGGTTGTGGACGGCCATTGTTCACTTCCTCACCCTATAAACTCCGGTGTTCCTCAGGGCTCTGTCCTATCTCCTATTCTCTTTCTAATTTTTATAAATGATCTCCTTAACTGTACCTTAATTCCCATCCATTCATACGCAGACGACTCAACCTTACACTACTCCATTAGTTTTTCAGAACGCCCCAGCCAGCAATTCCTCAACGACAAACGTAATGAAGCCATAGAACTCTTAAATTCTGATCTAAATACTATTTCCAATTGGGGCAGAGAAAACCTTGTTAACTTTAATGCTTCCAAAACCCAATTTCTCCATCTATCTACCCGTCAGGATCTCCCAGCGGACTATCCCTTATTCTTCAACAATACAAAAATCAACCCTTCATCTTCTCTCAATATTCTTGGTGTCTTTTTCTTCTGCTCTCATTTGGAAGGACCATATTACCAGTCTTGCTAAGGCAGCCTCCCAGAAGCTCGGTGTGCTCAACTGCCTTAGGGGGTTCTTTTCCCCTGCACAGCTTCTTGCTCTGTACAGGGGCATAGTGTGCCCTTGTATTGAGTATTGTTCACATGTCTGGGGAGGTTCCTCTCACACCGCTCTCCTAGACAAAGTTGAAAGGAAGGCCTTTCGTATCATTAACTCCCGTCCACTCACCAACTCTCTGCAGTCTCTCTCTCTCCGCCGCAATGTTGCATCTCTCTCGCTATTCTATCGCTACTATAATAATCAGTGTTCTTCAGAGCTATCCCAGTGCATACCACCTCCTTTACGTAGGGCACGTGGTACCCGTCTTGCAACTCAATCCCACCCCTACTCTGTGCAACTCTCCAACCCAAGAGTGAAACGTTACTCTCAAACTTTCTTCTACTCAACAGCTGAGCTCTGGAACTCTCTCCCAGAATCAGTCTTTCCCTCTTCCTATGACTTAAATTGCTTCACACTCCGTGTGTCCAGGCATTTTGGCTTGAACGTCCCTTGATTTTGGCCCTGTCACTCTTTCAACTATGGGGGAGGCACTCGCTATAGGCAGTAATGCATTTTGCCTCCCTCAATCACATAGAAAAAAAAAAAAAAAAAAAAAAAAAAAAATATCCAGATGTCACGCCTGAATAGGATTGTACGGGGCGAGTGTATCTTAATTGAACTGGTTTAGCAGGTCTTTAATTGAATGGATGATAAGGTGATGAATAAAATACGCTAGGGATGATAAGTTCAAAGTTTATGTATACTTATATTAGTGAATACAAGAACATATGTGAATCACTGATGGAAGTTAAAGGCACTCTAATGTACAGTTGGTCAAGGATGAAAGTATACATTTTTTCGTCTGCTATAGCCACACATGGTTTGTCATGTTGGCAGCCATGACAACCTTTCCACTAGCCCAAACCATCCCAACACACATGGGGTTTATTATATTGATACATTAATTAATATACGGAGTGCTTCGAAAAAGCGTTTCCATAAATATCAAAAGTTAGAGAATTATTCATAAACCTTCAGGGTGACTAAATACTGTTATGGAGATGGCAAAACAAAGCTGGGGGCATACGCTGGAACAGCGCGTAGCCGCGGCGCTTGCCTCCGTTTCATTGCCCTTTGGATCACATATAATCCAGTCTTGAGGATGAAAGTGAAATATCAATATTTACCTACTTATTAATTAACAAGTATTATTAGATTCCTCTTTCTACTCATTATTTATTATGAATGTTATAATGTTAAGTGTATATCGTAATATCTTTTATAGCCACTCCATATTCGTCTACTTTAGATACACACAAATCTAATTCCTAAACGTGGACGTAAGGAAGCCTGTGTGTTCAATAGGGTAATCACCCAGCAATTTTACTCATCTTGCGAGCGCCATTGCTTTATGAGTCAGTCCTCGAAGCATAATGAGGCTTTACTTGTGATTTTTATTTATTTATTTATTTATTATTATTATTTTTATTTTTATCAGCAGAACACCTGCAAACCAACTGCAACATTGATATCACCATACCCTACATTATTAGCCACATATTACCACGTGTGAAAATGGACCTGTATTCCACTGAAATATCGTATATAGGTAGACGTTTTGATTTTCGTTTTCACTCTCGCATTTCTTGTATATCTATCAATAACATTAAGTGTTTAATATCTCCGAAGTGATATTCACGTCAAAGATTATAGAACGATATATTCATATTTCCGTCTGACAATTAAGTCCAGGAACACGTTTTTAAACACCCTGTATAAGGTGGGCGGGCTCTGAGATATGGCTACCAGGGCTGCCAACATGACAAACTATGTGTGGCTATAGCAGACGAAAAACTGTATACTTTCATCCTTGACCAACTGTACCTACTAGATTGTGGATTAACAAATTAATGAGATAAATCAGCAATAAATACAAAGTGAATAACAAGGATATATGTATAGAAGTGGAAATAAGTAATTACAATGTTCTACCTGAGAATACAAGTAACATAGGGAAATTTTGTTTCTCAACCGCGTGTGGTAGCTAATACAATATTTAGGAATGTGTCAAGTGGGTATTGTGGAGGCAATTAGTAAAGTCTTACAACTTGACTTGTTTTATTACAAAAACGGAGTCGTCCAGGTATCACAAAGTTATGTTGATGATTGCAAAGTTTAGGGATAGGTGTGTTGCGTTAATTATTCTTGTCATATCAAGGGTCTCTGAAAGACAGAGTCAGTGTAGCTAAAGTGTCCGTCCAGGTGGTGTCTGGCCGATGTTGTGGGTAGGGCGATTGCCTCGTCTCTATTGGGATTTCTCTGTGTTACACCCGTCTCTGGGCTGCTTCGATGCCTGGTAATGGTCTGGGGCAGAGATGCTCACACCTTTGGCCGAGATGTTCAGGTTTACCTGAACGAGTTGCTCAATACAACGGTTGCTTTTACCTTTAATCTAAAGGGATGGAGATGCTCACACCGTTGGCAGAGATGCTCAGGCGTACCAGGGGGACGGATTTACTCACATCCTGGTCTAACGAGTTCAGACCAACCTCATGAGATACCCAGAGAAAGAGCTAAGCATTAACAAAGTGAGCTGCTGTCTAAATCCTCTCAGAACAAATCATTATGTTTTCCTTTCCTCTTGCTTGAGCTTCTACTCTGGCAATAAGGTCCCGCTCCCTATCTCCAGGTATGTGGTCATTGTGCCAGTCTCGTCCCAGACTCCTCGGAAGTGCTGAGATGAAAGAGAGCGGGGAAGGTGGGCAAGACAGGGGATTCCAGTGGGACCTTGGGAGTGTGGCTTGGCCCCTGGAACTACTGTTTGTTTTAGTTGAGGGGGCCGAGCTGAGGTCAGAAGAGGATGGTGTGCTTTGACTGTGTTCCATTGAGGCTAGTTTTTGGTGGGTCGATTCCTTTATTGATGCTATCTTCTGGGGCTAGCTGTCAGCTTCAGCATCTCACACACACACACTTTTATATACTGTATATAATTATACTGTATATATATATATATATATATATATATATATATTTTCTTTAATACATACGAGGTTGAAAGAAATGGCAATTTCTGCGTTGGAAATTTTATTATTCAAAGTTTCCAGGTCTCTGATGAGTTTTCGCTGGGTGGCAGGAAGTAGATGAAGGAGATGAGCAAAATTCATGGTGGTACAGGGTTACATTAAAGTACATGAAGATACAGGATATACGACGCGTTTCACTGGACAACCAGCATTATCAAGTAAGGAAGGAATTATATTTTTGCGAACTTTTTCATGGGTACCATCGAGGAAGAGCTCCTAGCTGCCCAACGACCCGCTGTCTACTGTAGATACATGGATGACATCTTCGTGCAAATCAAGGACCTCCACGAACTACAGGAACTCCAGCGTCGCTTCATGACCTCCTCTGGACTTAACTTCACCTTTGAAAAATCTAACAATGGACAACTCCCCTTCCTCGACATCCTCGTAGCTCTGAACGACCATGGGTCCAAACCACCGTCTACATTAAACCTACTAACACAGGACAATGCCTCAACGGTGATAGTGAATGCCCCCGCCGTTATCTTCTATCCTCCATCTCCGCCTATGTTAGGAGAGCCCTCACGCACTGCTCTACCTGGGCCGACACCCACTAGGAACTAGAAAGACTATCCCAAGTTTTAGTAAATAACGGATACTCCAACTCCGACATCTCCAGCACCATCAACCACCATCTTGAAAAATGGTACACCCAAAGCCCTCCCAACATTGATCCCCCCAATGAAATTAAGATCTTCTACCGCAATTACATGTCCTCTGAACACAAAAATGACGAGGCCGTCTTAAAAGAAATAATCTCCAAGCATGTCCACCCAACCAACCCGGAAAACAAAATCAAATTAATAATTTATTACAAATCCCCCAAGACCTCCAACCTCGTTCTCCGCAACAAACCAGCCTCCACCAAGATAAAGAGCCCGATGACCGACGATCACGTCATTTACCAACATACCTGTAATTATGAGGACTGTGGACCTCATTCCTATATTGGTATGACGCAGACTCGTCTTTCACGTCGGTTAACTCTTCACGTTCAGGCTGGAGCCATCAAAGACCACTATCTCACCCCTAACCACCCTCACCTCACACGCAACGAGTTAGAGAAACACACCACCATACTCGATAAAGAAAGTGACCCAAGGAGATTACCTATACTCGAAGCTTTATATATCCAAGCCTTACATCCCAACATCAACAACCAAACTCTGGACCTTCAGATCCTTCCTTCTGCCAAAAGGCACTACCCTACAGGACCTAACACCCCTCCTCGCCCCCCGGTGCCCTTGACGCAGCCCCCCGCGCTACCTCCTTCAGCTTCGTCTTCTGCAGGCGCCACACAACTTAGGCCACGCCCCTCGACACGCAGCCAATCAGCTTCGACCCCACCTATCGACCACCATCCCGCATCCAGTGCGCATGCGTGAAGCGGTTACCCCCTTTCTCTCTCCTAGTTTAGCCTTCCACCAATCGCAGACTTTTGCCCCCTGTTTTCCGCCTCCTCTGATCCTCCACCCTCTATATATACCCTTCCTGTTTACCTTTAATATAATTCCTTCCTTACTTGATAATGCTGGTTGTCCAGTGAAACGCGTCGTATATCCTGTATCTTCATGTACTTTAATGTAACCCTGTACCACCATGAATTTTGCTCATCTCCTTCATCTACTTCCTGCCACCCAGCGAAAACTCATCAGAGACCTGGAAACTTTGAATAATAAAGTTTCCAACGCAGAAATTGCCATTTCTTTCAACCTCGTATGTATTAAAGAAAATGTATTACCTGGCTTTACCAACATATATATATATATATATATATATATATATATATATATATATATATATATATATATATATATATATATATATATATATATAATATAATATATACCGGTATATATATTAGAGATGGAACGAATATAAATTTTCACTATTTGCGAATACGAATACGATTTTTTGTTGGTAAAATTCGCGAATACGAATAGCGAATAGCGAATATTTCAATCTTTCTTGAAGGATGAAATTGTCATTCTTCAAGAACTGGTATTTCTTTTTATATCACCAAAAAACGTGAATTAAATTACTATGAAATTAATTACCGGAAGCCAATGACGATGTGAATGTGTAAAGCTGCGTGTTTCGTTACCACCACTGATTAGCCATTGGGCTTTTGGCAGAAAATGCCCAAAATTATCAGTGATATCCGAGACATGTGTACATACAGTATTCTCATCGTCCAGTATATTACTGTTTCATAATCATCAGCCAACTTAAAATAGCCCTGTATAATATTTAATTATCACTAGAACAATACACTATATTATGTAGGAAGTCTTCTGGAGAAATAGGGCAAATATAATATATTTGCCCTATTTCACTTTGCTATTTCACTATTGCTTTAGTTTATCATGCATTGTTTAATATTTAAACAATGCATGATAAACTAAAGCACAAATGTATGCAAGAATAGCATTGACAAGTCGCTAGATAGTCACCAGACACTACAAACTTGTATGTCACAAGAAAACATATGTTGAAGTATCTAGACATATTTAACAATCGAAAAATCTCTACAATTCCTTAAAATAGGGAACATAACTTGAATATCGCTAAAATTCATCACATCTTGTTGTCGCTAGATGGAAGTGATTCGCTGGATCTAGCGGTAGCCGGTACATTGGCAACATTGTACCAAGACCATTTATTCCGTTATAATGAACAAAATTAGATTTCGGAACTATTACAATTATTTCAAAGTTCAGAGATCATCAGATTGGTTTGGAAGTCGATGTACACAATTTCAGTTCCATTAGATTAAAAAACATTCACATACTATGGTACCTAGAGGGTTTAATAAAGAAGCATGCCTTTCCCCGACATCGTACAAGCCAACGCACACTTTAAAATGTAATATTTTACATTTGTGTATATCTTCTATTGGTTTCGTGAAAATATTCGCATGTTTGCAAATAGCTATGAATAGAAATGCGAATACGAATACGAATACGAATATTGAAAAACATAACGAATATTCGCCCATACGAATACGAAACGAATATTCGGTCCATCTCTATATTATATACAGTATATATATATATAGGCTTAAGTTTTGTCATAACATTTCATTTATATTTTTTTTCCCGAATGTCTTTGACATGTGTTGACATTGAAAACAAAAAGTGTCCTTCGGGCTATTCGTCGGCAAGCTTGTTCTCAAACTTGCTGGAGTTGCAAGCAGTATTGATGAGGCGATATAGAATACCGAATATGAGTGGTCCTACATGTGTATTGTCTGAAAGAGAGAGAGAGAGAGAGAGAGAGAGAGAGAGAGAGAGAGAGAGAGAGAGAAAAACAGAGAGAGAGAGAGAGAGAGAGTGAGTTACTCAGAGTTAAACAGATACTCAGACCAAACAGACATTGCGGTCCCAACTAAGTGGTCCGGCCTTAATACTACTACTGTAGACAGGGACTATTTATAGTGGAAGAATAGGGCAGTAAAGTAGGAGGCTCTCTCCCTACCCTCCGCTCCCTCCGGCTAAAAAGCCGTACCGGATAATAGAATGAAGTGTAACCTTATGGGTCAGGAAATGCCCACAAGTTTTATATAGTATAGGAAGACATTAGTTTGAAAGGGAAATTACACATGCCTACTGATTAATTCATATTAATCCAATCTTCATCAGATGATCGTCCAGTCTTTTCTTAACCCATCAACTGCGACCGGCCTCAATAGAGATTTTTCTGGTGCACTGCAACTATTCTCAATAGATCCAGAGCATTAAGAATACCTTACAAAACACCCCAGTGGCACTCAAAACAAAGCAATTTCTGATTAGGCGAGCTAATTCCCCTACATTACTTGCTACCACTCCTGCATAATTATGTGTCCCATCCCCTCCACCACCTTCCCCGACTTTCCCCCCCTCCTTAATTATCAGCTATTTTCCTCATATTCCCCCTTTTATCGGGTAATTTTTAATGCGAATTTGCCCCACCCAGTCTCTTTAACACGGATGAAGCAGCTAGAGATCCTTGCAACACAGAGACTTCTACTCAGACCTGTCAGTGTCACTTGACAGCTCAGAGAGGGTGGATATACATCCTCCCAGCTCTCGCCTCATGATACGAACTTGCGGCAATAATACATCTTTCTCACCACCCAAATGCTCTTCCCACTTCTTTTATTGCTCTTAACACTCTCCGACTCATATTGACGCTAGAGCGTCATATGGAGGTTTAGCCAAAATACTCATATGACGCTAGAACGTCATATGAAATTGTCTTAATATCTCTCTAATAAGTTATATGACGCTCTAGCGTCATATTGAGCTCAGTAAGTTAGGTAAGTTAGATCAAAATCTGTCGAATGGTGGCAACCCCATGTTCCTCCGACTTCTAACGGTCACTCAGTGATATTTTGACAGTTGTGGGGAAAATACCGTGTCAGCCGCCTCCTCGTCAGTAAGTTAATATAATCTGTCTGGGGGGGTTTAATGTTCATATTTTCATAAAAAAAGCAAAATAGGCGCATATGGATAAGTAATAATTATATATATGGTACTATGACGATTTTCGTCAGAATATAACCAAATACCTTCGCTTGACAGGAGGGTTTGAACTACCATAGCTTCGCAATTTATGAGTTAAACCACATTGTATGTGAAGAAATTTTATGTCACATCTAAGGATGCCTTTTCTCTAATTATTTTCATTCCATTACCTCGGGTTGCAGCATTGTTATTAGTCATGAACAGTGCACTGATATCTGCTCTGACAAATCCAGAAATATCTTAAAACACTCGTTAAGTTGGCCTCGCAACCTCCTTTTCTTTAGCGAGAACAAATTTAATTTCTTTAATCTTTTATAATATGGCTTGTTTTTCAGAGAGGTAATTAGTTTTAGTTGCAATAAGCTGCACAGATTCGATTTTCGTAATGTCTTTCTTGAGATACGGGGACCAGAACTGAACGCCATATTAAAGATGGGGTCTAACAATGCTTTTGAATAACGGCAAAATAATGTTTCCGTTTTTATAGGTAACATTTATTTTGAAAAATCCCAAGGCTTTGTTAGCTTAGATGCTGCTATTATTGGTTGGCCTTTCACTTGATAATCATATTTTTATTTATTTTTTAACTAACGTGCAAATTTGACAATTGTCAACATTAATGGGCATTTGCCATTTTTCTGACCAATCCACTATTTTGCTTAAGTCAGATTGTTGGTTATTTCTGTCTTCCTCACTCAAGACTATGTTCCCTATTTCGTTATCATCAACAAATTTGGAGATAAAGTTATTGAGACCTACATCTATATCATATAATATATGATTATAATATTAATATTAATTAATATTAATTAATATTAATTAATATTAATATTAATATTAATTAATATTAATATTAATATTAATTAATATATTATATATATATATATGTATATAATAAATATAACCGGACCAAGGACCGATCCCTGACGCACACCGCTGCTAACAGGCACCCAATTTGATTATACTGTAGACCATTAATAACAACTCTGCTTTCTGTGTGCAAGCCAGCCTTTAATCCATTGATATATATTACCCTTTATTCTGAGCATTTCTAACTTGTCTAATAATTTATTGTGAGGTATATACAGTACCTTGTCAAACGGCTTTTGAAAATCTAGGTAGACTATGTCAAGCGCCTTAGTTGAGTTATTAACCTCTCGGCTGCGCATGGGGGGTATGAAACACCACACGCCTGTGCGCACGTATTTGAGCTGTTCCCATCACTAACATTGTTATTTTACCATAAATATTGTTAATACTTATTCATATACGCCTATTTTACCATTAATATGAAGATATTAACCAGTTACAACAATAAAGCAAGTGGAAACAGTGTTTGGCTGGTCAAAATCGCGAAATTAAAGCGAGTGTGTGTGAGTAAGTGTGAGCCAACCTTCCACTCACGAAGCTTTGAGAGACACTGGAGGTACCTCTCAATTCTCTTCCTAACTTCTCTCCTAATTCCCACGCTTGGTAACACTGATGACAACGCCCTGCTAGCAACTCGCTAATGTTAGCACGAAAATAGACCACAGAATAAGGGAATAACAGGGAAAATAGGTGATAATTGAAGGAGGGGGGAGGGAAGTGGGGAAGGAGGGGATGTGGAGGAGTGATATTTGGCATGGCCCAGGGGCAAAAAAAAAAAAAAAAAAAAAAAAAGGGTTCAAGTTTTTTTGGGGTGTTTTAAATGGATTTTTTTAGGCCCAGGATCTTAAGAGTCTTCCCGCAGTCGCCCGGGGAAACTCTTAAGAGTCTTCCCGCAGCTCCTGGGTTAAGAGTAAATCATTTATTATAAAATTCGAGATTTGTTAGACACGACTTTCTGGTTCTAAACCCGTGCTGGTTGTCTCTTATTAATTCATTAGATTCGAGATACTCAATTATTTTATCTCTTAAAATGGTTTCAAGAATGTCTCCTCTTACTGGCGTTAAGCTTATAGGTCTATAATTACTAGTTTTGGCTCGGTCACCCATTTTTTGAATGGGTGTAATGTTGGCTGTTTTCCAATCATTAGGGACGCAACCCAGCAATAGTGATGAGTTAAAGATAATGGTCAGGGATTCGCATATTTCTTCTTTTACTTGTTTTACTATCCTATTATGGAAATTATCAAGCCCTGGAGTCTTGTTGATATTTATTTTATTTTATTTACATAATACTCGGTAAGTGTATTTGCAATATCTATGTCGGCTCTGACTATTTGATCATTTCTATAGTTAATGAGCCTATTCCGCTTTTTATTTATCTGTTGTTATTTACGTAGCTAAAAAATGCGTTGGGTTATCGGTGCTTTTTTTGGCTATAGCGACTTCATAATCACGTTTAGCGGATCTAATAATTTGTTTTTAATATCTTCTAGCGAGGTTGTATAACCCCTTTACTTGGTCATTAGCACAGTCATTTTTTGTAAGCTTGAGCAGTTTCTTTCTACTTTTGATTACATTACGGATTTCACTGTTGACCCATGGTAGGTTATTAATTTAATTCGTTCATTTAACTTTCATTGGTACATACTTTTTCTGTGCCATCATAAGCATGTTCTTAGACTGTTCCCACATCTCATTAAATTTCGCTATTTATATCTAACAATGAGTGTATGTTATTCAGTGCTTGCCTAAGTTCGTCAAAATCAGCATTTTTTAAGTGTGACATGATGATATTTTTGTTGTTGTCAATAGTATAACTGCAAATAACATTGAATCTAATGATTCTACGGTCGAAATTTTACATATGTTCACCTACCTCTAAATTAGTAACTAAATGTTCATGGGTAGTTATGACAAAGTCGAGAATATTATTTTCACGTGTTGCTTCCTTTACACACTGATATAGGAAATTATCCTCTATGATATCTACCATTTTGATTGAATCAGCCTTATTTCTGGTGACAAGATTCCATTCTATATTAGGGAGATTATAATCGCCTAGAAGAATACATTTATCCGAAAGAGTTATATTTAGCATCTCATTGTAGCTAGGTGGTCTGTAAGCTGTTGTAATATGAATCTTCGTTATATTGATTTTAATTAGGGCACATGCACTATTTCTAGATTACTAGATTACTAGGGTGATTTCTTCTGGCATCATATTAGATGAGATAAACATTCATACACCTCCTCCTTTCTTCTGGCATCATATTAGATGAGATAAACATTCATACACCTCCTCCTTTCTTTTCATTTGTCTGCATGAGTAAATGTGTAATCATGTATGTTGTATTCTGAGATTAGGGTCTTTGTTGTTTAAATCAAGACGAGTTTCGGTGATGCTTATTATATCAGCTTCTTCAGTTAACAATCGACACCGTACTTCATTGATCTTATTTCTAATGGAGCAGGCATTAGGATATTATTTTAACACCTTACGAGTGGCCTATGCGGTTTATTTATATGTACCGCCCAGCGGGGTGTTTTTAGCCAAAATAGGGCTGTTTACGTGATCATTTTCATGCCTAAATAAGACTCAGAACGTAAAACAAGTACCTATCCCTGAAAGGGCATAAACAGAGCTTTCGAATGACACCATAACGATCCTTTTATGATGGCTAGTTTTCTTGCAATAACCGTGCAACGCGAGTGCAAAAAGCATGTAATTAGCCACTTTCCCGATACAATTCCTTATATAGCGAGTGAGAGAGGGAGGAGGGAGCTGGGATTCGTGTCAGTATGTTCGCCGCGGTGGTCTGGAGCAGTCATACGCTCGCTACTCCCCTGCCACCACTTGTCTCTCTCTCTCAGCAACATTACGTGCTGAAATTGCCACTCGACCTATGTCGAGCGCCGCCACATAGTCCAGCTTTATTAAATACGACTTATGTGGTGAGCCGCTAATTAAGGGTTAATGGAAATTACATCCCTTCTATGTTTAAAAACCTGACCGGAAGTCTTGGCCAAGAGTTTGGCGACCTTCGAGATAATTGGAGGATAATTAGTTGTGGAATAACCTGTGACGGTGTGCTGGGTGGTTAAATTGGGTTTGCGGGGGAGAGGATTAACCCCGCTAAGAATGGAATTATTGTTGATCTGGATGGAATTTACTGAGGTATTAATTTTTTCGGGTCACAGAAGTAATATGGAGAGGGGAGGGAGACGCTGATGGACTATGTCAATACTCAGATACGTGAATTCGGAACTCAATATTTTCGTAGGCATCATAAACCACATTGTTTAGGATTTCACGCATGTACTCAACTCCTTTGTCTGAAAGATTAACACCATCCCTCTTGTACAGGTCTGGTTTTCCCTCAAAATTCCTCCTATTGTGTACATAATGAACTTTTTCACTTGAACACATAGCCTGGATTGCATCATTTATTTCAGTGGCTCGGCTCAGACTATACGATCATGACTTGAGTCTTGGTACCATGCTATATATTATACATTTCGTTGCCTTATTTTTCATTTCCGTGATCAGAGTACGGTATTTACCTACTCTATCTTTTATTGGGACTTTACTTCCATCAAAGCAGTACTTACTTCCCACGTTAACCATAACACAGGCGTTGGCAGGAATGTTAGCTTTGATTACGTCATTGGTGATCTGCTCTAGTTTACCGCCTGGTATAATCTTTACAAACCTTTTCTTAGCGTTCCTTGCGGCAAAAGCAGGCCCTTGTCCCCGCAGTAAACTGTCACTGAAACCAGTGTACAGGTCTCTTTGCTACTGATGTTCTTGCTTTGTTCGAAATTATATGTCTTATCTTTGTTGATTGTCTTTATTTATTTATGAGGGTTATTTTTCTCTTGCCTGGACTATTCATTTATGTCAACCTTAGCTAACACATAATGTCTGTTTGCAGTGGAGATGCCAGAAGACTTTACTTTTGTCTTAGTATTTCTATTATTTTCTTACAACCTGGTGCCCATCATTTGATGGTTTATAGCCATTGAGTTGGATTCTTTTGCATCCATTATCTTATTTTCAAGGATACCGAGTTTATCCTTCAGCTCGAAGTTTTCATGGTTCAGTTCATCAATGTTGCTTTTATGCACATCTAATATGTATTCAAAGTTATAGAATTTCTCAGTTGTTAAGCAAATGAAGCACTTAGCATATGGATATTCATACCTGGGAACCATTCTTTGTTAAATATATTTTCACAGTAATCACATACAACTCGTATGGGCGCAATTGTGAATGGACAAATTATAAATTACTAAAATTGTAACATAATTGGGGGTAGGAAAATATTAGAACAATAAATTGGAACTTTCCTTTAGTTGAGATCAGCAGTCTGCAGGTGGGGGGTGGGTCAGTTCTATGGAAGGTCAGAAGGTCAGGAGCGGTTGCGTATACATACGCAACAATCTTGCTTTCTCTCGTGTGCCCAACTTTGATTCTTCTGAATAATTAACTCTATGGCTAAAGCTTTCTTGTCACTCTCAAACTAAATATTGTTGTGCTGTTTATCTCTCTCCTCATTCTACCGACTATCTAAAATTCTTTGACTATCTAACTTCTAAAGTGGAACACATTCTATCCATCTCTCCTTTCACAGAAATCTCCATCCTAGGAGATTTCAAAGTTCACCACTGCCAATGGCTCTCCCCTGATTCCACTGACCAACCTGGTAAACAAGCCTACATCTTTTCTATCCTAAATGATCTAAGGCAGTTAGTCCAGCAACCCACCCGTATCCCGGATCGCTTCGGAGATCTGCCCAACATTCTTGACTTATTTCTAACCTTTATACTGTAAATCTTTTCTCTCCTTTGGGCTTCTCCGACCATAAACTTATCTCTGTCACCTGTCCTATCTCTCCGGTATGGCCACCCGATTCTTCTAGCCGGCGGCGCTTGTGGCACTTTGGCGCTACCGACTGGGAGGCTCTTCGGCAGTACGTCTTTGATTTCCCATGGAATGACTGTTGCTTCCGTGGCCTGGGACCCTCGGAGAGTGCTGAAAGCATTACCGTGGTAATCCTCTCGGGCATGGATAGGTACATTCCATTTTCTTTCTCTCAGTCTAATGCAAAACAATCTTGGTTTAATCACGTTTGTTCTACTGCTGTCCGCAAAAAGGAGGAAGTATTCAAACAGTACCGACGCCTTAAAACTCAAGAATCTCATTCTTCCTATGTTTCTGCCCAAAATCAAGCTAAATCTGTTCTTCGACTTGCCAAGCACTCTTTTCATCAATAATAAATTCACTGAACTATCCAACTCTAGCTCTTCCCCAGCTTTCTGGCATCTAGCCAAAAACCTCTCCAACATATTTTCTTCTTGGTCTTTCCCTCCCTTATTCCACTCTGATGGCACAACCATCACTTCTTTTCCTGACAAAGCTGAACTCTTCGCTTAAACTTTTGCTAGAAACTCCACCTTGGATGACTCCAGAGTGCTATTCCTCCCTCTCCACCCCCCTCTCTCCTACTTATGCCTAATATCCTAATCTCTTCTAAAGATGTACTTTCTACCCTCTCTGGGTTTAATACTAAATAGGCGTACAGTCCGGACGGTGTTCCTCCTGTTGTACTAAAAAACTGTGCTTCTGTGTAGACTTCCTGCTTAGGCAAACTCTTTTGTCTAGGTCTCTCCTCTAACGTCTTCCCTTCTTGCTGGAAGCTTGCTCTCAATCAACCTGTCCCAAAGAAGGGTGACCGCTCTTAACCCTCCAACTATCGTCCAATAGCTCTCATCTCTTGTATTTCTAAAGTTTTTAAAACTATTCTTGCTTCCAAATTTCCTAAGTATTTCTCGTCTCATAATCTACTCTCAGATCGCCAATATGGCTTCCTTAAGGGTAGCTCTACTGGTGATCTTTTTTCATATCTTACTAACTCTTCGTCATTCTCCTTTCTGGATTTCGGTGAGACCTTTTCTATTGCACTAGACATATCGAAAGCCTGCGATAGAGTCTGGCACAAATCTTTATTTTCTAAACTACCCTCCTTCGGTTTATATCCCTACATCTGTGCCTTTGTCTCTAATTTCCTTTCCGGCCGTTCCATACCAGCAGTTGTGGACGGCCATCGCTTACTTCCTCATCCTTTCAACTCCGGAGTTCCTCAAGGTTCTGTCCTATCTCCTATACTCTTTCTAATTTTCATAAAGGATCTGCTCAACTGTACCTCCAATCCCTTCCAAGGCCCCATTAATTGCTCTTTCCATTCACATATGCATAACCTATGTGAGTTGCAGTTGGGATGTGTGTACATGCTTAGATTGATATGCAGGATTCGAAGTTGCATAATAAATCGTAGGCAGTGTCCACCATCCTTTAACTGTCTTCGTGGTGCGATGCATAAGGTGTTGATATTCGGTGTGAGCATCCTGTGTTCGAATCCACGGACTGCCACATGTGTTTGTAAATTTCATTAATCGATTTTAGGAGTATAGTTGGTTGTTGGAAGGAACATAATAATTGATATTGGTTCAGGGGTAATTTATCGAGAGGACTTTCCTAGTGGTTAAGGCCCCATTAATTGCTCTTTCCATTCACATATGCATAGCCTACGTGAGTTGCAGTTGGGATGTGTGTACATGCTTAGATTGATATGCAGGATTCGAAGTTGCATAATAAATCGTAGGCAGTGTTCACCATCCTTTAAATGTCTTCGTGGTGCGATGCATAAGGTGTTGATTTTCGGTGTGAGCATCCTGGGTTCGAATCCACGGACTGCCACATGTGTTTGTAAATTTCATTAATCGATTTTAGGAGTATAGTTGGTTGTTGGAAGGAACATAATAATTGATATTAGTTCAGGGGTAATTTATCGAGAGGACTTCCCTAGTGGTTAAGGCCCCATTAATTGCTCTTTCCATTCACATATGCATAACCTACGTGAGTTGCAGTTGGGATGTGTGTACAACTGTACATGCTTAGATTGATATGCAGGATTCGAAGTTGCATAATAAATCGTAGGCAATGTCCACCATCCTTTAACTGTCTTCGTGGTGCGATGCATAAGGTGTTGATTTTCGGTGTGAGCATCCTGGGTTCGAATCCACGGACTGCCACATGTGTTTGTAAATTTCATTAATCGATTTTAGGAGTATAGTTGGTTGTTGGAAGGAACATAATAATTCATATGCAGATACCTTACACTACTCAATTAGTTTTCCAGAACGCCCCAGCCAGCAATCCCTAAACAAAATAACTAATGAAGCCATACAACACTTATCTTCTGATCTAACTACTATTTCCAATTGGTGCAGAGAAAACCTTGTTGCTTTTAACGCTTCCAAAACCCAATTTCTCCATCTTACTACCCGTCAGGAACTCCCAGAGGACTATTTCATATTCTTCAACAATACAAAAATCAATCTTTCATCTTTTCTCAATATTCTTGGTGTCTCTTTTTCTTCTGCTCTCACTTGAGAGGACCATATTACCAGTCTTGCTAAGGCAGCCTCCCAGAAGTTGGGTGTGCTTAACTGCCTTAAATGGTTCTTTACCCCTGCACAGCTTCCTGCTCTGTACAGGGGCACAGTGCGTCCTTGTATTGAGTATTGTTCACATGTGTGGGGAGGATCCTCTCACACCGCACTCCTAGACAAAGTAGAAATGAAGGCCTTTCGTATCATTACTTCCCATCCACTCTCCAACTCTCTGCAATATCTCTCTCTTCGACACAATGTTGCATCACTCTCGCTATTCTATATAATCAGTGTTCATCAGAGCTCTCCCAGTGTATTCCACTTCCTCTACGTAGGGTACGTGGTACCCGTTTTGCAACACAATTCCACCCCTACTCTGTGCAACTCTCCAACCCAAGATTGAAACGTTACTCTTAGTCTTTCTTCTATTCAACAGCAGACCTCTGGAACTCTCTTCAAGAATCAGTCTTTCCCTCTTCCTATGACTTAAATTGCTTCAAACTCCGTGTGTCCAGGCATTTTGGCTCGAACGGCCCTTGATTTTGGCCCTGTCACTCTTTCAACTATGGAAGAGGCACTCGCTACAGGAAGTTGCTGCCTTTTATCTCCCTCAATCACATAGAACAAAAAAACACGTCTAAGCTGTATGATACTGGAAAAACAGCTGGAGAGAGAGAGAGAGAGAGAGAGAGAGCAAGTGAGCGAGAGAGGGGAGTTGAAGGCATGTGGGGAGGTAAGGGTGTAATAAGCGATTATTTCCGTGTGTCGGACCGGGGATAGAGAGGTGGGTGGGGGAGTAGGAGCGGAGGGGCTTGAAGAAAATGGTGAGAATAATTATTATGATGATGATGTGAGAATGATAGGGAAAATAAGAGAGACGAAGACGATAAAGCAATACAAAAAAAGTAAAATGCAAATGGAAACAATAACAAACTGACTCTGGTATCCAAGATTTTTTTTTTATAAGACCTAGAAATACAGGATAACAATATCTTGATTGAAAATACATGCATACATTTTTAAACACGAACAAAGGCGTTATATATACCTGTATATATATATATATATATACCTGTATATATACGTGTTCATCAAGTTTGTCAAGGATTATTTATAATTTAATACTTGAGTAGGCAAACGACATTTGATCATGACTGCACAGTCAAACATGAGCTGCATGATAGAACATAAATGTGCGGAGTAAGACAAAATATAACATGAGAACTGTGAACAAAATATAACATGAGTACTGTGAACAAAATATAACATGAGTACTGTGAACAAAATATAACATGAGTACTGTGAACAAAATATAACATGAGTACTGTGAACAAAATATAACATGAGTACTGTGAACAAAATATAACATGAGTTCTGTGAACAAAATATAACATGAGTACTGTGAACAAAATATAACATGAGAACTGTGAACAAAATATAACATGAGTACTGTGAACAAAATATAACATGAGTACTGTGAACAAAATATAACATGAGTTCTGTGAACAAAATATAACATGAGTACTGTGAACAAAATATAACATGAGTACTGTGAACAAAATATAACATGAGTACTGTGAACAAAATATAACATGAGTACTGTGAACAAAATATAACATGAGTACTGTGAACAAAATATAACATGAAAACTGTGAACAAAATATAACATGAGAACTGTGAACAAAATATAACATGAGTACTGTGAACAAAATATAACATGAGTACTGTGAACAAAATATAACATGAAAACTGTGAACAAAATATAACATGAAAACTGTGAACAAAATATAACATGAGTACTGTGAACAAAATATGAAATGGAATGGAATGGCAATCATATTACCTATTGCAGGGTAATAACGAACCTTAATTTATGTTTTAATGTGTATGAAGAAGACAAAAGGCGATACTGCCAGTAACAAGAGTCTTCTCCAAAGTTGAAAGAGTGAGAGAGCCAAATTACACATTTTACTTGGTGTACAGAATTGGAAAGAAAAGTGGTGTGCTTGTTTCGTGTAGTAAAGTGGATAGTAGGAGGAGGTCTTTATGAGGGCTAGCTGGATTACTCTCTGTGTAGGTGAGACACAAACAGAAACAGTGAGGGAAGCCAGACAAATGAAACAGGAGCTCCAGCAACTCCTTATCACATGCCTGTCAGACCCCCCCCCCCCCCTGAGAATTGTCCTGCTTGATTGGTGTCTACATACGCGTTACTTTTACTAACTTTAAGTAACGTAGTTGTTGCTGGTCATATAAAACTCCTATCTAGATTGGGTAAACTGGCAAGAAGAGAATCTAAGCGAAATGGCGATGATGAGTATAAATGTGCAAATGCAATACATAATATGAAACTAAAATATTATTAGAACCCCATATATTACAGGTAAAGGTAAAAAACAAAGGTTTCAACGGAATACAGCAATACCCAGTATATACGATATTATACCATTGGAGAAACAACAAATGAAAACATTGAATTGGATTGAGGAGGTCGGACGGTGCAGGAAAGGGGGTAGAGGGGACAGGAAATAGGGTGAAGAGAGCGTTGGTGCCAGGAAGGGTAGTAGGGGTACGCAGCCCCGCCAAGGGCAGTACTACCGACAAGGTTACGGGAAACTCAAAAAATAGTCTGAAGTCCATTTTCTCTCCCAGGCATCTTTCTGCCTCACACATCAAGGGTACCAGGCAAGCCTTCTTTATGTAGCATTATATAACATACACAACCAACTTTACCACACTGCAGCCCTATATCTACTATCCTATATCCTTCCAATAAACACTGATCTCCCCACTACACATAAGTTCTTAACACTACACATTATGTACCCCAACAAAATACCATGGCTGCTACAATCATAGGAGCAAACCCGGATGATCACCGGCAGAGTTTGGTTTCGCCAGTGCATACAAACAAAAACAATTTTGTCTGCCATATAAGGGGACTTCACTTCAATATACAAAATTTACATCAATTTTGTACATCAATTTCTTTAAACAGAATCCCCCTATCCTAATTTGATAGTATTCACAGATTACATCCTTGGAGGGTAAATAATGGATAGGATAAAGCAAATAGGTTTAGTAGTAATTCTTATAAAAAGGTATCTATATACAGTATATTAAATACTAATATTGATCATAATAATGTAGTTTCAATATCCTTAGTTTAGGCTAGTCTAAATAAAGCGTACCTGATAATAATAAGGAGTGCACTATCTAACCTATTAACTTAGGGTACTTAGCCTTTTGTTGATATAAAGATGGTCTGGCAGTTGTCCGGTAATGTTGCTGATCTATGGATATAAAGCCGGCAGAGAGAGGAGGGGTGAGAAAGGTGTTTACACATTAGTGGGTGAGAAGCTATCTATCTATCTATCTATTGCCGGACGCCTTACTCCCCTTAATGAGGGTGGCCATAGACAGAAGGCCCCCAAGTGGACCTATTCCCTGTAAGAGGGAGAACCTGAGCCAGTTTACTGAAGGACTTACAGGATTGAACACTCAATTTAGGCTCCGTCCAACTCCGAGGCCCTCTATGTATCTTCTTAGCACTATTTTTCTACAGTGGTGTTCGGCTAGTCCATCCACTAACCTGCATTACACTTAGGTAAGCAGTACGGATTTGTATCAGGTTTACTCCCCTAGACAGGTTGCCGACCAAGGATGACGAGTCCCATCCACCCGGATTTTTATAAGGTTGTCTCCCCTAGATGGGTTGCCGACCAAGGCTAATGAGTCCCATCCAAGCAAGTGAGTATATTTTCGAACAGCTGGTCCTAGGTCGCAATGTTGCCAACTGTAAATTTGCGGTGTTACAGGAAAAAAATGTGCCATGTAATGGACTGTAAATCAGCTAGTATTAAGTAACATTAATTGAAATATACCTCCAATGATATATTATTATTATCATAATTAATGTTATGCGACGCTATAATTTAGCACGCTTTATACTAGTTCGTTATTTCCACCATAGGAAAACTGTAAACACTCAACGGGAACACAACTGACTTTAATACATAAAACTTATATCAATCACCACCAATGTCACAGAATACACAGTTTCGGTACACAAGTTTTATTTCGTAAATAGCTAGGATAGAAGTTTAGACAATAGGATTGAGTCTCATCTACAGTATATAAAATGAGCCCAATGTCATCATATGAGAATAGTATAACAAGTATGATTGTTCCTGCTTAATACACTGGCAGGAACAGATAATATGAAATCATAAAATAGTATCAATAAAGGTATACAAGATAACTATTTAAATTACAATATAAATAAACACAGAGAGGTTAGTCTCAAACAATTATTAACCCTTTCCGACATAGGCCGCGATTTTGAGCCTATTGGGGATACTTTAAAGCCTTTGTTACCATCAGGGGTATTTATAAACCTTTAGTTTAGTTACTTCAACCTCTGCAGTTGTCTTTGAGTTAGCTGTGGGCAGAAAACTAATTTTGGAGAGGTAATTATAAGAGTGAGAGAACTCTATTTCTTATTGCTATTCTGGCAACCTCTGCATCATAAATGCGTGAAAGGGTTAATATCCTGAAGGTAAATGGCAAACGCGAGGTAGCGAGTGAAGCAAGGTAAATAGACAATACTGCGTAGCCACACACACAGTGACAAAGTTATATGTAAATAAGGATATTAATTGAGGGGTGAATAACGTTACGTTAATCAACATAAGGAAAGATATAAATCTAAATCAACTCATAGAGTTACAACAATGAATATTAATTCAATGAAACAGTAAATAATTATAATAGCCTGTATGCGGGGCTGAAAATCTCGCAGAGGAGAAGTTAACGTGACGTGACAATGACAGGAGTTTATATTCAACTCAAACAAGGCTTAAACTGAGTTTGAAGTCAGGAAGCATAATCTTTAATATAGTCTAACTAAGAGACTGACAAATAAACACTCTCTGTGAACACTTATACATGCAATTGCGTACCCAGCTAATAATAACACATAGAATAAGATCTGATTGAGTGTTCACTGGAATATACGTATATTGTGCATGTATATATCCCGAACGAATATATGTATAGCTTTTATACGGAATATAGGAAACTATATCCCAATAATTATATATATATCAATCCCACTGAAAAAATTTGTTCTCTTCTCTCGAAACGAGTGGCGATGGCTAGGAGAAGGAGAGAATCAATAATTTCTAAGATGACGTTAACTTGAACACTTAACATATCTTATATAACCCTTCGCAAATAATCATCAAAACACTTTATCGAACGAGAGGCACTTAATTTGTCTGAAGTATAGAAGTTGGAGCCCATGAGATATCTGGTCACACGTGGAAACTGAGTCCGTTGTCCACTCCTGTTGACACCAGGGGGGACGTCCTCTTCACACGCTCTAACTAGAATATGCACTTCTAGCTCACCTACACCACTTTTTCTTGGTGACTTCACACACAGCCGCTTATAGATACTTTTTAAAGGGATTTTGGCTAACCCCTACAGAAGTATATTCCAAGTTGTTGTTCTTGTTGTTGTTCCCTAAGCTGCCTGGCCGAACAGCCCCGAGTCCCTGAGGAAGGCCATGGCCACGATCGGGCTTTCCCACAGAGCTCTCATTGAGTATAGATTGTGTTGGTGGCGTAAGTGGTTGTGTGAAATGCAGTCTTCTATGATGTGTTTAATAGTATGGGGTGCTGTGTTACATCCCAGGCAGGTGTCGACAATGGAGTCATCCAGTCTCTTCTGATAGCTCAGGAGAGCTGGACGGTGTCCGCATCTCAGCCTGGCCAGGTGGACTCTGTCCTCGCGAGGAAGGGAGGATTCGGAAGGATGGATTTCGGGAGGTCGTGCTTGCAGCTGCGTGTTGTCTGTGAGTGAGTGGATGGATCGGCGAGAGATAGGAGTATATTCCAAGTTGAATTAACCAGCTATTAAGCACGTTCGCCTCGAGAGGAGAGGTACCCGAAAGTGAATTCAACTTTGCCTACCAAATTCTTGGCTCGGGCAGGTAATGTTCCGTTTTAATTCAGGTGTCTGGTTGCGGCGTTTCGAAATATGAGAGGCATGAGAATTATAGTTTTTTATTATTGCTGAGGTTATTAAGGTTCTTAAAATTATAATACATATATTGTTACAAAGGTGAACAAATTCTGTATTTATTAAAATTAGATGGATGGATGAAGAAGATTTGATGTAATGTTGATAATTGAATTACAGTTTTGGATGTCTACAGGTATTTGACACGTTATATGGAATGTATTTATTATGAGGGGGAATATGAAGATTGTAATTGTTTATTCCCTTAGTCGCTGTAGTTGTAGGTATTATATTCTGGATGAATATGCGGGAATTGAGGAGGTTGATGCCGTAGTCGCATAAACATTTCTTCATCGTAGTCCAGGTCTGGTTCGGGCAGGGAGTTCTCACCTCGGGCAAGGAGCGGCCATTTTTGATCCCACAGTTGTAGGGGATTAAGGTGAGGGAGCGGCCCGTGTTGGCCCACACAGGTAGTGGGGCTCTGTTTACCTTCATGCTGGTGTTGGGGGAACTTATTTATTTGTCTCTCCCTGCATTGGATGGAAGCAATGCGGCATTGTGATGTTTGTGGCTTTTCTACATATGGGAGCAGGTTCTGGTGACATTTTGGCTCATTATCTTCGAGCCCTGTCATCTCACATACCGGTAATAATATAAATATTTACGTATCTACTAAAGTAAATAAACATGGAACAAATTATAGACATAAATAAAATGTGACCAAGTTAATTTAAACTTCTCTTTTCTCTTCTCTTTTCAACAAAGACTCAAGTAAAATCCACCTCTAGTATATCCAAATTTGATTTTCCTGGCTGTGAATTGCTTCAACATGTTAGACATAAAGGAGGTGAATGTTGCTCCACAAAAAAATGAAATCGCTCTGGAGGTGGTTTCTAGTTTCACTATCACTATTTTGACTATTCTGTTTACAACTTTAATTCTCTAGGCAAATTTAAGTACATTTGCTTCACTTACCGTTCCCCAAGACGAGTCTTTTTGATTATCTGTCTTCCCAACTCAGTATCCTCAATATAAATACTGTTCCAGAAATCACTGTACTGGGTGATATTAATGTTCATAGTGTTGTATGGCTCAATCATTCAGCTGGGTCTGATTACCCTGGCCTTGAATGTGAGCTGGTTGCAGACACTTATTTTCACCCAGCTAGTAAACCAACCAACCCAAGTACCTGATATCCCAAACCATAATTCATCCCTGTTTATCACTTACACACCATCCCACTCTGAACCAGTTTTGATGACTAAATGGCACTATGTTAGAGCAGACTGGGAAGGACTTCAACATTTCATAATAGACATTCCCTGGACTTTTTTCTTGTCTAACAATGCAAACTCTACCTTGGACCACATTCAAGATTTTATCAATGAAAATAGTTATCCTTTATCAAAAGTATAGTAACATATGTAATTCTCCTAAACGGTTTGGCCACAATTGTGCAAGAGCTACTGAACAAAAACTAAAGCTTACAAAACTTACACAAGGTCAAAAACACAAGAAGCCGTTAAATGCTATACAAACGTCAGACTCATGACAAAATTGTTTATATATAAATAAATCATAATTTCTTCATAAGCAGGCAAATAAACTACTAAGTAATCCAAATGATAAACAAATATTTTGGTCTACTTTTAGCTCATTCAAGTCTAATTTCACTACTGTTCCATCCATTTCTCCAATAACATTTCCCGATGACAATCTTGTAAGTGACCCGGGAGGTAAAACTAACCTTCTTGCTGATATTTTCTTCACCAACTCAACCTTAGATGAAAGAAATTAAGATATTCCTCTACTCAATTTGAATTCCCCTCAAATTACTACAATAGATTCACACCAAACATATATTATAACCATTTTGCAGAATCCCTTAGTAGATGAATCTCCTGGTCCAGATGAAATTCCACTAATAATACTTAAACAAATATTCCTTAGTGCTTGCTCCTGTTTTGGCAAAACTGTTTTGTTTGTTTACCCATACCTCATGTTTCTCACTCTCCTGGAAAGAAGCAAACATCCATCCTGTTCCTAAAAAGTATCCCTCTTCAGATCCATCAAACTACAGACCAATAGCTATAATTTCCACCCTTTGGTAAAATCTTCAAAACAATAATAGTCACCTAATCAAGCATCTAGATAATAGTAAATTAATCAGTGATAGACGGTATGGCTCTACACATGAACGATCAATTGCAGACATTCTTTGCCGTCTTACACATAAAATTAATCAAGCTACAGATCAACATGGTATAACACATACAATAGCACTGGATATTACATAGGCCTTTGATAGAGTCTGGCATCAATCCTTATTGTCGAAGATGTTACACTACGGTCTTGCATCACTAATTTTACTAATTTCTTTTATCTTCATAACATAAAAATATGAGTAATGGTAGATGGCCTTTATTCTCAATTTTACTCCTTAAATGATTCCTTAGGGATCAGTTTTGGCTCCAACTTTGTTCCTTACTCATATCAATGGTCTTTTATCTATCACTCATAATCCAATACATTCCTACGTATGTGGTTCAACACTCCACAGTTCCTTTACATATAGCAGTTCTTTCATGGAGCCTGATATTATAAATACCATTTTAAGAACTGCAATTTTTCTGAACCATGACCTTTCTAAAAATGGATGAATTGGAACATAGAACATTTTGTTTCCTTTAATGCACAGAAAACCTAGTACATACACTTTTCTATGAGACATAATCTTTCTGACTCTCACATCATTTGTAATGATGTAAATATCCCCACCTCTTCTAGTATTGATATCCTTGGTGTAACATTGAATGTCAGCCTAAGCTAGACACTTTATGTTAGATCCATTGCTAAAAATGTTTCTAAGAAAATGGGTCTTCTATACAGAGTTTGAGAATTCTTCACTTTAGAGCAGTGAGCCATTACATATAAAGTCATGTGCGTTCTCAGATGAAATACTGTTCACCCTTGTGGAATGAATGTGGAGTAGTTGCATTGAGGCAGTTGGACAACATTCAAAATAAACCAGTTAGATTAATCAATAATCCTTTAATCATGCAGGATCTTCCTCAGTTATTCATGCAAAGAGACGTTGGCATCCCTTACATTACTCTACAGATATTTTCACGGTATAGTCTTCAGAAATTTGCTTCAAATATACCACCGCTCCGCATCTTTCCCCACAGATTTAGGGTAGCTGGAAATGCCCATGAGTTCACACTCTCCTCCACAATGTAGAACTTCCGCTTATCAAAAATAATGTATCTCCAGTACTAGAACTCTCTGGAATTACTTCCTTGGAGTTGCTTTCCACAAATTTACAACCTACAACAGGTTAATTCCAAGTTTTACAAACATTTTATGAATGGAGGATGCCTTTAGGCACATGGACCATGTTTGTTTTGTGTTTGATTTTCCTTCCTCTATTCGTTGTCTCTAAACAAATAGAGAGAGAGAGAGAGAGAGAGAGAGAGAGAGAGAGAGAAAGAGAGAGAGAGAGAGAGAGAGAGAGAGAGAGAGAGAGAGAGAGAGAGAGAGAGAGAGAGATAGAGAGAGAGAGAGGATAAGGGAGAGGTAAGAAAAACGAACACAATATTTGTTGGACTGGCAAAAACGAAGGGGTAGTTACAGACTTGAAATAGGGATAGAAATCAAGTCTGATGAGGGAGTTAGAGTAGGAATGAGAATTGGGAAAGAGGAAGGTGGCTGGGTGAGACAGAGATGGGGAAACGGGGTGGTAGGAAATGGGAATGATGAAGACGGTTGGAGGGGATTGAAATTTGGAAGAGAGAATGAAAGAAGCAAGCAAGTGAGGAAGGGATAGGGAAAACAAAGGGATGGCAGGAAGCTGGAATGGGTAAGGAATGAGACCGAGGATAATGGTTTCTACATGTTGTTATGATCGGCACTACGAAATAAACAAGGGCACTTAATAATGGACTAGATGATAGGCTATATCTGCAACAACGGTACGCTAATTCCAAACCCTCGAACTATTACGCCGGTGAACAAAACACTTAAACCCTCCAGAGTTAATCTACTGGATAACGGGGTATCAATTAACTGGGTTTTAGTGCACTTCTACAAAGGCTTTCCGGTGACGGCAAAGCCTACTCACAACAGGAGTACTTTACGTTAATAAAATGCTCTCAAGTAATAACAATGCTTAAATAAACTATAACAAGATTTAATAAAGGAGTATATGCTTACGTTAACTTTAGTGTGAGTCTGAACTCAACACTAAACTCTTCAATGCTCTATGAAAACACTGGAAGTCTAGTCCTACAGCAAACAGATATGGAATCTTCTGAAAACGTCTGATGCTCTAAGATGCTCGTCGAATATAGAACAGAAATAATGCAGGGGCAGGACACCAAAGCGTGTATCTTAAATACACCAACAAGTAGGATACATATATATAAAACAAGGGAGTGCAACAACTCTGTGACAGCACTAATAATAGCCACTCAAAACTGTACTTCCTTAGCCAAAGTAACAGCCAAACTGGGTTGTGCACTATGCATCAACCTAGGCTAAAATAAGGCGTGAATTATTCCTAAAGCATACGCAGTTAAAGTTATTAAACACAATGCTGTCTTTATTACTAATAAAGTCTAGCAGTGGCATAAAAGGTACTAGGAGGCTAGGCAGAGCGCAAGCATGCTCGTAGCCTACTGTCTCCCCTTGAACAGATTTCCCTTATGTTACGTTAAGTGACTAGGAGGCTCTCTTGGTAAGTCCAGATCTCAAGTATCTGGTCTTGCCCTGGCGCTCCACAAAGGTCAACAAAATGAGGTAGCAAGCATACGAGCAAGAGTAGGCAAAAGCCCTTCACTTGTATGCTGCTACACTCGCAAATGAAAAATATGCACAAGGGTTACAGGCTACCTAAGCTCCGTCGAAGTCATACAGGCTTTGACTTGCCATGTCCTTAACTCAGACAACGACCAAGGATACCCTCCACTGTCTAGCATTAAATAGTAACAAAGCACAACTCAATAATTAGAAGCACCCAATGATAATATGACTCCATGTGACTATGACTAATAATCCCTAAAGCTAGTACAAAACATATATGTGAGAACTGGTGCTGGTAATCCGACTGGCTGACTATGGAAGTTGTATGCAGAACCAGAAGGGATAAGTAATTGAATAAAGATGAGAAGTATTGGAAAAGAAGAAGTTCAGAGAGAGAAACAGTAGTACAGAGGGGTTAGATTGGGGACAGATTGCAAGGGACGTCTAGGACCAAGCACACCATGCCAAGCTCTGAAGAGACACGCGAGAAGGATGCCCGCACCACCCTCCTAGGACAGCGGCCTCCAATCACAGACGACTACGTCACGAAGAGCAAGCGTCATATGACGCGCCAGGCCAGCCGAGCAATCAAGAGCGTGGGAACCTCCGCCCGAGCGAGGGAGGCACACGTACATACACACGCACATATTACCACCTCGCTGCCTCCTTCGTTCTCTCTCTCCTTAACTTCACACTACACATCTTATACTCTATCACTGATATAAAATACTTCCAAGTGTCACAGACAAGAATAAAGACAAACACTGATCTGTCTGTGACATCATGAATACTAAGAAAGAAAGAACATCATTCTACGATTATTATAACCCATTGCACTGCCCTGGCGAGCGCTAGCGAGTACGAGCACATTCTGGCAAGCTGGCCAGCGTAACAATGTATCGGGTAGGAATCTGGAAATAGGAATGAGGGAGACTACATCGCAAGGACAAGCATTCGTATTGTTGGAGGCGAGAATGAAATGAGACTAAAAGAAAGGGGAGGAAAATATAGAACCAGAGGTAAATAAGGGCGCACGGAGGAGGGGGGGGGGGGGGGTAGCAATGACGGGGGAAGAAAGAGGAGGGAATGAGAGGGGAGAACGAAGGGCTAATAGGTGTGCTGAGGGTAATAGTGAGAGGGATGGGGAGGGGAAGATTGATGGATAGTGGTCAGGAGAAAACCTAATTGAGAGAGAGAGAGAGAAACTAAATATGTTACCTTTTCATTTTGGTTTACCATTAGACGGTTTTTACTAAGTGAAGGACTTATGGAAATCAGATAATTAATTGAATGTGTATCCTTTCTTAATTGTATAGGTCTTTCCTAGTCTAAGTAAAATTGATTAGCTAGAATCTGATGAACATGGCGCCAACAGATTGAAGTAGGGAGTAAAGTTGAAAAACAAGTCAGATAAAAAGGTATAACTCCTTCAGTATATGGTGGCGTCAAGTTTATGTTATTCTTACTAACGCAAAGAGCTATCATTCTGCTTAGGAAAGACTCGTGCAGGAGCAATGGATTAAATGATATTGATGGAAGTATTTTGGATCCTAGCTATCTTAGGTTGAATGCAATCTTCTAGTGTGTGCCAATATACAATAAAGACAGTTTCATGTTATACCGAATGCATTGAGATAACTAGGAGACATTATGTAAAGGAATTATATAGATAATTATATATACGAGTGCATCATAGAGGAAGACCCGGTAGATAATTATATATACGAGTGCATCATAGAGGAAGACCGGTAATTATATATACGAGTGCATCATAGAGGAAGACCCGGTAGATAATTATATATACGAGTGCATCATAGAGGAAGACCCGGTAGATAATTATATATACGAGTGCATCATAGAGGAAGACCCGGTAATTATATATACGAGTGCATCATAGAGGAAGACCAGGTAGATAATTATATATACGAGTGCATCATAGAGGAAGACCCGGTAGATAATTATATACGAGTGCATCATAGAGGAAGACCCGGTAATTATATATACGAGTGCATCATAGAGGAAGACCCGGTAGATAATTATATATACGAGTGCATCATAGAGGAAGACCCGGTAATTATATATACGAGTGCATCATAGAGGAAGACCCGGTAGATAATTATATATACGAGTGCATCATAGAGGAAGACCCGGTAGATAATTATATATACGAGTGCATCTTAGAGGAAGACCCGGTAATTATATATACGAGTGCATCATAGAGGAAGACCCGGTAGATAATTATATATACGAGTGCATCATAGAGGAAGACCCGGTAGATAATTATATATACGAGTGCATCATAGAGGAAGACCCGGTAATTATATATACGAGTGCATCATAGAGGAAGACCCGGTAGATAATTATATATACGAGTGCATCATAGAGGAAGACCCGGTAGATAATTATATATACGAGTGCATCATAGAGGAAGACCCGGTAATTATATATACGAGTGTATCATAGAGGAAGACCCGGTAGATAAAATAACTGTAGGAAAAGGATGATGGGAAAACAGACTGAAAACAATTAACCCCTTCATTACCGGTACCTACCTTTTATATTTATTCTGGCTACTATTAGGCGATTTTTTCATTTTATAAAGGGCCTCCAGTAATTAACAGGCTTCTAACTATCTCGCTTAACCCTTTTTACTACCACAGATGCTTCTTAAACTGCACAAAATCGTCTAAATATAACTAACATAAAATACAAATGTCGTGGCCGGTACAGAAGGGGTTAAGAGTGATATCAAATAAAGTGATTTATAGGAAAAAAGGGCAGCAGGTATTAGATTTGTAAGGGGTAGATTAATTTAGAGAGAATGAGAGTGAGTGTGTGTGCGTTGCTAGGAGATTATAAGAGCTAGATCGTATATCAAAGAACTTTCGGTCCATTCCACTAAGATTCTTAGAAATAAGAAACTACATGAGATGATGCTTTATACATATTGCAAGGTGTACAGAATACTATTCATGTTCTTCTTACACTACTCTACTTAAACACATATTACAGCTTTTGAGGGAATGAAGGCAGTTTGTTCCAGGTGGAACAGAAGACATACACAAAACAGGTGAGATTCTTTAGATCTAACGTTTATATAATAATTATGATTGCGTAATTTATTTATTGAGAAGCAAAAGCGTCTTGCTTTAATGTACTTTGCCAAACCCACTTAGTATTCTAAAGACTCCATTGAATTGCCCTTGTAATATAAGTGTTTCCTACGAAATGAAACCTAGACCTTTCAACCGGTTTCCTATATATATTGTTTTTTCTATGTGAGTGAGGGAGGCAAAAGACAGAGTTGCCTGTATCGAGTAACTCCCTCAGAATTGAAAGAGTGATAGGGCCAAAATCAAGGGATGTCCGAGCCAAAATGCCTGGACAAATGGAGTTTGAGGCAATTTAAGTCATAGGAAGAGGGAAAGATTGATTCTGGGAGAAAGTTCCATGGCTCAGCAGTTGAATAGAAGAATGACTGAGAATAACGTTTCACTCTTGGGTTGGAGAGTTGCACAGAGTTGGGGTGGGATTGTGTTGCAAGGTGGGTACTATGTACCCTACGTAGAGGAGGTGGTATACACTTGGAAAGCTTTGAGGAACATTGATTATTGTAGTAGCGATAGAATAGCGAGAGAGATGCAACACTGCAGTGCAGAGAGAGAGATTGCAGAGAGTTGGCGAGTGGAAGGGAGTTAATGATACAAAAGGCTTTCCTTTCTACTTTGTCTAGGAGTGCGGTGTGAGAGGATCCTCCCCACACATGTGAACAATACTCAATACAAGGACGCACTGTGCCCCTGTACAGAGCAAGAAGCTGTGCAGGGGTAAAGAACCCCTTGAGGCAGTTGAGCAAACCTAGCTTCTGAGAGGCTGCCTTAGCAAGACTAGTATTATGGTCCTTCCAAGTGAGAGCAGAAGAAAAACAAAAACGAGAATATTGAAAGAAGAAGAAGGATTGATTTTTGTATTGTTGAAGTGAAAAGGATAGTCCTCTGGGAGTTCTGGATGAATAGTCAGATGAAGAAATTGGGTTTTGAAAGCCTTAAAGGCAACAAGGTTTTCTCTGCCCCTATTGGAAATAGTAGTTAGATCAGAAGATAAGTGTTGCATGGCTTCATTACTGTTTGTTTTGAGGGATTGCTGGCTGGGGCATTCAGAAAATTAATTGAGTAGTGTAAGGTAGAGTCGTTTGCATATGAATGGATGGGACTGGAGGTAAAGTTGAGAAGAGCATTTATGAAAATTAGAAAGAGAATGGGAGATAGGACAAAGCCCTGAGGAACACCAGAGATGATAGGATGAGGAAGTGAGCAATGGCTATCCACAACCGCAGCTATGGAATGGCAGGAAAGGAAATTAAAGACAAAGGCACAGATGGAGGGATAGAAACCGAAGGAGAGTAGTTTAGAAAGTAAAGATTTGTGCCAGACTCTATTGAAGGCCTTCGATATGTCTAATGCCTCACCAAAGTCCCGAAAGAAGGATGACCAAGAGTTAGTAAGATATGAAAGAAGATCACCAGTAGAGCGACCCTTAACCCTTTCCCTGCGGGAGACGTACCGGAACGCCATGGCAATTTACAGCAATCTACAGGCTTTTAAAGCCTCTTAAAGCCTGTAAAATCGAGTGCGAGGGAGCGAGAGCGTGAAAGGCCACTCGTCCTTCTCCCAGGCAGCCGCTTGGTACACTGAAGGGTCTGAGTCAGAGTCTTGCTAGATATACAGTGCTGCCAAAGACAAAAACTACCGCGACATTAGCGAGAATTTCTCATTTTAGCGAATGTCTATGGTAGCGCTGCGGCTGAACCCTGCGAGCTACGAAGCTCGTTCTGGCGTCGTTTAGAAGCTATTTTTGTCTAGTATTCGCCTGATTACATTTTATTTCATGCAGATACTTGCCTAATAAATCAGGAGTGCCCGAATGAGCCCTAACATGGCTGAAATAGACGGAATAATGCCCGCACCGTAAGTGTTAAGGAAGCCATACTGGCGATCTGACAGTAGATTATGAGAAGAGAAGTGCTTAATAATAATAATAATAATAATAATAATAATAATATTTATTCAGTTAGCAATTTACAGAGTTGGTACCACATAGTATGTTACAAATATGACATATACCAGCTTTGAATAATACCAACTAAGGATAGCCCAATAAGGCCGTTAGCCGTATTTCCATTGGGGTCCTTGTGGGATTAGGTTAGCTGGGGAAAAGGGGAGGATAAAAGAAATAGATACTTTAGAGAAAGTATTTCTAGGGGGTTATATTAAGATACCTTACATCCTATGGTAAATATCAGTAATCCGTAATCAGTAATAATTTCAGTTTGGTTTGCCTATCTCTTATGTCGTATTTAGTAGTAGACATAAGCTTGGTGCTCCCTTCTCGCTGCTGTCCGGTTCAGGTGTTTCTTCAGGCTATGTCTGAAGGAATACAGTGTTCTCTTTTCACGGACTGACTGGGGTAGGTCGTTCCAGTCTTTGATGGCAGTGAAGAAGAATGTTTGCTTACCCTGTTCTTGGATTCTCGGGACCTTAAAATTAAACATCCTGTTTCTTGTATTATGTCCACTCCTCTCATTTGCTTTAACAAAATCACTCTTAAGATACTCTGGAGCTCTGTCATAGACAATGTTGAAGGCATTAGTGAGCCTGATTTGTTTGGCCCTGTCAGAGACATTGAGCATACCTAGTGACTGAAGTTGTTCCTGGCCAACATGTGATCTGGGTCCTAGGTTCAGCATGAACCTAACCATTTTATTTTGAGTGACCTGAAGTTTGTGCTGTGCTGATTTAGATGATGCAGAGTACCAGGATAACACAGAATAGTCAAAATGACATTGAACAAGCGCTTGGCAAAGGGTCTTTTTGGTCGCCGCTGGCAAGCATCCCACCTGTCTATACAGGTATTTTATACGTGCTCTACACTTACAGTACACATGATAGATTCCAAAATTGATTCACCTGACAAACTCGAGTCCAGTTTTAGTCCGAGATATTTAACTTGTGACACTGTTGTTATAGGAATATCATTACAGTTGACCGAGAAGCCCACAATGTCTTTCAGTTTGCGTTTTGTCCCACATAAGATGGCTTCCGTCTTGCCCAGGTGAAGAGATAGTCTATTGTCCACTAGCCATTCACTACATGATTCTAGTTCTTTGGAAAGTGAAGCGGCAATACTTATTGGGTCTTTTCCTGAAACCAGAAGCACGCTGTCGTCAGCATACAGTAATAATTTACATGAGACGCTCAGTTCCATGTCGTTCACAAAACAGAGAAAGAGTAAGGGACCAAAGATGCTTCCCTGCGGGACCCCACAGTTAATTGGCATAGGATCAGATATATTATCATCAATATTGACTCTTTGTGTTCTACCACTAAGATAAGACTTAAACCAGTTCACAGACCCAATGCCCATTGCTTGTAGTTTATTACATAGGATATCATGGTCTACTGTGTCAAACGCTTTTTGTAGATCAAGAAGAACCATACCGGTGTAGTTACCTTTAGATATTTCTTTACGAATGTGATCTGTTAAGTGGATGAGACAGGAGTCAGTCGAGTACATGCATCTGAAACCTGATTGAAACTTATAAAATAGATCAGTTTCTTTAAGGTAGTGTTCAATTTGGGTGTATACCGCTCTTTCAAGGATTTTAGATACAATACATAATATGCTAACTGGTCTGTAGTTCCCAACTTCTAGTTTATTTCCTTTCTTGAATAGAGGGGTTACAATAGCTTCCTTCAGTTCAGCAGGTACAGTGTTGGTGTTAATTGACAGGTTGATGATGTGGGTTAGGGGATCTGCTATACCAATGGCTCCATCTCGTAGAAATTTGGCAGGAATTTTGTCTGGTCCTGTGCTTTTATGTACATTTAGGTTAGAGGGCTCGTCAAAAGTGTATTTTGGTGTAACATTTTGCAATCCAAATGTGTTCGGGTGTATGTCTTTATCTCTGTAGAAATTTCGAAAGGTGGCTGTTGTTGTCGTGTATTTATTGAGAGGTTGTGGTAGGTTCTGTGCAAGAGTGTTTGCTATGGAGGTGAAGAAGGTGTTGAAGTAGGTTGAAATTTTTCGTTTATCGTGGCAAACCTGATCATTAATGTGAGAGCAATATTAGTGTTAGTCGAATTCCTTGCCTTGTTGCTGTAGCCTGTTGTTTTTAGGTGCCTCTATAGTTTCTTTGGGTTATTCTGATATTCCTCTGCCTTTTTGTGGAAATAATTAGTTTTCGCTGATTTTATTTTTCTACTTAGTTTATTCCTGGCCCTGTTGAACTCATGTTTCAGACCTTGATCCTGTTTATGTTTCACTAGCCTTTTTAACAGATTGTCTCTGTGTTCCAGATGGTGTAGTATGTCATTGTTGATCCATGGGTCTGACCTTGCTTTAATTCGTATGTCTTTCAGAGGAGCTATTTCGTCTAGGATTTTTGTGATGATGGTTCTGAAGCCAACCCTTGCATCATTAACGTTTGTACTTCCAAACACTGGAGATCAGTCTGTATTCCATAAAATGTCCAGAAATGTTTCTTTGTTGTAGTTTCTGAGTGACCTTGTTTTGATAACCTTGTGATTCTCTAGGGTAATTTTTGTGGTTTTCCGTGTGCAATATGTGACAAAGTGATCACTTATCCCAGTCTGTATAACCTCTGATTGGGATATTTTGTCCTCTATGTTACAGTTTATGTGGTCTAATATTGTGGCAGTGTTCTCAGAGATACGTGTGGGGGTTGTGATGAGTTGTTTGTGATTGTGCATTGTCAGTATGTGCCTATATTATCGTACAAGCCTATTATTTCGTTGTTTGTAACACAGGTTAAAATCCCCTAGTATAATGGATTTATTCCGAGGGTCTAGCGATGACAAAGTTCGTTCAAATTTGGTCAAGAATTGTGTGTCGTCTGGTGGCCTATAGCACACCCCAATTGTGATGGGTCTTGTCCTCGGCAGGTGTAGGTCGATCCACAGAGCTTCGTGATTTTCTACATGGAGGTCGGTCCTAGTTGTGTGTGTGAGGTTGTTTTTACATACAGACATACTCCTCCCCCTTGCCTATTGCGATCATTCCTAACCATGTTGAAACCTTGAATGTTTATTTCACCATCGTTTATACTTGAATCCAGCCAGGTTTCTGTGATTGCAATTATTGAAGTTTTGGCCTTATTAGCTAACAAGTTTATTTCTGACAATTTATGGTACATTGATCTGGCGTTAATGTGGATAAGATGGAGCCCTTTGTTGGTGAACACTCTGTATTCATCTTTGATTTTGAATGTGTCCTGGCTGGATTCTGAGTTGTTAATACTTGGTTCATTTATATTAATATTCGGTAATGAATGCAAGGCACACATGTTGCATAGGAATTCCCGTTCTTCACTCTTGGTCTTCTTAGAGATGCACTTCATGTGAGCTACAGTTTTACACTTAACACAGTTTAGGATCCTTTGTTTTCTTGTTTTGAGTGATTCACATATTTCACAAATTATTTTAGGACCTTTAATAGCTACTTCCCTACATTTATCGCATTCCACTTCTTTTCTGATAGTAACGTAAGTACATCGATCGTGTACGGTTTCATTACAACTACTACATTGTGAAGATGTACTCCTTTTGTTGAATCCAATATCGCACACTATACATATTTTCCTGTTACTGTTCATCGTACGTCTGGCGGTGTGGTGATCAGCTGAGCTCCGTGAGCGGCTGCTGGGGTGTGAGCGTGTGAGATGGGGACAGGTTGTGGCTCCCCCTTGCCCCCCTCCCACCCCTACCTGTATTTGTTGTTTGATGTTGTGACTGATCCCTTCTTTTTTAGCTGTTCTGGTTGCATGTTGAGCTACCTGGGTTGCCGATAGTGTTGGGTTGTGTTGTAGTAGGTTTGGTTGATTTGTTGTGCAGCGGCGTCGTGTTGTTGGGGTGGGTGGTTTCTCTTGTCTTTCTTGTTCATTGCCGTTACTTCATTGTCGATGTGTTTGTTAGAGCTTCCTGCTTTTTTGGGTGTTCTGGTTGCATGTTGTGTTACTTGGGTCACCGATATCTGTGGTAGTGATGATACAGTTGAGGGTAATGTTGAGTAGGTAGAGTGTTGGCACTGTTTTGGTGGTTGCCCTGCGGTCTTGGTTGGGAGTTGAAGCGTGACAAGAGATTGGGGTGCCTGCTTGCCCAATTTGTTATAACAAATTTTACTGCTAGGGACTGTTGAAATGTCGGTGTCTGCCTTACTTGTTTGGTGGTGAGGTTTCTTCAACGTTGAACTAGGGCCGGGGTTGGTCTCTACATCTCCGTAGCTAATTAGAGTGTAGCACAATAGGTGTTGTAGCGAGGTTGTGCTTAAGAAATTTGGAAGCAAGAATAGTTTCAAAGACTTTAGATATACAAGAGATGAGAGCAATTGGACGATAGTTGGAGGGTTGAGAGCGGTCACCCTTTCTTGGGACAGGTTGAATGAGAGCAAACTTCCAGCAAGAAGGGAAGACGTTAGAGGAGAGACAGAGACGAAAGAGTTTGCTTAAGCAGGAAGTCAGCACGGAAGCACCGTTTTTAAGTACAACAGGAGGAACACCGATCGGACCTTACGCCTTCTCAGTATTAAGCCAAGAGAGGGTAGAAAATAGATCTTTGGAAGATATTAGGATATTAGGCATAAGTAAGAGAGAGGGGGGTTGAGTGGAAGGAATAGCACCAGAATCATCCAAGGTGGAGTTTCTAGCAAAAGATTGAGCAAAGAGTTCAGCTTTGTCAGAGGAAGAAGTGATGGTTGTGCCATCAGAGTGGAAAATGGGAGGGAAAGACGAAGAAGAAAAATTGTTGGAGATGTTTTTGGCTAGATGCCAGAAAGCTTGACAAGAGCTAGAGTTGGATAGTTCAGTGCATTTATTATTGATGAAAGAGTGTTTGGCAAGTCGAAGAACAGATTTGGCTTGATTCCCGGCAGAAACATAGGAAGAATGAGATGCTTGAGTCTTAAGGCGTCAGTACCGTTTGAATGCTTCCTCCTTGTTGCGGACAGCAGTAGAACAAGCGTGAGTAAACCAAGATTTGTTTGCATTTGACTGAGAGATAGAAAATGGAATGTAAGCTTCCATGCCAGAGAGGATTACCTCCCTAATGCGTTCAGCACTCTCCGCACTCTCCGAGGGTCCCCGGCCACAGAAGCAGAAGTCATTCAATGGGAAATCAAAGAAGTACTGCCGAAGAACCTCTCAGTCGGCAGCTCCCAAGTGCCACAAGCGCTGCCGGCTGGGAGGATCGGTTCGCCGTACTGAAGAGATAGGACAGGTAACAGAGATAAGTTTATGTTCGGAGGAGCCCAAAGGAGAGAAAAGATTGATAGTATAAGAAGAAGGGTTAGAAGTCAGAAATAAGTCAATAATGTTGAGCCGATTTCTGAAGCGATCCGGGATACGGGGGGGTTGCTGGACCAGCTGCTCTAGGTCATTTAGGAGAGAAAAGAAGAAGGCTTGTTCACCAGGTTAGTTAGTAGTAAGAGAGGAGAGCCATTGGTGGTGGTGAACGTTAAAATCTCCTAAGATGGAGATATCCGGGAAGGGAGAGGTGGATAGAATGTGTTCCACTTTAGAGTTAAAATAGTCAAAGAATATTGGAAAGTTGGTAGAGTTAGGGAAAAGATAGACAGCACATAAATATTAAGTATGAGAATGACAGGATACTTTGAGCCATAAAGTTGAGAATTCAGAGGAGTCAAAATCGGGAACACAAGAGCAAATGAGTTTGTTGTGCACGTATGCACAACATCCGCCTTTGGCTTTGAAGCTAGGATAGAGAAAGTAGGAGGATACAGCGAAGGGACTGCTGGCAGTTGCCTCAGACACCTGGGTTTCAGTGAGGAAAAGAAGATAAGGTTTGGAGGAGGAGAGGTGGTGTTCAACGAAGGGAAAATTAGAGGAAAGGCCGCAAATATTGCAAAGGTTGATAGTAAGAGTGACAGGCCGTGGTCCAGAGCATTTAGAGGGGTCGTCAGGGGCAGGCCGGGCGGGTGTGGGGGTATTTATTGTCCAAACCGTCCTCCCCCCCCGCCCCCTGGGAACTCCAAGGCTTGGCGATTGTTTATCATCATATTATTTTTGTTTTGTTTTTTGTGGAAGGAGAAAGTATGGTGTGCATGTTAAGTTTAGTGTAGTAGATAGGATGAAGAGGTATTTGTGAGAGCTAGCTGGACTACTCTAAGTGTAAGTGAGACACAAAGGGAGTCAGTAAGAGAGGCCAAGCATATAAAACAGGAGTTCTAGCGACTCCTTATCAAATGCCTACAGCCTCTCCTGGGTATAGCCCTGTTCGATTGTTGCCTACAATCTACCCTTAATCCCCCTATTAGTCACCTTGTACGACCTGCAGTAGGATACATATATATTTATATATATATATATATATATATATATATATATATATATATATATATATATATATATATTTGTAGTAAAACTCGCTAGGAAAATTGAAACAATGGAACACCAAGCTTTCGTCTATTCTCTCAAGACATCTTCAGGGTAATACAAGAAAACGGTTGCTAGACTACTCAGCCCACGGGACAGCTCGGCCAGAACAACTCGGCCAACGGCGAGACAGCTCGGCCCAGTAAAAACGAGACAGCTCGGCCCACGGCGAGACAGCTCGGCCCAGTAAAACCGAGACAGCTCGGCCCCGAGTTAATTGCGAGACAACTCGGCCTTTCACAACCCTTATTTGTTTCGACAACATAAAAACGGTATAGATGGCTATATTGATCATTTTGGAATCGCTATGTCCCTATCTATTTATGTATCTATCCTAAAGAAAACTGAGATTTTTGCACACAAAAAAATTACATCCGGTGGCAATTCAACTCCCACCCTTTCAATATCTGAGGCAAGGGTATGAACATATTGTTTTCCTTCCCTCAAACCTTCGCCATGGACAGCTTTGAATATTTCTCTCATCACCATTAATTTAGAAGAAAAACTATCAGACGGCATGTACAGGTGACCTCTGTTGACCATATCAATCCATGATTTGTTTACAGATACACAGTTCGCTGCCATGTAACCTAAATCAGGATATTGTTTAGATAATTTCCTCACAACATAGCCACCTACAGTATATACAACAAGGCCTGTTCTTCTATAATTGTACTAGGTGATTTTGATGAATTGTTACATGCTCCTATTCAACTATTTTCACCTTCATGCAACTCATCAGACAGCTCATCAGTCATATTATCCATTTCAAAGTCCATATCCTTGAATAGCAAGCTCGTTGGGCAAATTTCTAGGCCCAGTTCACGGTCATAGGAGTTTGGTGTCTCTGGAGTTGCACCTGACACCACCCCATAAATAACACACTCATAATTATCAGCATGTTGGCTAATGTTGCATTTGTCACTGATCAGGGCGACTTCTCTTCCTAACAAATATTTGTTCAGTCTATATTTAAAGTGGACTGAATCTGGGTGATCCTGAGGTCCACTCATTTGCCTGATGCACCCACAGAAATGTTCTAGGCAATCTTGATTTAGTCTTCGGGTCATTATATAATCAAGCTGATGACTGTTCTTTAACATAGCCATTAATCCTATGAGTGAATTGCAAGATGATAATATTCCTTTCTGAAAGGAATAGAGTGAGCTTGACACAGAGTTACATACTCTCATGGTGCTCACTGTGTCAATCATACTTGTCTGTTCATCAAAATACATTCCATATCCACAGCGAAGTTCCTTATCACCATAGTTGGAGGAATTCATGACGTCAAACCAGTTATCTGCTAGTAAGATGAACTTAGCCGTTTCTTTCCAGTTTTTAGACTCCAGAACTCCTTTCTCACCTAAAAACATGATTGAACTTGCACAGCTCTCTGACAACAACTGTGTTGCATATTTCACACGTTGTCTTTGCTGACCAGTGACTGTGAGGTGAATATCACTCACTGTGTAAGCTAATTATCCATATTCTGTTTTGGTATTGAGCAGCATTACGTGAATGCATGCAGCAGAAACTATATCTCCGTTCTGCAACTCAACCCCTGAATCAATAAAATGATTCCTGATTAGCTTTAACAAATGAGGAACATCAGCAAATACAAAAATGTCTTTATCAGCCACTGGATTTTTTAAAGACATTTGATTATGTTTGAGAGGATCTATACCAAATTGTTTCCATACACGGAGATTGGTAGTTCCTAAATCGTGCACTATTGCAACAACTGGGTAGCCTGCTAACTCTATTCTCTCTATCAAATATGTCAATATATTTTGCACGTTTGATTGATCAAAGTCAAAATATATTGGCTGTTTCCACTTACCTACAAGGCCTCTCAACATAACTACCTGGACACTTTTCTGTGGTTTATACAGTGTGTCTGTACCTTTGTCGTAGCTCCATTGTTTTGCAATACTCATCTCATCGAAAGATATGACTGCCAGCTTTTCTACCGAATCTAAAGTTTCAGACTTGAACTTCGTAAGTGACAAGACAGGTGATAAAAGATCAGGTTCACATAACACATGTTTTGCTGTTTTTTAATGTGCTCACAGATGGCAAAGGAAAACCTTTGACATATTTTATATATTTGTAACACTTTAGACTCAAGCTCCGTAGTGTCATTGCAGATGATATATCCTATTCTGGCCAAAACTTAGCGTTTTTCTTTTTACTGATGAGAATATCTATCTGTATTTTAGTGAACAAAGGTTGTAGTGCATCATCGACTTTCTGTTGCACTTCGTGTATGACCTGATTTTGTTCCTCAGTATTTTTCTGTTTCAAGGACAACTATTGATCACGCCAAAGTTCTACCTCTTTTTCCAACTTCTGTATTTTCTTATGCAATTCATCATGAATAACTTTACAATCTCTACAGGATCTCTTGCCATCTTGCAGGACAATAGACTCGCCACGTCCTACATTGTAGTTGGATTTTGACTATCTACAGTGTTTCTGTATATCACTGTCTCTACCTCTAAGCTTGGGCTATAATTACTCGGCTTAAGATATCGATCATGTAGCATTTCTTCTGCAGTTCTCTTTATGGTTAATTTAGATAAGTGGACTGTATATTATTGATAATGAAGAAGTATTAACCATATAGAAATATTTACCCTTAGATGAACTCAGCTGGTGATTGGAGGATGGCGGAAAATAGGCTAGATAACTGGAAGTGGTTAGTATAGTAAACAAAGTATGAAAAGAGGCTACAATAGGCTAGGATAGGCTAGATATTTACGTTAAGTTGTGCTAAGTAACAAAGATGATGATGTAGTGACTATGGAGTATGAGATGAAATGTGAAGCGAAAACACCTGGTGAAATAACTAGGAGAAAGAAGGCTTAGCGTGTGTAGCTGGGACGGAGGTTGGTTGGAGAGTGAGCGAGCGCGTTATGTTTGTCTCTGTCGTGACACACCGCGCACGCGCACAACATATGGAAAATGTATCCCATCTTCTTTACAATGAGATACTTATAAACAATCTTAAATAATACAAATATATATATATATATATGGGAATTATAATCCTACAATACTTTCCCATATACAACTATAGAATAATATATTCTACCCAATCATGGAACGTTCGACCAAGGTTATGGAAGCGTTCAACTTAAGACTACGGAATGATACGTAACGCTACATCAACCCAGATTACGTAACATCGAGACTGTTCATACTAGTTTGAGCACACTAAGTATGGACATATTCCCACCAACAGAAAATATACAAAATTTACATGATTAGATTTGCCCGGAGGCAATCTTTTCCCGCCAAGCTTGGGAGGATATCTGGGCTGCCTGTCGACGTGGGCGTTCGCCAGACGCGTCAACAGGCTGCGCCGAAGTAGAAGCCAGAGAGGGGACTTCAATGGATAACTGATCCGAGGGGGTGTCCTTGCGATCGAGGTCACCCTCAAGAGGATATAGTCGGACTGTTGGCCGTGTGATTACTCCAGTCCTGGTGCGAACCTTTGCTACCTGAACCTCACCATCACGACCTGGTAACAACTCCTCTATCCGACCCAATTTCCAAAATGCGCGCGGGCCCTCCTCATGAATGGTTACCACGTCCCCTACCCTAGGCCAATGACCTTTTAATGGAGTTAGTTTATTCTTTTGCGCTTCCCTTAAAGTCACCAGATATTCTGTTGACCAGCGATGCCAAATATCTTTCTTGACCACCTGCCTGATTCTAGGCACCCACCATCGTTGTCTTACATAGGTGACTATATGATCAACCCCATAATGACAACAGAGTCGGTGACACCTATCGATGATAAGATGGGTGAAGGGATGATTGGGGGGCAGTAGTATTGGATACTTACTTGCCTCAGAGAGGGCTGCCAATCGTAATCTGCCTCCGCAATGTATCAAGTTCCCCTTCAAGTATAAGCCCAACTGATTGATCAGGTTATTCCTAGACTTTGTTCCCTTAACCAGTATTTTATATTCCTGCGTATATATTTCTTGTTGACAGAGCTTATGTAATAATTGATCTGCAATTCTGATCTCCTTCACATTGAGGTAAGCACTACCTGTGGGCGGTGTGCCTTTAATTTTTGCTTTTACATTTTCTACAAATTGTAACACCCATGCTGTAACACGTTGTAACTTTTCATAGCTGCTGAATCTACCCCAGTCCCATAACCGTGTGTCTTCGTCAGGCACCGAGTCAATTACCGGTGCCACAATAGCAGTGTGTTGCTCGCTCAAATCTATATTCTCTGGCCATTCGTTGGGATCATTAAGCCAGCATGGGCCATATCCCGCCAAGCTTGGGAGGATATCTGGGCTGCCTGTCGACGTGGGCGTTCGCCAGACGCGTCAACAGGCTGCGCCGAAGTAGAAGCCAGAGAGGGGACTTCAATGGATAACTGATCCGAGGGGGTGTCCTTGCGATCGAAACACAATTATTATCCTTACCCTTTACCGGCAGCTGTACGGTGGGCAAGATTACTGTATTTTTACCTGTGGCAACGGACATTGTAGTTGAAGTAGCAGCAGTATGCTCTCTCTTGGTGTTATCCTCCGCTGGTCTACTTTCCTTCCCTTGTTTTTGTGTACACAGGGAATGAAAGTGTTTGCCCTTGCAAAACTTGCAGCTTCTTACGTTAGGATTAGTACAACCCGAATGGCCATGGTCTTTTGACAAGCACCCAGTGCAGAGACGTAGTTGACGGGCTCTTTTAACTTTATACTTCATACACTTGTACCATAAATGATTGGTGCCACTACACAGAACACAGTTGAATTTCCTGTACTCACTCTGGGCGGTAAATGTTGCCGTAGCCATGGGTGTACCCACTACTCTGTCTTGACCTGCCATATTGTACACTTCAGCCTGGAGGCAATGACTGAATTTCTTATAATCCAGGCTCGAGTCTCCCATTTCCCGTTTTATGGTTTCTTTCAGCGGTGATGGTAACTTATTGACAAGAGTCACCACACAAAATTCCTCCAAACAAATACCATGGCTAATGATTGACCTCATAACAATCTCTGTATTGGCATAGAAGTCCTTCAGGTCAGTTGTTTGGTGTTTGGGTGACACTAATTGATTGAATTTGATAACATAAGCTGCCTTGATTCGATCTGGATGCCCATATGTCTCTTGCAGGAGCTCAATTGCTGGGGCATAGCTTGCACTTTCGATAATGAATCCTTCGACTAGCTTATGTGCATCACCCAGAAGCTGACCCTTTAGATAGGTGAAGCGTTGTATATCTGTGAGGTCGGGATTGTCATGGATGGTACACTTGAACATCTCCCAAAATCCCGACCACAATGTGGCATCACCTTCAAATTTTGGAAGAGTAAGATGTGGTAATTTGACTGCGGATTTCTTTGGCTCTCTCTTGACCTCCTTCTTGACCTCTGGAATCAAGATCCCCTTCAGTGTGGCAACGATTACTTGTATGCCCTCCATATATAAGGTATCCTCTTTTATCACCTCGATATACTCGGCGTCCTCGTAGGTGTCGGCCAGGTCCTCTTGTGTGACCTCATACTTGTCAAGTTGCTTTTGAATCCTGAGCAACCTGGCCTCCACCTCCACTCTAGACGCCGAATCAAGGAATTCGTCAATATCAGAGGTCAAGACCGTCAAAGAGCCCTTAAGTCCAGCCCGACGCTTTTGTACACTTTTAGCCATGATTATACGGGAAGGAAATCTATTGACGTTAAATCAAACTATCAATGCCAGACCGAATAAGTTGCGGACAACAATACAGTACTCCGAGAAATCAAATTAAATCGCGAGCCGAAAATAAAACACCCTCACGAAATGCGGAATAAGAATTGTGCGCAATGTAGACAAGCAATCTGGAGCTTTTCAATTTAACTCCTTACATAATAGTTATGAAATTATAGAATCATTACGCCATAAGTTAAGAAAAGCAGGGAGGGAAATTTAGTACAATACAGTATAGGCCAAAAGTCTCCAGATGTAAAAAAAGAGAGGTACTGTTTAAAGTTTATAATACATTTAAGAATTTTAAGAGAGAGAGAGCCTATAGGGTAATTTAAACAGGCTAAACTCAATGGGTACCGCTAATTTTATATTATTAAATTTAATAAATGTGAAAATTGTACACAAGAAAAGTTCATCTCAAGAAGTCACAAGGAAAAAAGTTTTGAGTTGGATTAACACACACTCAGCCTATCAGCTATCATATTACCCCGCCTCCAGGGCACACGACGAGAGAAGATTTTAGAAAGACATGTGAATCAATAAAGAAGTTATTGGACAGTATAAATTTAATATAGAATGAATAACCTTAACTTTTGTAATTATTATACAGTAGAGTATGGATGATTTTAATCTTAGTGCCAATCAATTGTTTAATAATTTGGGCCTAAAGGGTTTACAATCAAAATTTAATTAATATACTGTACCGATTTGAAGGATTATTAATCTAGGCTATACTGATTTTGTTGATCAACTCTAACGTCATGGTGGGCAAACATCTCGTCGTATGACCTGGCGACCATGGCATATTCGTCTTGCCCAAAGCACCGACGACAGGTGGCCAGGATCTCCGAATAGAGACGCTTTGATGCCTCGTGCGTGAGGTGTACCCCGTCGGGACTGAAGTCAGCCTCAGAGGTATTCATGGACTGATAGCGCTCCCGGGTGAATGGCATATGGCGCTTTAGCCAACGGTTAACCGCATTTTCTAATGCGGTTAAACTCGTCCGTAGAGACCCCTCGTGGAGCCTGCCGCTTCTCTACCCCAATCACCCGGACTTCTCCCCTCGAGAGCCGCACCACCTCCTCAGCTAGGACCTCGATCCCCTCCGCAATCCCTCTCGGACTGACCCCGCTCCTTATCTCGTTTCATCCTATCACCAAGAAGGTCAAGTCGGGCTTCAGTTCTAAAAACTGACCACAGGCTTCTGTTGACCTCAAGGTGCTGACGCGGGCACCTGGGGCGGCCAGAGGAGTCACGAAAAAGAAAGGCCTGTGGACGGCTTGGTCCATGTACAAATCCCTGACGTAGGAGTGGCCCAAAATTGCCACCTTCCTAATCAGGCCTGGGTACGCAGGCCTATCAACCACCGCAGGATAATCTTCCCCTACCCCACCACCCGCGGCACCATGACGCCAAAAGCCCTGGGCCATGAGGGACAGACGAAATATGGCACAACAAAAAATGAACCACGTAGGCTAGGCCATCACCAACCACAAAAAAGGTGGGGGGGGGGGGCAAACTAGTGAAAGGTTTAACCCAGGAACTGCGGGGAGACTCTTAAGAGTTCCCCCGGCGGACTGCGGGGAGACTCTTAAGAGTGAGTGAAAAAAAAAATCAACTTTTGACATAGAAATTTGTTTTTTTTGTTTTTTTGGGCCCTGGGCCATGCAAAATCTCAGTCCTCTACCTCCCCTCCTTCCCCACTTTCCTCCTCTCCTTCAGTTATCACCTATTTTCCCTGTTATTCCCTTATTCTGAGGTATATTTTCGTGCTAACATTAGCGAGTTGCAAGCAGGGTGTTGTCATCACTGATGGCAAGCGAGTGCAAGAGAGAGAGAGAGAGTATCGATCGACTGTGTCTCAGTGGCCTTGGGGGAAATTGGCGGGAAAGCAGCTTGCCTCACCCATAAATTATACAACTCGCGGGCTATATCTCCGATTTTGACCATCCAAACGCTGTTTTCACTCGTTTTATTGTTGTTTCAGGTTAATACCTTTATAATCACCCCATAATAGGCGCATATGGATAAGTATTAACCCGGGAGCTGCGGGGAGACTCTTAAGAGTTCCCCCGGCGCACTGCGGGAAGACTCTTAAGAGTCAGAGAAAATAAAAATCAACTTTTGACATCGAAAAAAAAATATTTTTTTATATTTTTTTTTTTTTTATTTTTTTTTTTTTTTTGGCCCCTGGGCCATGCAAAATCTCAGTCCTCTACCTCCCCTCCTTCCCCACTTTCCTCCTCTCCTTCAGTTATCACCTATTTTCCCTGTTATTCCCTTATTCTGAGGTATATTTTCGTGCTAACATTAGAAATCCGATTGGAGGGTGTGGTCATCACTGATAGCAAGCGAGTGCAAGAGAGAGAGAGAGTATCGATCGACTGTGTCTCAGTGGCCTTGGGGGAAATTGGCGGGAAAGCAGATTGCCTCACCCATACATTATACAACTCGCGGGCTATATCTCCGATTTTGACCATCCAAACGCTGTTTTCACTCGTTTTATTGTTGTTTCAGGTTAATACCTTTATAATCAACCCATAATAGGCGCATATGGATAAATATTAATGCTATTAATGGCACAATGAATATTTTAGTGACGGAAACACCTCAAATACGTCAGCACAGGGGGACGTTTCCAATTACCCCCATGCGCACTTCAGAGGTTAATGCTATTAATGGTACAATGAATATTTTAGTGACGGAAACACCTCAAATACGTCAGCACAGGGGGACGTTTCCAATTACCCCCATGCGCACTTGTTAGGTTAAGGACCAATTATATGGCTAATTTAAATAAGTGGACTGTATATTATTGATATTAAAGGAACATTAACCATATAGAATATATTACCCTTTGATGAACTCAGCTGGTGATTGGAGGATGGCGGAAAATAGGCTAGATGACTGGAAGTGGTTAGTATAGTAAACAGAGTATGAAAAGAGGCTACAATAGGCTAGGATAGGCTAGATATTTACGTTAAGTTGTGCTAAGTAACAAAGATGATGATGTAGTGACTATGGAGTATGAGATGAAAAGTGAAGCGAAAACACCTGGTGAAGTAACTAGGAGAAAGAAGGCTTAGCATGTGTAGCTGGGACGGAGGTTGGTTGGAGAGTGAGCGAGCGCGTTATGTTTGTCTCTGTCATGACATACCGCGCACGCGCATAACATATGGAAAATGTATCCCATCTTCTTTACAATGAGATACTTATAAACAATCTTAAAAAATACAAATATATATATATATATATGGGAATTATAATCCTACAATACTTTCCCATATACAACTATAGAATAACATATTCTACCCAATCATGGAACGTTCGACCAAGGTTATGGAAGCGTTCAACTTAAGACTACGGAATGATACGTAACGCTACATCAACCCAGATTACGTAACATCGAGACTGTTCATACTAGTTTGAGTACACTAAGTATGGACATCTACAGACAAAATGTTAACCCCTCCAAAATGTCTATCTAAACATGGAATATCTGAGAGCTTCAGCATATAATACGATGGCCGCTGTATTAAATCGTTCAGAACCAAAGGGGAGTTATGATTTTAAATAGATTGGAAGAATTAGAGGTTAGAAGTTGAGAGAGAGAGAAAGTGTTCTATAGGTAGAAGTCGGGGACAGGTGGTAAGGGAGGTGTGAAGGGTATGCTGGTCAGGCAAGCTCTGAAGAGAGTAGCTCCTCAGGACCCCCAGGATCACACAAAGGCATGGTGGTCAGCCAATCACAGGCCGCTACGTCACCAGGCAGCAGGCCTGCAGAAGGCGCCAGGAACCACCAGCCAATCAAGAGGTGTGAGAAGGCCCGCGCGCGAGCCTACGAGTAGGGGAAAGGCAGCACATGTATACGCACGCATACACTACCACCCCACTGCCTATATTGTTCTCTCTCCTTAACTATATACAATGCATCTTATGTTCTACTCATGGTATAAAATGCTTCCCGTGTCACAGACGAAAATAAAGACCACCACGGGACTGTCTGTAACAACACGAACACTATGAAAGAAAGAACAACATTGTAGATAGACTGTAGCCCATTTCACTGCCCTGGCGAGCGCTAGTGGCTACCGGGAGGCGATTCTGTCAACGCTGGCAGGCGTCACACCCCGCCCAAGATATAGGACGCTCAACATTAAGCGAGTACGATATCTGACAAAGCAGAATGCCGACAAGACCCGCCACAACCAGCCACTCCGCCAGAAATGAAATGCAAAGCTCAATCATAAACAAAACAACATTTTAGCATAAATAAAATCTCATAACCCCTCCCAAACATAAGAGTATAATTCCTAGCCTGCTATGCTCCCAGAGCGAGCTTCACAGAGCCCAGCCTCCTAAGTGAAAGACAGGTTCAACTTAGGACTTTAGCTATAACATTGGCAACTTACAATTAACTATCAAAAGAAAGAATTTTTATGTGATTTTGTTTTTATTTAATTTTAATGTTGTTTTTGGCGGCTGCTCTACAGGGGCAAGCCTAGTTTTCTCCACTCTCAACACACACTGACTGAACGGCGAGGGTTCTCCTGCAAACAGACCCTCCCGTGACAAACAATCAGCCAAAACATTATCAGTGCCCTTAGCATGCCACACATCCAACTTGTGTTCCGGCAGCACAACAACACCTGACACTGATAAACTGCCCAGTTCATCACAAGACTGGCACTTCTCTTCGCTCTTTCCGGCAACGGGGCCTGCCAAAAGCCTTTCACTAGTTCTACCTTCGTGATAGGCGATGCAGCCTCGATGCGGTCTATGGTGTCGTCAACTCTCGATAAGGTATAGGCGTCTGTCAGGGATAATTCACACCCACTCTTGCAATCAACACACACACTGATCTTGCCACTTAACACAGGTTGTAAAGTTACAGGCAATGACCACTCACGACATTCCTTATCCCTCAGACCCTTCGTCAACACGTAATCCAGCTCTGCTTGCACCACAGGCTGTCGAGCAGGATTTATACGGTAGGGAATTAAACTGAGCCTAGCACTGTCTCCAGCCTCCATGTCGGATTTTACCCCGTACATCAGGCCTGGAGAAGCAACAAACATGCGGATGCACTGCCACAGCCTAGTAAACAACTTATCTCGCAGAACAACATGCCTAGTGCCCTCCCACAACCCAGCCGAGACCGCAGCTTCTAACCTGTAGTCTCCCTCCTTCTCCACCTTCGTCCCTAGAACAGCCAGGTCATGAGCGGGACAATCAGTACCACCTGTGCAGTCACTCCCATAGTTCATTATTGCTAAGGCTTCCCCGCCGACACCGTACATGCGCACCCCCGCATTCCTTACGACTACATCTGCCTGCGCAGCATCACCGCTTTTAGCGACATGGCCAGATACAGTCGGTCTATGGTAGGGCTGTTGCATTAGACTAGAGCAGCATTGGGAGGCTATGCGACGACCGGGCACATCCACTCCACAGCCAACCTCACCAATCTGCTCAATGTCCTCCTTCTGACCACCACCCTTGGCAGCCATGGGTCGACCCTGACCTGACAACCATGTCCAAGCCTCGTCGCCCACCCTGAACCACCGAAACAACGAGGCTAACGGTTGACCAACATTCAAGTGACCTGCCCGCGGAACAACTTGCACCGCCTGAGTTGTGAGGCTCGGGTGCCCGGCATGAACAGTGGGGTATGAACCGAGCTGGTGCTGGAGCGCAGCACACTGCTGCTCAGGCAGGTGCTCTAGCGCTTCCACAGCCACCAGACTTGTGTCCCCCGCTCACTGCTCCGCCGAGACATGACAATCCCTACTCTCCTCCACCTGTGCCCTACTGCCCACTCTCCTTCTCCACCTTGGCCGCTGCAGACCAACGCAGGGACAGTAGGCTGCTCAGGTGGTTGCTTCACAAACTCCTCCAACAGGTTCACATGACATGTTTCCCCATCCTCGTGTTTGATCTCGACAGCACCATTACCACACTTCTGAACTTCCGGATCCTCCAACTGCAGTTTACTAATATCTGAGGGAACCAACCTGTCTAAATGCTTCCGAAGCAACACAAGTCCTCCCCCAATATCAAACTGAGCAACCCTTTTTTCTCTCTGTGTGTAACATTGCTGCCTCGGAGTCTCTTCCTGCCCTACCTCCTCACTAGCTGTGACAGGTCCTGGGGCTTCACCAGACTCCAACAATGGTGCCAATACTGAGTTGCCAAGAAGAGCTGCTGGTACTAAACTCTCCAAACTTTTACCAACATTAGCCGTCTTCTTCCAACCGTTCCTCCGTTGATCAGAAGACTGAGGAATAGGCTGTGACACTTTGGATGCAAGAGATCTTGTAACAACGCACGCCATAGGTTGTACGTGATACTTCTCTACCCACTCCTGTTCCTCCCTACTCACGTCGGCCGGCTTCTCGGCAACGACTAAGGGGGAAACCTCAGAAGTAGGCACCGCAAAGTCGTTGCCGAGAAGGAGGTCGACGCCCCCAACAGGCAAGTTCTCCACAATTCCCACATCCAACTCTCGTGTCACACCATCTACCTCCAGTTCCATCCTGACCAACGGGTATGACCTGATAGCATTGATACCTTGCACCACAACCACCCTTGCCGCGTTTATTGGTCTACCAGTAAAGTTCTTCATCAAAGTCTGAGAGGCACCCGTGTCTCGTAACAACTCAACTCCATGCTTCTTACCAGCCCACTTCACACAGCCACGCCCTCGATGGTCGCAAAAGACATCACGGACAGGATTCGAGCCTTCCGGATTCTTCCCCACTGGCTGTGTCCCAGCCTCTGACGTTATACCCCGGGCAAACTCAGACGACTTCGGGGACACCCCAATGTTGCGAGCCAAAGACACAACTGCATTAGGTAGCTTGCTTGGACATTCTCTTGCAAAATGCCCATTCTCATGACAATGAAAACACTCTAACTCCCCCTTGGGCTTCCCTTGAGGTGGGGAATGGCCCTGACCCTTCTTAAACGGGACGGTATTAGGTTTATGGTCAGAATTAATATCATTGCTCTTGTAGTTATTGTTATATGGTGTATCACTGACTCGGGGGGGTGGAGTGTTGCGCCCCTTGTTACCTGCATCGTTCCGTTGTGCAGACCCGCACCCACGAATCAGCGATAGCCTACGGTCAGCCATCTCAGCTGCCTCCTGAAGAGTTTTCGGGTTCTTTTCTTTAAGATTCAACGGCAGATCGCTGCCCGTACACTTAAAAAACTGCTCGAGAAGCATCAACTGTTTTATCTCGTCAAACGTCGTTGCCTTCTCCGATCTCAGCCAATTCCCAAATGCATCGGACAGATCCCGGGCATGCTCAAGAAAGGTGCACTCACGACCCTTTGTTACACCCCGGAACTTCATTCTATACGTCTCTGGTTGTAACTCGTATGCCCGCAGAACAGCTTCCTTCAATACCTCATAATCGACGCAAGACTCCAAGGGCAACGCATCATATGCCTTGAGTCCTTTGCCAACCAGCCTAGAGGAAACAAGGGCTGCCCACTTAACATCGGGCCATTGGTGCTCCCGGCACTTCTTCTCAAAACGCATACAAAATTCAGTGACACCCGACTCGTCAAATACAGGGACTAACTTAAGAAGGTGCAACAAAGACTGATCAAGACCTCGATTCCCAGAACCGAGACGCTGCCCTGTCGACTCCACCCTAGACTTCTCAAGAGCTATGTCTGCACAGTACCTAGCATTTCTCTCCTCAGCCTCATTCTCTCGCTGCCGTTGCTCGAGCTCAGCCTCATGCTTGGCCCTTCTCTCCTCAGTCTCATATCTGGCCCTTCTCTCCTCAGCCTGAATCTTAGCCATCTCAAACTCCCGCTGCTGCTGCTCAGATTCCCGCTGCTGCTGCAGCTGCATCTTAGCCATCTCAAGCTGGAAGAGCATATCTGGAGTCAAACCTTGAGGAGGAGGAGATGCAACAATTGGAGACTCACCCAAGTGCAAACCACGCTGCCAGTGACTATCGGCCTGCGGGAACGTACCCGGCTCCGGAGCCCCAAGGGGCGCCATGGTAGGAGTCGAGTGGAATGGGGGCTGGGCCGGAGGTGCCCCAGCTCCCACTCCACCCGAAGCCCCACGCACCCCGCCGAGCACACAGGCCACCAGGTCACCTCTCGACATGCTGCTCGTGCCCACATGCCCCATGACCGTGGCCAAACACTGGAGACCATACTGATCAATTCCCGACACCCGGTCAACAGTAATAGGTATCTCCAGAAACTTCTTTGCATCCTCCTCACTAGTTATAACTCTAATGCCTTCGGACAAACCCCGCTGCTGCACCTCAGAGTCTGTTTCCCATACTGTGTCCTCACTGTACAGTGATCCGTCGTCCGACATAGTGTCCACCGAAAATTCTCAACGTTTATAAAAGAAAAGGAGTACCTAAACTCTTATGTAGCACTATTCACTCAAAAATGCTGGAAGACTCTTAAGTGTTATACTAATTGCCGAAACAAATCTGTGTCCACTATATTCCTTTAATCAAAAACAAATGACCACAACACTCCTGCAATATTTCTCTAAGTTCACAAAATCCTAAGAAAGGTCGCCATTTGTTACGACCGGGACTCGTATAAAACAAGGGCTCTTAATCATTGGACTAGAAAGGCACACAGCCACAACGGTAACACTAGATCCAACCCTCAAACTTATAATGCCGGCGCACAAAAACACCTATGCCCTCCAGAGTTAAATCTGCGATAACGGGGTATCCTATAACTCGGTATAAATGCACTACTACTACAGGCTGATGATCTCTAATACAGCCTGATCACAACAACATACAATTACGTTAATAATGTATACAAGGAAAAGGATAAAGGGCTTAATTAAATCACTGAAATTATTTAATGCAAACAAGAAGAAGGTATAATTGAAGTTACTCTAAACAATAATAAACTGTCACTCCTATATTAAAGAAAGTGAACGAAAGTCCTAAAGCATCGAGCAGGAATCTTCTGAAGAAAGTCTGATGCTGCTTAACTCCTTGCGACATATATGACGCGATCGCGTCATACGAATAAGTCCACCAAAAACTCATATGATGCGATCGCGTCATATAGACTTATCTCTATACCTTTATAATAAGTTATATGACGCACTAGTGTCATATGGAGCTCAGTAAGTCCGATAAGTTACCTCACGATAAAACCGTTGGTGGCAACCTCATTCACCTCCGATAATTCTAACGGCCGCAGTGTTGTTTTGAGTGTAGTGCGCGGCAGTGGCAATGATCCTGGGGCTCCCGCCTCCTCGGACTTATTGGAACATAATATGTCGCAGGGAGTTAACATGATCGAATCGGATTTTGAACTGTTATATAAAGCAGGAACAAGATATGACAAGTGTAGGGACATACAGGGTTAACTGGCACGGGGAAAATAATAAATGCGCAATAGTATTATCTCCAACAACAAAAGAAGTACTTCCTCAGGCAACTCAAAAAGCCAGCTCGGGTTGTGCAACTCAACAACAACCAAGGCTTACAGTCAATGTGAATAAAAATGCTGCATATATAACATAAGAGCTTATAATCCTAATCGGGTGTCTGCTAGGCTAATAAAGTCTAGCTGGGATGTCGTAGGCTAGGAAACAATGGCTGAGCAAGCGGCTCGTAGCCTAGCGAGGTCCTTAAGACTGTGCGGCCAAATTACGTTAAATGACGGGGTGCTCTCTTGAGAGATCCAGATCGCTAGTATCTGGTTCTCTCCTGGCAACCCTCTCAAAGTCAAAGCAAAACGAGTTAGCACTGTGTTGGGTGGCAGAGGCAAAAGCCCTCACTCGCAACACAGTGCTAAACTCACAAGGTACACAGTCAGAAAGACCACCTAGGCTTCCCACGTATCCGTTGCGATTGTACAAGTTCAACAAAACCTGGTACACATCGGAAATCAAAACACAAGTAGCCTTACCCAAGTCTAGCATTAAATAGCCCAGCAGACAGCCAAGGAATAGGCAGGGAGACACCGTGAGACAAAATGGTAACCCCTCCAAAATGCCTAACTAAACATGTAATATCTGAGAGCTTCAGCATATAATACGATGGCCGATATATGAAATCGTGCAGGACCAAAGGGGGACTTATGATACTAAATAGAGTGGAAGAATGAGAGGTAAGAAGTTGAGAGAAAGAGAAAGTGCTCTATAGGTAGAAGTCGTGGGACAGGTGGCAAGGGAGATGTTAAGGGTATGCTGGTCAGGCAAGCTCTGAGCAAGAAAGACACAGAGGCAGCAGGGGTGCGGGGGGGACTACTTCCTGACGCGGCAGGAGGGTGGTACGGCAGCCAGCCACTCAGAGGGCCCGGCCTAGGCATGACGTCACCGAGGCAACGTGTAGCCCTACGCGACTACCCTCTGTCTCCTGTACTTACTCACTCACACTCTCTAGCTGTATCATTCAGTCTTATACATTAAACTTATAACTGATGATATAAAATATAATGCATCGTCACAGGCGAAAATAAAGACCACTTCTATACTGCCGGTGACATGACGATTCACAAGAAAGAAAGTACAACATTGTAGATAGACTGTAGCCGATTTCACTGCCCTGGCGAGCGCTAGTGGCTACCGGGAGGCGATTCTGCCAACGCTGGGAGGCGTCACATAGGCTAGGAAACAATGGCTGAGCAAGCGGCTCGTAGCCTAGCGAGGTCCTTAAGACTATACGGCCAAATTACGTTAAAATGACGGGGTGCTCTCTTGAGAGATCTAGATAGCTAGTATCTGGTTCTCTCCTGGCGACCCTCTCAAAGTCAAAGCAAAACGAGTTAGCACAGTGTTGGGTGGCAGAGGCAAAAGCCCTCACTCGCAACACAGTGCTACACTCACAAGGTACACAGTCAGAAAGACAACCTAGGCTTCCCACGTATCCGTTGCGATTGTACAGGTTCAGCAAAACCTGGTACACATCGGAAATCACAACAACAATGGCCTCACCCCAGTCTAGCATTAAATAGTCCAGCAGACAACCAAGCAAAAGGTAGGGAGACATCGTGAGTGTGTCGAACCTCTACAGACAAAATGTTAACCCCTCCAAAATGTCTATCTAAACATGGAATATCTGAGAGCTTCAGCATATAATACGATGGCCGATGTATGAAATTGTGCAGAACCAAAGGGGAGTTATGATGTTAAATAGATTGGAAGAATGAGAGGTAAGAAGTTGAGAGAGAGAGAAAGTGTTCTATAGGTAGAAGTCGGGGACAGGTGGTAAGGGAGGTGTGAAGGGTATGCTGGTCAGGCAAGCTCTGAAGAGAGTAGCTCCTCGGGACCCCCAGGATCACACAAAGGCATGGTGGTCAGCCAATCACAGGCCGCTACGTCACCAGGTAGCAGGCCTGCAGAAGGCACCAGGAACCACCAGCCAATCAAGAGGCGTGAGAAGGCACATGCGCGAGCCTACGAGCGGGGGGAGGCAGCACATGTATACGCACGCACACATTACCACCCCACTGCCTATATTGTTCTCTCTCCTTAACTATATACAATGCATCTTATGTTCTACTCATGATATAAAATGCTTTCCGTTGTCACAGACGAAAATAAAGACCACCACGGGACTGTCTGTAACAACACAAACACTATGAAAGAAAGAACAACATTGTAGATAGACTGTAGCCCATTTCACTGCCCTGGCGAGCGCTAGTGGCTACCGGGAGGCGATTCTGCCAATGCTGGCAGGCGTCACATAAGGCAAGCAATCAGTCTGCTGGCTTGAAGACAATATTTGAATCCTGTAAAGGTTACCCTAAGGTAGAAAGGATAAAAGGATCTGAGGCTTGTCATCCTACACAATCTGGGTTGTATCCTAATGGAGACCTGTTCTCGAGAACACCTAAAGGGCTCGAACAGATTGTAGTAGAATACAATCTAAAGAACCTCCAGAACTCTGGGAAGTACTTGGAATCTAAGCAAGCACGATTGACACCTAAACGGGATGGTGTAAGTAAAGATTCCGGAATTGACAGAGTTCGATTTGTTGCTCGTGTAAACCCTTTGGGAATCTCTGAGGAACAATTCCAACCTAAGCAGAAACACAAAAGACAACGAATATTGTCTCCCCCTTGTTCACCTGAAAGACAACAAGAGTTAGATAGTATTCGTGTCGACACAACAAGTTACCCACTACACCGGGTAAGTCTATTAAGAGTTCCAGATCCAGAGGAAGGTGTTCTGCCCCCTAGTCCAGAGTGTGTGTCTGCCGAGTAGACCAAAAGGAGAAGAAGTGAATCCAGAGGAGAGAGCAGCTGTACCAGAAGTTGTTTGGCCCCGAATAAGATCCTCATGTCATTGTAGATATACCGTGCCAAAACTACAGCCAGGGCCCTCTCCGTGACTTCCGAACCTCCTTTAAGTAAATTTCTTTTCGTAGTGGTAATGCGATTTTGTGAAGGGTTAAGGTCCCAGGTATATCGAGTGTCTTCATAATAATTAACGTAGTTAGGGAAGTCTTTCTTCTCTCTTCTGATTGATCTTGTGAACCCGTTTTAGAGAAACATTACACTTCTCTCCCGAGTATCGATTTAAATACTATTTTGAGTCATCGGATTCCCGTAGCTCGTTATAAAGAAAACATATATACCAGAAACTCTAGTGAATTTATAAACAACACCTTTACACGTAATTGAGATAACTCGCTAGCCACCTGAGATTACTCATCTATGTCGCCAGGTTCATAATAAATATCAGTGAGCGTTTGCCTAGCAGAGTTGAGTGCTTCAATACTAGGACTCTATGTTATAATTGAGTCTAACTTATATTAACTTAAGTTAATCTTTGTGGATGTTTGCTATCCATCTGTTATCTATTCTTTGTCAGTGAATTATTATCACTATTGTTCATATTTTGATGTGTTTAGATCGTTCTTGTGTTTTGCTGTAACCATTCAGTCTTTGTCAATATATACCGTGGATTTAAACTTCTTTTGCCCGGACAGTATTTTTAGCTTTTGTGCACCCTCTGCGGATCCAATTAAGGGATCCTATTTAGAACGATTTATATTACCTCTATCTGTTATACCAATTGATTTGTCTCTATTGACTTCACCATATTGTTGTCCAATATTGATTGTCTGTGTTTGTGAGAGTTTGATCTCTATAATTGTACTAACCATTATTGTACTTCTTTTACCATACCTCACCAATAATCTATTGAAATGTACATGTATCATGAACCTCTGCTATTGATTGAATAAAATATTGTGTTGACTTGTCATGTGTCTTTGTTTGTTGCATGTTGCTAGTGTATCGTATTGGAATTAAGTGCCAGCCCTCACCCAGTTAGAGAGTTGAAAGTTGTATCAGAATATCTCACGTTTCTTCAGAAATGTGGCATAACAGAAACATACCTGAAACAATTGACAGTTTTACTTTAATATGATGGTTGGTTTCTTGTATTACCCTGAAGATGTCTTCAGAGAATAGACGAAAGCTTGGTGTTCCATTGTTTCAATTTTAATAGCGAGTTTTACTACATCATTTGATCCCACATATTTGTGATGTAACCCCCATATATATATATAATGAAGAGAAACACAAGGGCGTGATAGAAGATTACGTTCATCTTGTCTATATTTATTGCAACGTTTCGGAGACACACTTACTCATCATCAGGCAAATCTAAAAATAACAGATACACAAACTTGCAAGAAAACACTAGTATAAAAGTGAATTACAATAATTTCATAAAGCCTAAGAAAAATGACATAGTATGAAAATATGAAGAAAGACTATGGTAAACCTAAATACGTATCGTATCACATATCTTTGTAGGATCATGAAATAACGTTGGCATAACCATATATCAAAAAAGCAATAACTCTCTAAAAACGAGTGGAGACACATTGGGTTCATGAGTGTTGGCTTTGGATATGTAGGTGCGCGACTCACCTTCCTGGAGTTGACCCTGCTCATGCACCATTATGGTGGGTGATCAATGACCACCCTGAGTGGAGGGATCTTCGAGGTAAATCACATGACTCGTGGCTGAGGAAATTGAGTATTTATGTCGAGGATTGTTTGGACTCGACCAATTCGTAGCCTGTGACCTCGCACGGATAGAGAGACGAGAGACGGGGGATGAGTACAGCAACGGTTCGTTCCGGCGTAGGCTCCCATTGATTGACCGAAATCATCAAATGCAGAATGATAATAAATCAGATTATAATTAAAACAACCGGATTATCAAAGACCCCCACAAAAAAAAAAGGGAAGAACTCAAAAAGAAAGGGAAATTAAAACAAATAAACTACGGAGCCAGAATCATCAGAGAAAACGAAACAGGAGAGACGAAGAAGGAGCAACTAAAACAAAAACAATAACAATGAAAGCAGAATACCCGAATACCAAACTCAACATGATGCCCAGGATACCCAAATTGACCCACATCAACAGAGAAGACGGAAAGAAACATACAAGACCAGACCTGCACGCGAAGAAAAAAAACACAGCTCCAACACCAAAAGATAACCAACAATCAAAACCAAGTGTACGAGAGAACCAACAAAACAATATCTACACATCTCTGCAAACAACTAATTTCCCTACAACCATTATTAACACCAGACGAGACGCCAGAATTGCCACCATCACCCCATAGATATCCGTAACACCAGGCAAGACCATCACCAAAACACCACAACACCACGAGGCTCCCAGAAAGAAGATGGTGTTCAGTCAGGGACAAAAGGACCAACATCGCCATCTTAAGAGAGGACACTTGCGCCCCTCTTCCACCCGGAAGCCAACTCACTTGCCTGCAAACTTCTAAGGGGTCCTCCTAATCCCCCCTGGATACGCCCCCCTGGACTTAGGACCTTTTGACCCCCGCACACATGCCCTGGGACATCTCAGCTGAAGTCGTCAGTACTCCGACGAAACCTGAATAAGGCAAGCAATTCTAGGGCTTGATGATCTGGCATATCAGCAATCTAGCCCTACAATTACTCTCCCATTCAAACAGAGTATTGAAGCCATGGTGAATATCTCTTAATGATCTGAGAAGTTCTTTTCCCTATTGAGGAATTATTATTATCACATACCATGGTATACGTAACCATAATAAGATCCCTAATAGGCTGCACCTTTTAGAACTAGAAGTGTAAACTCGCGGACATGTCCCCACCTTCCTTCTCTTACTAAATCCGCATTCTACAAACTACCGAGAGATACTTGCCATGGTAATATCCTTCGACTAGTTCTAGGGCTTTGCGAGATACTGTTACCTCGGCACTCTGCATATAATAGTCTTTAGTGCATCTGTCCAACGCCATGGTAGCGGACACTTGCAATTAAAAGGTTTAAACTCCGTCCCTGAGTTCTTTGAACCTCTTATAATGATCAGTGGCAGATCGAGCGAATTAGTACAGGTCATGATCTTACTAGCTCCTCGCGTTAGCCCGATACGTTGTCACTGTGTCATGACACTAGAGATATTGCATTAAAGAACCTAAGTCAAGAGTACAGAAACAGAACTTCATCAACGATTAGCATAACGATCAGAATAGACGAGTAACTCTAGCCCCAGACATGTCCGGCTAAACCCAAAGTTTATATACATACAAGAAGTTAACTCACCGAAGTAAAATTGGAACCTCCGACATCCAATGTGACGTCACGCCTGGGACAGTAGCGCTATATTTCATATACAAACCTGAAGAATCTAAGGATGTGTGGCTTTGAAAAGCTGAATAACATGTCTTTCATTGAAGTATACTATATTTAGTTGGATTAAGTCTAATGACAGTATCTTGTGAGCTTGTCACCACTGTAAGGAGTCATTATTATATCATTTTCGGGATAAAATCGTTGTATGAAAATCATAGCCAAGGTCTCTGCATACTGTCTGCATGCAGTTTTGGCCAGTCATCGACTCATCATGCTAACCTATTGTGTTCCATAATGAGATTATGGTGAATTGTCTTAAAATTGGGTTAATGTTGCGATATATTGGTCATGGGGGTGTTTACTGTGTCATAAGATAGTGATATACGCGGAAAATAGGCTACGTGGTGGTAGCCAAGAGCGAGAGGGCGGCGCACACTAGGACAGCTGGCTCATACGATAATTTAAGTGTCTTCATTATTCTTTTCCCATTAACATTCTCCCACTAACACATGATTGCCTGAACAGTATAAACTTCCTTTAAATGTAGTCACCACAACGTACCCCGGGTACATGCAGTATGATTGTACTGTAGGTACTGCACAATTGAAAAAAGAACAAGAAAACAAAGATATTTTGAAATATGGCAACACCGTTAGCCACTCGGGAACACAGACACACACGAACCCCGTTATTATGACTGACATATTCTTTAATTTGTATTCCTTTTCACCACTATCATGAGTACCTAAAAAATCTCCAGATTTGTCTGGTTTAGTTATTAAAACTTTCACCAGCATACAATAATAGACCTGGGTAATATATTAAATGCTCTATAAGAGAGTTCGCTATGACAACTGTGCTTTCGTCTGCGGGGAAAGCATGGCCGCAGCCGCTATGCCCTGACATTTACACCGAATCACAATTCTATTTCGATGTATTTGAAATACTTTGATGATAAAAACTATCCCAACCAACGTAACCAAACCTAATTCAAGACATAAGGTAAACATACATCGACATATACTTGTACTTGGGCGTGAATATAGTAGAAGTATACCGGCTGCAGGGCATGAGCTTTCTTCGTCTGCATATTTATATCGAATATAATTACAAAATTAATGGACTTGATTGATTTTTGTTCATATTCTACTTGTTCTTAATATAGTACTTTTTTGAATGTCTAGCCAATAAAATATGCAAAGCTTCTACCAGTATGAGTTAACAATGGAAAAACAAAGTGGAACGACATTCTCCCTTTGTTGTCGTCAACATCTACATCCCATGCGTGACGTCACGATTTTACAAGACTAACAAATTTCGGCGAGCTACCAGAAATGTGAGTATCTGGTGGGTCTACTTGTTAGTGTATATATACTTTGGCTAAACCTACTCGCGTTCGTATTGACTCTGCCTAAATTCTCACCTGTGCGAAGGTACCTAAATAAGTTAGAATCCACGAGCATTGACTCTGCCTGAATTCTCACCAGTGCAAAGTTGTATAAATAAATTAGAGTTCAATACGATTAACTTAGCCTAATTTATCACAGGTTATTATGAGAGTTCCTGAATTATTTGTGAGTTAACTTAGAGGTAAACATAGCTCTTATATCCCTGATCACGTTCCAGATTCTCATCGTGCTAGGAAAGTTTATATATATTGTAAAACCATTTATCCACGCATAACTATTAGTATTATTAAACCTAGGAGTAGACAAATAGATACTGTTCACAAATATACTCAGTGTTATATGTATCCTATATTTCTTCTATGCATGTGTTGTGTGATTTTGACTTCTCCAGTTGAGTAGAACCTACCAAATCCAATCTCAAAACCTGGTAAAAACCCTGGTATAACAATAATTATGAAGCTATAATCTGGATTTACTTGGATTACTTATTGTAAAACAATGCTATAATTGTTATTGTCATGATATTAAGCGGGTTAATTGTAAAGCATTGCCATAAGAATTCATAAAATAGTAATTACAGTATATGTGTGTGTTTTGTATGTGTGCGGGACTACGGGTGCATGTATGTGTGTGTGGGTGTGAGTTGTGTGCGTGTGTATGTGTAAATTTATGTATGTACGTGTGTAGTGTGTGTGTGTGTGTGTGTGTGTGTGTGTGTTTGTGCAATTATACCACTACAAATGTGGTAATTGAACAGTCTGTGAGCTGAATATAATAAAAATGTAACCGTAATTAGCCACAAGTATCATTTGTAGTCAATAAATATACTCAGATCTCATGAAGATAGAAATACAAATAATATCTTTGTTGTGTGCGTAAAATACAGTAATTGATATATATAAATAAATATATATATATATATATTTATATATATATATATATATATATATATATATATATATATATATATATATGATCATTGAGTAAATTATTGCATTTTTCACTGCTTTGTGCGGCATTAGGAAATGTAATTAATTTAACATGAATAAAATCAGCCACATAATGATACATGATATGCGACTCGTGCTATCATAGAGCTTCATCCACCATTGTGTGTATAATTTTTATGTCCACAATAAGGATTCCATGTGTGTGTGATCCCAATTGACAAAGGAGCTACATTATGGCCGGATTTACATCACCGTTTTTTTCTCGAAATTCTGATTGGGCAGCATCTGAAACGCTTTTTATGAATTGTATCACCTAAGTGCATCAAACTGAATTATAGCTTTAGGTACCAGTGTGAAATACTCTTTATATATTCATGAAAATATATTTAGAAACAAAACTTGGTGAAAACAAAACACTCGTGTTAATCCACCTTATGGGTGATTCACACTAGCACTGTGTATATCAACGTTCGATCAACAATTTGTTTTGGCAATATTCTGCTTATTTTGCTTTGGTATCGGGAACCAGCTTGAATGTAGTAAATTATATAAAGAAAGCTGAAATCTTACCAAATGTTCATTTATAAACATTTGAAGAAAAATTCGATGACAGTTTGTGTGTGACCTTATGTCCCCGGAGGTATGTAGGGTTCTTGGAGCGCTTAACTAGCAGACCATTTCAGACAGTAGATCTCAACCAGTGCCTAAAATCTATCTATCTATCTAATGCCTGACGCCGTGATCCCCGAAGGGGTGGACACGAACGAACCGCCCCCATGCACCTCTGTCCCCAGTCAGTCGACGCCACTCCTCCCAACTAGCACCGCCTTCATTCATATACTTCCTCACTCCATCCTTCCACCTCTCCTTCGGTGCACCTCTCCCTCTCTGTCCTTCCACCTCGCTCTCGTACAGCCAAATTACAGTGCAAACCTAAACTTACACAATATAACCCGACCATAGAGTATTGGCTGAGTTGGTTCTAGCTATGGTCAACTGGTATATTGTGAAATGGAACCAAGATAATATACTAGTTAATATGGCGTTCTTTTTTATTCTTGCCAATTAACACTTACGCTGCGGGCATATTTGGACGACTCTTTAGGGCATATTCAGGCACTCCTAAATGATTAATCAAGTATCTGCATGAAATGAAATGTATTCAGCCGAAAACTAGACAAAAATAGCTTCAAAATTATACTAGAATGAACTATGTAGCTCGTGGGGTTCACCCGCAGTGCTACCATAGACATTGGGGAAAACTCGCTATTTATTAGCAATGTAGCCTTTTTTTGCCTTTGGCAGCACTGCTGAGACCCGGGGCTGGGGTCTCAGCGCACGGACGGACGTGCTGGCGGTCAGAGGTGGGCCCCTCGCGCTACAACCCACTGACACTCGATTTCGACAGGTTTAAAAGCCTGTAAATTGCTATAAATTGCCATGGTGTTCCGGAACGTCTCCCGCAGGGAAAGGGCTAAGATACCATATAGGTTTTATATATAAATATATATATATATATATATATATATATATATATATATATATATACTACTCTCTTCACCACTCTCTTTCTCTCCACGTACCTCATATATACATATACAATTATATATATATATATATATATATATATATATATATATATATATATATATATGTATATATGAGATACGTGGACAGAAAGAGAGTGGTGAAGAGAGTAGTGAAGGAAAGTAAGAGAAGAGTAGATGAGGAATTTGGAAGGAATCTGAGTGTAAAATGGAGGGAGTGTAAGAAACTGTTCTGGAAAGAAGTCAAGAAAGTTAGGGAAGGTAGCAAGGGAAACAGTAAGGGTGTGAAAGATAAGAATGGGAGAATGCTAGTCGAGAAGCAAGAGAGAGTTGAAAGATGGAGGGAGTACTTCAATGAGTTGCCAAATGTAAGGAATGAAGAGCCAGCAAACATAGTTGGATATGGTATGGGAGGGGGAAGAAGAGAAGTAGTGGAGGAGGAGGTGGGGATCAGGAGGTCAGAAGTGTTTGAAGCCATGAAAAGAGTGAAGTTGGGGAAAGCACCAGGAACAGATGGAGTGTGTGGGGAAATGTTGAGGTATGGTGGTGAAATAGTGATCGAATGGGTATGGAAAATGTGCAAACTAGCATGGGAGAAGGGGAGTGCACCCGATGACTGGAAGACTGGCATTATAGTTCCCCTATATAAGGGCTAAGGGGAAAGAAGAGTGTGTGGTAACCAACGAGGAATATGTCTTTTAAGCGTAGTAGGGAAGGTGTACAGTAGGGTAGTGATTGAGAGAGTGAGAGTGAGAACGGATAAATGGATAGGCGACGAGCAGGGAGGTTTTAGGAAGGGAAGAGGATGTGTAGATCAGATTTTTACCCTAAATTGAGTTGTGGAGAAATATCTAGAGAAGCAACAAAAGGTGTATGGTGCCTTTATTGACTTGGAGAAGGCCTATGACAGAGTGGATAAAGAAGGTATGTGGAAAGTACTTTGAATATACGGAGTAGATGGCAAGTTGCTGGAAGCAGTGAAGAGCATGTATGAGGGTGCAAAGGCTGCAGTACGTGTGGAGAATGAGCAGAGCGAGTTCTTTGACCTGAATGTTAGGTTGAAACAAGGGGGTGTGATGTCCCCGTGGTTGTTTACTCTATATATGGATGGAGTCATGAAAGAAATACTAGGAAGAGCAGTGGATGTTGGTGTATCGCTGAAAAGGGAGGGAAATGTGTGGAAGCTGCCTATACTGCTGTTTGCGGATGATACAGTTCTGATGTGCGATAATGAATGGGAGTTGCAGGGTCTGGTAAACGAGTTTGGAACAGTGTGCGAAAAAGGAATTTGAAGGTAAATGCGTGGAAGAGAAAGGTTATGGTCTTCAAAAGGGGTGAAGTAACAGAGTGTGAGGTGAAGTTGAACGGTCAGGCTATGGAGATCGTCAACTCTTACAAGTATCTGGGCAGTGTGTTGAGTAAAGATGGGACTATGGATGAAGAAGTGCGAGAGAGGCTACAACAGGGGAAGAGGGTTGTAGGAATGCTGAAAGCAGTAACAAGAAATAGGGTGGTCATTATGGAAGTGAAGAAGTCCTTGCATGACAGTGTGGTAATCCGGACACTGACTTACAGAAGCAAAGCATGGACGTTGGTTGAGAGACTCAGACCAAGAGTGAGAGTGGTGGAAATGAGTTACTTAAGAAGTGCGTGCGGAGTTACATGGAGGGATAAACAGACGAATGAGGAAGTAAGAAGGAGGTGTGGTGTGGAGGTAGATGTGCTGGAAAGTGTGAAAGGGAACAACTTGAGATGGTTCGGCCATATGGAACGTATGGAAAGCGAAAGAATGACTAAGAGGGTGTACGAGAGCGAGGTGGAAGGACAGAGAGGGAGAGGTAGGCCAAAGGAGAGGTGGAAGGATGGAGTGAGGAAGTATATGGATGAAGGCGGTGCTGGTTTTGAGGAGGGGCGTCGACTGAATGGGGACAGAGGTACATGGGGACGGTTCGTTCGTGGTCACCCCTTCGGGGATCACGGCATCGGGCAATAGATAGACAGATATAAATATATATATATATATATATATATATATATATATATATATATATATATACCAGTATATATATATATAGGCTATATATATATATATATATATATATATATATATATATACAGGGTGATTCAGAATTGCATGCATTAAATTGGAAGACGACCTCCTTGGATTACTTTAAACATTGTATCTATGGTATAATGTCGAATTATACATAGTTTGGCTGTTACAGTACATTTACGATGTTGTATTAATGAGGGTGGAAAGTGAAGGGAGACCCGCCTAGACTTCCGAGTTTTGTTCACACGTTTTGAATACAAGAGTACAGTGTGTTGCAGGCACATGGTGGCCAATTTGAATTATTTGTTTAGCCTGTAGCAAAGAGGAACACACTGTCGAGATCTGTGAATAAATGTGTACAAAAATCTATGCGGGTTTCCCTCCACTGTCCACCCTCATTAACCCTTAAAAAGCGGCTCACCACATAAGTCGTATTTAATAAAGCTGGACTATGTGGCGGCGCTCGACATAGGTCGAGTGGCAATTTCAGCACGTAATGTTGCTGAGAGAGAGAGACAAGTGGTGGCAGGAGACTAGCGAGCGTATGACTGCTCCAGACCACCGCGGCGAACCTACTGACACGAATCTCAGCTCCCTCCTCCCTCTCTCACTCGCTATATACGGAATTGTATCGGGAAAGTGGCTAATTACATGCTTTTTGCACTCGCGTTGCACGGTTATTGCAAGAAAACTAGCCATCATAAAAGGATCGTTATGGTGTCATTCGAAAGCTCTGTTTATGCCCTTTCAGGGATAGATACTTGTTTTACATTCTGGGTCTTATTTAGGCATGAAAATGATCACGTAAACAGCCCTATTTTGGCAAAAAACACCCCGCTGGGCGGTACATATAAATAAACCGCATAGGCCGCTAAAGAAGGGTTAATACAACATCGTAAATGATCTGTAACAGCGAAACTATGTATAATTCGAAATTTTACCATAGATACAATGTTGCTTAATATTATCGAAGGAGGTCGTCCTCCAATTTAATGCATGCAATTCTGAATCACCCTGTACACAGTATATATGACATCGGTGAGTTAACCTCTAGGGTATCTTAATTGCAAGACTACAAAATAACGCCATATTACCTTAATTGTATGTTTTCATCCATTCCTTTTCACAATATTTTAGACAACCAGTCCATCTTCAGGTTTAGCACATGATTCTATACAAATATAAATTTAATATAAGATACTGATTAACCCGCGGGACACGAAATTGCCCTTGGAGCTAGGGTGGTTATTTGTGATTTTTTAACCTTGGATTCTGATGGAATTCGTTATATTTATGATATAAAGCATTATTTCCTTTCCATGTGCTTTTATTTTAATTATATGATGAATATATGAACCTTGAAGAGTAAAAAAAAATAGTGGAAAAAGCATTTGGGTGGTGAAAAACGTATATTTTCACTACCCGGTCGTATGTTGGTGCGGCAGGCTGAGAGAGACACATCCTCCCCTCGCAACGCCTCTCAACACACTCAGTGGTCTGACAGTGATCTCACAGTTCTAAAGGATCTCTAGATGTCGAAATATTCTCTCTCTCTCGGCTTGCTTGACAATAATTTGCGCGGAATAACTGATAAATGATGAAAATAAGAGGAAAAATTGTTAATAATTGAGGAGGGGGAAAATGGTGGGGAAGGAAGGGAAGGGGATCTCGTGTCTGAGCAATCAGTCAGACATGTGACAATATATTATATAAAGTGAAGGAGGGAAAAATGAATGATGGCGTGTACGTGTATTATTAGCAACGGTACATGATTTGTATATTAAATTTAGAAGGGACTTGAAAGTCAAGACAAAGTTAAGTTATGGGCCTCTTAATTAATCTCTGTATCCAGGTTTGGCTGGTAAAGGGGGTTTGAGGCCAAGAGCACTCAAACAACAGGCCGAAGCACTGATGTGGTCAACAAAACACTCGGTGAGACTTAAAGCACTAAGGGGTCAGGCCAGAAGCACAGGTAGAGGTCAACAAAACACTCAGTGAGGTCAACAAAACACTCGGTGAGACTTAAATGACTCAGGTGTCAGGCCAGAAGCACAGGTTGAGGTCAACAAAACTCTCAAGGTGAGGCCAGGAGCAGATCTCTGGTGAGGGAATGACATACCTTCTGCTGCGCTTCTGCCCTCCTATAACAAATTTGGCTGGCGCCTGGCTCAGTCAAGCTGAGGGTAAACAGGGCACTTCGATGGGAGGTTTTGGTGGGGCTGGTACATCCTTCTCGTCGTGGCGTGGATGGTAGGGGTGAGAGGAATGGTAGCAGTCTCATGATTCACTGTCGTATCCTCTTCAGCGACCAATCCGATGACACAGTGGCTGGTAATGTCACGGCTGCGGCGGGTGGGGGGAAAGTGGCAACTCTCTCAGTGTGGGTTGCCAGACGTGCCATATTCTGGGCTGGTGGGGGAGCTGTATTATGTCGAGGGGGAGAGGCTGTTTTCTGTGAGTGAAACTGAGGGGGACCTGCTATATTCTGGGCCTGTGGAGGAATTGTGAGATGGCATCGAGGGGGAACTGCTGCATTTTGTGGTATAACATATATCTTTTCTCCTAAAAATGCATCTTGTTCATTGTTAAAACGACCAATTACACTAAAATTATTCTCTGAGAAATGATGATCTTGCTCGTGAGAATGATTCCGGATTGCCGAAAAAGGCATCATATTTAGGCACATTCCAGTGCAAAAACAACTACCCAAGTGTTCAAATATCCTCTTAGTAAATGTTCGGGAACTACACCCAACATACAATCACAAGCATAAATGCTGCGACATCAACCAGATTACGTCAACACCTTCATCACGAGAGGTTGATACTAAGCTGAATAAAATCATCTGACGGTAACTAGTATGAAATAAAGAAATCATTGTGGTTTTGAAAACAAAATTAGCAATACCTTTCGAAACGAAGGGGGCGAACGTTATCTGGTAGGTGATGAAGCATTTATGCTCGTGACTGTACCTTGCATCGCAGCTAGGACAAGATAATGTATAGACAATATTCAATTTTCAATTGATTTGTGATTCGATAATGTTGTATTCGAAATGGTCATATTGTGTACTGTGTAGTTATTATTGGTGAAAACAAGGACTAAGATGATATTCCTTCGTCTTTGGTTCATTGATATGCTGGGAAAGACTAAAAATATCGCAGACTTTAAATAGCTCTCTCGTATTTCCTTTTCCAGTGTTATTTGCCACTATCTGATTTTCTAGTTGCCTCCATGTAATGTTTGGCAGATTAAAATCTCCTAACCACATAATATTTGGTGTTGGGTTTCCTAAGCTTTCCACTCCTGTTTTTATCTTGCTGAGCTGGGTTTTGAATTCGTCTATGGATGTGTCTGGGGGTCGGTATGTGACAATAAAAGCTAAATTAATTCACTCTATTTTAACCCCAAGTATTTCCAGAACTTCATTGTTGTTATTGATAAATTCCGTACATATCAGTGAGTCGTAGATGTACAAAGCTACCCCTCCACATGTTATATGCATTCTGTCTGCCCTATGTAGGATATAGCCAGGAATCCATGCTTCACTATATTCGTGGTCTTTATTATGTGTTTCTGTGAGAGCTGCAAATATTGTATGCCCTTCATCTAGTAGGCCCCTAATAAATGGTTCTTTATTTATGGTTTTAGTTTTTAATCCTTGGATGTCTACAAATAGGAGTGGGGGAGGCTATTTGCCCAGGTGTGTGTACCTAATAGTCTTTAAGATGTACTAAGTGCCGCTAATAGAGCACATTCCTGTGCCATGGTTGGGAGGACAGGAGGTGCTCGAGGTGCACTATCTGGTCTAGCATTCTCATTCTGTTCATCTTCTGCCACCCCTCTCTTTCCCTTCTTCCTTTGTATCGAACCCACATATCTTGAGAGTATTTTGGGCTACCACTTGGGCTGTTTACTGTGCTCCTCCATGTCCCTCTAATATGGAAATTTTGGCATTTACTATCGTAACAAGCCTTATTTTCTAGTGAGGCCTGGAAGAGAGGCGGACGGTGGTATTTGCAGTTATCACCTAACCTGCACTTCCCATTTTTGACTGTATTGTTGCAAAGTTTGGGGTGAGCAAATCTACATTATACTCCATTTAGTGTGGTGCAAGTGAACTGTAGTGTTACAAGATGGTGTGGAGTGTGGCGCGGTGGATATATTTTTGCGGTGGGCCGGTGTCATGGGTGATGATGTGGATATATTTTTGCGGTGGGCCGGTGTAATGGGTGATGATATGGATGGGTTTTGGTTAGGGGTGGAGTTTGGGGAGGAGGCTGATGTGAATTGTTGCAAGGGAGGAGTTCTGGGCCCGGATTCACTAACGGTCGTAGCGTGCGATGTCGTACAGCAACCTACAATCGTTCCTGAGGGAGTGGGAAGGTGTATTCACGAACGCATCATTATGCTCCCTTACGGCTCCCTTTCGGTTATTTTCACCAAGGCTCCTCCTGACCAATCAGGCGCTTGACCACTCACTGAGCTTAAGTCATTTTGTAAATAAACAATATCTCACCCCATGACCGAAGCGCCAAGAAGAACCTAATATAATTTAATTTATGAGCCTTTCATTGTTCAGCATGGCTAATTCGATCCACCACAGCCAATAGGAAGAAGAATAGAGTATCTTGTGAATTGATGATAAGAAATTAGCCTAGCTAGGCTACAGGGAAGCCTGTTAGTGGCCTAAGTTAAAGGATTTCTGACGGATTGATCATTGATAATCATCTGATAGGTTAGTTGGGAAATTAGTGTATAAGTTATACTTTAACCACAGTATATTGTTCTACTTTACCATGTCTACACCTAGACAGGGCTAGCCAAACCAAAATGCCAGACTTTACTATGTCTATGCCTACACAGGCAGTTATAGCCAAGCCAAGATGCCAGACTTAGCCTAGGCCTAATTTTCAAAATAGGCCTAGGGTAATATTTTTGACTTCACAACACCTCAAGGCCTACCTACCTTTTCAAAATAGGCCTAGCATAGGCCTATATATATATATATATATATATATATATATATATATATATATATATATATATATTTGTTTTTTGTTTTTGGCTAGGCCTATAGCCTAGGCTAGTCTAGGGTAATATATTTGTTTAATTCATAACACCTCCATTTTTGTTGAGGGGGCAAAGCCCCCCTCAACCCATTATTGTATCCCACGGTTGGTAACAAAACAATTTACCCAACATCTGGCCATGGGATACAATAATGGGGTGAGGGGGGTTTAGACCCCCCCTACCCCTCATGACATTGTCATCATCATATATTTTACCAGCAGGGGCAAATAACAGCAGTCAAATTAGATGCGAATATAACAGAGTGTGCGACTATGTAAACAAAGCGGACGGTACACCTGCTAACACAACTCTTACCTTGGTAAGGGTGGTGTTAGCGGGCGTACTGTCCGCCTTGTGTAGATGAAGTTGCAGGCTCAGTTATGTTCGCGTCTAATTTGACTGCATTTATTAACAAAATTATCCCACAGCCAGCTGTTATTTGCCCCCCTGCTGGAAATATATATGGTGATGACAATAAATCATGGGGGATGAGGGGGGTAAAGCTCCCTTCAACCTATTACCCAACAATTGGCCATGGGATAGGCTATAATGATAGGTTGAGGGGGGCTTTGTCCCCCTCACCTCCCATGACTTATTGCCATCATCAAATATATGGAATTATTCTAAAATTGCACCTATACGAGCTAAACAAATTATTATTGTATTTAATAGGAAGGTAAGCCGAGGTAAGTGATGTGGAATAGGTGGCAATATGCGGAAATGGATTATAAGGGCATTCCGCCCCCTATGACCCCCTTACGAAAATCAACGGTTACTCACTCCACCCCAACTGGATTTCTACAACCATCGGGGGTGTGGGGGCGGCAGCCCCCTCCCATACTACTAGGATAGGTTAGGTAAGGTAATGTCTCTCTGAAACATTGTAAAATCTGTGTCACATCTAGATTGATAGACTTTTGTCAGAGGGGGCAGAATGCCAATGCCCTTATAATCCATTTCCGCATATTGCCACCTATACCACATCAGTTACCTCGTCGTACCTTCCTGTTAAATACAATAATAATGTTTTTAGCTCATATAGGTGCAATTATAGAAATTTACCAAATATATTACCAGCATGGGACTAATAACAGCTACTTAACAATGAGGACGGTATGCCTGCAAACACCATCTTTACCTTCTAGGCTTCTACTTTACTATGCTTAGGCTACACCAAGCTAGGCATTGCTAGCCTAACCAAAATACCATACGTAGGCTTAACTTTTCTAACCAAAATAGCCCTAACTTTTTTCAAAATAAACCTAGGTTATAGCCTAGGCTTAGGCTAAACACAATTATTCACAACACCATTTATTATTTATTTTTTTAGGCTAGGCCTAGGGTAATTCTTTTCATAATTTTTTTCCTGTGATACTTTCAAATTTGTTGAGGAAATAGGCTACCCGGTACCCTAATCTAACCCAGAGGTGGTGGGGAGTTGGATTTAACATTTCCGCAATAAATGAGGGTTAAAATCTACTGTTGGTAGGCTACGTGTTGTCGCAGCACATGAATTTGTGCATCAATTAACCTAGACTAGGTCTAGGCTGGCATAGGTAGGCTATTCATAGCCTTATTCGGCCTAGGCTGGCATAGGTAGGCTATTCATAGCTTAATTTGGCCTAGGCTGGCATATGTAGGCTATTCATAGCTTAATTCGGCCTGTCATAAGACATTAACCCTTTATTAGCGGTGCGCACCTTATGTCGTGTGAAAGAAATTTGGACTAAGTGGCGGTTCACAACTTATGTCGTGTGCCATTCTCAGCACGTAATGTTGCTGAGAGAGAGAGATAAGTGGTGGCAGGAGAGTAGCAAGCGTATGACTGCTCCAGACCATCGCGGTGGACCTACTGACATGAAACCCACCCTCCCCCACCCTCACGCACTCGCTACACAGGGAATTATATAGGGAAACTACCTAATTACATGGTTTTTGCACTCGTGTTGCGCGATAATTGCAAGAAAACCAGCGGTCGTACAAGGATGGTTGGGGTGTCATTGGAAAGCTCTGTTTATGCCCTTTCAGGGATAGATACTTGTTTTACGCTCTGGGTCTTATTTAGGCATGAACATGATCACGTAAACAACCCTATTTAGGGTAAAAACACCCCCCTGGGCGGTACATATAATTTACCGCCTAGGCCGCTCGTTAGGTGTTAAGGATACAAATATTATCATACTTGGTATTAAATGCCTTAATGGTGTTGTAAACACAAGTTAACAATCATATTGCGCTATTATTGCCTCAATAAGGACTTAGTGTGTCATAAAGAGCTATACAGCAGACGAATTTGTTATGGTCACAGGTTGTGTTATCGATATTTGTGTACCTATATCTGGGTCATATTCATCTAAGGGTGGTCCGGACCACCCTTTGCGAAAGGAGCTGCCTACGATAAAAGATGGACGCTACGACGCTTCGTGAATACCAGCGTTGAGTCGTAAGGGAACGGTAAGGGAGCTTTCGGATCGTACGACCGACCGTTAGTAAATCCGGGCCCTGGGTGTTTGTTCAGAGGGAGGTGTTGTGGGCGAGATGAAGTGAGAGGAGTTGAGTGCGAGAGTGTGATACGGTTATGGTTGGGGATGTTGGAGAGGAATTTATTTGCATTTCTGTATCTTGGCTATATTTAGGTCTATCTTGTACCTCCGTAATATCCACGGTCTGGATGAGTTCGACACAGTTGTTGCAAAAAAGGAAGTTTTTCCCTATTTTATCATAAGCATCGTTTATAGGTCGTGAAAGTTCTATGCAACACCATTGTTATATTTCTTAGCAGATTTAACCTTTTGTGCCATTATTTTCTCTCATTATAGTATGTTATTACAGCTTGTGCAAATGTCCCTGGTACTCATTTCTAACATTATATGACTTTTTCTCCAAGCTTTCTTTTAAGACATATACGACACGGGAGGGGGGAGGGGTGGGCAGCGAGCGCAAGGGGAGGATGTTGACTGTTTTGTGGTCACAACGGTCTGGAGGGGAATGTTTGGGTAGGCACACATTACCTTCCAATATCCTAACACTGACGTTGATTTTAACTTTATGCAACACTTTCGATAGTAGCTTAGGGTAGAACAAGAATCATCACTGCCCGAGCCACTTTTCCCTAGTCTCACTAACTTAACTTATGTCCATTACGTATTTACTTATTTATAGACGTTTCACTGGACTAACTCCTGGGCTATGTCTCGGTTTGGCCCACACTTGGCACTCAGGGGGTTGTAACGGCTACTTTCAAACATCCAAGTCTGTTTCCCCCAAGATAGTATAGCACTCAGCTCGAATTTGTTATTGAGGGAGCATATATAACACACCTGAATTCCTTACTCCTAAAAATCGATTTTATGCAATTATATTTAAAATGTAGTCGTCGGACATGGATCGTGGCACTTGTAACGGTTATAATTATATTCAAACGACTTATACAGGATTCTGATATTAGCTTACACTATATATACTGTATACCGGTATATATATATATATATATATATATATATATATATATATATATATATATATATATATATATATACAGTATATATACATATATATATAATACTGTATATATATATATATATATTTATATATATATATTGTCACGGCCCTAAGGTGCTGAACCCAAAAGATTCAAACACCGGCAACACACAATCTGACTACGTATATAACTCCAAAATTATTGTTAACATAAACAATGAAGAAAAGGATGATATCAAACACCATTAATTTCGTATTAATTACATTATAATTAATTAGGGTAAACGAACAGGTTGACAAGCACAATAATTCAGTTAATCAAAGCAATGATCTTTAACACAAAATACACCAGAAGAAACACCAGAGTAACAGTGAATAAGAATTGACTAAACACACCGAATGAAAGCTTTAAGTAAATGCACTCGTTACAAGGAATAAACACACTAAGAGAACATTGAAGGCCAACGGTGAATCAACACTTAGTAAACTGAATATAAACTGTGAATCACAAATCAATCACAAATCAACACCATAAAATATCCCCACGGTGTAAAACACACAAACACCACTCACAGATATTTAATTAACATTGATTGACAGGCTACGGTGTTTAGATGAATATCGCCAGATAACGCTCGGACAACGTTTTTTTTTTTTTTTTTTTTTTTTTTTTTTTTTTTTTTTTTTTGAGACAATGAACCGAGGAAGGAAAAACACAGATAAAACAAAAAGGTCCATGTGCCTAAAGGCATCCTCCATTCATAAAATGTTTGTAACAACTGGATTTAAACTTTTGTAGATTGTAAGTTTGTGGAAAGCAACTCGAGGGAACTGAATTCCAAAGAGTAGTAGTTCTAGGGATAAATGAATTTTGATAAGCAGAAGTTCTGCATTGTGGAGGAGAAAGTGTAAATTCATGGGCGCTCTCAGCTGCCCTAGTTCTACGGGGAAAGATGTGGAGAGGCGGCACAATTGAAGCAAGTTCCTCGGAACAATTTCTGTGAAAATATCTGTAGAATAATGCAAGGGATGCAACGTGTCTTTGTATGGATAATGTAGGAAGGTACTGTGTGATTGCAGGGTTATTGATTAATCTAATAGCTTTATTTTGAATTTTGTCCAACTGCCTCAATGCATCCACTCCACTTCCACTCCACAGAGGTGAACAGTAATCCATCTGAGAACGCACATGACTTTTATATATTACGGCCAACTGCTCGTCAGTGAAGAATTCTCGAACTCTGTACAGGAGTCCCAGTTTTTTAGAGGCATTCTTAGCAATGCTTCTAACATAATGTGTCCAGCTCAAGTTAGTAGTTAATGTTACACCGAGAATGTCAATACTAGGGGAAGTGGGAATATTTACATCATTAAAAAATATATGGGAGTCAGTGAGATTCTGTCGGTTAGAAAATTGAATGTACTTGGTTTTCTGTGCATTAAAGGAAACTAGATTCTTTTGTCCCCATCCATTAATTCTAGAAAGGTCCTGGTTCAGAGAAATTGCAGTGTTTATTTTTGAATTTATAAGATCGGGTTGGTTGAAAGAATTGGTAAATGTGAAGGAACTGTGGAGCGTTGAGTCATCTGCGTAGGAATGTATTGGATTATGAGTGGTAGATATGAGATCATTGATATGAATGAGGAACAGAGTTGGGGCCAAAACTGATCCCTGGGGAACACCAGCATTTATTGAGTGAAATTGAGAATAAAGGCCATCTACCATTCCACGTCTTTTTCTGTTATGAAGATAAGAAGAAATTAGTGGAACTAATGATGCAAGGCCGTAGTGTGACATCTTCGACAATAAGGATTGATGCCAGACTCTATCATATGCCTTTGATATATCCAGTGCTATTGTATGTGTTTCACCATGTTGGTCTGTAGCTTGGTTGATTTGATGCGTAAGAAGGCAAAGAATGTCTGCAGTTGATCGACATCGTCTAAAACCATATTGCCTATCACTGATTAATTTATTATTCTCAAGATGCTTAATTATGTGATTATTTAATATAATTTCAAAGACTTTCCCAAGAGTGGAAGTTATAGCTATTGGTCTGTAGTTTGATGGATCTGAAGAGGCACCTTTTTTAGGAACTGGATGGATGTTTGCTTCTTTCCAGGGTACTGGGAAGCATGAGGTATGAGTACACAGACGGAAACATTTTGCCAATACAGGAGTGAGCACCAAAGAGCAATTCCTAAGTACTATTGGAGGAATTTCATCTGGACCAGGAGCCTTATCTACTGAGAGATTCTGCAAAATAGTTTTGACATGTCTGGTGTGGATCTTAAGTGAGGGAATTTCAGGCGAATCAAAATTAAGTACAGGGATATATCTTGATTTATTTCATCTAAGGTTGAGTTGGTGGAGAAAATATCCGCAAGAAGGTTAGCTTTACCTCGTGGGTCACTTACAAGATTGCCAGTCAGAGATTTTAATGGTGGAATGGATGAAGCAGTAGTGAAGTTGGATTTGAATGAGTTAAGAGTAGACCAAAATATTTTGTTATCATTTGGATTATTTAGAAGTTTATTTGCCTGCTTGTGGAGAAAGTTTGATTTAGTTAGGTTTAATACAGTTTTGGCATGATTTCTGATGTTTCTAAAGTAATTTAAGTCTTCATGTGTTTTTGATCTTGTGTATGCATTGTAGGCTATTGTTTTTTGTTCAGTTACTCTAGCACAATTATGGTCAAACCATTTAGGTGAATTAGATCATTTACTGTACTTTTGATGAGGAATAAAAGTTTCCATTCCAATTTTTACAAAATCTTGTATGTGGCTCAAGGTGGAGTGTGCATCATTAGAAAAGAAAGAGGTCCAGGGAATATCAATAAAGAAACCTTGAAGACCCTCCCAGTCTGCCCTATCGTAATGCCATTTAGTCACCAAAACAGGTTCAGAGTGGGAAGGTGTGGTAGGTGATAGACAGGTGGCCTGTATCAGACAGTGATCAGAAGATCCAAGCGGGGACCTCACTGTAACATCATAATTTTCTGAATTGGTTGTTAAAAATAAGTCCAGTAGGTGGGAATTATGATTAGGATTATCTGGTACACAGGTGGGTTGGTTGACTAGTTGAGTGAGATTACATGAGTCTGCAAATAGCTCACATTCAAGACCAGCATCATCAGTCCTGGCTGAATGAGTGAGCCATTCAACATTATGGACATTAAAATCACCCAACACAGTGATTTCAGAAGAAGCATTTAAGTTGAGGACACTGAGTTGTGAGGACAGAGAATCAAAAAGACTTTGCTCTGGAGGAGTATTTGGGGAACGGTAGATGCAACATATGTATTTAAATTTACCAGCAGAAATTAATTTGTATATAGAATAATCAAAATAGGGACAATTGAAACTAGTAACCTCCTCCAGGGCAATTTCAGATTTTGCGAAGCAACATACACCTCCTTTAGGTCTGAAATTTTAGAGCAGTTGATAACCTGGAAAATTAAATCTAGACGTGTCAGATGTGGATGTTACTTGAGTCTCTGTCAAAAAAAGGAGAGTAGGGGATTCTGCTTGAAGAAATTGGTGTACAGAATTGATGGTAGAGTGAAGTCCCCTTATATTGCTAAAGAAAAAGCTGCACCGACGAGCAGCTTTGGGACGTTGCAATGCTTTTGACACAGTCGCATGATGACGACCGGGAGGGCCCTGTGTCAATGACCCAACCCTGCCGGGGGTGGATATCCGAGGGACCACCAGGTTTGCTCTTAACAATTGTACTGCCATATTTATTAGGTAGGTGTATGGTGTTACATGTATGATATGTAGTGGGAAGAGTAGTGTTTTATGGATAGAGGATAGCGATGTAGGGCAATGTCTTGAAGTTGGATGTGTATGTTATATAAAGAGGGTTTTCCTGATACCCCTAATGTGTGAGGCAGAAAGATATGTATCCAGCTACCAAGGCCTGGGAGAGAAAATGGAATTCAGGCTATTCCCTGAGTCTCCCGAAACCATTGGCGGTAGTACTTCCCTGGGCGGGGCTGCCTACTACCTACTCAAAGATACGAATCAGTGTCCACTTAACAAACACATAAAACACACACCAAATATTTATAGCACCGCACACTAGTGCTCGTTACACATACACAATATATATATGCTGTCTCATCTCCCTTCTAAGGATACCAAACATTACACTCACCTAAGTGTCTCAACTCACGAAACTAGGAAGCCATCAAGCACGAACAGGCCCAGACAGGAGCGAGGGAGACTCTTTTACCTCCGTCCTCCGCCTGGCTCAGGGCGACACTGATTCCGTACTCTTATATCCTAACACACATCTCCTTCCTACCCTTCAACTTTCGGCAAGCAAATGGAGTCACACAAGTCTTTTAACAGAGTCACACAGGCTCCCTAGAACGTCTCTCTTTCCGTGGAAAACATCTTTTCTCAAGATGTCAATATGCCCATAAAATTTCCCTTTCCCACGAACTCCTCGGTGGTCAATACCGCCAGATACCATTGTTTGTGTGGATTAGCGCTGCTTCTCTCTCCTCCTCTCCTGCTACACCTCACAATATATATATATATATATATATATATATATATATATATATATATATATATATATATATATATTTATTTATGCACTGATGTATGCACCATCAATGCATACATAAGGAGAACACTTAACCACTGTAATGAGTAGCAGGCAGTACACACAGACCTGGAAAGAGACTCTCAGGTCCTAATAAACAATGGCTTTGAAAATAAGGATATCGAGAGAGTCACTAAGAAAATCATAGACAGATGGTACAACAATGGAGGTTTTCCTAGCAACCCAGGCTCCACTGCCGACAATGTTATTAATATTTACTATAAATATTTCTTCTCTACGGCCTATAAAGAAGATGAAAGGATCATGCAAAAGATCACCCTAAGGAACATCCAACCCACTGAAGCTAATGTCAAAATCAACGTAATTATTTACTATCAGAACAAGAAAACCTCTAATCTCCTACTGAAGAATAATACCCAAAAGAAAATCTGCCCATATATACAAAGAATATATATATATATATATATATATATATATATATATTATTATATTTTTTTCTATGTGAGTGAGGGAGACAAAAGGCAGAACTACCTGTAGCGAGAACCTCCCCAGTAGTTGAAAGAGTGACAGGGCCAATATCACGTTCGTGACAAAATGCCTGGACACACAGTTTGAAGCAATTTAAGTCATAGGAAGTGGGAAAGCCTGATTCTGGGATAGAGTTCCAGAGCTCAGCTGTTGAATAGAAGAAAGACTGAGAGTAACGTTTCAATCTTGGGTTGGAGAGTTGTTCAGGGTAGGGGTGGGAATGTGTTGCAAGACGGGTACCACATATCTTGGTGGTATACACTGGGTGGTATACACTGGGAGAGATCTGAGGAACACTGATTATTGTAGTAGCGATAGAATAGCGAGAGAGATGCAACATTGCGGCGAAGAGAGAGAGATTGCAGAGAGTTGGTGAGTGGATTGGCTTTTCCTCTAACTTCCACTCTGTGAAACACCACCTCTCCTCTGCCAACCCTGATCTTCTCTTTCTCACCGAAACACAGTTGTCTGAGACTACTGACAGCAAACCCTTCTCTGTATCCTCCTACTATCTCAATCCGCAGTTTCAAGCCAAAGGTGGATGTTGCGTATACGTACGCAACAATCTTGCTTTCTCTCGTGTTCCCAACTTTGATTCATCTGAATTTTCAACTCTCTCTCTAAAGCTTTCTTCTCACTGTCAAACTAAATATTTCCGAGCTGTTTAACTATCCCCTAATTCTACCGACTATCCAAAGTTCTTTGACTATCTAACTTCTAAGGTGGAACACATTCTATCCATCTCTCCTTTCGCAGCAGAAATCTCTATCTTAGGAAATTTCAACGTTCACCACCGCCAATGGCTCTCCTCTCTTACCACTGACCAACCTGGCGAACAAGCCTAGATCTTTTCTATCCTAAATGACCTAAAGCAATTAGTCCAGCAACCCACCTGTATCCCGGATCGCTTCGGAGATCAGCCCAACATTCTTGACTTATTTCTAGCCTCAAACCCTTCTTCTTATACTGTAAATCTTTTCTCTCTGTTGGGCTCCTCCTACCATAAACTTATCTTTGTCACCTGTCCTATCTGTCTGGACGGCCACCTGATCCTCACAACCGGCGGCGCGTGTGGCACTTTGGCGCTGACAACTGGGAGGTTCTTCGGCAATATTTCCTTGATTTCCCATGGCATGACTTTTGCTTCTGTGAGAAGCTGCTGAAATGGCACCCGTGGCATGTGTCATGCCAGCCATACCCCAGCCAACTGCTTGGAATGAACTAAGCTCCCTCCCTGCCCTCCTGCACTCCCCCAAGCCTCTCCCTACTACCCCTAACAGCTCCCTCAGCCACAAGTACCCCTAACTAATTCCCTTTCCCCCCAAACCCATCATAAGATTACATCAACTTCATGGGAGCAAGGCACTGTTACATTGACTGATTGAAGGGGAGGGTAACTCACCATGATCTCTGAGCCCACGTGATTGGCACACACATACGCACATACACTCACACACAAATTTGGATAAAGCTCCATCAACAAGAACCAAATTCAAAACTGCCAGGGATAACGAAGGAAGATAGAGGACAGCCATGAATGTAAATGTAGATCAACCAGAACCAAAAATTCGATTAAAGAGCGTTCTGTGAGTTCTAAAACCGCACTTTAAAGGTTTTCTATCCAAACGCTCGTAGAATACACAATGCATTTTCAGATTTAGAGGAACTAATGTTTACAGAAAATTATGACGTGATTGGCATAACAGAATCTTGGCTCACTACAGAAGACAGAGACTTTTTAGCAGAGTATTCACTTCCCGGTTATGTAATGTTTGAGAAAAGCCGAATAAATAGAAATGGAGGTGGCGTTTTACTTTATATCAAAGTCTTAACCCGACCCTCTTGTCAAAACATAAAATTGTGAATGTCGACACATCCTTTGTGCTAATAAAAAATAATGAAAGTACAAAAATAATACTTGCATTAATATACAGACCTCCAGCTCAGTCAGTGCAAACTGACCAAGAAATTTATGAACAAATTGCAAATGTAAGTAACTCACAAGATATCGTAATTTTGGGCGACTTTAATTTACCTGTGATCAAGTGGGGCAATACTCTTACTTTACACTCCGGAAATTACTTCTATGGGAACTTGCAAGAGAGTTCACTCTATCAATTTGTTCGATCGCCGACCCGTGGTAATAACATTCTTGAACTTGTACTTGCAACATAAGAAGAATTAATAGAGAATTTGAATGTTGGTGATGAATTCAGTAACAGCGACCATCGTACAATATCTTTCAGTTAAAAGTTTACTAGTAACGAACCAAATAGCAGCATCGAGAAAGTCCCTAGTTTCAAGAAAGAAAATTTGTGTAAACTTTGATCTATGTTCAAAGAAACTGACTGGAGCTTTCTAATTAACAATAACGACATAAATACATCTTGGGAATTATTTGCAACCACCTACCTAAAAGCAGTGCAAGACTGCATGCCATCGAAAATACGGCGTACAGGCCATAATGATAAGCCCAAATGATGGAATAAAGATATTTCAGACTGTCTGCTTGCTAAAATGATTGCTAATGATAGATTAAAATTCTCACAAAATGACAAAGAACGGGTGAAATTTGTAGAGCTACGACGCAAAGCCAAAAATTAAATAATGCAAAGTAAAAAGACCATGGAGTTACATGTTGTGAATCAAAGTAAAACAAACCTGAAAGAATTCTATAGTTATATCAGAAAGAAAAAAGTAGTTACTTCAACTGTTGGACCGTTAGTCGATGAAAATGGAGAATACACCAAAGACGAAGTACAAATGAGTAATGCCCTCAATACCTGCTTTGCATCAGTTTTTACAACAGAAGATCTCAGTGCTATCCCTATAGCATCGCCGATTCAGATTGATAATTCTGATGTTCTAAGCAATATCACCATTACAGAGAGAGAAGTATTGAAATGTTTAGATAAACTCAATGTAAATAAAACGCCTGGACCTGATGCAATCTCACCTAGAGTTCTAAAGGAACCTAAGGATGAGCTCTCCAAACCACTGACATTGCTATTCAAAAAATCCTTGCAGTCTGGAACTACGCCTGATTAGTGGAAGCTAGCCAACGTAACACCGATATTAAAAAAAGGCAGCAAATCCCTACCCAGTAACTATCGTCCAATTAGCTTAACCTCAGTTGTATATAAAATCCTAGAAACACTCATAAGAGGCAGACTCGTAAATAACTTAGAGGAAAATGGCATACTTAAGGATACTCAACATGGCTTTCGTAACAAACGCTCCTGCTTAACAAATCTCTTAGACTTCTTTCACGATATTCTCAATTTCTATGATGAGAGTAAAGCTGTAGATATTATATACCTTCATTTTCAAAAGGCCTTTGACAAACTTCCCAACAAACGTTTACTGCTAAAACTAAAAGCGCATGGAATACAAGACGGTGTGTTGAAATGGATAGAAAAGTAGCTCAGCGACAGAAAGCAAAGAGTAGTCATGAACGGTAAGGCATCTAAATGGACCAAAGTAACTAGCGGAGTACCTCAAGGATCGGTACTAGGACCAATTCTCTTTCTAATTTATATCAACGACATAGATGAGGGTCTCACCTGTACAATCTCAAAGTTTGCTGACAATACAACAATTGCAAATAGCGTCCTCTCAAAAGAACAAGTTGACGATATGCAACACAATCTAGATAAGTTATGGTCATGTTGGGCCCAAATTTGGCAAATGAGTTTCAATGCGGACAAATGTAAAGTACTACATATCGGATACCAAAATGAGAAAGCAAACTATTCAATGAATGGCACTCAGCTTTAGAGTGTAGACAGAGAATCCGATTTGGGAGTAACAATATCGAGTAACCTAAAACCGAGTCAACAATGTTCAGAAGTTATTAAGAAGGCAAACAAAATAATTTGCTTTATAGGCAGGTCATTTGAGCATACATCCAAAGAATGTATCCTAACTCTTTACAATTCCTTAGTCCGCCCTCTTCTGGAATACTGTGTTCAATCCTGGTGCCTTTATTACCAAAAAGATATAAACAAGCTAGAACAAGTTCAATGTAGAGTTACCAAATGATACCTAGCCTAAAAAACAAACCATACGAGGAGAGTCTTAGCGAATAAAATATATTTCCTTTAACCCAGCGCAGATTAAGAGGCGAATTAAATTAAATGTTCAAAATCATCAAAGGCATCGACAATATGAACTGTAGTAAGTAATTCACTACTGACCAATCTAATTACACGCGGGGAAACGGTTGCAAAATTATTGGTAAATCATTTAACTCGCACGAATCTAAGAATTTCTTCTTCAATTGAGTTGTCAACTTGTGGAATGGGCTTCCCCGAAATGTTATAGACTACAGCACCGTTGATTCTTTTAAACTTCGCCTAGACAAATATCTTGCATCAAACCCGCGAATGACTGCGTTTGTAATTGAATAACTTTATTGTTTTCCTCCCTCAGATTCATCAAGGAATATTGCGTATATATTTTACTAAGACGTTACTCTCTTTTTCCCAGATATACGAACGATCACTTATAACGGTGTTATGTTGCTAACCAATCTGTCCCCTACTAACTTCCTAATCCTGCCACGGACATTAGTTCCAGGGCAGTAGTTCCCTTTCCAATGTTCTCTTACCCACTCTAAACCACTGTTAGGACACTTGACACTCAGGCCCGAATTCTAGAACAAGGTTTGAGACCGACTTGAGTCTTAAGTCTGTCGCAAGTCGGACTTGAGACGAGTTTTAAAAAATCTGATATGCTAAAACGAGTCTTGAGAATATCTAAGACCGAGCCGATGCCTCGGAGCCTAAAGGCCGCATCATACATACTACAAAGGAAGTACAAAGGAAATCAAGCAACAACAGATCTAGTGACCCTTCTAGGCTGCTTGTCCTCCAAAACACTGAGGATCAAGTGTCCAAACAGTCATTTAGAGTGGGTAAGGGAACTACTGCCCTGGAACTAATGTCCGTGGCAGGACTAGGAAGTTAGTAGGGGACATATGGGTTAGGAACTGAGGGGAGGATAAAATAAAGTTATTCATTTACAAACGCAGTCAGTCGCGGGTTTGATGCGAGATATTTTCCTAGGCGGAGTTTAAATGAATCAACGGTGCTGCAGTCTATAACGAACGTCGGGAGACAAAGGCCCGAATTGGATGACTTGCATATTTGAACCGAATCAGCCGAAATTGTCCCGAAGTTTTAAAAAGAAGAACATCCCCAGACAATGACCCGAACGAGTCCAGAATATAACCCGATAGTCACGAGTGATTTACGACAAAGACCCGAACATGACTAATATAAACTGATGAATGTCAGAGCATGACCCGACTATAACTCGAATATACCCCGAATCAGCCGACCAGTTTCAACTGAGGTACGAAGATCAGGTGACCTTCAACCGATATGAAAGAACCTATGACGAACACCAACTGGATCGGACGACCATCACATGATTTTATGATTTTAACACGATGCTAACGAATGTGGGAAGACAACCTCCAACTCTCCAACCCAAGCGTGAAACGCTATTCTCAGACTTTCTTCTATTCAAATGCTGAGCTCTGGAACTCTCTCCCAGAATCAGTCTTTCCCTCTTCCTATGACTTAAATTGCTTCAAACTCCGTGTGTCCAGGCATTTTAGCTCGAACGTCCCTTGATTTCGGCCCTGTCACTCTTTGAAATCTTGGGGAGGCACTCGCTGCAGGCAGTTATGCCTTTTGTCTCCCTCATTCACATAGAAAAAAAAAAAAAAAAACGTACTTGCCCTATTGTGTGAACCTCTATAAAGAATGTATTGGCGTTGTAGAAGGGGGATGTTAAGGGGGCCCACCTCTCTTTTTTTTCTCTTTTCTCCCTCTCTCTTTGGCTTGTATCCATTCGGCTCCATTCAGCCAACTGTTTTAAGACGTTTATCTCCATCCAGGTGTCGATTTCTTCCTGGCTAGCGATAGGGAGCCAGCATTGTATGGAAAACCAGGCTTCGCCGGAGATATTTTTCTATCGAAAAATGTCAAATTTAGCTTACTCTCAAAACAAAATATATATATATATGTCCGCTGAACATGATGGCGGTGTTTAGATTATTCTATCATCAATATTGGATTTTATTGAAATAAATCTATAACGATAGTTTTTCGCTCTTATAGAATCCATTCCGCAGCAAAATATTAACTCTCAGTCAGTTTTCACCCATAATAATTGCTTTTTATAATTTTTTGTTTTCATGAACGGCTAGTGGAAAGGTTATTCTATAAGATTTCATCAACAACAACAACAAAAATAACGATATGTTGAATTTCACCGTAGGTGAATGCATATCTTCAGTCCGCCCGTATTTGCCCTCCCCATTTGTACCGATACATTGTGGGAAAATTTTTGTCCTTTTTAATTGCACCTACAATTAAATTATAACCAAATGTAATTGTTTTTTTATTGTTATTATTATTTGAATTATTATCATTATTATTATTATTATTATCATTATTATTACCGTATTATTTTTATTATTATTTTTAGGGGTTCGTCCCCTACGGGGAACCCCTATTGTAATCATTAAACCTGGGATTTCATCCAAATTCTTCTTACGCGCCGGTTTCGACGCAATAACTCCAGAACCGCTTTTTGGATCGGGATCAAACTTACACAAGAGGTGCGTTTTTGTATTGGGCAACTTTTGATATGCTAAACATCCGGTATGGCGGCAAAACAGGTCCGTGGCAGCCGATTTCCCGAAAAACTTGACGCCTAAATACCGTCTCTCCCACTCACAGGAAACGACTGGGCTTTGGCATTCGCACTCCCCTACTAATGCTCCGCAAATTTTATAGAGAAGGTTTTTCTTTTGCACGTAGGTTTTTTCCGGCAATCTTGAAAAAACCTTGAATTCCACTTAAAATTCCACATCTTGAAAACTACGCCGATGATCAAAGCCATGCTTGCGTAGTTGGGTGAGGCTCGCGATTCCGAACGTTTTGATACCAAAAAAATATAAATGGGTGGAATAGTTTGGCCGCAGCATTGAAAACTGTCTATTCTTAAATTACTTTAAAACCGCATTCGCTACCCACACAAAGTTTACCGTCTACAGTCTATAGGCTTCCACGCATCCCCCAGTTTTGCTTAATAACGTAATCTCTTTATTATTCAGATCTATAATTTTTGTTTTATTTAACTCTCTCAAAACAGTTCGAGTCCCTACGAATTCCAGCAATTATTTAGCCAACCTACCTATACATACCTACCCTACCAAATAATAATGATAAATTCAAATTTATTTTTGGTGAATGACAGAGTATTGGCTAAGGTTTTTAACAATTCCTCCCTTTGCCAAATGCTTAGTTTAATAACAATGATATGGACCTTTAAAGTTTTGGCAATTGCCCGTGTGACTCGTATTTTAACCCTCCTAAAGTATTACCACGAAATACTGCTAGATCCTTTCTCAAAAGTCGCTAGCATGTTGCTACATAGCCAAACAATGTTAGGATAATGCTGCAATTTCTAAAGAGTTTTGGTTTGTTTGTTTTGCAAATTTTACAATGTAGTATGACTAGAATGTCTGAAATTTTCAAATGATCCCTAGTAAATGTCTCTAGATATAAAATAAATGGCTGCTAGATTGAAGTAAATAGCTCTACATTTAGCGGAAATATGTAGCTTTACAACTGGCAACACTGCAACCACCACCTCCCTCCAACCCTCCCAGTATGTCTCCACAAAATACGGCTAGATCCTTTCTCAAAAGTCGCTAGCATGTTGCTACTAGTCAAACAATGTTAGAATAATGCTGCAATTTCTAAAGAGTTTTGGTTTGTTTGTTTTGCAAATTTTACAATGTAATATGACTAGAATGTCTGAAATTTTTAAATTATCCCTAGTAAATCTCTCTAGATATGAAAAGATGGCTTCTAAATTGAAGTAAATAGCTCTACATCTAGCGGTAATATGTAGCGATACTCTGGCAACACTGCCTAAGTGTTACCCCAAAATACCGCTAGATCCTTTCTCAAAAGTCGCTAGCATGTTGCTACATAATCAAACAATGGTAGAATAATGCTGCAATTCTTAAAGAGTTTTGGTTTGTTTGTTTTGCAAATTTTACAATGTAATATAACTAGAATGTCTGAAATTTTCAAATTATCCCGAGTAAATGTCTCTAGATATGAAAAAATGGCTGCTAAACTGAAGTAAATATAGCTCTACATCTAGCGGTAATATGTAGCAGTACAACTGGCAACACTGCCTACAACCACCACCTTCCCCCACCCTCCCCAGGGACTCCTACCTACAGTATGTCTCTCCCTCCCCCCCTCCCCATTCATCACTTTGTATGTACGATATTATTTCCGTCTTTTTTACTGTGTATGGATTAAATTATTGGTGTTCACTCTTGACATATGTGCCCTGCTACTTCTGTATGCATACATAATAGCATGAAAGTGATCAATACGCGCATATGAAGCTATGTATCTCGTATATCGGGGTTCTCTTCCCTTCCATCGGTCCACCCCTTATACCTCCCTCCCTCCTCCCTATCCCATATGTGGAGACATTATATTTTAGCTTTCCGAAGGTAAATACGTACTTCCGATAAATATCTAGCCTTGTATTTAAATCATGAATCCTGTTTAATGTCATTATTAAATAAAAACATGTGTAAGGGTTACATTTATATACAGGATAAGATAAGCAAATACAAACCTCAGAGCATAATCATTGGCGATGAGTGTGTATGATATGTAAACAGGACAGTTCGTCGCTAGATAGGCGTGCTTGTGTGATGGTCTTGTGTAGCCATGTGTGTGCTTGTTTGAGTGTTGCTATAGGCTACGCATTAGTTATCTCTCTCTCTCTCTCTTATTTATCGCTGTCTTCCATACGATTACGACATAGTGTACTAGTGCATGAGAACAGGAAATAGGGAGCCTCGCTCTCTCTCTCACAAATGAGAACATAAGTAAACAGGAGTCTGCAGAGAGGCGATTGGCTATAGGACTCGGTAGCCTATTCCACATATCTACAACTCTGTTGCTAAACGAATAGAGGCAGATCCCTTACACACCCGTCTCTCTCTGTAGCTCGTTTGTTTGCACACCGGTACAAATGAGGCAGATTCCTTACATATGATGAACATGGGAATCTGCAGAGACACAAGTGGCCCACAAAAGGCAGATCCCTTTCACATCTAACCCATTTCGTCCATATGACTATCTGATTTTAACTTGAAATTCTCTATTGTTCTTGATCCCACTATAGCACTAGGTAGCCTATTTCACATATCTACGACTCTGTTACGAGAGGCAGAGCCCTTACACAGCCAATCTCTCTCTCTTATTTGCACACTGGTACAAAGGAGGCAGATCCTTACACATGCTACCAAGATGAAAATGGGAGTCTTCAGAGAGCCGATTGGCCCACACACGGCAGATCCGTTTCACACCCAATCCATCTCGTCTTATCAAATTTTATGTTGAAGCTCTATTGTCATTGATCCCACTATAGCGCTTGGTAGCCTATTCCACATATCTACAACTCTTTTACCAAGCGAATAGAGGCAGATCCCTTACACAGCCAATCTCTTTCTCTCTCGCTCTTGTTTGTTTACACACCGGTACAAATGAGGCAGATCCCTTACACATGCAACCAAGATGAAAATGGGAGTCTGCAGAGAGCCAAGTAGCCGACATGAGGCAGGTCCCTTTCACACTCAACCCATCTCATGAACGTTACCTGTTATTTACACTACTTACTATTCACCCATGTTATCAAATACCTGCAACCAAAACACAATTGTAAGAAATAGGAACATAAGAAAATGGGAGTCTGTAGAGAGCCAATTGGCCCACACAAGACAGATCCTTTTCACACCCAACCCATCTCATAAAAACTCTCTCTCATTTATCTGTCTTCCTTACATTTATGACATCCTAGTGACCTAGTCTCTCTCTCTCTCTCTCTCACAAATGAGAACATAAGAAAACCGGAGTCTGCAGAGAGCCGATTGGCCCACACATGTCAGATCCCTTTCACACCCAACCCATCCCGCGCTCTCTCTCTCTCTCATATTTATCGCAATCTTCCTTACGTTTACGACATCCTATTCTCTCGCCATACTCCCTCTCTCCTTCACAAATGAGAAAATAAGAAAACGGGAGTCTCCAGAACCGATTGACCTACACATGGCAGATCCCTTTCACACCCAACCCATCTCGTTCTATCTAATTTCAAGTTGAAGCTCTATTGTTCTTGATCCCATTATAGCACTTGGTAGCCTATTCCACATATCTACAACTCTGTTACTAAACGGATAGAGGCAGATCCCTTTTACAGCCAATCTCTCCCTCTCTCGCTCTTGTTTGTTTGCACAATCTGCTCCTTCTGTAGTTTCTCCATGCCCGATAAGTTAAATGATCTTTTGATATCTGTGACACAACATTTGTATCCAACACAATACCCTGCTTTGCAAAACCGTCAAACCCCGGACAACGTTGCTTGCAACTTTAATTATTAATTAATTAATTATTATTATTATTATTATTATATGTTTATTTATTTTTTAAACAGTAGGCTGAATAGGGTCGAATGGATACAAGCCAAAGGGAGAGGGAGAGAAATAGAAGAAAAGCGAGGTGGTCTCCCTTAACCCCTTCACCACCAGTACGTAATTTTCATCATATTCTGGTTACTATTAGACGATGTTCTTTAGTTTTTAATCTACCTTTTACGACTTAAATGGGTAAATACGATCTCAATATACCCTCATAGTATCATAGGTCCTTCCTAAACTGCATAAAATCATCTACTTTTAGCCAGAATCAAAGGTAAAATGGCGTCATGGTGCTGAAGGGGTTAATAATGGCTGCTACTGATGATGATGATGATTATTATGGTGGTGATGATGATGATGGTGATGAATATGGTGGTGGTGGTGATGATGATGATGATGATGGTTGTGGTGGTGGTGGTGGTAATGATGATTGTGATAAATATGGTGGTGGTGTTGATGATAATGATGGTGATGATGGTTGTGATGGTGATGATGATGGTGATAAATATGGTGGTGGTGGTGATGATGATGATGATGGTTGTGGTGGTGGTGGTGATGATGATGGTGATGATGATAATGATGGTTGTGGTGGTGGTGGTGATGATGATGGTGATAAATATGGTGGAAGTTAGAGCAGAACATGAGCTGAATTAGAAGAACGTAAAGGCTGCATCATACAGAGGTTGACCGCGACCCGACAGTAACCCGGAGGCAATGACTTGCAAAAAAAATTCAAATTTTTGCGGTTCGAGTGTATTCGGCCCGATAATCGGGCGACATCGGGTATGATTCTGGTATGTTCGAGTCGTTCTAGTCATGCTCTGGTCATCACCCGAATGTTCGGGTGAGTCGGGCAAAAGTTAGTGTATGCGTTAACTTTTGGGAAATCTTCGAGTGCGTTCGGGTCAAAAAACCGTTACAAAATCCTCGAGTCACCTTCGATTTACATTCGAGTCGTATTCGGCTTACATTCTACCATATTCTGATCGCATACGACTTATTCGGGTCATTTTCGAGTCAAAAAATTTAACCCGATTCATACCAGAATTGATCGAACCTAAGTGGACTTAGACCCAATGATGTAGACCGTAACCCGAATTAGACTCGATGCTCAGTGGAAAATTCCTACATAAACTTGTTCAAAAGTCAACTGTTACTCGATGCTGACCCGAATTTCAGGATGATGACTGGATGGATACTTGAATACTACTAGAAAATGACTCGATGCATGTCCGACATTTCTAATTAGACTCGATGATTACTCGATCGTGATCCGAATGACTAGAATGTAAGTCGAAGGCTAGTCGAAGCCAAGTCGAATCAAACCCGAACGCGACCAGATTGGCGGAACCACGTGAATATACCACCATCAGATGCTGATCCGTTCGCTCCAACGTCAACGTACATAAATTTTCCCAGGTGATCGACTATTGCCAGGAGCACAATGGAGTGGTAGTGCTTGTAATTGTAGTACAAGGATCCGCAGTTGCTTGGAGGCTGTATGGCAATGTGCTTCCCATCAATTGCCCCAATGGTGTGTCCGAAGTTCCACCTATCCTTGAAGCCCTTGGCGACCTCCTTCCAACCTTCAGGTGTTGATGGGCACACTATTTGCTCCTCCATGTATTCCTGTATGATTGCCTCACACGTCTCCGCCACTGCCAGTGATATCGTGTTGGCACCTACACGGAAGTTCAGTGCCATGCTCTTATATGCCTCGCCAGTGGCCAAAAAGCGTAGAGTCATGGCAACTCGCAGTCCGGGCTCCAGGGGCTTCTTCCAGTTGGTCTCTTCCTTCTTGATCCTGGGTGTGACACGTTCGACAATCATATTAAACAGGTCCTCGTCCATACGCAGAAAGTATTTATAGGTAACCACGTCAGTTTCCTGGAGTTTCTTCAGCAACTGGTGGTAGTGTCCGTGTGTCTCTCGCTGTGCCACCCATGGCTTGACGCTGCAGCTTCGGGGTTTCCTTGGTCGTCGTGGCCGTCGAGGTTGAGCACGTTGGGGTTCACGTTCTTTGTCCCTGATGGCGCGGGCAGTAATCAGATATCTGAGGTTGGCATTAACTATCTCCTGCCTTAAGATTGCCAACTCCAATGCCTCGTCATCCATCTCTTCTGGTCGTGATGGGTCCGGGAGGTTGCTTTCCTGTGACATGTTGCTGTGTTGGGTGCATTGTACAAGTGAAGTTTGTGTGAGCACACCCTCTCTTTTTATAGTGGGGTGATGCATAACCTCATATTTGTGTCATAATCGACTTATTCTAGTCACGTTCGACTTACATTCTGGTTTCATTCCGGTTGGGTTCCTGACTTCGGGTGGGGTTCGGTTTTCATTCGGTTTTAAGTCGGGTTACTTCGGGTGTGATTCGGTTTTAACTCGGGTTGGTATCGGCTACTCGGGTCACCGTCGATTAGCTTTCGACTCATGGTCAATTCAATTCCGTTCAACTTCTGGTTAGTTTTGAGTAATATACGGGATAACATCGACTCGTATTCGAGACGCATTCGAGTCCCTCGGGTAGCATTCGAATTGCTTTCTAGTCATAGTCGGGGTACGAGTCTCATTCGGGGACTTCGGGTGAATTCGGGTGAAAAGTGCAAGTCATTGCCTTCGGGTTACTGTCGGGTCGCGGTCGACCTCTGTATGACGCGGCCTTAACACTAATGTAAGCAGAACGAAAGCCGACCTTTTTTTAACGGTTTTTACACCCGAATGTCGGCCAAAAGTTAACGCATGCACTAACTTCTGGCTGACCCACAAGACATTCGTCTGTACCCATGAACATCCCCAGAATCAACAAGATCATTAGCCGAATTGCCCGAATCAACCCGAACCAGCTGAAATTTGAATTTTGTTTGCAAGTCATCCTATTCGGGAGTAGTTCGGCCGACGTTCGACTTCTGTATGACGCGGCCTTAAGCCACCTCCGAGTAGGCTTGAGACAGACTTGAAAGTGGGGGTGGCACGATGGAGTTAGACAGAGATCTACTTGATGGACGATTTCATCAATTAGAAAACCTAAACCTGGTTGTAAAAGGCCGACAAAGTGGACAGGCAGAGTCCCATATTTTTTTTAATGATGTGCAGATGAGAGAACACAGTTTAATCAAGAAGTAGGCTACAGTACGAATACACAACTTCAAGTTTCTACAAATACAATATCTTTAGACAAGATTGTGAAGAATATGCTCTCTTAAGTGATTAAATATATCATATATCGGTTATTATATTCAACTTACAATCCTAATTTACAACAGTAAACTATTTGTTATAACTAAATATGAGTAGTAGCTTCGTTACTGCAATGGTTAGCCTAATACTTCATTCAATATTACAAATTATGTATTCTGTATGCTTTGTAATCTTATCTTAATCAAATAACGTATATTGTATAAGCATATAGCTAGGCTATAGGTTCGGTTAATGCGACGTGCTAAATAGTACTCTTTAAATAACTTGGCAGCCTACATAATCAGTATACGGTAGGCTATAGTGTTTGGCGTGAATTAGTAGGCTATTTCGTGGAAATACATTCCTTATATATATATATATATATATATATATATATATATATATATATATACAGTATATATACTGTATATATATTAAACTAGATAAGTTTTAATATTTATAATGATAATGTGATAGGTGATTATCCGAACCTTAACCCTTAAAAAGCGGCTCACCACTTAAGTCGAGTTAAATAAAGCTGGACTATGTGGCGGCGCTCGACATAGGTCGAGTGGCAATTTCAGCACGTAATGTGGCTGAGAGAGAGAGACAAGTGGTGGCAGGAGACTAGCGAGCGTATGACTGCTCCAGACCACCGCGGCGAACCTACTGACACAAATCTCAGCTCCCTCCTCCCTCTCTCACTCGCTACATACTCAATTATGTACCGAAAGTACCGAATTACCTGCTTTTTGCACTCGCGTTGCACGGTTATTGCAAGAAAACTATCCATCATACAAGGATCGTTATGGTGTCATTCGAAAGCTCTGTTTATGCCCTTTCAGGGATAGATACTTGTTTTACGTTCTGGGTCTTATTTAGGCATGAAAATGATCACGTAAACAGCCCTATTTTGGCTAAAAACACCCCGCTGGGCGGTACACATAAATAAACCGCATAGGCCGCTGAAGAAGGGTTAAAGCTATAAAATACCATATGAAATATATATAATCGTACATATATACAGTAGAAAACACAAGCAAGGAATGAAATGCTGTCACTGCCTATTTTGAATATGCAATACGTAAAGCGCGCCCTGTGATTGGCTAAACCGCTTGAGAGGAGTCCAGTCAGTCTTCCTTCTCGCTTACTTATTGTGTTTATCATTTGTATATCTCGCTTGTGTTCACTTTATGATATAAACGTTATTATTGTGTTTCTTGTGCTATTTAATAGCTCTTTAGATTCGGATAGCTCTGTAATTTATTAAGTAATCATTAAAATTACCTAAACATATCTAGTTTAATGAATAAATAGGGAACAATACAGATAATATATAAATTATGAGGGTACTGATAAGATAGCCAATCATGAGCGCGCTGCTGCTTCCACTGACTTTCACTTTTACCGACAGACTTGGATTCATGTCGCTTGCTTTATGTAATAGTGAGCAATATAGTCATACTTACCTTGGATTTTATATATGCTCAGCTTTATCATATGGATTGTGATGTATTAATAGCATGACGGGAAGCTAAAACGGCCGAATTGAGGCCAATTAATTTCGAAGTGAGAACGAAAGAGTTAGTCCATGAGCCAAGACCCGAATTTTGGGATATCGGTACCACCCGGGGTGACTAATTCTCTTAGGTGTTTTTAGCTTGCTACATGTCTCTAGTTTATGTTTTGATATGATGCCCTTGCACATTGGTAGCTTAATGGTCGTTATCACTTCTTGAATAGACATACCCTACCGAAAATTCCGAATTTTTTTAAAATGTCAAATTTGGGGACAGGAATGCCTAAATGTCAACAAAATGCATATAGTAATTGTCACATTTAATACAAGTCCTGTAAATACACACTAAGCATGCCATGGGCTTGTACATACTATTATGGCAAATTACTACTCCTAAATATCATCTACGTCAGACTCGGAATCTGACTGTTGTGCCACCGGCTCTTCTTCAATAGCCTTGTTCTGACATGTCTGTAACCTGCACATGTCCGTGCATTTTAGACCATTGCTGAGGCAAGTACACTTAGGGAGTTCGCATGACCGCACACACTTGCAAGACAGTAGCTGCATAACAGCATCTGGTGCTGGTGAGCCTCGCATCCAGTTGACGGCAAGCTTACCGTCCTCATCTGTCATCCAACCGCAGTCTGTTGGGTTCGCAACAAATGGCTGGCTCTGAAGACTTCTCCTCCAGATCGCAGCCTGGTAGTTTGCACGCAGTGCATGCATGAAGAGGCAGTCCTCACAAGGAGGGAGTTGACTTGACTCTACCTCTCCACGTCTTGCACAGAACAGCTCATACCGAAGCTTGTTTACCTTAGTTGTGTGGGTAGATGGTAGGTACATGTGGCAGGTGATTTCCTGTAGCTTCTCAAAGAGTTCAGGAGACACTTCCCATGAGCGTCCAAGTTCGTGAAAAGCATGCTGGTATGTCTTGTCCATCTTCACCTGCTTGAGTGTCGTCATCTTCCCTCGGCCAGCGAATGCACTGACGGTATCACAGCCTGTAAAGGCATGCATACCAATCAATGAATCACACACGCTGCCTCCCAGTGTGCGGCTCAGTGTGGTGATATCCAGGAATCTTGTCCGGTTCTTCGTCCCGCACTTCTGGAACAGATGTGATGGGATCTTGTGGCACATGCCAAGACACAACACCATGACGTCTGTATCTTCTGCAGTGATGATGACAGACTTGTTCCCAGATTCTGCTGCATGAAGTCCATGGAGAAGAAGGCGTGTGTCTGCTTCTTCTTGAGTTGACTTAAGCTCAGGAGCCTCTTCCCACTGCTCTGGCCAAATAGGTTAGGTCGAGTGCAAGCAGGAGACTAACACATACTCAATTATGTACCGTATGGTGTCATTCCCTTGTTTTACGTTCTGGGTCTTATTAGGCATGAAATGATCACGTAAACAGCCCTATTTTGGCTAAAAACACCCGCTGTGCATAGGCCGCTCGTAAGGTGTTAAGATAACCTCCTTGGCATGGTCTTGTGAGCGTGGCTTCATTCTGATGTTAGTGAACGTTCTCAGTTTCGTCTTCGTCATCGTGTCATGAAACTGTATAGTTGGCGTATCGATCTCCAGGCGCTCTTCCTTGAAGGCTTGATATGCATCCTCTCCTATTCTGTAGGCCCCTAGAAGGTCTTTGACAACTTCTGGTGGTGCCATAGTCGCAGTTGACAAACTGACAAGATCTTCTTGCTCTGCGTTGAAGGGGTTCAACCAGCTGGTCTCCATCAGTTGAACTAAAGATTGGACATCGGCCTCATCTCTTCTAATCCTGGGCATCTGTAGGTCTGGGTGGCTGAAGTCAGTATACTTTTGGCCTACTACCATAGTCCTGAGCTGCCTTAAGTACCTGCTGCGATACTCCGATGTCAGGTAGTACCTGGCGACAGCTCCGCCTTTCAGGCTGAAGCCTTTTGTGCCCCCTGGTGTCTGGGTGTCTTTGTTGATCGTCTCTTCGATTGTCTGGTCCACAGGGATCCGTCCAAAGGGATTCTTGCTACCGATCTGGACCGAAAAGCCACCTTGCATGAAGTGTTCATGGACCTCTGGGTGTTCAATGGGCAGTCGAGACATCAAGGCATAGTAGTAGGTTAGGAATCGGGCATAGTTCACTTTGTCATAGGCAAAACACCACGGTATCATCTGTCGGATTGCTCCTAGGTGGAGCATCCAGTTGCCTTCTCTGGAGGCTCGAATTAAGTCCAGCATGATCTCAACCATGTCCAGGTATGACATCCAGAATGCTGAGAGGTTGTGTTCATCTCTGAGGGTCTCAAGATAACTTGGAAAAGCTTCATGATATGTGTGCATGATTCACTCTCCATCAGCTCTTGAAAGAGTCCCTGAGACACATTGCTGTGAAAGCTGTTGATGTCCTTCAGTGTTTCATCTAGATGGTGTATGTCCCTTGAATGGTTTTCTTCTAGCCATGAAAGGAAGCCTTTCCATGCAAGCCTCATCAGTGCTTCATACACGAGCTTGTGTAGTCTCACTGCTCTGTTGTACCTCTTGCCGTTCATCACTCCTGACACTGATCCTTCTGCGATGATACCTGATTCCACACACAGATCTCTAAGACCTGCATCTTGAAACCTCTTTCCTATGGTGGAGATGAGATTACAGATTGTGTGGAAGACGCCCATCCTGATGATAATGTTCTTGAACTTCTCTTGTTTCCAGATAACTTCGGCAGCTTTGGCATAGAGTGCTTGATCAAACACGCACACAATCTTGTTAAGCTGTAAGGACTGCATGATAGCATGCGTTTGTTCCAAGATTTCATTAACGGTGGACATTTCTGTTGCGGGAGCATTGATAGTGGGCAGGTAGCTTACAGTGTCCTGAACCACTGCAATGTCTCTGCGCATTTTGATGTTGAACCCAGTCCAACTGCTGATGGACTGGTCCTCATGGTCTGACATTCGAGTAAGAAGCCAGATATGGTTCTTTGTCTTTGAATCCTGGACTTCCTTGGTAGTGTCGACATACGCAGTCTCAATCCTAGGTGGCCCTGCCCGCCGCCCAACATTGTATATTGGCAGCATTGATGATGTCTGAGTGATGCTTCTTATCTTGGACTTGGTAATCTCTGGCAGGACTTTCTCTGGCACAGAGCCTGCAACCTTGGACTGGACAGCAATGCCATTGACTCTATGAGAAGTACCTGCTCCACTTAGGGTCTCTTCAAGTCGGTCAATGTTATCCCAGGCCAGGGTTGTGAACACACCAGGGTAGATGTTTGCTGGCAGTGGAATGTCATCCTTTGAGCATTCCAGCTTCTGGATACAAAGGGCTGTATCGATCTCCTCAAACATTGAGTAAGACACACAGTGACCAAGACGATTCAGAGTTCGGATCAGTTCTGTGTTTCCTGTCAAAGACTTTACAGCATTGGTCAGCAGTACGTGCTTGGGTGGTTTTGTCTTGCCACTGGTAACAGCAAAGACCAAGTCACTGCCAAAGGAAGTGGCAAGACGTTGAGCTCTTTCAGAGGGAGTTTCACACTCACACTCTCCTGTCAGCAGGGTGTGCAGGAATTGAGTGACTGCTGCAGGAATGACATTCTGATCTGTATCGGGAGGCCATGGCTGACTCACATCTTGTTTATTGATCTCATTCCTCAGCTGCATTCCTGCTTTGGTTAAGACATCTTCAGAGTTAGCTGCTCTTGCTTCTTGCAGGTCTTTTGCCATTTTGTGTGCTTGCCGGGCAAGGTCGTCCATTGAGAGGCTGCGTGGATAGATTAGAAGCTTTCCTTTCTCATCTGGGACAAAGCTTAGTGATTCTCCAAACTCGGTTTCAATCTTTCGGCGAACATGTTTCTTTGTCGCTGGTTTCAGTTGGATAATACCACGGGACATCATGGATCTCTCAAGCCTAGATGTGAGGTTTGTCATAGGCAGTACCTCTGGGTTGGGGAATAATTTGGTCCTTATATACAAGCAGAGTTCCTCGAGGGCTTCTGTCTCAACCTCTTCGTAGCGTGCTTCCTCGCTTTCTTCCTGATTTTCACCTGCACCCGACCTGGCGGCCGCTGGGAAATCATCTTTTGTGAAGAGTTTGTAGCACGACTTGTGGTAGTGACCCTCTGCAGCAACAAGGTCTCTGCTAACTAAACCAAGGATTCTCTGGTTGAGTTTCCTTATTGCTGCTCTGCGAATCTTCTCATCTGCTCGTAGCTCAACACACTGTATGAGTGGCTCCCTTGTCTTTGTTGTTTTTATGTACTTGCTTGACTTCTCGCAGAAGATACATACTTTGGCATACACCCTGCTAGTACTAGGGGCATCCCTTGATGCCCTCCTCCTGGGGTCGACGCTTGCTGATTCTATCTTGACACCCTTGGCAAGGATAGAATCCAGTGACTTCTTCATTGTAAAGAGACTACGACATTTACGGTGATAATGTATGTGTGGTATTCCTCCTTCTTCAAGGCCCTTGGCTGCTTCCAGGACTGGATCATGCTGCCTGATTTCTGCAGCCCTGAGCAATGTGTTCCAGGAGTCCAAATCCTGTGGTGACACCAGAGCATCGCTGTCATCATCAGAGCAGTGGATGATACAGTCGATCCGTGCTCTCTTCCTCGCAGATGGTTCCATCCTGCCGTCAAACAGTCGACACACACCTGCAAAAAATATCACCATTAAACCATGAACAAACCACATTACATGGAAACCACTCTACATATGTTTGCTCCTTCCAATAATAAATTATCCCCAAAATATAACAAAAAATCCCCAAATATGAAATAAACCCCTAAATATGGAGAAACTTGAAATACACATCGGAATAATTCTTGTAGAGAATCAAATAGCTACAAGAGCTGTTAGAATATATTTTTCAATGTTCCCCATATTTAAGGATTTATTCTAGATTTAGAGGAAAATACCCAAAATATAGAGTATATTCCGAAATATGAGGAAATTTGAAAAATACCTAGGAACAACTCTGGTAGAGAATATAATTCTACATAGGTGTTCAAAGTTTCGCGATGATTGTGTGATGGATTTTAAAGAAAATGAGGAAAACGCCGAGCGTCACGCTAAAAATCTTTATTTTTGGGTAGCGCCCCTATTGCATCAAAAAAATTAGACTAAGCTACCAGTGCGAGAAGGCTATCATATCTTAATGTACTTACAGTCACTCTATAAACATTTTAGTACCATTCGTGTTTAGTCACCCCAGGTGGTACCGATATCTGGCCTGGCTCATGGACTAAGTGTAGGCTATGTGAGATAGTGCCATTAAAATATGTGCTACGAGCAACTCTGTTCCTACACCATCCTTGTATTAGGTGTCGAAGGAATCGTCAGTAGTGGTTACAAAGTCACCCATATGGCAAACATTCGGGCATGTGTAACCACCCCTTATATTACTCTGTAATCATTCGGACTTGAGCTGAACTTCAGAAGAATGTTTAGACTTGAGCCCGCCTTACTGGAGTCGCATCTTAAGCCACGACTTTGAATATGGCAAAGTCATGCTTGGTAAGTCTGACTTGAGTTAGTCCAACATCTAGACTTGAGTCGGTCTTAAGACCGATTTTCAGGTCGGTGTCAAGCCTCGTTCTAGAACTCGGGCCTCAGTGTTTTGGAAGTCAAGCAGCCTAGAGGGGTCACTAGACCTGTTGTTGCTTGATTTCCTGTGTACTCCTTTGCACATACAGTATATGTACACACACAGACGAGTGCTGTACTGCTGGAGTGCTGCACTACTGGACTGGGTTCGAACCCTGCCAGGGGCATGACACAAAAATATTTAATTATTCGATTTTCATTCCCACATGTATACAGTATAGGCATGCATGCTCGAAGAGTGGAATGTTGCTTGAGGCTTTCGTGCTGATAAACAAGGAACAAATAACTTGGAATAATGGGATTCACCATTCTCAAGCTGAATAAAGGTATGTGATCTTGGTATTTGGTTGATTATTATATTTAGGTGCATAAAAAGGCGCTTGGGCTAGCAGAACTGGCGGGAATATTCAAAGGCTGGTGGCTGGGAGTTAATATTTACATTTCAACTATAGTGTGCTATTTGTTCAGCTAATCATAAATTGCAATATCTCAATCATCAAACTCAGCTTTACAAAAATGTTGTGGCAAAATATGGTGATAGTTATGAAAGCTTGGCATTAATATGAGGCAGAAACATATATTACTTTCATATTGTTTCATTAATTAACTAAAAATACAGTTAGTTTATGATTTAATGCATCGTCTGTTGAAGTGAGATCAACTACAGTGAGGCTCAATGGAGTTTATGTACTTGTTATTATTGGTAATCCTCTGCGATCTACAACCTCCTTCTTTAACACCTTAACCCGTGGAGCCCCGGCTAGTTTTGTAATGTTTGCGCACCAGAACCCGGCCGGTTTTCAAAAAATTGTTTTATTCCAGAAACAATAGCGAATGGGTTAGGAATGAAGGAAAAACCACGAAAAACCGCTCAAAAAGCTTTAAAAATGGTCCTACAGAGCCCCCGAAAACGGATTTTACAAGAGTAAAAAATTGAAGGCAATTATCCCAAAAAAACAGGTTATTGCGCGCTCGCGCGCACGCACGTGGACTTTGAGAGTTTTCAACCATCGGCACGGTTGCGTGGGATACGTACACAGTTCCCATACAAATCTGAGCCCTCTTGAGTGGCTACACCTGAGGTTACGGTCGGCGCAATTAGGGTGACGCGTCAGGCGCGTCTCTGGGGCTGTGCGTTACATACATCGCCGACGCATCAGACGCGTCGCTGGGGCTGTACGGGTTAAGAGCGGGTGGAGGAGTATATTTGATGTGCCGCCCAGCGGATTTTTTTTTACCGTAAACGAGCTTGTTTCCGTGCTCGTTTTCATGCATAAACAAGAGCCAGAGCATAATACAAGTATGCATCCCTGAAAGGGCGTTAATTCAGCTTTCCAATGACACCAGAACCATCCTTCTACGATCACTGGTTGTCTTGCAACGATCGTGCAACCTAAGGGCAAAATCGGTAAAATACGGTCATTTTCATACATTATTACGTGTGAAACGAGTGAGAGGGTGGAGTACAAAGGAGTACATCTCAGTAGCTCCACGGCCACCGTGGTGAGCGGTCATGAGGTAACCTACGCTCCTCCCACTGCTCCGCTCTCTCTCGGAGCACATTTCGTGCTCAAAATTGCACTCGACAATAGCTGTGACCCGCCACATAGGCCACATTTATTTCACTCGACCATACCCGGGTGCCGCCAGTTAAGGGTTAACAACTATTGTGTGTATCATTTTAAATTTTCCCTTTACTTCCTTCTATTTTTCTTCTCTTTAATATATTATATATTTTGTTATCGTGTTGTCAAACTTTACACATATTCTAGGCATCCTTTTGCTTTGTCCATATTATAATATGATAATATTTGTTAATTAATTATAGTCTTTCTCTTTCAACCAAAGGTATGTTTATATATTTGGAGTCCATCATTTTATGATTTAAAATAATCTTCCTACTCTCTTCAATTTATAGAAAAAGTACAAACGCATTCAAAAAAGTTCTTCACATTATAAAAATCTGAAATCCTGAATTAATCGCGAAACAAAAATTCCAACAAAACTACATTCTAGCTATCCAATATTTATAAAATAGTTGAGACCCCGGACAGGCCAGTAATAACCATTTGTTTACTTTGATCTTCCATAAAAATGTTTCGGTCAGCGGGCCAAAAAATGAAAAAAACATTACAAAAATATATAAATACATAAATATATATACCGGTATATGTATATATATATATACACAGGGTGTCCTGCGTTTTTTGTCAAATACGTCCAGTACTGAAAGATTTTGTAATTCTAAGAAGAAAATGTTCTATAACCATATTTTTTTTTCGTCGTCAGTGCTTGGTATTCGGTCATTTAAATTTGACGGTTAGTGAGTGAGGTGTGGAGGAGAGGATAATGGAGGACGATCAGTGCGCTGGTGCCACTTGGAGGAGTTGTAGTCTACTTGTTATTATCTTGTTATGCCATACCTTTCCACACTGGAATAATTCTAAACTGCTACTTTATGGGTTTGTTAAATAGGATATGAAGCCTTGTAGTATTGTAATTAGCAGTTACAACTGCTCTAAGCTAAGGAAAAGTGGCACCAATACATCAGCTGCCAACTCCTGTTTGTGTTTGTCAGTCAGTTTCACGCCAGTACTCGTAAAAGCATAGAGGGACACGCACGACTTTTGTTATTTTCGATCATTTAAGATACTAAAACTGCAAGAAAATGCCATTTACTCACTCTAACGCAGAATATGGAGACATGATATTTACTTATGGGCTCTGCAATCGAAGTGTTAGTGATGAGTAGCCTACACGAGGAGATACCGAAACAGATGTTCAAATTTCAAAGGGCTATACAGTGATTTCCAGCATCTGTGTGGAGTTTGTGGTACAGATGAATGAATAGAGAGTAAAGAATTAACAGGCCAAATAGAGCCGAAACAGCACAATAAGTTTAGAGGAAGGCTACACTTTCAATGATGGAGTGATATAGGTGGTTAATTCGAACATTAAATGTAATATGAACGATATTGTACACTTATACTTTAATTAAAGGTTCTTAGAATATTCCATTTTATTACCCAAGCAATGATAAACACATCCTGAGGTTATGTGTTTTCCTGTGTCCAAGATTTTAACTTGGCACGACCTGAGTGACACAGGACAACTCCTGCATTGGTGCCACTTTTCCTTAGCTTAGAGCTTCATATCCTTTTTAATGATCTTGCCATGAGCCGTGTTAATTTTTCTACTACACAGTTTTCACGGTGTTTTGTGCCGGCCATGGTTGACTTGTGGAATAAGTTGCCAAATGAGCTAGTCAATTCAGCTCATATCTCCATTTTTAAGTCTAGAGTTAATGCTTTTTTGCAGCATTAATTCTAATTTTTAAACTTATTTTATTCTATTTTATTGTATTATATTTATACTTGATATCCTCCACTGCATAATATGTTATCTGTGTTTAATATGTGTATATGTACAGTATACAGTATATGTTTTTATTTTTTCCTAAGTTGCCGTAGTCTCTCTCCAGTGCCTCCGGGTGTTTTGTGTGGATTCATCTTGATGGTGTTTCTGCACCCTGGTTGGAGACTTCGGCATCTCATATAATAATAATAATAATAATAATATGTATTTTTTCACGAATAATAGTGGATGTCGCTTATATTGGCTCTCCAGTAAGGCTCTCTTTATTGGCTGTGTATAAAATATAGTATTGTATAATAGTATTTTGTATAATATTTTCCAATAGGAAAAAAGTAATAGTGATATACTTGTAATACGTGTTCATCTTGTACAAATACTTTTTCAAGGTATGAGTATAATTTGCAGTAAATACCAAAGTATGTTGTTATAATATCGGCATAATAATATATAATAATATAATTTTGCGTACACAGTAAAAGATAAATATTTAGTTTTATGTGTACTTTAATTTAAAACTAAACTGATAAAATATAAAAGGGAGAGTAATTATAGACTTGAGAGACAGAGCGGTCCGGTCCGTGAATGTAGCACCACCTTGCTGACGTCACAGTATGGTCGACGCGGCCTGGTACTCTCGGTGGCCTCGCCTCAACCCCTTCGACACAGCCATGAAGCCCCGCCCCCTCCGGCTCATCTGGTTTTTTACCCCCCCTTAACCTCCGCCCACTCCTGCACAAGGGCATCTACTTAGGCTTATTCATATTCTTGCCTTCACAGACCTAAAGTACCTAGCTATCTCCTCCTGGCCTTATGCAGTTTCAACTTCTCAAAAACGCATAACCACTGTCTCACCTTCTAATGTTTCTTTGTCGAATGGCACTCTCTCACTCCACCTTCTGAGCTTTTCTTGTCTTGTCAGGGGGACCCGCAGAGGCTGCTCTCGAGAAGCATGATATGTGGAGGTTGTGCAGGGGAATTAGGAGCATGGGATAGGATAGGGTCAAAGATTAGGATAAGGGAGATATTGATTAGTGATCCTATTTCTAAAGGAATCATGAGTGGGGCTATTAACTGTGTGAGATGGGAGGTGATTCCTCTCTTGGATGCTGCGGGGAAAAACATAATGTCTGAATATGTCCTGTATATTGCCTGATATGTGTGGTATTTAAAGTTGTGGCTGCGTCTCGTAAATCGTATGTCTGTAGGGTGTAAATATGTATTTTTGTCTATGTCCACTAAATTGTTTGTGATTTTGTATAACATTTATTGTCTGTGTATTTGTCTTCTTGTTACAAAGAGGTCTAGTTTAATGTCTAGTTTGAGCAAAGTGACTGATGTAGTCTATCTGTAATCATATCTGATCCATCTTGCAGCTTTGTTTTGTATGGCCTCTAATTTGGTGATATTATCAACCCTGCGAAGCAGAGTGGTATCGCGCACACAGATCCCGCCCGTATACTGTGCACCACCAGCCAGCCTGTCTGTCGTCGTCGTCGTCCGTCGTCGTCGTCGTCCGTCTGTCTGTCTGTCTGTCCGGAAACTCCTCCTAGACCGCATGATGGATTTTCACCAAATTTCACAGGTATATTAATTTGGTCAATGCGAAGGTCAGTCAAAAAGAAATTTTCCATTCAACTTAAAAGTTAAGGTCAAAGGTCAAAGTTAAAAATGAGGTAAATATTCATATTTTTTAGTTCTTACTCAAATGTCTTCATTTTCACTATACAAGTTACTAGTAACCTATATATCATATTGACCAAATTTTAGGTAAATATTCATAAGGCTAAGGTCAAAGGTCAAGGTCAAAGGTCAAAATAAGTTTTTCACTAGTATTTCTTATACTAACTGTTAGATTCTCACTAGGCTTACCATGTATATTCGGAATACCTAGGCAAAGGTCATACAATAAACTATACAATTCCATAATAAAGGTCAAGGTCACAGGTCAAGGTCAAATAAAAGGTCATACGCTATTTTCTTTACCTTTCATGCAAACTTCACAACATTTGGTGAGATAGTTGTACTTTAAATGAAAAGGAAAATAATACATTTGAACACACATATCATAAAGGTCAAGATAAAGGTCAAAGGTCAAGGTCAACTATTCTCTTAATATATATGAAACTAACTGATGGGTTTTAATGAAATTAGGCATGCTTATTTGATTTTCCAGGGCAATGTCAATAACAAAAACAAAAAACACTCTTACATATGGTCCAGGTCACAGGTCAAGGTCAAAGGTCAACTTTTACTATTTATTTTACTTTGTACGCAAATGTCTTCATTTTCACTATACAAGTTACTGGTAACCTATATATCTTATTGACCAAATGTTTATGTAAATATTTTTAAGGGTAAGGTCAAAGGTCAAGGTCAAAGGTCAAAATAAGTTTTTCACTAGTATTTCTTATACTAACTGTAAGATTCTCACTGGGCTTATCATACATATTCGGAATACCTAGGCCAAGGTCATACAAGAAACTATACAATTCCATAATAAAGGTCATGGTCACAGGTCAAGGTCAAATAAAAGGTCAGTATGCTACTTTCTTTACTTTTCTTGCAAACTTCACAACATTTGGTGAGATAGTTGCACTTTAAATGAAGAGGAAATAATACATTTGGACACATATCATAAAGGTCAAAGGTCAAGGTCAACTATTCTATTAATATATATGAAACTAACTGATGGGTTTTAATGAAATTAGGCATGCTTATTTGATTTTCCAGGGCAATGTCAATAAAAACAAAAAAAAACACTCCTACATAAGGTCCAGGTCACAGGTCAAGGTCAAAGGTCAACTTTTACTATTTATTTTACTTTATACTCAAATGTATTAATTTTCACTATACAAGTTACTGGTAACCTTAATATCATATTGCCCACATTTTAGATACATATTCTAAAGGGTTAGGTCAAAGATCAAGGTCAAAGGTCAAAATAGTTTTTCTACTAGTATTTCTTATACTAACTGTTAGATTTTCAATAGGCTTACCATGTTTATTCGGAATACCTAGGCCAAGGTCATGCAAGAAACTATACAATTCCATATGAAAGGTCAAGGTCACAGGTCAAGGTCAAATAAAAGGTCAATATGCTATTTTCTTTACTTTCCATGCAAACTTCACAAAATTTGGTGAGATAATTGCACTTTAAGTGAAAAGTAAAATAATAAATGTCGAGATATATAAAGGTCAAGATAATGGTCAAAGGTCAAGGTCAACTATTCTAGTGATATATATATAAAACTATCTAATGGGTTTTAATGAAATTACGCATGCTTATTTGATTGTCATGGGCAATGTCAATCCAAACAAAAATGTACTCTTATATAAAGGTCAAGGTCACAGGTCAAGGTCAAAAGTCAACATTTATTATTTATTAAGAAAGATTACTAAAATTTTGGAAAACTGGCTGTGTTATGGCTTATTACTTAAATATTATATATGTATCAAATTTCACATACATATTGTAATAGTTAAGGTCAAAAGTCAAGGTCAAAACAAGAGTATTTGTTATTTTCCCTAAACTCCTCCTAGACTGTTTAATGTATTGTCACCAAGTTATACAGGCAAATTCAGTTGGTCAATACGACGACCATCCAAATATACTGTATGTATTTTATTATATGTCAAAGGTCAAGGTCACAGTAGGCCTATATGATCACTATTTGTAATAAACATTCAAAATGCTACAAAATAGTGTTATGCTGACCTTATTATAGATATATATTTTAATAGTTAAGATTCAATGTGATCATAAATGTAATTATATATATACATATATACTCCCAGGCGGACATGAACCACCAACAGTCAGGATGAGTGTCTATGCTTTAATCCACTATACACAAGTATCCTCTATAACGCCGTAGTATAGTGGATTAAAGTATAGGCACTTGTTTTGACTGTCGGTGGTTCAAGTCCGGCTGTGAGTATAAAAACATTTAATATATATACAGTATATATATAAATTGCATATAAACCAATTTCACCTAAGAGATTCAATACTACTTGCAGAATTCTAGGTCGCAGAGTTGCGTATTCATTTTTTTTTTTTTTTTTTTTTTTTTTTTTTTTTTTAATGCGAAAACTGCACACCTACTTTATTGTGAGTGTGTGGATCCTAGACGGTGTCGCAGTATTCTAAGTGTGGCCGAACTATTTATTGGAAAGCTAGAATTTTGATGTTTGCGTTACACTTTGTGAGATTCCTGCAAAAGAAGCCCGGGGCCCTATTAGCCTTTGCTCGGATGCTGCTCGTGTGCGTGGTCCACCTCATGTCCGCTGAGATGTGGAACCCCAAATATTTGTGGGAGGGAATGGTATCTAAGGGGTATTGTGAAGTTGGCAAAATAATGGAATGGTTTTGTTAGAACGGGTGAAGCGAATATGGTGGCACTTGTAAGGTCTTAATGTCATCTGCCTCCCACTGTTGAAGCTCAGCTAAGTCGTCTTTTAGTCGGAGAAAATCGTCCCTATTGATAATTGGTTGATAAACTAAGCTATCGTCTGCAAAAAGTCTAGTAGTAGAAGTAAGAGATAGTGGAAGGTCATTAACCCATTGGCTGCGGGAGACGTTCTGGATCGACATGGCAATTTACAGCAATTTACATGCTTTTAAAGCCTCTTAAAGGCTGTAGAATCGAGTGCGAGTGAGCAGGAGCGCGGCAGGCCACCCATCCTCTCTCCAGCCAGCCGGCCGAGACACTGAGGAGTATGAACCATACTCTCGCTAGACATACAGCGCTGCCAAAGGCAAATGTAGCGCAACATTAGCGATAATTGCTCAGTATTAGCGAATGTACCTGAAACAGCAAGGGTGTGTCTATGGTGTCAGTGGGATTTATGATAATGTTCTGATAATGTACACGTCATAAACTGATGCATCAGGATTTTAACTCAGGACTCTAAGTTCATCAGCTTTGAAATAAGACCACTTCACTACAACTACGTTATATACCAGAAAGTGAGCAACAGATAAGTTGTATTAATAACAATATAATTCGGAGAAAGTCAACATGTGTAGCAGAGAAACAATAACGTTAGAGTAGGATTATCTTAGATTCACTTTACATTAATCTGATCACGTATATCTGTTGACTATAGACACCATTTAATACACCCAAGTAATTGTATAAAGGTGCACACTAGAGTTCGTGCGCGCATGTGTGTGAGTGTGTACATGTTTGAATATGTGTGAGTGAGTGCGTGTATGTGTGTGTTTTTTATTTGTGTGAGTGTTTGAGAGAGAGAGAGAGATAGAGAGAGAGAGAATGAAAAAGCAATCAAAGAGCAAGTCAGTAAGAAAAGAGCAGTGAGAATGTTTGAGTTAGTGTTGGGGTATGATTCAGTGAACTTGAGTGTGTGTGTGTGAAAGTGAGAGCGAGCGAGATTAAATCAAGTCTGAAATAGAGCAGGGCGAATGTGATTGAGAGAGAGAGAGAGAGAGAGAGAGAGAGAGAGAGAGAGAGAGAGAGAGAGAGAGAGGAGCAGGGCGACATAATATCCTCAAATGTGTTTACTGTATGTTTGCAAAATATGCTTAGGATAAAATCAGACCAGAACATTATCTTTAGTACTTAATTACATCAGAGACAGATACAGTACATGTTGATAAAAGTCATTTTATTGATGGTGTGTATTACAGCCTTGGCTCACCAAACCTGGCCAAATTTGAATACTGTATTTATATTTATATATTCAATGTTATGTGTTTGGCAAATAAATATATATATATATATATATATATATATATATATATATATATATATATATATATATATATATATATATATATATATATATATATAAAATGTGTTATGAAGAAGGGAATTCAAAATAAGGGAGAAAACCTATGCATCCTTATGTTCGCTGATGACAAAGTTCTATTTTGTGGTTGGGGATAGGAGTTATAACATATGATGGCATAAATATATAGAAACATCTTTAGATTATTCATGACAATGAACAGAACGAAACTATAGTTACGATATTTTTTGTTTTCTATGTGGATGAGGGAGACAATAGGCAAAACTGTCTGTGACGAGAGCCTCCCTCAGAGGTGAAAGAGTGACAAGACCAAAATCTAGAAATGTTCAAGCCAAAATGCCTGGACACATGGAGTTTGAAGCAATTTAAGTCATAGGATGAGGGCAAGATGGATTCAGGGAGCGAGTTCCAGAGCTCAACTGTTGAATAGAAGAAATATTTGGAATATCATTACACTCTTGGGTTGGAGAGTTGCACAATGTAGGGGTGGGATTGTGTTGCAAATTGGGTGCAATGTGCTCTACATAATACACTGTGAGAGCTAAGAGGAACACTGATTATTGTAATAGTGGTAGAATAGCAAGAGGGATGCTACATTGCGGCGAAGTTAGAAGTATTAAAGATAACCGGTGAGTGGAAGTGAGTTAATGAGACAAAAGGCTTTCGTTTCTACTTTGTCTAGAAGTGCTGAGTGAGAAGGTCCTCCCCACACATGCAAACAATACTCAATACATGGACGCACTGTGCTCATATACAGAGCATGAAGCTGTGCAGGGGTAAAGAACTCCCTAAGGCGGTTGAGCACACCCAGCTTCTGGGAAGTCGTTATTGCAAAAGTGGTAATATGGTCTTTCCAAGAGAGATCAGAAGAAAAAGAGACACCAAGAATACTGAGAAAAGATGAAGGGTTGACTTTTGTATTGTTGAAGTATAAGGAATATAGACCTGTTGGAGTTCTTGATGGGTAGGTAAATTAAGAAATTGGGTTTTGGAAGCATAGAAAGCAACAAGATTATCTTTGCCCCAATTGGATATGGTTCATGGCTTCATTGTGTGAGTTTTTGAGTGATTGCATGCTTGGGCGTTCTGAAAAGACTAGTTGAATAGTGTAAGGTAGATTCATCAGCATATGAATGGAAAAGACTGGGGGAACAGTTGAGAAGATCATTAATGAATGTTAGAAAGAGAATTGGAGATAGGACAGAACCCTGAGGAACATCGGAGTTGATAGGATGAGGAAGTGAACGATGGCCATCCACAACCGCAACTAAGGAATGGCTAGAGAGGAAATTAGAGATAAAGGCACAGATGGAGGGATAGAATCCGAATTATGGTAATTTAGAAATTAGAGATTTGTGCCAGACTCTAGCGAAGGCTTTCAATATGTCTAGTGCAATAGAAAAGGTCTCACCGAAGTCCCGAAATGAGGATGACCAAGAGTTAGTAAGATATGAAAGATCACCAGTAGACGACCCCTAAGGAAGCCATACTGGCGATCTGAGAGTAGATTATGAAAAGAGAAATGCTTAAGAAATTTTGAAGTAAGAATAATTTCGAAAATTTTAGAGATGCAAAAAATGAAAGCAATTGGACGATAGTTGGAGAGTTGAAAGCGGTCACCCTTCATTGGGACTGGTTGAAAGAGAGCAAACTTCCAGCAAGAAGGGAAGACGTTAGAGGAGAGACAGAGACGGAAGAGTTTGCGTACGCAGGGAGGCGGCACGGAAGTACAGTTTTTTAGTACAAAGGAGTACAAAGGAAATCAAGCAACAACAAGTTTAGTGACCTCTCTAGGCTGCTTGTCTTCCAAAACACTGCGGATCAAATGTCCAAACAGTGGTTTAGAGTGGGTAAGAGAAAATTGGAAAGAAAACCACTGCCCTGGAACTAATGTCTGTGGCAGGACTAGGAAGTTAGTAGGGGACAGATGTGTTACCAGGGTTAGTAACATAACACAGTTATAAGTATCTTTCGTATATCTGGAAAAAAAGAGTAACGTCTTAGCAATATATAAACGCAATAATCCTTTGATGAATCTGAGGGGGAAATAAAATAAAGTTATTCATTTACAAACGCAGTCAGTCGTTGTTTGATGCAAGATATTTGTCTAGGCGAAGTTTAAAAGAATCAACGGTGCTGCAGTCTATAACGTCTCGGGGAAGCCCATTCCACAAGTTGACAACTCGATTGAAGAAGAAATTCTTAGATTTGTATTAGTTAAAAGATTCACCAATAATTTTGCAACCGTTTCCCCGCGTCTAATTGGACTGGTTGATAGTGAAGTACTTACTACAGTTCATATTGCCAATGCCTTTGATAATTTTGAACACTTGAATTAAGTCGCCTCTTAGTCTGCGCTGGGTTAAAGAAAATAGATTTAATTCTCTAAGACACTCCTCGTTTGGTTTGTTCTTTAGGCTAGGTACTATCACTTGGTAACTCTACGTTGAACTCGTTCTAGCTTGTCTATATATTTTTGGTAATAAGGGCACCAGTACTGAATGCAGTATTCCAGAAGAGGGCAGACTAAGGAATTGAAAAGAGTTAGGATAACTCCTTTGGATTTATGCTCAAATGACCTGCCAATAAAGCCAATTATTGTGTTTGCCTTCTTAACAACTTCTGAACATTGTTGACTCGGTTTTAGGTTATTCGATATTGTTACTCCCAGATCGGTTTCTCAGTCTACACTCTTAAGATGAGTGCTATTCATCAAATAGTTTGCTTTCTCATTTCGGTATCCGATATGTAATACTTTACATTTACCCGCATTGAAACTCATTTGCCAAATTTGGGCCCAACATGACAACTTATCTAGATTGTGTTGCATATTGTCAACTTGTTATTTTGAGAGTACGCTATTTGTAATTTTTGTATCGTCAGCAAACTTTGAGATTATACAGGTGAGACCCTCATCTACAGTATGTCGTTGATATAAATTAGAAAGATAATTGGTCCTAGTACCGATCCCTGGGGTACCCCGCTACATACATTGGTCCATTTAGATGCCTTACCGTTTATGACTACTCCTTGCTTTCTGTAGCTGAGCCAATGTTTTATCCATTTCAACACACCGTCGTGTATTCCACGCACTTTTAATTTTAGCAGTAAACGTTTTTGGGGAACTTTGCCAAAGGCCTTTTGAAAATCAAAGTATATATATCTACAGCTTTACTCTCATCATAGAGGTTGAGGATATCGTAGAAGAAGTCTAAGAGGTTTGTTAAGCAGGAACGTTTGTTACGAAAGCCGTGTTGAGTATCTTTAAGTATGTTATTTTCCTCTAAGTGATTTACGAGTCTGTCTCTTATGAGTGTTTCTAGCATTTTACATACAACTTAGGTTAAGCTAATTGGACGATAGTTACTGGATAGGGATTTGCTGCCATTTTATAATATCAGTGTTACGTTGGCTAACTTCCACTGATCAGGCATAGTTCCAGACTACAACACCATCCGGACCGTATGCCTTCTCAGTATTAAGCCCAGAGAGGGTAGAAAGTACTTCTTTAGAAGAGATTAGGATATACGGCATAAGTGGGAGAGAGGGAGTTGAAGATGGGAGGAATAGCAGCGGAACCATCCAAGGTTGAGTTTCTAGCGAAAGTTTGGGCGAAGAGTTCAGCTTTGTCACGGAAGAAGTGATGGATTAGGACATAAGACTAGAAACATATTCCTTATTACAAAGCTCTAAAGCGTATATATGTATGAATGTATGTAATTTATGTAGACATCACAAATAACAATAATATATGAGGTCATTGAAACAACTGAACTGAAGAGTACAGACTGCACAGAATGAAAAGACATACCCAAATCACTATATAAAAAAAAACAAGCAAAGAAAAGGAATTCGATAAAATGCTTGAGTGAAACAGAGCTCTATTATAAGCTATGTCTTTCCTTAACCCACTGAGCCCCAGCGACGCAGGGTTTGCGTCCACAATGTATGTAACGCTAAACCCCAGCGACGCATGGTTTGCGTCCTGGCCGGTCCGGTCCCAATTACTCTGGTCCTATGGCACCTAGAGGGTTCAGATTTGTAAGGGAACTGTGTAAGTATCCCACGCACCCATGCCGATGGTTGAAAACTCTCAAAATCCAACCGCGTGCGCGTGAGCGCGGAAAAACATGTTTTTTTGGGGAAATTGCCTTCAATTTTTTACTCTTGTAAAATCCGTTTTCGGGGGCTCTGTAGGACCATTTTTTGAGCTTTTTGATCGGTTTTTCGTGGTTTTTCCTTCATTCCTAACCCATTCGCTATTGTTTCTGGAATAAAAAAAAAATCAGAATCAGCCGGTCCTGGGTGGTACATTTATAAATATTTAGCTGGTACTCAGCGGGTTAAAGGAGAAATTGTACAACTAATTTTTCGTCCCAGTATTAATCTATATATCAGACATCTGAACTATTAACACAGACTATACAACGCATACTTAGGAATTCTGAAATGGGAATAGAGAAGATTATGTAAAACATAAGAGAACATACAAAAGTTAAAGAAATGTTATCCATCTATGTATTGTCCCAAAGAGGGTGGCCTTCGTGGCCACCTCAATCACCTCTGACGATTAGAAAAAAAAATAGAGATACACAGATAATCAGATGGAGGGATGGGGTTCGAAAATTTGTTTTCGATAGATGGAATAGGCTAAGCATTTAACCAGTTATAGTAGCAATCTTTGAGAGTGGTCCATGTCCTACAGTAGAGTAATTAAAGTTCATGGTGAATTATCTCTATGTGCAGAGGAATAGGTAGATAAAGATGTGAACAGATTCAGATATAGGTACATACATCGATAAATACAGTAGATACTTATAAAATTATTATCAATTAAGTATTAGAGCAATATGATTCACAAATAAAACAGGCGGATTAATATGCAAAGCCATTTGTGTTATGCCCTGATTTTATTCAGGACTTCCGAGTTCATATAAGTACATATCAATAAATGGTAATAGAGGATATATATATCGCACAATATGATTTAACTAACACTTTATTCCTTATTCACTAAACATAAGAAATAGGGTAATATTGGTACATGGAACATTTACCAGATAGAAGCACTTATTATAATTATTAGCTTCGAGCACAATCGCGGATCTAGAAAGAGAGCAGGTATTCCGCACAGCTTCACTATATTCCCTTACTGTAGAATATTTATACACTTCAATTGTCATCGAGAGTAAACACTGTTCATCACCTTGGTTGATTAAAACTCTGGTTATTTAAGAAGACTATTGACTAGCGAGGTTTTTAAGTGGAAAATTAATATTGTGTCTATACGTATAGACACACCTACCTACAGGCGTTTGCCTGTTACCTGTACGTAATCTAACATTAGGTTTGGCTTCAGTAGCATTGGAAATGGATGATTTCTGGGTAGGGTTATAGTTGGCTTCAGTAGCATTTATCATGTAAGGATTATGAACATATTCAAGTAAACTAGGATGCTGGTTGGCTACAGTAGCAATTAGGTCAACAGGTTCTCTACTGTGCTGGCATGTGGAAACCCAGAGTGAGGGCATGTCTAGGCTGGCCAGTTTCTGTTCCTTCCTTTGTTTATTCAGACAAGGTGACTGAAGTTGTCGTTGCACAGGGGGAGATTGGTAGGAGGGTTTCTGGGAGGTTCTTTTGCCTTTGAAAAGGATCTGACGTTGCCCACAATCTACCTGGGCTTAGAGCTTTTGCAATAGGTCAAAACCCAGGTAGCCGTCGTAGCTCTTACATTGCGAATGGAAAATCACAAATGAATGATCACCGTGGGCATGAGCAGATGGGGTGGTCACATGTAAGGGTCGAGTTTCCCCTTGAATATGAAGGGGATTATCACTTGCATTTATCAGATTGGTGGTGGGAGGATGAAGATCACCAAATCTCTTCTTGTGCTTCACATAGTACGAATTGAATAAGCATGATCGAGCAGCGCCAGTATCGATCAAGAGACGTACCGGAACACCTTTTATCTTCGCTAGGTGATATATGGGAGGTGGGTGTTCAATCTTGGAGTCCCCCGCCGAAGCCATAGTGGACGGGGGAGAATTTAAAAATCCGGGGATTCTATTTCTTCTTCTTCTTCTATTTGATATAAGAGATCTTCTTCTACAAATGTCTGAGGGACAAATTCTATCTCTGCAGCTTCATTTACTTCCTCTTCTTGAAATTCTTCCTCATTTGCTGATACTATCTATTCACTTTCGCAGAATCGCGGATGAAATGAAGAGGGCACCTAGAGTTACAGGCAGCAAAATCATATGGATTGATAATTACTAATGGGTGTGGCTTACCTTGCCGTTGCTGTTGGTTACGTGGATAGACTCTCTTAAGCTGGTTTGTGTTGAAGGAAGGCCTGCTGGGCTGATAGTAGCCTGGACGGTGATGAGTCTTAGGTGCTGGAGCTGTTTGCCGATTATATTGCGCGGATTCACCAGGTCTGTTGGGCGTTTGTGGGTGGGTGGTGAATCTCTTGATAGCGGCGATCACAGGGGTTTTTGGTTGTGATGCGAGTATTGTTCTGATGGTTACAATATCTCACTGGAAACCTACCGGATCGTGTACGGCAAAATATTCTTGGACTGCAAAGGGCAGTGCTTGCACAAGATGTACTAGTATGTGCTGTTCTTGCATATTTCGGTTCAATGTAGGGAATGCGGCCCTGATTTGTTGGTTGATATGTGTGATGGTGGCGTCAAGATCGCCTTAGTTTTTGATATTTTTGATTTTATTATGGGCTAGGAAAACACCCAGAGAAGGCTTAATTGCCTCGATCACCATGGGTTTAAATTGATCCCAGGTGAGTGCAGGGGTTACCTGTGGGGCTACTAGGGAAACGGTTTTTCCCAAGTGCGTAAAAAGGACGGCTATTTTTTCACGGTCCGTGGTATAAGCTAAGTCTAATACCGGTTTCACTATGTCCATGTACACTTATATTTCATAGTTATCCCCATCATATTTGGGGATGGGGATGTGAGAACGTGGGGCGGCCATATTTATATTGGTATAACATCTTGTATTCCTTTCATAACATGTGAAATATATTGAATCCTTCCGTCCGAATAAAGAACCACCGCTAGCCACCAATGTTATGCCCTGATTTTATTCAGAATTAACTATTGATCTAGGTGAGTTCTACTATACTGGGACTTCCGAGTTCATATAAGTACATATAAATAAATGGTAATAGAGGATATATATATCGCACAATATGATTTAAGTAACACTTTATTCCTTATTCACTAAACATAAGAAATAGGGGAATATTGGTACATGGAACATTTACCAGATAAAAGCACTTATTATAATTACTAGTTTCGAGCACAATCACGGATCTAGAAAGAGAGCAGGTATTCCGCACAGCTTTACTATATTCCCTTACTGTAGAATATTTATGCACTTCAATTGTCATCGAGAGTAAACACTGTTCATCACTATTGGTTGACACTATTGGTTGATTTAAACTCTGGTTATGTAAGAAGACTTTTGACTTGCGAGGTTTTAAAGTGGAAAATTAATATTGTGTCTATACGTATAGTATTAAGATTCTACCTTGCGCACTGGTAGTGGTTAAGGTCAAGGTCAAATGACTCAGGTATGTGGTTATAGACCCGTTATAGAAAATGGCAGAGTCGAGGACTCTGAAATATTTTCAGTTATTTGTAATAAATTTGGCAGAGTCGCTTAACTCTCCGTATTGGCTTAAATCGAATTAAATCGGAATGCATTTTACTTCTGCTTGAATCAAACACTGTTACATAGGTTGCGCAATACAGAAAAGCAATCCCTTTCCTTAACTTCCGATTATTAATAATGGAATGGATTTATTACTTTTTAAGACACTTTTGAAGGACATAATACGGTTATAGTCACTTATTTTATCTTTCTTCTTCTCCTCGGCTACTAAGTCTTTCTTGTCGGATACTCTTGATGCTGCTGGGGTGGTGGCTGGCTCTATTCTTCTGCTTCTCCATCAGCCGTCTAGGTGGGCCGGTTGTGTAAAGTAGTTACAGATGGGTTGATTGGGCTTGAGATCTTAAGTATGGGTCCGTAACATATAGCAATTGTCGGGCAATTACTGTTGGGCACCATACCACACTAACGCGAGTATTTCAGAGGTATGGAGAAATACTCGACTATCCTGATAAGTATATCAACCGTTGATGAAGTCCTGTTAAGGTACTCTCGGGCTAGGATCTTAAATATCGTACTAAAGAACACGATATCGGACGAACGCAGTAGGCTTGGTAAAAGTATTGTGATGTTAACCACTCCGTTAGAACCGCATGGCTTGTCCTACAGTGACTCGCTAGGATCGCCAGGGCAGTGGATGGGGCTACAGTTTATGTATTAGAGTGTGCTTTATTTCATATGAAAGCTCGTGTCATGGGCAGTCCAGAAAGGCTCTTTGTTTTCACCCATGTCAAGGCTATATATATTTAATTGTAAAGTATATGTTTATCATTAACTAGTAATGATGGGATCTGGGAGAGAGAGAGAGTAGAACAGAGTGAGAGGGGGGCGCGCAGTGTTTTTGTCCCGCTCGATGACGTCACGGCTGGCTGCCTCGTGGGGGTTGGTTGAGAGAGGTCCTTACCATGCTGCTAGCTCCCTTGCTAGTGGCTAGAGGACTTGTTACCGTTTTTTTCCCACGCGGCTCGACCTAGTCCCGGTATATATACTGGTTCCTCGCCACTCTCTCCCTCAGATCTGGTTTCTAGAACGCATCCATCTTTATCCCTTGCTACCTGTCTCCCGCGGTGCACCTGAGAATCTTTTCCTCTGCCTATCTCTCTCATTTTCCATATCTTTCACCACCTTTTATTAATATTATACCCCCTCTGGTTAACTCTGCAAAATCAGCTTTATGCTGGCCAGTTGTATTGTGCGTTAAGGTCTGATATAACCTATGTATGTTTAGTTGTTAAGATAAGTTGATCACGAAGCATTGGTTAGCATCCATATTGTTTAGTACCGCTTCCTATAATAATTAGTGTTCTGCTGGATTAGATAATGCTAGACTAGGGGTCTGATATTATAAGGTATTGTTTCCTATGAGTGCTGGCTTTAGGTAAAAAGCTGCACGACATACCTGAGAACTGGAGTTGATTGAATACATTCTAGTCTGTGTGCCATTGAGAGTAGAGCATGCACGAATGAGGGCTTTTTGCCTATACCATTCTGCACTGTTCTAAGCTCGTTGCTTGTCTTTGAGGTACGCCAGGAGAACGCTTAATACTTCGGTATTAAGGTTTCTCAAGAGAGCTACCCTTCATTATAACGTAATATTTGACGCACAGACTTGAGATTTACACTAGGCTATGCGGCATGCCATGCGCACCAGTATCTCGTATCATTGACTCTAGCTAGACTTCAGCAATCATAGTAGACATTAAGTATATTAATCCAATTACTCTTTTTATGCATACCCATTTATGATTACACAAGCATTTCGCAGCATAGTTTGATGTATGGAGACACAAACGACTTAGGCTCTTTTTGTTGATAGGAATACTGCATTGTCGTGGCGATTATTATTGTTGTAGCGTTTAGGATATTCTTGGCCCCGACTGCATTATATATTCTGCCTTTTTGTGTGCATAGCCTGCACGAGCATTGTTCCGCTGCCTGCCTTTTTGGGTGCCATTTCCGATACGAGCATCTTTATAGCATCTAACATTTAAAGAAGATTCCTTGTTGGTGTTGAAGGACTTTAGTGCACTTTCTTTCATGCAGGAGTGCCTGACATATATTGATTAAAGTAACGTAAGCTGTAACTTCTCTTACCACCTTACTTTGCATACCATAACCAAGCATCTTCGGTTATAGGTAGTAATAGGCTGTTTTCACATAACATTAAGCCTAGAGTAGACGCAAATTTATTGAGAGTTTGATAGCCTATTATTGCATATAGAACTCTGTAGAGTATTTGTGTTCTTTGTTCACTGGGAATATACATCAGAGGTTGGATCTAGCGCTTTCCGTTGTAGCATGTATGCCATTACTAGTCCAATGAATAAGAGCCCTGATATATTTGAACCCCAGTCGTCACAAATGGCAACCTTACCTAGGATTTGGTGAACCTACATTTATTAAGCAGGGAACATTTGTTGTTTTGGAGAATATTTTGCGGGGATCAGCAAGAATATTTTTTTTTTGCAACATCGTATAGCCCTTGAGTATTTCCGAGAATTTTTGTGTGTATATTGAGGTATAAGAGTTTGGGGTACTTCTTTTCTGAATATTGAGGTGGGAAATTTTTGTGAGCATCATGTCTTATACCGGATCAGAGGAGAATGGAGACACAGTACGTAATGTCGAAACTGAGGAACAGCAGTATGATGATATGGTTAATCAGGTGAACTGTGAGGAGGATGCTAGGATATTTTTGCAATGGCCTGTTACTGCCGAGCAGTTGGAGGGTATGGAGCGGTACGATCTTCAATGCCTGGCCACAGCTATCGGTCATGCGGGTACTAGCAGCGTGACCAGGGATAACTTGATAACGTGTGTACTGGGCAGGGTGACTGGTGAGCGAGTTGGGTTGAGTGCTCAGAGCCCTTCGGCCATGCTTCCCCTACACTCGACTCCCAGCCATCCCAGTAGTTTGCCGACCCTGGGTACGCTTCCGTAGTTGGGTGGTGACTGGCAGGGTGGGTTGCCCCTGGGGGGACCACCGGTAATTTCAAACATTGTAGCACCTTCACCTCCTCAAGGGTTAACTCCAGAATTATTGCTTCAGCTCGAATTAGCTAAGATCGAAGAGAGAAAGGCTATCAGGGTATCTGAGCTTCAGCTTCAGCAGCAATTAGAATTAGCCAAGATAGATGAGAGAAAAACTATCAGTCAGCAGCACATAGAGCTAGCAAAAATCCAAGCTGACTTAGAGTCGACTAGGTACTGTGCCGACATGGACGTAGAGAAGTCGCGAGTAGAGACAACGGGACAGCGACTTGGGGCTGGTAACCGTGTTCATGAGCAGTCTCTCTCGCACTTATTGAAACTGGTTCCGGTCTTTGATGAGAGTGGTGTAACAGAATTTTTCACACGCTTTGAGAAGAAGTGCCAGGAACACCAGTGGCCAGAGAATAAATGGGCAGCACTTGTATCCTCTAGATTAATAGGCAAGGGTCTTAAAGCCTACGATGCGTTACCTTTGGAGTCATGTATTGTGTATGAGGATCTCAAGGAGGCTGTCCTGAGAGTTTACGAACTGCAACCAGAAACGTACCGTTTGAAGTTCCGGGGTGTAACTAAGGGAAGAGATAGCACCTTTTTGGAACACGCCCAGGACTTGTCCGATGCTATGGGGAACTGGCTCCGATCTGAGAAGGTAACAACATTTGATGGGATTAAGCAGTTGATGATGTTGGAGCAGTTCTTTAAGAGCACGGGCGGTGATCTAACTTTGAACTTAAAGGAGAAAAACCCAAGAACTCTAGTCGAAGCAGCAGAAATGGCTGATCGACGGCTGTCGTTGATTCGGGGTTGCGGGTCCTCACAGAAGTACGATGTAAGTGCTAAGGACCGTTATCCTCCCCCTCCCCGTAACAATGACACATTTAAACAGAAGAGCCATGAAACTAAAACTGAATCCAAACCTAACACCACACCGTATGTGAAAAGTCAGGGGCCTTTTACATCACAGTATAAGCCGAAACCGAAATTTATGTGTTTTAGGTGCCACCAGGAGGGTCATAAGGCAAATGAGTGCCCTAGTCGACCTCCTCCGGCAGCCGTGTCTTTTGCTCACGGCATTGGAGTGTTCAAGAGGACATCGGAGTTTGTTAGAGGCATTTCTTCCGAGGTAAATACACTGCCAGTGCAGAAGGATCCGGAAGGCTTATTCCCTGTCCGTGATGCCTTTAGTGACCACAGGGGACTCGGTTGTGTGGAGTGGGGGGATAGAAGACATGAGTTGAGAATTTTGCGTGACACTGGGGCATCGCAAACATTGTTGAGAAATTTCACTGGTAAACCTGTCAATACGGCGCGGGTGGTTGTGGTTCAGGGAGTTAATGCGACAAGGTCATACCCGCTTGTAAGAATGAAGGTGGAAGTTGATGGTGTGACTCGGGACTTGGATGTAGGAATTGTGGAGAAGTTACCTGTTGGGGGCGTCGACCTCCTTCTCGGCAACGACTTTGCGGGACCTACTTCTGAGGCTCCACCCTTGGTCGTTGCCGAGAAGCCAGCCGACGTGAGTAGGGAGGAGCAGGAGTGGGTTGAGAAGTGTCCGGGGCAGCCTATGGCGTGTGTTGTCACCGGAGATCCTGCATCCAGGGAGTCACATTCTGGTCAACAATCTTTAGATCAGCGGAGGAAGGGTACCGAAAAGGGGTTGAATGTTGATGCGGTTGGAAGTTTAGTATCAACGGACCTTCTCGGGGACTCATTATTAGGACCACATTTCGAGTCTGGAGAAGACCCAGTAACTGTTACTGAAAAGGCAGAGGATGGGCTTAAAAAGACGAAAGAGTTGAAGGAGGACAGTGATGCACAGTCGGGAGATGTAGCAACAAGGTACCCTGATGCGTACCCTATGAGAAATGGGTCGGCGAAGACGGTGGTCCGAAGCTTGCTAGTGTATTTTTCCCGGTATGGTTACCCGCAGGGGATTCAGTCAGTCCAGGGACCCAACTTCACTTCTAGCCTCTTTGTTCAAGCAATGCCGCAGCATGGGATTGTTGGGGTTGTGTCATCTGCGTATCATCCGGAGAGCCAGGGTGTGTTAGAGCGATGGCACTCAGCCTTGAAATCAGTGCTTCGTTGTTGTTGCTTTGAGAGTGGGAAGGATTGGGATCTTGGCCTGCCATGTGTTTTGTTTGCTGTGCGGGAGGTACCTGGGGAGAGTTTGGGATTCAGCCCTAATGAGCTCGTCTTTGGACACCGTGTCAGAGGGCCTCTCCATATGGTTGAAGAAGTATGGGAGGGCGCAGAAAAACCTTGTTCTATGCTCAAGTGTGTCCTCAACAGTCGAGAACGGATGTTGCGCAGTCTGGAGTTGGCTGGCCGTAATTTGACTAGCTCTCAGGCCCTCAGGAAGGACAGGTACGACCTCAAGGTTGAACTCAGGGAGTTTCACGTGGGTCAGGAGGTGTTGATTCTACTGCCCCTTGTAGGTCACCCCTTATCCGCGAAGTACGCTGGTCCTTATAGGGTGGTTGAGGAACTATCAGACCTGGATTACTTGGTAGCCACTCCAGACAGACTGAAGCGCAATCAGTTATGTCGTGTTAATCTCGTGAAGGAGTATGGGAAGCACCCCCCTGAGCCTCTCACTGTGCCTGTGATGACGTTTAGCAGTCAAGGTGGAGAAGGAGAACGGGACAGTCAAGCTCAGGTGGAGGATAACTGGAAGGATAAGAAGTTCAAATGGGCGCATGAGTGTGAGAAGGTGTTTAGAGAAGTAAAACACATGTTGTGCACTCACCCGATCCTCAGGGCCCCTGACTTTAGCCTACCTTTCCAACTAGCAACGGAGGCTAGTGGTGTGGGGGCTGGTGCCGTCCTTGTGAAAAAGGACGATGATGGGCTGGAGCATCCTGTTAGTTTCTGCTCGGAGAAGTACAATTCGGCCCAGGGGAGCTGCTCTGTTGTCGAGGAGGAGCTGCTGGCGGTTGTGCTTGCGCTGGGGCATTTCGAGGTCTATGTTCCAGCCTATGGTCCGGTCGTTGTAGTTTACCCAGATCATCACCCTCTCAAGTTCTTGGACCAGTTTCACAATCGGAATATGAGGCTGACCAGGTGGTCACTAAGGTTACTGGTATATAACCTGGACATACGCCATATTGCCGGTTGTGACAACGTGGTTGCAGATGGTCGTTCAAGGGTATATGATCCTGGGTAGATTGACACACGGGTAGCCTCCTGCATTAGTTTGAATAGTATCTTGCGCTTGGTGCTTGTTGGCTCGCGGTTGTAGCCCAGCGTATTGGGTCGTAAAGCAGGAGTTGAGCGTTTGGTATAGAAAAAAAACTAGGCTTGCTCCTATAGTGCCACCGAAATAAACAAATTAAAAAAACATAAAAATCAAATAAAAAACTCTTTCTTTGATAGTTGAATTTTTTCAGTATGTTATAGCAGTAATTTGAGTTGCACTCCTCTCAGAATGCTGGGCTAGAGAAGCTCGCTCTTGAGGAGCATAACTACATATAATTTAACCTATTGTGTTGGGGAGGGTTATAATTTTGAAAAATGTTTTGTTGAAGAACTGTGCCAGATATTTTACTGCCGCTGGGTGATGGGAAGTGGAGATATAGCATGGGTTCTAACCATCAGATTTTTGTGAGCCTTGGGGCCTCTGAGAAAAATCTTGGGGGGGTGTGACGTTAACCACTCCGTTAGAACCGCATGGCTTGTCCTACAGTGACTCGCTAGGATCGCCAGGGCAGTGGATGGGGCTACAGTTTATGTATTAGAGTGTGCTTTATTTCATATGAAAGCTCGTGTCATGGGCAGTCCAGAAAGGCTCTTTGTTTTCACCCATGTCAAGGCTTTATATATTTAATTGTAAAGTATATGTTTTATCATTAACTAGTAATGATGGGATCTGGGAGAGAGAGAGAGAGTAGAACAGAGTGAGAGGGGGGCGCGCAGTGTTTTTGTCCCGCTCGATGACGTCACGGCTGGCTGCCTCGTGGGGGTTGGTTGAGAGAGGTCCTTACCATGCTGCTAGCTCCCTTGCTAGTGGCTAGAGGACTTGTTACCGTTTTTTTCCCACGCGGCTCGACCTAGTCCCGGTATATATACTGGTTCCTCGCCACTCTCTCCCTCAGATCTGGTTTCTAGAACGCATCCATCTTTATCCCTTGCTACCTGTCTCCCGCGGTGCACCTGAGAATCTTTTCCTCTGCCTATCTCTCTCATTTTCCATATCTTTCACCACCTTTTATTAATATTATACCCCCTCTGGTTAACTCTGCAAAATCAGCTTAATGCTGGCCAGTTGTATTGTGCGTTAAGGTCTGATATAACCTATGTATGTTTAGTTGTTAAGATAAGTTGATCACGAAGCATTGGTTAGCATCCATATTGTTTAGTACCGCTTCCTATAATAATTAGTGTTCTGCTGGATTAGATAATGCTAGACTAGGGTCTGATATTATAAGGTATTGTTTCCTATGAGTGCTGGCTTTAGGTAAAAGCTGCACGACATACCTGAGAACTGGAGTTGATTGAGTAAATTCTAGTCTGTGTGCCATTGAGAGTAGAGTATGCACGAATGAGGGCTTTTTGCCTATACCATTCTGCACTGTTCTAAGCTCGTTGTTTGTCTTTGAGGTACGCCAGGAGAACGCTTAATACTTCGGTATTAAGGTTTCTCAAGAGAGCTACCCTTCCCTATAACGTAATATTTGACGCACAGACTTGAGATTTACACTAGGCTATGCGGCATGCCTTGCACACCAGTATCTCGTATCATTGACTCTAGCTAGACTTCAGCAATCATAGTAGACATTAAGTATATTAATCCAATTACTCTTTTTATGCATACCCATTTATGATTACACAAGCATTTCGCAGCCTAGTTTGATGTACGGAGACACAAACGACTTAGGCTCTTTTTGATGATAGGAATACTGCATTGTCATGGCGATTATTATTGTTGTAGCGTTTAGGATATTCTTGGCCCCGACTGCATTATATATTCTGCCTTTTTGTGTGCATAGCCTGCACGAGCATTGTTCCGCTGCCTGCCTTTTTGGGTTCCATTTCCGATACGAGCATCTTTATAGCATCTAACATTTAAAGAAGATTCCTTGTTGGTGTTGAAGGACTTTAGTGCACTTTCTTTCATGCTGGAGTGCCTGACATATATTGATTAAAGTAACGTAAGCTGTAACTTCTCTTACCACCTTACTTTGCATACCATAACCAAGCACCTTCGGTTATAGGTAGTAATAGGCTGTTTTCACATAACATTAAGCCTAGAGTAGACGCACATTTATTGAGAGTTTGATAGCCTATTATTGCATATAGAACTCTGTAGAGTATTTGTGTTCTTTGTTCACTGGGAATATACATCAGAGGTTGGATCTAGCGCTTTCCGTTGTAGCATTTATGCCATTACTAGTCCAATGAATAAGAGCCCTGATATATTTTAACCCCAGTCGTAACAGTATTCCTACTGACTATCCTGATCTTTATGAGAGGTTCGGAGGACCCGGGGCGGTGTTCAAACCTTTAAGTTGCACAGTCTAATGGGAGGCCACAGACTCAGTGCACCAAGGACTTGTGTATGCAGAGTGCCCTTAAGGGTGTCTCGCCAAGCCCTGTCTCTAACACAGCGATCTCAGAAGTTTTGAGACTACCTGTGTAGAGGGGTAAAGGACAAGTTTTACCTTCTAAAAGATAACAAGAGAGAAGTCGGTAGTTGTCAGAACAATCTCACTGTTACTGAAGAAAGTAAGACCTAGCAAAAGAACAGTGTTTAGCCGGTCGTTGCCGAGTCAATAACAAAGTTACCTGAGCTAGGACTTGTCCACTTCCCACTCTAGAATATATTGAGGACGGTATTGCCGTACACCTCAACTTCTTTTAGAGTTGGGAGTAATTCCCTCTAGAGAATATTGAGGACGGTATTGCCGTACACCTCAACTTCTTTTAGAGCTGGGATTTATCCCCTCTAGAGAATAATTGAGGACGGTATTGCCGTACACTTCAACTTCTTTTAGAGCTGGGATTTAAGGCCCCTCTAGAGAATATTGAGGACGGTATTGCCGTACACCTCAACATCTTTTAGAGCTGGGACAGTTTTGGCCCCTCTAGAGAATATTGAGGACGGTATTGCCGTACACCTCAACTTCTTTTAGAGCTAGGACAGTTTTGGCCCCTCTAGAGAATATTGAGGACGGTATTGCCGTACACCTCAACTTCTTTTAGAGCTGGGACAGTTTTGGCCCCTCTAGAGAATATTGAGGACGGTATTGACGTACACCTCAACTTCTTTTAGGGACAGTTATTCTCTTTACCTTATAATTAAGATGAAGGAGCGGGAGGCCGTTGTCCTTCTTCCTAACTTTAAGGAAAGTTTTACTCTCAAACAGTAAATGGTACTTTCGGAAGGCCGTTAGTAAATCTGAGTGGAGGTTAATTCTAAGACTTCTAAGTTGGTGTTGCCAGGGTTCAAAAGCCTTACAATTGCTTAACTTTCCTCCAGAAATCCTGAACTGGTATTGAGGATTACTGAGAGGAATCCTTCCTAACCTCTAAGATTGTAAGGGCATGAGGAGGTATCCTTAATGAGGTCTATAAACCCTTCTTACTCTGGTGGTCAAGGTATCCTTTAATATAATTACTTAACTAAGTGATGGGATAATGATTAAACCCAAATACATCTCACAGAACAAGGTACTTCATCAATGGTTAATTAAAACATCATATTATATCTACATGAACTCAATAAAGCCTTGGAAAACAATAATAGTGTTCAAAGGAAGGAAATATGAAATCTGAACTTGCGTGGAAGATTCTGGTGTCGTGTGCATCGAAGGAATGAAGTCCTCAATGCGCATCAGACAGTATTTATCTATCATACTCTTTCCCGGCATGGTGAAATGGGAATCTACTTACGTATCCTTGGTAGTAGTATTTATGTGGATAATAACTCAAAAACATATCCTGATAATTCATTAAATAAATAGTATGTACGTATGTTTTATTCTCAGATCGTGTTGGTATGCCTGAGCGGTATACCTGAGAGGTGTACGGGAGAGGATGTACGCAGCTACATACCTTACCCTCTACGCATGCGCAAAAATGTAAGCCTGTCTTGGCGCCGCCCCCCATTTCACGCGTTTAAATATACCCTTCAAACCGTCACTGCTAGCTCGCTCTGTTGCTCGGTCAATAGAGCTCTCGCCTGGCACCCAGAAATCCAGTGTTCGATCCCACTCAAAATTTAGTGTATTTTTATATTTTTATTTTGTTATTTGTGTTATGTTATATTATATTATATTATATTAGGGCTAGGTTAAGTTAGGTTAGGTTAGTTTAAGTTAGGTTAATCTAATCTAATATAATATTTATACATTTTGGACAGTGGGCGGGGCCGTGGGTAAGGTATGTGGCTGCGTACAGACCCTCCCGAGGTGTACACGCATGAGGCGCCCTCTCTCGGTACGTGTGTGTGAGAGACCCCAGCGCCGTCTGACGTGGCGTCAGCTTTGGTACTAAGGTTACAGATAACATTTATTTAGAAGGATGAATATGTGATTTGTATAACTAGAAGAAGTAGTTAAAGAATACAAAAAAAGGCATGTGTATATATGTGTAGGAAAACAATGTCCCAAAGGTCTATTGAGGTATGTTTCTATATTTTATTACATAAATAGGTTTTCAAACATCATTATATTCAATTCATCTGGTTAATTATTTCTTATTCTATTTATTACAATTTTACTTAAAATCTAATTCCCAAATCACCAACATATACATTAACCCTTAAAAAAAGGCTCTCCACATAAGTCGTATTTAATAAAGCTGGACTATGTGGCGGCGCTCGACATAGGTCGAGTGGCAATTTCAGCACGTAATGTTGCTGAGAGAGAGAGACAAGTGGTGGCAGGAGACTAGCGAGCGTATGACTGCTCCAGACCACCGCGGCGAACCTACTGACACGAATCTCAGCTCACTCCTCCCTCGCTCACTCGCTATATAAGGAATTGTATCGGGAAAGTGGCTAATTACATGCTTTTTGCACTCGCGTTGCACGGTTATTGCAAGAAAACTAGCCATCATAAAAGGATCGTTATGGTGTCATTCGAAAGCTCTGTTTATGCCCTTTCAGGGATAGATACTTGTTTTACGTTCTGGGTCTTATTTAGGCATGAAAATGATCATGTAAACAGCCCTATTTTGGCTAAAAACACCACGCTGGGCGGTACATATAAATAAACCGCATAGGCCGCTCTTAAGGTGTTAACACTTAACAGAGAAATGGGACACAGGTATATATATGAAAAGAACACAGGTGATGTTATAACAAAAGAAGAGTGTATATATGTATCTATAAGGTTTGGCTGAATCCGATTCCCTCTTGGCGGAAGTGATGGGGCGAACCGTCTTGTCGGGCGTGGCGAGGCATTCCCTTCCCGGCGCGACCTTGTTGAGTCCAGCGACTCGTCTGTTAGTGATCGAGGTTTTCGATCTCTTCTTCTTTTCCTGTTCTTCTTCCTTCTCCTTGCTTTCTCTTTCTGGCGTTTGAGGTTTTCGGGGTATTTTAATTTGAAAAGCGAGTTCCTGGAATCGGATGTGAAGTGTATCAGACTTATATGAATATAATGTAGGTTTATATTTTCTAAGTCACTGAATGAGAGGAAAAAACCCGATTGAATCGATATGACTGGTACAGATAGCACACATTTGGTGATATATATACAGTTAGTATAAGTAGAAATTATGTGTTTAATGAAATTGACAGACTGAAACCTCAAAAATCGCCTGGTCCTGACGAGGTATATGCTAGAGTATTAAAAGAATGCAGAGATGAGTTAAGTAGCCCATTAGCATTTTTATTTAACAAGTCATTAGAAACAGGTTTAATTCCAGAAGCTTGGAAGCTTGCAAATGTAGTTCCGATCTTCAAAAAAGGTGATAAATCGATAGCATCCAAATACCGTCCCATTAGTCTCACATCAATCATAGGAAAGTTGCTAGAGTCTATTATTGCTAGGAAAATTAGAAGACACTTCGAAAAATTTAACTTAATAAATTCTTCTCAGCATGGATTCACTCAGGGACGATCTTGCCTTACTAATTTGCTTATCTTTTCTCAGAGGTATATGAAGCAGTAGATAGTGACAAGTCATATGATATTATTTATTTAGATTTCAGTAAAGCTTTCGACAGAGTCCCTCATGAGAGATTGATGAGAAAGGTTGAGGTACATGGAATAGGAGGATCGTTGTTGGGATGGATTAGGTCATGGCTAATTGGTAGGAAACAGAGAGTCAGCATAAATGGTACCAAGTCAGAGTGGGGAGCAGTCAAAAGTGGTGTCCCCCAGGGATCGGTATTAGGTCCCCTGTTGTTTCTTATATACATAAATGACCTAGATTTAGGTATAACTAGTAGGATAAGTAAATTCGCAGACGATACTAATATGGGGAGATCAATTGATTCAGATAGCGATATAGAGTGCCTCCAAAGGGATCTAGATACCTTACATGAATGGTCAGTAAATTGGCAGATGAAGTTTAACATTGACAAATGCAAGGTATTAAAGATAGGGAAGATGCTAACAAATGTAAAATATAAACTAGCTAATTTAGAATTAGAACATTCAGACTGCGAGAAAGATTTAGGTGTGTTTGTTAGCAATGATTTGAACCCTAGAAAACAGTGTATAAGCATTCGTAATAAGGCAAACAGGATTCTCGGGTTCATCTCTAGGAGTGTGAGTAACAGAACTGCTGATGTTATCTTAAAACTTTACTTGTCATTAGTGAGACCCCATATGGATTATGCTGTCCAATTTTGGTGTCCTTATTACAGAATGGACATAGATTCATTGGAGAGAGTACAGCGTAGAATGACAAAAATGATCCATAATATTAGAAATCTTCCGTATGAAGAAAGGATGACAAAATTAGGTTTACATTCGTTAGAGAGACGCAGAGTTAGAGGGGATATGATAGAGGTGTTCAAGTGGGTTAGTGGGATTAACAAAGGGGACATGACAAATGTACTAAAGCTCAGTGATAGCGAAAGAACTCGTACCAATGGTTTCAAATTAGATAAATTTCGTTTCAGAAAAGACATAGGCAAATATTGGTTTGGTAACAGAATTGTAGAAGGGTGGAATGGACTACCAAGTGCTATAGTGGGATCTAAAACGGTAGGGAGCTTTAAGATAAAATTGGATAAGCATATGGACGAGATGGGTTGGGTGTGAAGGGGGATCAGCCGGGTTGGGCCAATCAGCGCTCTGCAGACCCCCATAATCCTGCGTTAATCTTTAACCATTTTGGTAAGATGATCCTCAGGGTATTAGAGTGTTGAGCCTATAATTGGGCTTTGTAATTGAATTGGGGTCGTGTGGGACAGGGACCTGCCTTGCTTAGGCCAATCGTCTTTCTGCAGACTCCCATTTTCTTATGTTCTTATGTTCTTATATTTTTTTTGTTTTTAAACATAGTAATCGTATTTGTAAATATAAAGTGAATTCAACCGAAACAGATGATTGTTTCGTCAAGCTTATTAACAATAAAATGCACTATTTTTCAAATACATTTGAGGTGGTAATGTTATTTATTTTATTTCAATTAATAATCCGATATCATATATAACACATATAAGTTTGATGTTTATGCTTGAAAACAAAAAGAAGCTTTGAGCGGCATTGCTTGAGATAGTTTAGTACTATACCACTTTTACATTTTACTTATAATGTTCAATTCTACCTAAGGTAACCAAGCTAAAACAGGGAAATGCGAACACAAATACGCAAATACATACAAATAACTTCCTAACTTATAAATACGAATAACTATTTAGAAATCAACGGTATTGCATCAGATAGCAACACGCTTATTGACAAGCTTATATACAGTATATATATATATATATATATATATATATATATATAATTATATATATTATATTATATATATATACCCGGTATATTCGGCAATTGACTTCGAACGTGGCAAGCGTAGTCTTATGATAAGAACATAAGAAAATGGGAGTCTGCAAAAAGCCGATCGGCCCATACAAGGCAGATCCCTGTCACACCCAACCCCAATTACAAGGCCCAATTATAGGCCCAACTCACTAATACCTTGAGTACTGACCCTACCAAAACGGTCAGAGATTAACACAAGATAAAGGGGGTCTGCTGAGCGCCGATTGGCCCACACCTGGTAGATCCCTCTCACACCCAACCCCTCTCGTCCATATGCCTATCTAATTTTATCTTAAAGCTCCCTATCGTTCTTGATCCCACTATATCACTTGGTAGCCTATTCCACCCATCTACAACTCTGTTACCAAACCAATATTTGCCAATATATTTTCTGAAACGAAATTTATCTAATTTATAACCATTTGTTCGAGTTCTTTCGCTATCACTGAGCTTCAGTACATTTTTCATGTCCCCTTTATTTACCCTACTGAACCACTTGAACACTTCTATCATGTCCCCTCTAGCTCTGCATCTTTCTAACGAATGTAAGCCTAATTTGTTCAACCTTTCTTCACATGGTAGATTTCTAATATTATGAATCATTTTTGTCATTCTTCGCTGTACTCTCTCCAAGGAATCTATATCCATTCTGTAATAAGGACACCAAAATTGGACAGCATATTCCATATGAGGCCTCACTAATGACAAGTAAAGTTTCAAGATAACATCGGCAGTTCTGTTACTCACACTCCTTGAGATGAACCCCAGAATCCTGTTTGCCTTGTTACGTACGCTTATACACTGTTTTCTAGGTTTCAAATCGTTGCTAACAAACACACCCAAATCTTTCTCGCAGTCTGAGTTTTCTAATTCAGCATTAGCTAGTTTATATTTTGCATTAGTATTCGTCTTCCCTATCTTTAATACCTTGCATTTGTCAATGTTAAAATTCATCTGCCAATTTACTGACCATTCGTGTAAGGTATCTAGATCCCTTTGGAGGCACTCTATGTCGCTATCTGAATCTATTGGTCTCCCTATTTTGGTATCGTCTGCAAATTTACTTATCAAACTAGTTATACCTAAATCAAGGTCATTTATGTATATGATAAATAACAGAGGACCCAATACAGATCCCTGGGGGACACCACTCTTGACTGATCCCCACTCTGACTTAGTACCATTTATGCTGACTCTCTGCCTCCTACCAATTAGCCATGACCTAATCCATCCTAACAACGCCCCACCTATTCCATGCGCCTCAACCTTTCTCATCAATCTCTCATGAGGGACTCTGTCGAAAGCTTTACTGAAATCTAAATATATAATATCATATGATTTGTCATTATCTCCTGCTTCATATACCTCTGAGAAAAAAACTAAGCAAATTAGTAAGGCAAGAACGTCCCTGAGTGAATCCATGCTGAGAAGAATTGATTAAGTTAAATGTTTCTAAGTGGTTTCTCATTTTCCTAGCAATAATTGACTCTAGTAGCGTTCCTATTATTGAAGGGAGACTAATGGGACGATAATTTGATGCTATGGATTTATCACCTTTTTTGAAGATCGGAACTACATTTGCAAGATTCCAAGCTTCTGGAACTATACCTGTTTCTAATGACTTGTTAAAAAGAAATGTTAATGGGTAACTTAAAACTCCTTCAGACATATTATGTTCCAGTAAGTCTACGGAGGCGGGAGCCCGGTATCCTTGCCACCGCCTCGCACTACACTCACAACAACACTGCGGCCGTTATAATTATCGGAGGTGGCTGAGGTTGCCACCAACGGTTTTATCGTAAGCTAACTTATCGGACTTACTGAGCTCCATATGACGCACTAGCGTCATATAACTTATTAGAGAGCCATGAAGATAAGTCTATATGACGCACTAGCGTCATATGAGTTTTTGGCGCACTAGGCCATATGACGCGGTAGCGTCATATATGTCTGAGGGAGTTAACCCATCTCTGCATTCTTTTAATACTCTAGCATATACCTCATCAGGACCAGGTGATTTCTGAGGCTTCAGTCTGTCAATTTCCTTAAGCATATCAATTCTACTTATAATAATCGTACTTAACCTATTTTCTATACTATCGCTATATACCTTACTGACTTCTGGAATCTGTACCAAATTTTCATTAGTGAAAACGGATAGAAACTGACTAATTAATGTACTGCACATTTCTAAATAATTTTCTGTCATTTCTCCTATCGAAGTTTTAAGGGGGCCTATTACATTTCTAACTTTAGATTTATAGAGTTAGTAAAAAGCTTTAGGGTTATTTTTTGAGTCGTTGGCTATCCTTATTTCATAATTTCTTTTTGCTGTCCTAATTTCCTTTTTGACCTGTCTTGATAGAGTCTGATAGTAAATAAATAGGTGAGTTTCGCCTTTCTTAATTTTTCTATATATTCCTTTCCTTTTTCCTATAAGATCTATTAGTTTATTATTCATCCATTTTGGTTGGTTCTGTATCGATCTAAATCTTCTTTTGGGGATATATTTATTTTGCGCATTGTGAAGTGAAGAAATAAACTGTTCATATGTAGCTGTCAAGCTTAACTCTGGCTTATCCTGACTTAATTGTTTAACAATAGGGTCCACCCTAAGGCTCTTCTTATCCCACCATAATCGGCTTGTCTGAAATCTGGGATAAGTGACGGATTCTCTTTAGCATTTCCTGTCCATTGTATATTAAAATAAATAGATTTGTGATCACTATTTCCTAGTTGGTCCCCTATCTCAACATTATTTATCATATGTTCATTATTACTGAAAACTAAATCAAGGATATTATAACCTCTAGTCGGCGAGTCAATGAATTGAAATAAAAAACTATCTTGTACCGCCTCAATAAACTCCTCAGAATCTGAGTCGCCGATCTGATGCTGCCAATCTATCTTCGGAAAATTAAAATCCCCCATAATGCAGCACACATTGCTAAACCTTGATGCTATTTTCACTTCCTGCCATAAAGATTTACCTTCATTTCTACTCATATTTGGTGGGTATGATGAAGAGGATCACCAGGGAGAACACAAACATCTTGAAGAAGTAAGTAGTTTATTTGCTTACGTTTCGGAATGAATACATATTCCATCATCAGAGCCTAGAACAACAGAGATAAAGCATCGTATAGTTGTGTGAATACAACGAAATATTTTAATATATATTTATTCGAAGTCAACAAGTGAAAGGAAAAGGAAATGACATGGAGAAAAGAGTGCACAATAAGAAAAATAATGTTAGTGGTCTAAATGTTAAGTTGAAAGTAGATCTTAAACTAACTTAAACTTACAGCTAGCACACCCTAAAGAAAAGGCTTCAATTGCTTCTAAGTTAATTTTACTCATATGTTTCACTCAAAACCGCCTTTAGATCACTTTGTACTACCCAAAAGTTGTTTAGATTCAAGGACACTATTCCACTATACTTACAGTCATCAGTTGTATATTTATTTACGTGTGCTAGCTGTAAGGCAGCATATATAGGCAAAACAAAAAGACATCTAAAATCCCGTATACACGAACACCTATGCCGCTCAGTTCGAACGGGACAACTAATCACGAACCCATCTCACTCAGCTATACGTATTACGCAACCACTCCCACCAACACGACCACCCTTTTACTCAGTCAGACTTCGCAGTTCTTGGTGGTATCAACAACGACACAGACCTTCCCATCATGGAGGCCCTTCACTAGTATAGGCACAACCCTTCCATCAGTGACACGGCATCTTACGACCTATTCTGCTTCCCAAGTTAAGTTCCTGTATGTACTGTACATATTCCCCCCCCCCCCCTTTTGTTTTGTTATAAAGTTTAGCGTTGTCACTTAGGTATTTCCCTTAGTTTAAGATCTACTTTCAACTTAACATTTAGACCACTAACATTATTTGTCTTATTGTGCACTCTTTTTTCATTTTATTTCCTTTTCCTTTCACTTGTTGACTTCGAATAAATAAATATGAAAATATTTCGTTGTATTCACACAACTATACGATGCTGTATCTCTGTTGTTCTAGGCTCTGATGATGGAATATGTATTAATTCCGAAACGTAAGTAAATACACTACTTACTTCTTCAAGATGTTTGTGTTCTCCCTGGTGATCCTCTTCATTATATATATATATATATAGGCTATATATGTATATACAGTATATATACCTGTATATACTGTATATATATATATATATATATATATATATATATATATATATATATATATATTCCGACATACGGAGCCCTGTATGTTTATTTAAGAATTAGAATTAAGAGTTGAAGGAGTGCCAAACTACCCAGCCGGTGAAGCAGACCAGCGAGGGGGAAACCAGCTCGTCCGCATACCAGCAAACAAGCCTTCACACCTGCGTGCGTCATAGGGGACCCTGCAAACTACTTCGATGACCCGACACTATGACGTATGATCGACGCCAGGAGACTCCATTGGACCACGCACCTCTCACGCAACTAGAGGAGCTGTGATTGGGGCGCGCACCATCACCCGCCTCCTGATTCGCTCCTACACCATCATTGTTTAGTATATAAGACCCGAGTAGTGGGCATTCAAATCAGTCTCATTTGGAGTTGGGAAGGTGAACTTGCAGCTGGAGGAAGACGGGGTGAACTATTATAATGGGATTGTGACTGTCAGTCAGATTATATAAGTGTGTGTTAAGTGTGTTCGGTGTAAACACTTACATTATGTTGGTTAGTGAGATATATGATTGGGAATTAACGTTAACGCTACTATTATGTACTTAACTATTTGATTGGGAATTAACGTTAACGCTACTATTATGTACTTAACTATTTTAGTTGACTGACTTGTGGACTAAAGCAACTCTTTAACTCCTAAATGTCGGCGCGCAACATAAGTCGAGTATAATAAATCTGGACTATCTGGCGGCGCGCGACATAGGTCGTGTGGCAATTTCAGCACGTAATGTTGCTGAGAGAGAGAGACAAGTGGTGGCAGGAGAGTAGCGAGTGTATGACTGCTCCAGACCACCGCGGCGAACCTACTGAACGAATCCCACCTCCTCCCTCCCTCTCTCACTCGCTACATACTGAATTGTATGGGGAAAGTACCGAATTACATGCTTTTTGCACTCGTGTTGCGCGGTTGTTGCAAGAAAACTAGCCGTCATAAAAGGATCGTTATGGTGTCATTGGAAAGCTCTGTTTATGCCCTTTCAGGGATAGATACTTGTTTTACGCTCTGGGTCTTATTTAGGCATGAAAATGATCACGTAAACAGCCCTATTTTGGCTAAAAACACCCCGCTGGTGGCTACATATTTTATACCGCCTAGGCCGCTCTTTAGGTGTTAAGTAGTTGGGTTATGATGAAAGTAATACTATTGTTTTATATTAATACTTACGAGTTCTTTAATTTTCTTTTAATTAAGCTTACATTGCTTAACGGTGCTTAGTACGGTGATGCTATTGTCTCTTATTAGTAATATCACCTTAGACTAACATGGCTGTTTTAATGTTACTTCTAGTGATTTCCTAAGCTGAAGAAAATTCTTTTAGCTTCAAAATATTATTTTGCTTTTCATATTATTTGAGTGAGACCTGAATCGAATCTATGAAGCGATCCTGTAACTTAATTTACTCATAATCAAACCTCAATGTTACGTGGTTAAGAAATACATTTAACTAATTATTAAATATATATCTAACTTTTTATGTGACTTTGATATTAATCCTGATGATAATAATAATATAATACTATTAACGTAAGACAAGAACCAAGAATAATTACATTAAATATAAATAAAAGGACATATAAGAAAACTAGCTAATCATTTAAAAAAGGGTAAGAGACAGAAATATTCTTACCTCATTATTTATCTTTCAAGACTTTTTATAGAATTAATAGTCCTTCTTTAGATATAACTTATTCGGTTCATAACCATAGCCTACTAAGCTTCGGTTAAATAATTATTATTTTTAAATACTACATGACTTTAATTAGTTTCAGTATTTTTTCATTAGTAAAGAGTATCAGTCAATAAAGGATACCAAGTCCTAAGATCCAAAAGGAAAGGAAGCAACAACAGGAAATAATGTTATTAGATTTTACTTTTGTTTTGCTTTCAGCTGACTGATACCTTAATATATATCTCTGTGCTATCTAGATTCATCAAGTTAACCACTTGAGGATCAAGATACGTAACAGAAGAGTGGCGACCTCGCCAGGATTCGTTTCATACAGTTTCACTCTGTTTCATTACCGTTTCACTACTTAAAAATCAAATATTAATCATGCCTCATCTAATTAATGACGAAGATGCTCGAGCTTTCATAGAATCAGAACCCACAGCCCCTGATTTTGACTGTCTGTCAAAATCCGAACTGAAAGTGCTTGCCTCGCATCTCCAGTTAACTGTCTCAAACATGTACAAAGTAGAGGTGGCTCAGACCATAAAAACCCACCTGTTCCCTGTAGAAGTCGGGGAGGGTGATGGAGCAGTTGGTGGGATCTCGAGTAAACCTAGCCACCTTGATGAACAATTGCCACCTGGTTTGACCGGTGATCAAATATTCAAACTAGAACAAAGCAGACTAAAAATAGAACTAGCCAGAATAAATGCCGAACAAGCCAGAGCAAATGCCGAAGAAGCCAGCATAAAAGCTAGAGCAACGACCGAACAAGCCGGACTAAATATAGAACTAGCCAGAATAAATGCCGAACAAGCCAGAGCAAATGCCGAAGAAGCCAGCATAAAAGCCAGAGCAACGACCGAACAATGTGAATATCAATATCGTACGGCTCAACTAAATGTCAATACAAATGCTCCCTTAATTGCTCCCCCTCTGGGATTGACTATGACCAGTGTCATTCCACCTTTCACTGAGGATAATGTGCAGGATTTCTTTGTTTTGTTTGAGGAAGTTGCTGGAGGTATGAAGTGGACAAGAGATCAATGGCCTTTTATGTTACAAACCGTTTTGACAGGGCAGGCTCGAGCCACGTATTTGTCAGAAGTAGCAGAGGTTAGGCAGGATTATGACAATCTCAAAGAAGCTATCCTAAAAACCTATCAATTGCAGCCTGAGGCTTACAGGCAATCTTTCCGTAAAAATCAGAAGAAAGTAGAAGAAACCCATAAGGTATTTGCCAGGACCATGACTAAAACTTTCAATCATTGGGTCAAGAGTAAGAAAGTCACAAGCTACAACGATCTGAAGGAGTTGGTCCTGTTAGAAAATTTCCTATGGAAATTTGATTCTTCTGTAGCCTATCATTTGAGGGGAAAAAGGTCTTGGGGAAAAAAGTCTTGCCGACGCCGCTGACATGGCTGACACATACGTGCTCAACAACAAATTTCGTGGAAAGAAGCCCTACGATAATTCTAGTTCTAATTTTAAGTATCTCAGTCACAAATCTGACAGACCCAGTCACAAGCCTGTAACATCTTCTCCAGCTAGCCAAAATAGAATTGTTCCCTCAACTAAAAATACGACTCAGGGCAATGGTAACAGGAGTGGGGCCCAAAGTAATAGTAATGCTCAAAGAGGGAACGTTCCCGTATACCCTAAAGTATGTACTTTTTGTGGCAAGAGAGGCCACCTTGCTTATCAGTGCTGGGCCAAGGAGAGAACAGAGAGATCGGGGCAGACAGTTGCCGCCGTATCTCAAACTCCATATGTTCCCTTAATGCAGGACTCCCGACAGAAGGAGTACCTAGCACCAAAAGTTCCTTTAATACAGGACTCCCGACAGAAGGAGTACCTAACAGCTAACGTAAACCATCTAGACAGGGGTGTAGTAGCATGCGTGGTGCAACCCACTAGGGTTAAGCCAATAATAATGTCACCATCAGTGCAGGACAGTTACCGTCCCTTTATTTCATCTGGCAACGTGAGATTAAATCGTTGTATGCATGAGGTAAAAATTCTGAGAGACACAGGTTCTACTAGCACTCTCATGGTAAATCCTTACACTGAGTGCCCACCTGGCGAACCAGTTGTAATGAGAGGTGCTGGAGGCCAATTTTATGCATACTTGGTAAAAGGCGAAATTGAATGTGAGTTACTACAGGGTGAGGCCACCATAGCTTTGTGTAGGTCTCAAGATATCCCTGTGCCTGGGGTAACACTCCTTTTGGGGAATGATGTAGCAGGTGAGAAGGTCCGACCAGACCCCATTTTGTCACTTTCCCCTTTTAACGAGCCACTAACCGGTGAGCTCGAAGAGGAGATGCCAAGAGTTTTCCCTGTGTGTGCTGTCACACGTTCAATGTCTCAAGTAGCAGTTCCCTCAGACAGAAAAGTACCGAATGTAAGAGTTGATGAAAGAGATGATGAGAGTGTGAATGACGCTCCAACTGTGCCTGATGATGTGACTGAGGTGGATTTATCTGAGACCTTTATGGCTCATCTTGACCCTAACGATGACCATGAAACCCCTCCAAATTGTCCTAGTAGCCTGGTAGAGCTACAGAGAGATGATAGTGAATGCAAGGAGTTAGCTGCCAGGGCCGTGAGTGAAGAGGAATGTGAGAAAAGGAGGGTGATGAATGTTTCTACCTCAAAGGAGGAGTATTGTGGCGTAGATGGAGACAGCCACACAGACCAATCGATGACGGGGCCTGGGACGTCCATCAAGTAGTAGTCCCCAAACCTTGTCGTAGAGATATCTTGGAAATGGCACATTGTATACCATTGGCAGGACACCTAGGTGTGAGAAAAACTCTAGACAGAATCGGAGCCCACTTTTACTGGCCAGGAATGCGTGCAGATGTAGTGGAGTTTTGTAGAGTGTGTCACACTTGCCAGATGACAGGAAAACCCAATCAGAAGGTGCCTGTACATCCTCTGGTGCCCTTGCCCATCTTCGAGAATCCTTTTACTCGGGTGGTAGTGGACATTGTAGGCCCATTGCCTAAGACTTCCCAAGGTAACATTTATTTATTAACTATTATGGACATGGCAACTCGCTACCCAGAGGCTATACCCTTAAGGACTACCTCTGCTCCAACTGTCATCAAGGAACTGCTCAAATTCTTCACCAGAATGGGTTTCCCCCATGAGATGCAAAGTGATCAAGGAACTAATTTTACCTCTAACATTTTTCAGCAGTCCCTGAAGGAGTTGGGTATAGAGCATGTTAAGTCTAGCACCTACCACCCAGAGAGTCAAGGGGTTCTCGAACGGTATCATCAGACATTAAAAGGAATGTTGCGTAAATATTGTACAGAGACTGGAGTTGAGTGGGATAAGGGGGTACCTTTTCTTTTATTTGCAACTCGTGAGGTTCCAACTGAATCCCTGGGTTTTTCCCCTAATGAGCTAGTTTTTGGTCACCAGGTAAGAGGTCCTTTGCAACTATTGCAGGATAGCCTAGTTGGCCAGGAGGGGAACCAAAACCTCCTCAAGTATGTTTCAGATTTCAAAACCCGGCTGAGATCCTCATGTGAGTTTGCAGCTCAAAACTTGACAGTGGCTAAAAGCTCCATGAAGAACTGGTATGACAGAAAAGCCTGTGAGAGGGAGTTTCAGCCTGGTGATGAGGTTTTGGTCCTGCTCCCCCTTTTTGGCCAACCTTTATCTGCCAAGTTCAGGGGCCCATATAAGATCATTCAGAGGGTGAGCATTACCGATTATCTAGTAACTACCCCAGACAGGAGAAAGCCCATGCAAGTATTCCATATAAATATGTTGAAACCCTACCATAGGTCCCCTGATTCCTCTCTTCCAGATTCTCCCACTGTGGCAGTGAATGTCAGGACCTGTGGACAGCCTGGTGCGGACGAAGTCTTCAGTTCTCTTACTGACCCGCAACAGACTGTTCCAGAGCCTGAAGGTATCCATGCAGACTTTGACTTGTCATGTAGCCTATCCAACTTTCAGTATAACTCAGTAGCTTGGGGGGAATTACCATCTAAACTATGTCATCTTCCCTCTGATCAAGCGAACCAACTAATCTCTATTTTATCTCAGTCTCTCAGTGTGTTTCGTGATACTCCAGGGCTCCCTTCTTTGGCCTTGCACGATATCGACGTAGGGGATGCAACTCCCATTAAACTATCCCCCTACCGTGTCTCACCACAACGCAGGAGTATACTGCAGGTCGAGCTTGACTATATGTTATCAAACAAGCTGATCACAAGGGCCTTAAGCCAGTGGAGTAGTCCGGTCATACTTGTGCCAAAGCCAGACGGGAGCCATAGGTTATGTATGGACTATAGGCAAGTTAATGCTGTCACAAAGAACAATACCTACCCACTGCCACGGATCGATGACTGCATTGACCAGATTGGTACAGCCACCTATATTTATCAGCAAGATTTACTTAATGAAGGGATATTGGCAAGTAGCTCTCACCTCTAGAGCGAGGGAAATATCATGCTTTGTAGTCAATAATCAAGCCTTCTGCTGTAACGTAATGCCCTACGGCTTGAAAAACGCTCCAGCTACATTCCAGCGCCTCATGAATTTTGTGACTGAAGGGGTACCTGGATGCGTTGTCTACATCGATGATATTCTTATCTTTTCACAGTCATGGGAGGAGCATCTTTACCAACTTAGATTGCTGTTCTTAAATCTTGCTGATGCCAATCTGGTGGTTAATCTTAAGAAATGCACCTTTGTAAAGAGTACGGTCCAGTATCTAGGATATACGGTTGGTCAGGGGCAGGTTGCTTCTCCTCAAGCAAAGGTAGAGTCTATTCTAGAATTTCTAACTCCTAGCACTAAGAAACATATCCAAAGGTACCTAGGCATGATTGGTTATTATAGGCGTTTCACTTTAAACTTTTCAAAGTTAACAGCTCCCCCGACAGATCTTCTCCGTAAGGATGTGAAGTTTGAGTGGTCATCCGAATGTGAGGAGGCCTTTAATGCTACCAAATATATTTTATCTAGTTATCCTGTACTCCGAGCTCCTGATTTTAACAGATATTTTTCCCTAGCACTGGATGCGAGCAATACCGGGGTTGGTGCAGTATTGCTACAGGAAGACGACTGTGAAGTATTGCATCGTGTGTGCTATTTTAGTAAAAAAATAAATTCTGCTCAACGTAACTATTCAGTCATTGAGATGGAGCTGTTAGCATTAATTTTATCCCTTCAATACTTTGCTGTCTATGTGCAATCTGCCTCTGGTGCCATCACTGTGTATACTGACCATCACCCCTTAACATTTTTGCATAAGTTCCAAAATAAAAACCAACGACTGACCAGGTGGAGTTTGTTGCTGCAGGAATACTCCCTGGATGTCAAACATATTAAGGGGGTCCAGAACGTGCTAGCCGATTGCCTATCACGTATCTATTAAAGATTACATTTACCGGGTTGGCCTCCTACAGCAGTCAGATTCATTTAATGAGAGGATTTTGGCAATTAGCTCTCCCTTGTAGCAAGGTAAATATCATGCTTTAGTAGTGCGCTGTCAGGCCTTCAGCTGTGAGATGCCTTGCAGTTCGAATAGCGCTCCAGCTACGTTCCGGCTATGTTCTGATGTGGTACCTGGAGACGTTGCCTACTTTGGGTGATATCCTTATTATATCCTCATTATAATCTTGCTGTTGCCAATCTGGTGGTGAATCTATTTATGTCTTATGTTTAATATTATGTACTATACTCCTTAAACTCTTTTCTAGGGGGGAGGTCTGACTTACGGAGCCCTGTATGTTTATTTAAGAGTTAGAATTAAGAGTTGAAGGAGTGCCAAACTACCCAGGTGGCGAAGCAGACCAGCGAGGGGGAAACCAGCTCGTCCGCATACCAGCAAACAAGCCTTCACACCTGCGTGCATCATAGGGGACCCTGCAAACTACTTCGATGACCCGACGCTATGACGTATGATCGACGCCAGGAGACTCCATTGGACCACGCACCTCTTACGCAACTAGAGGAGCTGTGATTGGGGCGCGCACCATCACCCGCCTCCTGATTCGTTCCTACACCATCATTGTTTAGTATATAAGACCCGAGTAGTGGGCATTCAAATCAGTCTCATTTGGAGTTGGGAAGGTGAACTTGCAGCTGGAGGAAGACAGGGTGAAGTATTATAATGGGATTGTGACTGTCAGTCAGATTATATAAGTGTGTGTTAAGTGTGTTCGGTGTAAACACTTACGTTATGTTGGTTAGTGAGATATGTGATTGGGAATTAACGTTAACGCTACTATTATGTACTTAACTATTTGATTGGGAATTAACGTTAACGCTTCTATTATGTACTTAACTATTTGATTGGGAATTAACGTTAACGCTACTATTATGTACTTAACTATTTTAGTTGACTGACTTGTGGACTAAAGCAACTCTTTAAGTAGTTGGGTTATGATGAAAGTAATACTATTGTTTTATATTAATACTTACGAGTTCTTTCATTTTCTTTTAATTAAGCTTACATTGCTTAATGGTGCTTAGTACGGTGATGCTATTGTCTCTTATTAGTAATATCGCCTTAGACTAACATGGCTGTTTTAATGTTACTTCTAGTGATTTCCTAAGCTGAAGATTTTTTGTTTAGCTTCAAAATATTATTTTGCTTTTCATATTATTTGAGTGAGACCTGAATCGAATCTATGAAGCGATCCTGTAACTTAATTTACTCATAATCAAACCTCAATGTTACGTGGTTAAGAAATACATTTAACTAATTATTAAATATATATCTAACTTTTTATGTGACTTTAATATTAATCCTGATGATAATAACAATATAATACTATTAACGTAAGACAAGAACCAAGAATAATTACATTAAATATAAATGAAAGGACATTTAAGAAAACTAGCTATTCATTTCAAAAAGGGTAAGATACAGAAATATTCTTACCTCATTATTTATCTGTCAAGACTTTTTATAGAATTAATAGTCCTTCTTTAGATATAACTTATTCGGTTCATAACCATAGCCTACTAAGCTTCGGTTAAATAATAATTCTTTTTAAATACTACATGTCTTTAATTAGTTTCAGTATTTTTTCATAAGTAAAGAGTATCAGTCAATAAAGGATACCAAGTCCTAAGATCCAAAAGGAAAGGAAGCAACAACATGAAATAATTGTATTAGATTTTACTTTTGTTTTGCCTTCAGCTGACTGATACCTTAATATATATCTCTGTGGTATCTAGATTCATCAAGTTAACCACTTGAGGATCAAGATACGTAACAATATATATATATATACAGTATGTATATTGTATTTAATATTTGTGTGATATTACCCAGCCAGGGCTCGAACCCAGGCCAGTAGTGCAGCACTCCAACACCTTAACCACTAAGCCACCGAGGAGCTTAAAAGTATTGGCTTCATTTGGAATCAGATCCCATCCACCACTACCGGCTCCGACTCGTGGTCACGTAGCTCTGCCATACATACTGTACATACACCTCACACACAAACACTAGCAGCTATGTACTAGGATACTAAGCTTGTAATTTGGGGCACATTTAAGGCCTCCCTGAATAAACAAGTAGAGCCCTAATATATTTGTTATGCCAGGTTTTTGCTGGGGTTAACTGGACTATTTAGGTAGGTTCCTACTCGACTGGAGAAGTTGAAACCACATGAACACATGCACAAATATAATAGAGGATAAATATAATACAGAGTACAAACATAGCGTATCTTTGTTGTGCCACGTTATAAAAAAACGTGAGATAATCTGATTGCGATTTCCACCTTAGGAATCAGCGCTATTCAACAACTTTGGTTCCTCTCCGCTGGAAAATGACTAGCCTTAGCTCTATAAACTTCACTCAAGTAATAATGACTAGCCTTAGCTCTATAAACTTCACTCAAGTAATAATCAATGGTCACAAAATACACGATAATGGTTCACAAGTGTTATCCCTTATTAACAGCTAGGGTACATTCTCAATATGTTGTTGATAATAGTATATAGATATCATTCATATAAATATGTTGTTGATAATAGTATATAGATATCATTCATATAAATAGTAATAATGTTACACTAGAACATATGAATAATAATAACACAGAGATGTTAAGTCTCTATCACAATAAGTAGTGTCCTGAAGAGAATAATGAAAAGATCTTAATATGGCTTCACTCAGAGTAAATATTAGTTACTCGATAGCATACACGCGCGGTACTGAAGGTATGTAAATTAGGACACTGCTTGAGCTCAAAACGAATAATAAGTTATGGTAACTTGATCTCGAGATAAAAGTATAATAACACAACGAGTAATATTTATGAATGTAACATCATGAATATTTAGGATTTAGATATTAGTCATGTATGCGTGACTGAACTTCAAAGCGAACAATAAGTTAATGCAACTTGAATAAATCATAGAGCTAGGATGACTCAAAAGGTACACGTATGAATTTTACTTTCATAAAGTGTAATTATAATAATAGTCATACATATGTGACTGAGGAGAAATACTCTGTGAATAAACTATTTATGTTAGTTCTGTACCCAGATAATAAAAATAGCATAGACACTAGGTCTGAATAAGCGTTCACTGGTTTTTACGTGTAAGTGCATTATTTATTCCCGGACAAACATATATATATATTTCCACATAAAGAACACAGGAGACTGTGTTCGAGGAAGTATATAAATATTTACCCCACGATAGATGTGTAACTGTTCTCCCTTAGCAGAGCAACGGATATTAAGTTCCACGGTAGGGTGTAAAAATAAAAAATATTTGTCTTTAACATGTTTGATGTACGGTACATAAATAAAAGGAGATGTGTCGGATGGTTGAAAGCCACAGTTGCTCGCGCGTATGGGGCTAGCAACAAGTATTATGAAAAACATGTATCCATCATATTATTTTCTTTCTCTCACTTCACTCACTCAACCCCGCAATTTACCAGAGGATAACAGGCTTTTCACAATACGTAGACGGAGGTCTTTAACAATATATATATTAAGTAATTAGGGAAGAATGGACAATCTTCTATAATTACGTTAAACTATGAACCTCAACATACCTAAGTTAAACCCTAATTGCAATCATCGTTACCATTACGAAACAAAAGAACACTGAAAGGTTTAGGTAGAGGAAAGGCACTGGTAGAGCGTTTGGCGAGCACATTTCACTTGTCCAAGTTGTCCAATGGTTGATCACAGGGACCTGGAGGTTTCACACACACTCACTAGGTTCGGGCCCAAACAACTTTATGCCCCTGGCTCTATTTTGGTCTTTCTTTCTCTCTATACGACACTCTGGAATACTGTCTGCACTGAACTTGGAGGATGACTTGACTTGATATTTATTCCGACTATCGGTTTGATGCAGGGATACTAATCTAGCATATAGATCAGCATCCAAGCTACTAGATCCACCTGAGGTATTAGAACTTCCTGCATATATACTGTTAAGTCCCCGTATTATTCGAAGTTGATAACTTGTTAGTAGCACAGGAAGTTCTTCACTAGAGGCTTCACCTGACTGATCCCTTTCCATCGTAGGGATCCCGATCTCGTAATCCAAAGTTGGATTTAAGCCAGTAGACTGATTGCTTGATTTAACTCTGTTCAGTGCAGGTAGTAACTCCTTTTTGGTCGGCAAAAGGGGGCTTTGATCTCGGGGTAATTGGGGTGTGTGTGATACCCTGATTTTTAGTTTAGGTATAGAAGGAGTTGCATTAATATTTGTCTGTCTTTGCGACTTGTTCGAGGATGATGCTTGGAGAGTTTTGGTTTTCTTATTTTCCCTAGGTTGGACCTGATGGTTATTTGGGAGCGAGATGTTAATTTGGTGGGTTTTGTTAGAGTTGGGGGTTTCTTCATATTTAGCACTGATGGGAGAAGTTAAATCGAAATGGGCTTGTTTACTTGCGATGCTGTGACTCTCTTCATAATTAGTTTGGTACTCTACTGGGGGGCACTGCATGGGGGTTTTGGTAGTTAATTTGCATACACTCGGGTGCGACACTATTTGTCACTAGTTGGTTTTGGTGGTTGTAGTAGCTCTCCCTGGAACTCCCGGGAATCCCATGCTCTTCGTTTTCTATGAGAGCTGTTCCTGGGGGCGCGTCTTCTGGGGTGGTTGGCTCCCGTTTTCTGACTTGATGTTGATGGTGGTCCTTGGTCCTGGAGGGCCCGGGTTGTAGTTCCAGACTTCGTATGGAAGAAATGCGGCCGATTTGGTCTGTGGTGTTATGTGTAGACGGGAGCAGGTGGCTGGAGATATTTGACATTTCTTGTGCAGAATCCATCATCTTAATCTTATTCAATGTTACTATAATAATTGTACAGAGTTACAGTCAGACATGGATATGGTATATACACAATTTTCCTAGGACGATCGAGGATCCACAATAAGTTCCAGGGGGATGACACTATGCACTTCCGGTGATGATACTAGGCACTTCCGGTGATGTTGCACTTCCGTGGCACTTCCGACGAGGTTCTTGGGCCGTGATGGTGGTCCTGTCGTGTGGTGATGACAGTAGGATGGAAGATGTTGTAGAACACTTGGGTTTTGGGTTTGAATATGTTACGTTCTACCAGTGTTGTACGTAACATATCATTGGATTAACATGAGGAGAAGTTATACCAGTGTTATACTGTCTCTCTCAACTATCCTGACCTTTATAAGAGTTGTTAATCAAGAACCTTTACAGTACTCTTGGGTTTGGGGTCTTAAATTAAGACGATTCTGTTCTGCCAGTGCTATATACATATCGTATCATCAGACTAACGTCAGAGGGTTGGGATGCCTGTGCTCTCCAACTTCTCTTAACTGTCCTGACCTTTATAAGTCTTTCAGGGACTTTAGATGGGTGTGTACTTGGGCCTTTTACGAATACGTGTCTGGGACAGCGTACTATTAAGACTCTATGCAATGTGCCGTTATACCAGTGCTACGGTGTCTCGCGAGCCCTGACTTAGAAAGAAGCCAATTGCCAGTCCGTGAACTTCTAAGATTTATCTACATTGAACTTCATCTGCAAATTTACTGCACATTTCAGTAATGAATCGAAACCTCTTTGGAGAGCTTGAATATCATTATCAGAATTAGTAACTCTACCTATGTTAGTATCATCCGCAAATGTACTGATCTTGCTAGTTATTCCTACATCTAGATCGTCAATCACATGATGAACAGCAGAGAACCCAAAACAGATATCTGTGGGACCTCACTCTTCACTACTCCCCAGTCTGATTATATACTATTTATGCGTACATACAACATCCACCTTTGGCTTTGAATTGAGGATAGATAGAGGGATATAGATAAGGGTTTGTTGTCTGTTGCCTTAGACAACTAAGGTTTGGTGAGAAAAAGTAAGTCACGTTTGGTAGAAGAGAGATGGTGTTCTACAGAGTAACTCTCTCATGCTTGGCTAAGTTTCTTGGAAACCTATTACCAATGTCATTCACCCTCAAGCACTGATTGTACTACCACAAGATAATACACAAACTTTATCACTCTGTTTCAACCCAAAATATCTGCCTCTACATGCAATGTATTATAAATCTAAAGATAGAGCAAGACCCGTAATATTATATAACTGGAAAAAAATCCCATGAGATCAAATTATATATAAGAAATATTTAATCGTTTTGCCAGTTTACACCGTAATCATTTCAATTTAAATTGAGCAATAAACAAAATATATATGAAATTAGAAGCATTTTTCACACGCATTCCAAATGTGTCATCAGAATATATATTATTTAAGTTGTTTTAATATAAATAACATAAACATCGGTACATGGTGAATACAAATTATGTATGAACAACCAAAATATTAGTTCTACATTAAAGAATTACGTTTAGTATAATGTTATATATCAATAAAAAGAAGAAAGGCATATCTACATTATACTAGTATCAAAACACCTGAAAACAAATTAAATCAGGATTGATACAACTGATTCCTACTATTTTGTTTGTTTTTCCAACAACTTTCAAATTCACACTGTCATAAATAAACAATTCCAGCAATGTCAATAGTTTTTTTTATGAGAAATGCCAATTATTTTTCAAATACTTTTAAAAAATGTAATCAGAATTTGACCATCATTAATAGTTTTAATTATATGAATATAATAGTACAAACATATACCTTCACCGTTCTCGGACTCGCACTCGTATTCACTAGTGTATGTAATGATAGATTTATTTCCTTCTAAGATGTTTTAGAGCTATAAATTATAGTGATACATATAGCTCATGGTATGAAAATGAGAATTTAACAGACCCAAAGTCCCTACTCCTAACATTTGATTGTACACAAATATTTATTAACCCATTGGCTACGAGAGACGTTCCAGAACGCCATGGCAATTTACAGCAATTTACAGGCTTTTAAAGCCTCTAGAAGCCTGTAGAATCGAGTGCAAGGGAGCAGGGGCATGACAGGCCACACGTCCTTCCTCCAGCCAGCCGGCCGCGGCACTGAGGACTCTGAGCCTTACTCTCCCAGGATATGCAGTGCTGCCAAAGGCAAATGTAGCGCGACATTAGCAATAATTGCTCATTTTAGCGAATGTCTATATGGTAGCGCTACGGGTGAAGCCCGCGAGCTACGAACCTCGTTTTGGTGTCATTTTGAAGCTATTATCTTATAATTTTTGGCTGAATACATTTAATTTTATTCAGACACTTGCCTAATTAATCAGGAGTGCCTGAATGAGCCCTAATATGGCGGAAATAGGCGGAAATATGCACACAGCCAATGTGTTAATAGGCTTTTGTCGGTCATGAAAAATAATACTTATAATGGTTATGTATTCAAAAGAGTTATGTGGTACATGAATATTAGCGAATACTATATATATATATATATATAAAACTATTCTAAGATATACAACCCTATCAAATATTTTGTTGTACTCTAACCCGTAATCCAGGCGAAATATCTGACATGTTTAAAGGGACAGCCAAGTACACTGCTTCGTCTGCCTGCCAGATAAAGACTGAGGACTCTCGCTCTACCTATCGATTGGGAAGGGTTAGGTTGACTGAGAGCAGTGTTGCCAAGGGTCTAATTCATCTTGGTACTACCAAATCTTATTGTAGCCCATTTTATATCCAATTTGAGTATTCAGTTTTCATTCACTTGATTTTTAACTCATAAACGGCAACCGTCTTCAATAGAGGATTTTCTGGTGCACTGCGACCGTCCTCAATAGATCCAGAGCATAACAAAAAACTTTTAATATACCCCAGTGGCACTCAAAACAAAGCAATTTGTGATTAGGTGAGATAATTCCATTCCATTACTTGCCACCACTCCTACATAATGTATATGTCGCAACCCCTAGCTCCTTCCCCACCCTCCTCCTCAATTATTAGCTATTTTTCCTCTTATTCCCCCTTATATCGGGTAATTTTTGGCTCGAATTTCCCTCACACGGTCTCTTTAACACAGGCGAGGCAGCTAGAGATCCTTGCAACAGAGAGACTTCTAGTGTAAAGCCTCATTGTCGCTCTACAGCTTGGAGAGGGAGCCTATACGCCGCCCAGGCTCTCGCCTCATGATACGACCGGGCGGCATTATGCTATTCCCACTTCTTTTATTGCCCTTAAATGTTCATATGTTCATATTAACCCGAGAACGACGCGCTATTGGTAGTGCACACCTTACCGCCAGGCGGCGATATTAGGCTTCATTCTCGCCTAAAATCGTAATTTTACGATAAATATCGTTATTACTTATTCTTATGCGCCTATTTTATGTTTACTATGAAGATACTCCCCCAGACATATATGACGCGATCGCGTCATATGGACTAGTGAACCAAAAACTCATATGACGCGATCGCGTCATATGGACTTATCTCTATACCTCTCCAATAAGTTTATGACTCAATTTTGCGTCATATGAGCTCAGTAAGTTCGATAAGTTACCATACGATAAAACCGTTGGTGGCAACCTCAGCCTCCTCCGATAATTCTAACGGCCACAGTGTTGTTGTGAGTGTAGTGCGAGGCAGTGGCAATGATCCTGGGGCTCCCGCCTCCTCGGACTTATTGGAACATAATATGTCGGAGGGAGTTAACATGTAACAGCAATATAACAAGTGGAAATAGTATTTGGGGGGTGAAAAAGACAAATGATTGCCCACCCTCCAGTCATGAAGTGTGAGGCGAACAAGACGTATACCCTCTCTCTCCGAGGCCTGAAGGCAGACTGAGGCCTCTCTTTCACTTACTTTCTCTCCCCACGCACTCGATATGTGCAGGACAACACCTTGGAACTGGGTTGGAGATATTGGCTCGATAAATAAACCGATAAATAAGGAAATAAGAGGAAAAATAGGTGATATTGAAGGGGGTGGGTGGGAGAAGGAGGGAGTTTTAACACATGTGAAGGAGTGATAGGAGGTATGGAGGGGAATTATCTCACTTAATCACATATTCCTTTGTTTTAAGTGCTACTGGGGCCTTTTAAAAGTATTTTTTTAGGCCTTGGATCTTTAGAGGTTCGTCCTTTTTTAACCACCAAAACCTCTTAAAAGTCTTCTCGCCTTTCTCGGGTTAAAAGCAAAATAGGCGAATAGCAATAAGTAATAATTATATATATGGTACTATGACGATTTTAGTCTGAATAGAACCAAATACCTTCGTTTGGCGGGAGGGTTTGAACTACCATAGCTTCACAGTTTACGAGTTAATGTATCCAATACGCTCATTGCGTATCTGTGCAGATAGAGCCACCCTTCCTGGATATGCTAATCATGATTCCAAGCCTGAGAGGGTTAAGTACTCATATTGTACGTGTTTATTTATTTCATTGGCAAAAAAATGCTGTTAATGATGTAAAAATGGCAGTGGTATGAAACATAGAAAATGTGTTTCATATTTGTCCTATAAGCATCAGGAATTTAGCTGCCAAGCCATTACATTTTCCGCCATCTGAAAACATATCAACAATCATTTCTATCCCTCCTTAAACACACCATGTAAGACACAACAAGAAAAATGTGTTGTGTGTATTAATACACTGTATGTGATTACTTTGTTTTGTGGTGTGCTTATATTGTATGGTTGTGTGGGTCTATATTATAATGTGTTGTGTGTATTAATACACTGTATATGATTACTTTGTTTTGTGGTGTGCTTATATTGTATGGTTGTGTGGGTCTATATTATAATGTGTTGTGTGTATTAATACATTGTATATGATTACTTTGTTTTATGGTGTGCTTATATTGTATGGTTGTGTGGGTCTATATTATAATGTGTTGTGTGTATTAATACACTGTATATGATTACTTTGTTTTGTGGTGTGCTTAAATTGTATGGTTGTGTGGGTCTATATTATAATCAGTATACGGGTAAATGTTGATGTTTGTGGATGTGTGTAAATTACATGTGTGTGGATGTACAGTCACGATCATTAATACGGCTATATATTTTTAAAGCTATCTCGGGCTTAACTGAATCTCCATATTAATTTTTGACCTACTACTTGAAATATTGGAGGCTTGTTTTAGAAAGTTTGAGACTTCATAATGTATTAGAATTAATGAGCGTGACTGTAAAAGATTTAGAATTGTGCATATACATACTGGAGTATGAATATGATTTCCAGAAATGCATGTAGTCAGGCTACAAAGGGGTTATACCCTACATTGGCTGATAAAAAAAAAATCTTTTTTTGCTGGAGCCTACATCCTTAGGGTTTCTGTAATTGTTATCAAGTGGATATTGAGAGGATTTCCTTGAGCAATACATTGGGACAAGGGCAGGGGTTCTGTCTTTAGGCAATCCCGCCCAATGGTAACCACCAGATGACCATGTACAGCGTTTTCTCTGAATGCTTTCTCTGTCAGTGGAAAATACCAGAGTTAGGGGGATCGATACAGTTCCGTCTCATCTTGTTCTACCATACTTTGACCCATGATGCATTAAGATATTGACTGTCACTCATATTGTAGCAAGCCAAGATGAAGGACTCACCCTCTGCAAACAGCTTGAAACATTGCTTGATGGGCAGCATGCTGTCGCTGAACACTTTGAACTCCATCACACCACTTGCCCTGCTCTCAGAACCTTTAGCATGATGCCCTTTCCAATACCATAGTGACTAGTGACCATGCATGCTGCACGAGTAAGCCGAGAATGATGAAGCTTTTCTGCACTGTAGCATATATACAGTTGTTTAAGATGCACTATAATGTTTGTAGGTGGGTACCCTGCACCTAACCTCAGCTGGTCTAAGGTTTGAGTATACTGTATAGTTCATCAACATTTAAAATTTAACTGCGCTAACATACACATCATTGAAGACAAAAGTTCACCACGATATTAGCCAAGCGGTCTGGAGGGATTTACACTGCATAATAGTATTAGTCTTGATCATTATATTTGTAATAGTTATTTAATCAATTCAGCATAGTTTCCAGTTCAGTTCCACAGGTGATGTATTTTCTAGGTTCACGGAATGTTATTTCAGTTGAGTTTGTGGTTAATAGGCTTCACTTCACTTCACTTGCTGTTTGTAATAGTGTTTGTTCACTTGCACTTATTTAACTTAGATTGTCACTTGATCAACAATGAAATATAAAATATAAGATGATAGGGCGAGGGTGATAAGGGTGAGAGTCCACACATCAACTTTGGCTGCTACCGGAGCGACAAGGACATGTTTTCACCCCAAGATGTCGAGCGGTCAAGTATTTGGAGAATACATGGAGAATTAGTTGAAGGGTGTGAACTAGTGAGTCATATAAGTGGGACAATTGTGTGTCAGTGAATAAGAGAGGAAGAGCTCTTCTTTGTAATTCTCCATCTTTACGAATGAGCTTTTCTGTCAAATGAATATTATTTGTTTTCTAACTGCGACATTCTAAGGAATACATAAATGTCGAATCAAATGTAAGGGTATGCCTAATAAAAGTGTTGAAACCCTTACATTATAAGTAAGTCCTCAGAGAGTTAACCTGCTATACCGGTACGTATTGTAAACTTTCCCTTTGACACCAATAATACAATGTGTTTTCTGTAGAGAGAGATAGAGAGAGACCCCATCATCGGTATTGGTATCTCCTCATGTTTTAAAAGCATACATAATTACATACTGTATATTTGTTAAATGTTAGACGCTATTATCCTCAGAAACTTTTTGCAGTATATCTATTTATGTCGAAGCTTATATGTTATAGTGGTGTAACTCCTCATCACTATTTAATTATCTATGAATTCAACAAGGAAATTTATTTCATATCACGGCATTAACTTTAAGAGGGCCTTCCCAAACTATGCAATCGTTGGGTGGAAACTAAAATATACCTAAGACATTATAGTCAATTAACTTCATTATACTGTGTTACACTGTTAGAAAATATACCTAAGGCATTATAGTCAATTAACTTCATTATACTGTGTTACACTGTTAGAAAATATACCTAAGGCATTATAGTCAATTAACTTCATTATACTGTGTTACACTGTTAGAAAATATACCTAAGGCATTATAGTCAATTAACTTCATTATACTGTGTTACACTGTTAGAAAATATACCTAAGGCATTATAGTCAATTAACTTCATTATACTGTGTTACACTGTTAGAAAATATACCTAAGGCATTATAGTCAATTAACTTCATTTTCATTATACTGTGTTACACTGTTAGAAAATATACCTAAGGCATTATAGTCAATTAACTTCATTATACTGTGTTACACTGTTAGAAAATATACCTAAGGCATTATAGTCAATTAACTTCATTATACTGTGTTACACTGTTAGAAAATATACCTAAGGCATTATAGTCAATTAACTTCATTATACTGTGTTACACTGTTAGAAAATATACCTAAGGCATTATAGTCAATTAACTTCATTATACTGTGTTACACTGTTAGAAAATATACCTAAGGCATTATAGTCAATTAACTTCATTATACTGTGTTACACTGTTAGAAAATATACCTAAGGCATTATAGTCAATTAACTTCATTATACTGTGTTACACTGTTAGAAAATATACCTAAGGCATTATAGTCAATTAACTTCATTATACTGTGTTACACTGTTAGAAAATATACCTAAGGCATTATAGTCAATTAACTTCATTATACTGTGTTACACTGTTAGAAAATATACCTAAGGCATTATAGTCAATTAACTTCATTATACTGTGTTACACTGTTAGCAAATATACCTAAGGCATTATAGTCAATTAACTTCATTATACTGTGTTACACTGTTAGAAAATATACCTAAGGCATTATAGTCAATTAACTTCATTATACTGTGTTACACTGTTAGAACATATACCTAAGGCATTATAGTCAATTAACTTCATTATACTGTGTTACACTGTTAGAAAATATACCTAAGGCATTATAGTCAATTAACTTCATTATACTGTGTTGCACTGTTAGAAAATACGAATACCTACGGTAATACACCCGACAGCACTATTGTCAGCATTATAAAATAAGACACAAACTTAACTAACTGTCGATATTACTATTTATCTACAAACCTACTATGTTTATATTACTATTTATCTACAAACCTACTATGTTTATATTACTATTTATCTACAAACCTACTATGTTTATATTACTATTTATCTACAAACCTACTATGTTTATATTACTATTTTTCTACAAACCTACTATGTTTATATTACTATTTATCTACAAACCTACTATGTTTATATTACTATTTATCTACAAACCTACTATGTTTATATTACTATTTATCTACAAACCTACTATGTTTATATTACTATTTATCTACAAACCTACTATGTTTATATTACTATTTATCTACAAACCTACTATGTTTATATTACTATTTATCTACAAACCTACTATGTTTATATTACTATTTATCTACAAACCTACTGTTTTTATATATTGTAGGTAAAATATAGCTAAGATACCAGAAGAATGATTGTTTAAAGTTGTAAGTTGTGTTGTATACAAAATGTCAATACATGTTTTACAGAATAATGCAGGAACATGGATTTTTCACGAAATGCATGATATGCTGAAGTTATGTGCTCCTTGCATATGAACTTGGCTGCTTTTTACACTCTTCATCTGACTGTGACTCATGACTTCACTGTCTTCTTTAGAACATTATATATGTTCTTCATTATTCAGCCTCAAGGGGCACTCTACCAAATACTGCAAACACCTATCACTCATAAATTTAAAGTGAGAAATTGTTGACCAGTTATGTGAACGGAGTATAGAATAGGATTGTGATTGTTAAGAGTGACCCTAGTGCTAAACTACCGCAAAATATGTGTTACCAAATGTTAAGGTAGCCTAGATATGTTATGATCAAATAATTGTCTTGATTGTTGTGTAATCTTTTCAATTCAGCTTGTGTACATTGTATTATTCTGGGTTGCAATATAAAACATGCAGAAGCAATGACGAATCTGGTACACATAATCAGTGCAATAATCGTGTTACACTATTTCATGTTTTGTGTGGTGGTGAGATTAATAAAAATAATATTATATCAGGCAGTAACAAGTGCAGTAAGTAAATAAATATTCGGAAACAAATCTTATATTAGTGGAAAATGTTATGACATGTTCAAAATAATGCTATTAACCTGGTAAGCGCGAGCTATATGTAGTAAAATCGTCATTGTACGATAAATATCGTTATTACTTATTCATATGCGCCTATTTTACGTTTAATATGAAGATATTAACATGTAACAGCAATAAAATAACTGGAAATAGTGTTTAGAAGTCACTTTAGAGGGTCAAAATCGTGAATTAATGCCGACCATTCATTCATGAAATGTGAGACAGACGCGACGTACACCCTCTCTCTCTCAAGTCTAGAAGCAGACTGATTCTCTCTCTCATTTTCTCACACAACACGCACTCAGTAGGCATATGACCACGCCTTAGAACCTGATTGGAGATGTTGGCACGGTAAGTAAACCAATAAACAAGGGAATAAGAGGAAAAATAGGTGATAATTGAAGGGGGGAAGGAGGGGGTTTTGACACATGTGGAGGAGTGATAGCTGTTATGGAAGGGAATGATCTCACTTAAGCACCTATTTTTTTGTTTTAGGTGCTACTGGGACCTTTTAAAAGGCTTTTTTTTAGGCCTTACCTCTTAACTCCCTCCGTCATATTATGTTCCAATAAGTCCGAGGAGGCGGACGACACTTTATTATTGTCACTGTACCCCACAACTGTCAAACCCTCACTGCGGGACCGTTAGAAGTCGGAGAAACTTGGAGTTGCCACCAATCGACAGATTTTCATCTAACTTACCTAACTTACTGAGCTCAATATGACGCTAGAGCGTCATATAACTTATTAAGAGAAGTTCATATAACGCTCTAGCGTCATATGAGTTTTTTGGCATAAGTTCCATATGACGCTCTAGCGTCATATGAGTCGTTCCCGGGTTAAGATGTGTGCCATATTTGCTACAGTTTGTGTTCTATATTGCACAGATGACACTTTTATTGTAGACCTAATATGTATATAATTATCTCACGTGATCAGTTTTGTTAGGATTGTATTATTCTAAAGCATTGTTGAGAGAAATAACAATAAGTATGTGTGCCTGTGCGTGTGTGTGTGTGTGTGCGTGTGCCCAGTTTCAATCTTGCAGGATGCAACATATTATGTGATGCTAGTTGCTGAATTATGCTCTCTCTCTCTCTCTCTCTTGTTAAGGGCCTTGTTACAAGCTTAGCCATTCTCGGTAATTACTCTTGTAAAAAATAAATGTAGTTGTAAGGAAAATTCTTCTATACTCTAATTCTACACAACTTCCGCCGTGTGTACTCAGATTCAAGTACTTGCATTTCGTTTTCTTATATTCTCGAAATTCATAAAGATACTCCTACAGTATGTTCTCAAAAATTATTATGTTTGATGCATAGTATTGTTGTCATCCCCAGACTTTTAGATATACTAATGATGTCATAATCTCTCCTGCTACTGTAAATTAATTTAATTCAGGTAATAATAATAATAATAATAATAATAATAATAATAATAATAATATTTGTATCATACTAGACTCCACCAGTAACAACCCTGCTAACTACCAAAGACAACGAAGGGAATAGTGTCCTCTGCCAGCCAACCCAGGAAAAAATTAGGGTCACCTCTAGCTGCCTCACCACTATTAACTAACCCTTTACCTGAATACCCAGTGACCGAAGGGCCTAAGTCCAACCCCATCCTTAGGGTACCTGTGGCCCTTCTTCCCCGGAAGCTAACTCCCAGAAGGAGAGACCAAAAAAGAATACAGGGGAGATTGTTCAGCAGTTTCCCAGCTCCAGCGCTACCTCAGTCTGTAAGGCTATCGCTATCTCAGGATAGCAGTTGTTATTCACTACCTCAGGTGTCTCAACCACTATCACCACCTCAGGATACTGGACCAATAACGCTATCTCAGGAGATTGGAGCAGTATCGCTACCTCAGTGTACTGCAGCAGTATTGTTACATCAGGATACTGATGAGATTATTATAGCTAGAATGAAAGGAAATACACATCCTCATATCCTCAGGGACAAAATTAGTTGAGAATATTGTTCTGTAATATGTACATTTCTTTACCAGTAATGTGTTAAATCGTTATACATATTTACTGTATAATTATACAGTATACTAACATTTTCAAAGCATTTCTAGAAACTATTCTGTTTAACATTATCTGTTTTTATGCAGCTTAGGAAGATTTCAAAGAATCAAAGTGGTAAAAACACTCCCATAAGTTCTTCTTAAACCGAATAAATTAGTCTATTAATAGCCAGAATAAAATACCGAGTAAGATTCGTACGGGATTAAAGTGTTAGTCTCACATTTCATGGTACAGTCAACTTGTTTAATTGGGAGAATCTCAGTAATTTTAATTATGCAATTGATATTTGTTTTCAGGTTGCTCTAGGAAATTATATCTCTTACATCTTATAATTATTCACCCTCTTCTATTTGATGTATTGCAAATTATGTATTAACGTTTAAAGGTGGGGGTGCATGGGTTGAGATAAACATGGAATGATAATCGCCAAGCTGTACATAATTATCTTGCAAAATGCAATGGCACTGAAATAATTATTAACAATGGTATAACAGATTTTGTGGATCGTCTATACCGGGCCTGTGACGTCACAGGAGTAAGTCCACCATCCGGCCCACGATGAGGATACTGATGTGACGTCACTATGACGTCACAGGCCCGGTATAGACGATCCGCAAAATCCTTTATACCATTGTTAGTAATTATTTGAGTGACATTGCATTTTGCAAGATAATTATATGCAGGTTGGCAATTATTTGTCCATGTTTACCTCAACCCATGCACCCCCACCTTTAAGCTTCTAATAAGCCTAAATATGTTTTTGACACTCTGCAAATTAAACAAGTTGTTTGTATACACTAATATACCAGCCAACATTAGGGCAGTGCAGTTGCCAGCCACTTGACACCCACCAGGAGTATTCTCATCCACACTTTCTTGGGAGGTCATGCAGTGGACCACAATGCCCTGAGCAACGTCTCTCTTCAATCCGCCAAACATCCTCAATACTCTTGGCCCTGTGCCATAGATGTCCTTGCGACTTTAGCTGCTCACTTTAGCCACCAAGCCTCCTACCCAGTTAGCCCGCGAGTCTAGGTTAACTCCTGAGCCTAGTCAAATAGTCTATGAGCCGAGCTTCTGAAGTCATAAAAAACCCAAGCAGGGGATTGGCCATTGCAGATACCAAGATAGGAAACCCAGAAACCTCTGAATAGATCGAAGGAACAATCTCAGTTGTTGTTTGATACCTCCCCAGCCAACAACCCTCTCCCTCTTCTCCTACCCTCCACCTTCAGCAGGCCTCTCTCCCTAACTCCCCACCACTGAGCCCCCAGTCTTCCACGACATCCGCTACCAAGGTTGAAGAAGAAATATTGTTTCTATTAGTATAGACCTCCACCCACACTGTCCATCCCCTCCTGTTCGAAGAGATGAGAGACCTAAGGCGGCTGATTGACCCATATCTTGATTCTTACTTCATGCAACTGCAAGAAGAGTGAACAGTCAACCAGACAAATACCCTGTGAGAATGACAAAATGATGAGGTCAAAGCCCAACGAGAAGAAGATAACCTTAGGACATAAGGAGGCTTCGTCCCCAGTGATTGCTATATGTGGAGAAACGAAGTCGACACGAGTACATCGAACCCTCTGCAGAAAAGAGCACAGGTATTCCTGCTTTTTAACCGTAGGAAACTGAAGTAGACCTAGAAATATGGTTGGCCCATGAGCATACGACGCCCCAGCAAGATGTCCCCCCAAGAGGATCAATGGCCAGCTCTCCCTGGACCAGCAAGAAAGCTGCTCCAGGACCCTAGAATTGCAACGGTTCAACCAACATGTGAGTACCAAACCTAGAATATCATGCCTAGCCAGCATATGGTCACGGTGGCCCAGCGCGCTTAGTCACTGTATTGTGAGCAGTAGCTATGGTGTAAGGGGCTCGATCCCACATGCCGGCAGGGGAAATTCTCTCAAAATCTTTTCATTACCGAGAAAACTAGGTCTGGACGGACCATCTTGGGGGACCCACAATTAAGTCTCCTGCCCATGTCTTACTGCCTCAGGGGTATGTAGAAGTATATACAATATATATATATATATATATATATATATATATATATATATATATATATATATATATATATATATATATATATATATACAGTATATACAGTATATATATATACATCTTATACAACCACGATGTTCCACCTTACTGGGCTCCACATCTTTATACTTTTAATCGCCTCTTCTGACGCACCATCAGCCAATGGTCCCCAGCGTCCCAGGAGAAAGCTTACCGAGTCAGTGATAACCGCAATTACCCCTTTACCCTTCACATACTAATCCAAGCCATAATAACCCCTGTGTTGCCGCCATGCAGCTATGATATTACTTGTGTGATTAAACATTTATTCGGAAGCGATTCTGGGCATTGGTAGCCTAAGTCCCCGCCAAGAAGAATCTAATTATAAAGTATTCAAGTATTCCCCAATCGAAGCGTTCTGTTGATTGGGTACATTTATTCATAGTTTAGAGTCAGAGTGATATTACCATAGTGTACATACCTATAGTGCATAGCAGGGAAATTAGAGTATAGGTGTGCCCTAGTCGTTTGATAAGATTATTGACTTCTGACAATAAAATATCAGCAAGTGTGTGTATATTTAGGGGAGGTGTGGTGGAGTGGTCTTGCCACTGGCCTGGTAATCCAAAGGTCCCGGGTTCAAATCCCGATGTATCAATGGGAAGATATTATTGGGATGGAATTTGTGCTGTACCTAGTATCAGTGCATTAATACAAAGCCCACCGAAACGTCAATAAAATACCCTCATTGTTCCCTGATTAAATAGCACTGTATGAATATTCCCATATTTAAAATATGCTATAGGGGTGCAATGCCTGGTGAGTTATCTGCTCAACAGGTGGCGTTGTGTGTGTGTATGTGTGAGAGTCCGAGTGTAGGTGGTGAGACAGTGAAGCACGGGAACGAGGTGGCTTCAGAGATGGGGTCGTTTCGGGCCATGAGTGAGCACCGTGCCTCATGTGAAGGCAAGATGGCAGGTGCTCGTTGTACTCTACGTGCTTCACATGTCTCACTCCCTAGACTGGAACAACACCTCACGGGCTTCACTGTTCATTGTAAAGCGGTGAATGTTAAGGCTCTCAGCCTATGCCCGAGAGGAAGTAAGTTGGAATATAGAAAAAAAAAAAAAAAAAAAAAATATATATATATAATCCAAGTCTTACCTAGTCGCCCCGAGTTCACGTGGAGTGACTGCACCATTGATATAACTTGCCACAGATAATTGACCCGAGATTGCACGTGTACCTGTGTTCCCTTCCCTGAATATCAACGATAATTATAATAAGAAGTTAGGCATCGTTGAATCATAATTGCCAATTCTAGGTTGCTTATTTTAATATCTTGTCCAATTACATATTAACCAGGGGATATTGCATGGGTAAGTTACGTACAATGTTTGTGTTATTATTAGTCCATATTCGAGTTCAGAAGATATTCATATTTCGGAATATTCCCTCTTCATATATCCCTCATAATTATTGCAACTTGGAATACTGTAGAGGGAAAAGGTCTACCTCCCATTCAGTATGCTAATAAGTTTGAAGCCATGATCCTGAGGCTCTGGTTATTTCAAATGGTTATATCATCCGGGAAGGCCAGTGTTCATCAGTGGAGAACTATGTGTTGAATACCACCACTAGGTTGTCTATTTATTGTATCATTAAGACCGAGGTATAGGTGTTATATGTGCATATATAGATAGATCTATATATGTATTTGTATGTGAATTGATATGTAGTTTGTTTATGTTGTAATGTGTATTTGTGTGCTCCCAAATGGCCAAGGTAAAAAGTAATGCAATTCTAAGTCATACACATGGAGAACGATTTAAATTACTTCACCCTGTGCCTTGCTGCCTCAACCAGATATAAATGAATTCTCACTACCCATTTTACCTTCGCTAACAGTTAATTTAGTGCGGTACAGCATCTTGTCACATTTCCCATTCCCCTCGATAAGCACTATTCTGCAAATTAAGGATTTACCCATTTGAGTGTTCTGCTCGCTAAAACCTTCCTGTCCAGATGTTCCATTGTTCTTATCATATTCATTTGTGTGCACCTTCCCATACATATATTGTGTGCGTGGGAGGACCACCACAGGTGGCCAGACAGGCAGTCACCGCTAATCCCCTAATGAGAGTTGTAGTCAATACTTTTGTCCAGTAACCATTACTCGTAACTTTGCAAATACACATATTTTGTTGTGTGTATCTTAGCATTGGCTATAACATTATACGAAAAGTCTTTATATATTGCTATCTATATAAAGTCCCATCATATCAGGAGAAATACTTGATCTGTTCCATACTGCATCTAGTGAGTCAATAAAGGCTGTGAACTGTTATTATTGTTTGATGTCTAATATCCTCTCTTTTGCATGACAATTCCTAGCTGACTTCATTACGAACCCATATATATATATGCCAAAATCCGGGGGCGAGAAGGCCCGCGCCAATGTTTATGTCGGAAACTGACCCACCCTCTAAAAATATGGAAAATCTGGCAACTTTTGGTGATAAATAGCTAGTCAGACAGATCTGGCCCTCAGAACTGTGCAACGCTGGACCAAAAAGCTACAAGATGGCCTTGCCCAGTACTCGGCGGCTCATGCGAAGATTCCTGGCAGGTCACATTAAACATCTAAGCGTACTCTGACAGTGATGAAACATCAAAATAGACTTGACCCATGACTCACAGCAAAGCAACTGAAGGCCAAGAACCCAGATCTGCTTGGTGGAGTGTCAGTTAGAACTATGCAGCGCTTAATATGGGAGAAACTAAATTATCGTTCATGACGTCCGTGAAAGAAGCCGCCCAGAACCCTATGACAAGTGACAAATCGGAACCAATTTTGCAAGAAATACAGTATTTGCAATGGATTGTTGCCTCATAGAAGAAAGTGCTGTGGAGTGATGAAGCCACAAGTAACATGGGTGACAATGTGTAAATGAGCAAGGGTGCCAACATGTACAACAAGAAGTACGTTCACCATACCACTATATTCCCAAATTCAGGATGGTGTGTGGATGTTTTGGATATCATGGTATATGGGATTTAGTGTTCTTGCCTAAAAACATTGCAGTGAACCGTTACAAGTACCTGAAGATTTTCTGTCACCATTTACCAAGTTAATTTCATAAGTGCAAGGCTATTGTGTTTATGCAACATGGTGCTCCATGTCATAGCGCGAAATATGTGTTGGACTGGTTCAATGACTGCAATGTACACTACTTCAAGGACTGGCCGGGCAACTCTCCAGACTTAATTAAACCAGAACCATGCCTGCCTCTGTTCCAAGGCATCTGAGGGCTTGTCTGAAGGCTTAGCTAAGGGGTGGCATACACAATATTGAGAGGTCGTAAGTACCTATAATAATGATTTATTTATCATTTATTTTATTTATGATTATTTCCCATGCAGTACATATACAATAGCCTTGGCAGGCAGGCCGCGCCAATGTTTTTGGCGCATTTATATATATATACTGGTATACAGTATATATACTGAATATATATCTATATATATATAGATACAGTATATCTATCTATCTATCTATATGCTCAGGCCCAATCCCCATTATGGGGGTAGCCGACTCAAGACAGAGCAAGAACAGGGAAAAAAACAAAAACATCATAAAACACCGAATAAACACAGATAAAAAACACAAATTCACACACATCTAGGTCACTCAGGAGAAGACCCAGAGACCAGGGTCACCCAGGTTACTCCAGCACTCCCCCGGCCCCCGACCACCCGGAGAGGTTCCGATCTCGGCAGGCAGACATGCAGCGGAGCTAAAGCCACAAGCCCTCCCACCACACTTCCAGGCGCACCCTTCATATTAATCGTCTCCCCGGGCCAGGCGGCTGATGGACTATTATCTAGTCCAACTTGCACCCGACCCCTTACTCCAAATGACCACGTGTTCACTCAACTATTCACAAGCATTCTCCATTCACTCCTGTCCACCACCACTTCCCCTGCCTGATCTATAGTCATTCCTCTATCATCCAAAGCTTTTCTTACACAGTCTCTCCATCTCAATGGGGGTCTTCCTGCCCTTCTATCTCCCCTTGTACCTGACTCACATATTCTCTGTGTAAGCCTTTCATCTCCCATTCGTTCAACATGACCATACGGGTATATATATATATATATATATATATATACATATATATATTTTTTTGTATATGAGGAAGACGAAAGGCAAAGCCGCTTGCAACAATGGCCCCCGACAAGGATGAAAGAGTGATAGAGCCAAATTATGGGTGGTTGGTGGTCATCCACAAAAAATAGTTTTTTGGTGTATTGAAAAGTAGTGTGATGTGCTTCTTTCGTGTAATGAAATCAACAGGAGGAGAAGATGTTTGTTAAAGCTAGCTGAATTACTCTGTTTAGGTAAGACAGAATCAGAAACAGTAAGGGAGGCCTGACAAATGAAACAGTGGTTCCAGCAACTCTTTATCACTTGAGGCCTCCCTTAGGTATTGCCCGGCTCGATTAGTGTCTAGAATCTCCTCATATATATATATATATCCCACCTCCAGAATTGTTAGGAGGCTGTAGGCACCAGCCGAACAGGACAGTACTCCCGGGGAGTGCTAGGTGGTTGATAAGAACAGCTGGAACTCCTGTTTCACCACCTAGCATCCATAGCTGATCCTTTCTGTGCCTAATAAACAATGAGGGCAACCCAAGCCTGCCCTATAAAACACTCTCTCCTCCTATCACTACAATACACTACAAATACCTTACATACTACACTACCTTTCTTACCCACCAAAAATGACAAAAACACGACTAGCCACGGAGTCCCCAGGAAGAGGGGGGGGGGGGGGGGGGCAAAAATTGCCCCCATCCGACTGACCCCTGGCAACGACTCCCCAAAATGCCCTGGACCACTACCTTCCACTCTTACTATTAACTTCTGCAACATTTATGGCCTCTCCTCTAACTTCCACTCAGTGGAACACCACCTTCTCTGCCAACCCTGATCTTCTCTTTCTCACCAAGACACAGTTGTCTGGGACTACTGAGAGCAAACCATTCTCTGTATCCTCCTACTATATCTATCCTCAGTTTCGAGCCAAAAGTGGATGTTGCGTCTATGTACGCAACAATCTTGCTATCTCTCGTGTTCCCAACTTAGATTCTTTTGAATTCTCTTGTCACTCTCAAACTAAATATTTCTGCGCTGTTTATCTCTCCCCTAATTCTACTCACTATCCAAACTTCTTTGACTATCTAACTTCTAAAGTGGAACACATTCTATTCATTTCTCCTTTCCCAGAAATCTCCATCTTAGGAGATTTCAATGTTCACCACCACCAATGGCTCTCCTCTATTTCCACTGACCAACTTGGCGAACAAGGCTTCATCTTTTCTATCCTAAACGACCTAGAGCAGTTAGTCCAGCAACCCACCCGTATCCCGGATCGCTTCGGAGATCGGCCCAACATTCTAGACTTATTTCTAACCTCTAACCCTTCCGCTTATACTATAAATCTTTTCTCTCCTTTGGGCTCCTCCGACCATAAACTAAAATCTGTCACCTGTCCTATCTCTCCGGTACGGCCACCCGATCCTCCCAACCGGCGGCGCTTGTGGCACTTTGGCGCTGCCGACTGGGAGGCTCTTCGGCAGTACTACTTTGATTTCTGTTGGAATGACTTTTGCTTCCGTGGCCGGGGACCCTCGGAGAGTGCTGAATGCATTACTGAGGTAATCCCCTCGGGCATGGAAGCATACATTCCATTTTCTTTCTCTCAGTCTAATGCAAAAACAATCTTGGTTTACTCACGCTTGTGTGGGCGGGTGCCCAACCCCGAAAGGGGTTGAAATAGGGGAGCTATCCCCCCGCCAAAGGCGGCTTTCTAGGGCTTTTCCTAGCTGATGCTGAGAGGATTGGGTTCTAGTCATGTGGTGATGGGCTGGTCTATCAGAGTGAGAGCTGAGCAATCTCTGCCATACCTATAGCTTACTCTGACTGTTCCTTTAACTTATATATTTTCTAGATCTCAAGTGACGGCGTCTATTCCATGGATTGACCTCCCAATCTACCAAGATTGGAAGCAAAAGCGTCACATTTTTCCCTTGCCCCTCAACTTTCTCTTCATAATTGCTGAGGGGCACAGGGCCCTGGGTGGGGCTTTGGTTTCCCGGGTGTTTCCGCACCCTCCTTAGCTCCCCGCCATGGAGTGGCTTCGGTCACCCAGGCTTTATTGTGGTCGGCGGGGAGGGTTCTGTGGGGGCACTCGGTTATGGCCTTGGAATTGCTCGGGGCCTTGGGGCTGTTCGGCCAGGCAGCTTGGGGAACAACAACAAGAACAACAACTCACGCTTGTTCTACTGCTGTCCGCAACAAGGAGGAAGCATTCAAATGGAACCGATGCCTTAAAATTCAAGAATCTAATTTTTCCTATGTTTCTGCCCGGAATCAAGCCAAATCTGTTCTTCGACTTGCCAAGCACTCTTTCATCAATAATAAATGCACTGAACAATCCAACTCTAGTTGGATTATTCAGTGCATTTATTATTCCCAAACTCTTCCCAAGCTTTCTGGCATCTAGCCAAAAACCTCTCCAACAATTTTTCTTCCTCATCTTTCCCTCCCCTTTTCCACTCTGATGGCACAACCATCACGTCTTCCTCTGACAAAGCTGAACTCTTTGCTCAAACTTTTGCTATAAACTCCACCTTGGATGATTCCGGTGCTATTCCTCCCTCTCCACCCCCTTCGCCCCTACTTATGCCTAATATCCTAATTATTTCTAAAGATGTACTTTCTCTCCCTCTCTGGGCTAAATACTAAGAAGGCATACGGTCCGGACGGTGTTCCTCCTGTTGTACTAAAAAACTGTGCTTCCGTGATGACTCCCTGCCCAGGCAAACTCTTTCGTCTCTGTCTCTCCTCTAACGTCTTCCCTTAATGCTGGAAGTTTGCTCTCATTCAACCTGTGCCAAAGAAGGGTGACCGCTCTCAACCCTCCAACTATCGTCCAATTGCTCTCATCTCTTGTATCTCTAAAGTTTTTTAAACTATTCTTGCTTCCAAATTTCTTAATCATTTCTCTTCCCATAATCTACTCTGAGATCTCAGGTATGGCTTCCTTTAATGGTCGCTCTACTGGTGATCTTCTTTCATATCGTACTAACTCTTGGTCATCCAACTTTTGGGACTTCGTTGAGACCTTTTCTATTGCACTAGACATATCGAAGGCCTTCGATAGAGCCTGGCACAAATCTCCTTCGATTTCTATCCATCCATCTGTGCTTTTGTCTCTAATTTTCTTTCCGTTCATTCCATAGCTGTGGTTGTGGACGGCCATCATTCACTTCCTCATCCTATCAACTCCGGTGTTCCTCAGGGCTTTGTCCTATCTCCTATTCTCTTTCTAATTTTCATAAATGATCTTCTCAACTGTACCTCCAGTCCCATCCATTCATACGCAGACGACTCTACCTTACACTACTCAATTAGGTTTCCAGAATGCCACAGCCAGCAATCCTTAAAAGATAAACGTAATGAAGCCATAGAACACTTAATTTCTAATCTAACTACTATTTCCAATTGGGGCAGAGAAAACCTTGTTGCCTTTAATGCTTCCAAAACCCAATTTCTCCATCTATCTACCCGTCCGGAACTCCCAGCGGACTATCCCTTATTCTTCAACAATACAAAAATCAATTCTTCATCTTCTCTCAGTATTCTTGGTGTCTCTTTTTCTTCTGCTCTCACTTGGAAGGACCACATTACCCGTTTTGCTGAGGCAGCCTCCCAGTAGCTGGGTGTGCTCAACCGCCTCAAAGTGTTGTGTTCTTTACCCCTGCACAGCTTCTTGCTCTGTACAGGAACACGATGTGTCCTTGTATTAAGTATTGTTCACATGTGTGGGGAGGATCCTCTCAAACCGCACTCCTAAACTAAGTGGAAAGGAAGGCCTTTCGCATCATTAACTCCCGTCCACTCACCAACTCTCTGCAATCTCTCTCTCTCCGCCGCATTGTTGCATCTCTCTCGCTATTCTATCGCAACTATAATAATCAGTGTTCCTCAGAGCTCTCCCAATGTATACCACCTCCTCTAAGTAGGGCACGTGGTACCCGTCTTGCAACACAATCCCACCCATACTTTGTGCAACTCTCTAACCCAAGAGTGAAACGTTACTCGCATAATTTATTCTATTCATCAGCTGAGCTCTGGAACTCTCCCAGAATCAGTCTTTCCCTCTTTCTATGACTTAAATTGCTTCAAACTCTGTGTGTCAAGGCATTTTGGCTCGAACGTCCCTTGATTTTGGCCCTGTCACTCTTTCAACTCTGGGGGAGGCACTCGCTACAGGCAGTTCTGCCTTTTGCCTTCCTCACTCACATAGAAGAAAAAAAATACAGTATATATATAGATATATAGTCCAATGGTTAAACGCTCGAGCAAGGGTAATCAACTTTGTAAAATGATATAATCACACAACATCATACCAAAAGCAAAACGCTATTGCAACGAGATATGTGCACTATCTCTCACTGCTATTTTAAATTAACATCTTCAGTATTCGACGACGCTCTTTTTCCTTTTATTCTGTGTATCATTGGCTGATGTATTCATTTTATGAAGGCTATATGAATCTCAGAGAGGTAATGGATACTTCATTTACCTCTTTTATTCCTTGAGAGCCTTCTAAAGCTAAGTAAAATCATCTAATGTTAGCAAGAATATTATGAAGAAAGGCGTCCTAATGCTGAAGTACTGTATTGAAGGAGATACTCGAGATAATTTAATTTGTCTAAGTGTAAATGTATCTCTTAGTTAAGTGAATACATAAAGTTAATGCAAATCAAATATATACAAATATTTTACACACAAACCATACACACATACACACATATACAGTACACACACGGATAGCTCTCTATATACATCGTATTATTTTAAGTTTATCTATATTGCTATCTGTCCCTACATCCATCTCGTCAATTATTGGAGCAAGACAACAAAAAACAAAATTGGTGAATTCAGACAAATTGGTTCCTAAGAAAGACCTATTTGTTTGCAGGTTATATTTGGTTTATTATTTGCCAGTATAAAGTGACAAAAATTTCATTGTACAAGAAAGGTGGGGATTTAAATAGACGGATTTTCGGACAACTTTTGATCTATATCTTAATATTTTTGCGTCAGTTCAGGACTTCCAAATGTGACTAGCTTGTATTAAGGACGGAATTCCGGTGTATATTCAACTAAGAGGTTCTCTGACACACATTGCAGTAAACTATTAGCTGAACAAACGATATCCGATATAACTCCTGCAACATTACGAAGGTTTTATTACGTTTTATTTGGACTGACATAAGACGACCTACATTCAGCTTAGAAAAACAGTTTTGTCTTCAAGTGTGTAAGACCCGAGTAACCTGTTTAGAATAAGATTATTTTTGTTTTTGTATAATTATTATTATTATTATATATATATATTTTTTTTTGCTGGCTAGCACTAGCCTATACGATTTTGATCAAACCCAGAACAGATTCCTCGTAATCAATGTGCTAAAAATGCTAAAACAAAGCGCAATTAATGTGTTTCGCTGCAGTAATATCACCAGTGGATATGATGGAACACCAACATTATGAAAATTACAACCATTATATATTACGACCATAAAATTAATTGATTGCCATTGTTATTTTCAGTATATTGTTAGCTGTTACGATCATGAGAAATGTATTTAAATATTTGTAGTGACAATATTGTTGATATTACAGATACAGAGATTACACAAACAGGGTTTTATTTTTCAGGACATCACCACTTGCTGTTTTCGTCACTTTGTCCATAATTCAGTATTTTAAGGATATATTTTTCATTTTTGTCTTCATTTCCCACATACTTTGTTGAATTGTTACATCCTCACTTTTTGCACTTTTTGTCTATATTCCAACTACTCCCTCTCGGGCATAGGCTGAGAGCCTGCACAATCTACCGCTGAACACGGTGAAGTCCGTGAGGTCTTGTTCCAGCCTAGGGAGTGAGACATGCAAAGCACCCACGGCTCGAAGCAACTCCATCTCTGAAGCCGGTTCGCCTTCGTGCTTCACAGTCTAACCCCCCAGGCTCGAACCCTCACTCTCAGAACTCGAACCCTCACTCTCAGAACGCCACCTATTGAGCAATTAACTCACTAAGCATTGCTCCCCTGTAGCATAGTTTGAATATGGGAATATTCATTAAGTGCTATTTAACCCTTAACTGGTGTCACCCGGCTATTGTCGAGTGAAATAAATGTGGCCTATGTGGCGGGTCACGGCTATTGTCGAGTGCAATTTTGAGCACATAATGTGCTCTGAGAGAGAGCGGAGCGGTGGGAGGAGCGTAGATTACCTCCTGACCGCTCGCCACGGCCGCCGTGGACCTACTGAGATTTATTGCACCCTCCTCCACCCTCTCTCACTCGCTACACACGTAATAATGTAAGAAAATTACCGTATTTTAGCGATTTTGCCCTTCGGTTGCACGATCGTTGCAAGACAACCAGTGATCGTTGAAGGATGGTTCGGGTGTCATTGGAAAGCTCAATTTACGCCCTTTCAGGGATAGATACTTGTATTATGCTCTGGGTCTTGTTTATGCAGGAAAAAGAGCACGGAAACAACCCCATTTATGGTAAAACCCCCCGCTGGGCGGTACATAGAAATTACCGCCTAGGCCGCTCATAAGGTGTTAAGCAGGGAATAATGAGGTTATTTTGTTTGGCATTTCGGTGTGCTGTGGTAATGCACTGATACTAGGTACAGCACAAATTCCATCCCAATAATATCTTCCCATTGACAAATTTGGATTCGAACCCGGGTCCATTGGATTACCAGTCCAGTGGCAAGACCACTCTGCCAAACCTCCCCTCTGTTAATATTATCTGTTCATGCTTTATTATAATATCACCACCATCTTCAACATAGTTTCCATTATCGTCATCAACATAATAATCATAATTTCCACTACCACTACCATCATCATCATCCTATCCACCATCATATTCATAATCATAATTACAGCCATTGTCATCCTCCCCACCATCACTTCATCATTATTGTTAAGCATGCCTTGCTAAGTCCTCTCCACAGCAGGCAATTAGATAGATACTCCAGAAACACAGATCATTAGCAATAATTATAATTATAATAATAATAATAATAATAATAATAGTAATAATAATAATAGTAGTAATACACCATTTTGCAAATGCGATTGAACAATTAATCAAATGCTTTCAACATTCGAGTTAAAGAATGACAGTCTTCTATTTGCTTACAACTATCTTCCAAATCCATTCAACAGTCAGACATTTGAAATTGACAGTTTGCAAAACGTTTCAACAGCCACGTATCTCTAATTGATTTCAACAGTCTCCAAAACTTTTATACAATGTGAGTGAAACAATCATCATTCGAAAGACTTTATTTTACAATCATCAAAATTAGTAATACGCATGAATATCTATTGTCTGAGTACATTTACTTAAATATATCGATAAAATAATAATTGTTTTAAACAAACATAACATTTATATAATTTGAATGTCACTATAGTACGTACAGTACATACAGTATAAGATTACTGTCATTCTTTAACTCGAATGTTGAAAGCATTTGATTAATTGTTTAATCGCATTTGTAAAATGGTGTAATAATAACAATAATAATGATATGAATAATAATAATATTAATAATAATAATAATAATAATAATAATAATTATGTATGTTTCTATGTATGTAATGTATAATATTATACTCAGGTACATACCCCATAGCTGGGATGGCTTACTAGAGACAGAGGTTTAACCCTTAATTAGCGGCGAGCAACATAAGTCGAGTTAAATAAAGCTGGACTATGTGGCGGCGCTCGACATAGGTCGAGTGGCAATTTCAGCACGTAATGTTGCTGAGAGAGAGAGACAAGTGGTGGCAGGAGAGTAGCGAGCGTATGACTGCTCCAGACCACCGCGGCGAACATACTGACACGAATCCCAGCTCCCTCCTCCCTCTCTCATTCGCTATATAAGGAATTGTATCGGGAAAGTGGCTAATTACATGCTTTTTGCACTCGCGTTGCACGGTTATTGCAAGAAAACTAGCCATCATAAAAGGATCGTTATGGTGTCATTCGAAAGCTCTGTTTATGCCCTTTCAGGGATAGATACTTGTTTTACGTTCTGGGTCTTATTTAGGCATGAAAATGATCACGTAAACAGCCCTATTTTGGCTAAAAAAACCCCGCTGGGCGGTACATATAAATAAACCGCATAGGCCGCTCTTAAGGTGTTAAAAAAAAAAAAAAAAAAAAAATCTAGGTTGTCCAGAAGAACCAGAGACCAGGGATCACTAAGAGAACTCCAGCACTCCCTGGCCCCCGTCCTCCCGGAGAAGTTCCGGTTTCAGCAGGCACACCACAATTCCCGCCCACCTCACATCCAGACATGACCCTTCATATACCGGCTCCCTGGGCCAGGCTATTATCTAGTCCAACTGGCGCCTGACCCCCTCTCCCAAACGACCGCATTATCACTCATCTATTCACAAGCATTCTCCATTAATTCCTTTTTATTACCATTGTTCTTGCCTGATCTATAGTCATTTCTCTATCTCCCAACGGTTATACTACACAATCTCTCCATCTCCATGGAGGTCTTCCTATCCCTCTACCTCCCCTTGTATCTGACTCATATATTATCTTTGTAAGAGTATCATCTCTCATTAACTTAACATGTCCATACCAGCACAGCACCCGTCTTTCCACTCTGGCTGTCAAAGGTTCCTGCTGTCCCACTCTCCTATGTACCTCTTTATTTCTTAATCTGTATCTACAAGTCACTCCACACATACTCCTCAATCAGCTCATCTCTATCCCATTCAGCTTTCTTCTTTCTTTTGCCTTCAGACCCCATGTCTCAGCCCCATACATCACTGTTGGTACAACTATCCCTTGATACATTGCAGTTTTAGCTTTCATTCCGAGATTTCTCACTTTCCACATACTTCCCATTGCTCCGAAAACTTTCTTTCCTTCACATACTCTCTGTTTTTCCTCCATTTCCATACCTGTATCCCAGGTTATCACTTCTAGATATTTAAAACACTCCGCTTGTTCCAGTAATTCCCCATCCAGCCGCACATATAGATTCACCCTACGATCACCTCTATTACACACCATCAGTTTACTATTATTTACATTCACACTCGGCTTCCACCTCACACATGTCACACCAAACTCTTTGACTACTCGCTGCGGTTTCTCCTAAGAATCCGTCACCAACGCTGTGTCATCAGCAAACAGCAACTGGCTCAATTCCCAATCTTTACCATTCTTTCCTACTAAACCCAATCCTCTACTCATAGTTCTCATTTTCACCTCCCTCACCACACCATCCATAAATATATTAAACAACCACAGTGACATTACACAACCCTGTCGCAGACCTACATTTACCTCAAACCATTCACTCAACTCATTATTTCCTACTCTAACACACGCTCTGCTCTCTTCATAAAAACTCTTGACTGCTTTTAACAAATTTCCTCCGATTTCATAAATCCTTAGCACCTTCCACATTGCTTCTCGATCCACACGATCATACACTTTTTCCAAATACATAAAAGCCCAAAATATCTCCTTATGCTTTTCTAAATACTTCTCGCATAGCTGTCTTACTGCAAACATCTGATCCACACACCCTCTTCCCTTCCCCTCCTAAAACTGCACTGCTCTTCTTGTATGCCCTTAATTATCCTCTCTATCAACACCCGGCCATACAGCTTTCCAACAACTAATAATAAACCAATACCTCTATAACTTGAACACTCCTGCCGGTCTCCCATCCCTTTCTACAACGGTACAATACATGCACTCCTCCTGCCTAGTGGTACCATTGACACAGCAAAGCACAAATTTAAGAGTCTCACCAGCCAATCTATTATATCACATCTTCGCCCATCTTAATACACTCCACAGCAATACCATCAATACCTGCTGCTTTTCCCGCTCTCATTTGTCTCGCTGCTTCTTTCACCTCATTCTTCCCAATCCTTTAATACATTCCCTGCCACCTTAGTGGCAGGGAACCACTGCTTCAATTACTGCCTTCCTTCCATTGCACTTGCACTCCTTCCACTATTTACTCTCCATTTGCATCTTTCACCGACTCTTCCCTCTTGTGTTCACCTTTCCTTACTCTATTTACCTCTTTCCAGAACATCTTCTTTCATACCTCAAAATTCTCACTTCAATCTTTGACCCCACCTTTTATTTGCAATTTTGTTCTCTTTTCTAATCTTCCATTTTGCCTCTCTCCTTTTCTCCTTGTATCTCTCCTATAACTCAACACTACCATCCTGTAAAACCTCTCAAACCACTGTATCTTTTTCTGAACTGCCTTTCTCACTGTATCTGAGCACCTCTCGCTTCTTTTCCTGATACCTCTCCCTCCTACTTTCCTTTTACCACATACTTCCTCTGCACTTGCTTTCACTCCTTCCCCAACCCTTACTACCGTACCGGCGACGGACATTGTCCGTCTGTAAAAAAGTCACTCTCCAGTCCCAGCATCAGCCAAAGGCCGTTAGTAATATGCGGTTCCTATAACTGGTAGTATCGAGCGGTAGTTGCTAACATGACTTTTGGCACTGCTCTGAGGAATTGGCAACACTCTCAGGTTGGCTGCCAGCCTATACAGGCTGGCTGGGTTATTACTTTACCAACTTCTGAGGGGGAGAATGTGCTTTCTTGCCTCTGAAGCCATTTTGGCCACACTGCCTGGTACTAGAGGGTACATTTAAGGTATATTCTAGTACGGTATGAGTTAAACTTTTCCATTCATCTTCTTTCTCTTCCATATCTCTCACTTCCATCAATTTTTTATTTAGTCTTTCCATGTCTTTTCTTTAACTCACTAATTTTTATTACCTCTCTTACTTCTCGCTTGTCTCCTCGCATTCTCTTGTAACTCCTAACTCTCAGCTTTCCCTCCACTAGATAATGATCAGACATACCCTCCGCCTCACATCTCAGCACATTCACATCCAGCAGTCTACACAATCTTTCCCTTGTCACCAACCCATAATCCATCAATGCCCTTTCTACAATCTCTCTCCTCACAAGTCTATGCCATGTGTACTTGTGTATACATCTATTTTTGAAGAACGTCTTACCTACACTCATTCTATACTCTCCACATACACCAATCAATATTTCGTCACTCTCGTTTACACCATCCACACCAAAACTACCGATGACTCCCTCAACAGGCTCATTTCCTACCCCTAAAACTACAATATTTTCATTTTCCTCAAACCCTTGTAGACAATCCCTCAAATCTTCCTAAAAACCCTCCTCTCCCTTTATCTCCTTTTCACTTCCTGGCCCATATGCACTCACAAAAATCCACCGTTCACCTCTAAACCGCATTCACACCCACATTAGCCTAGATGACACCTCTCTCCACTCTTGTATAAACTCTCTCAATTCCTCCATCTCAATAATAGCCACTCAGCTTTCACATTTGCTCCCTCATCTACTCCAAACTTTCTAACTTTCACATTTCCGAAAGCCACTTCTTCCTCTCCTTTTATCTTTGTTTCATTCAGAACAAGCACATCATACTTCCTTCTGTCAAATAACCTTCCAATGTCCTCTTGTCTCTCATTCGTACTACATCCACGCATATTTACTATATGATCATTGCAATAACAAATAAAACAAAAGCACTTATTGATTAAGCATTGGTCGGTAAAAAATATAATACCTTTACTTAACCATATACTTGTGTCCTGACCTTCATGATATGTGTTTGATAATTTGCTTCTGTAATTGTTTTGTGGCCTAAATAGTCTTAACGAATTTAGTGAAAATTTAATAAATAATAAACAAAACAATGACTTTAAAACATACCTTGACCTTTGATAAATATTGCATTGAATTCTTCTCTGACCTTTGTGTACAAATAGCATATATAGCTGTACATTTTGTTGAGCGTTTATCTGTTGGTTACGGGAAAAATATAGAGTAATAATTTTACCCTTCCCTTTGGCATTTAACTTTAACCTTAGAAATTTTGTTATGATTATTCTTCAAATTATATTGTATATATACCATATGCTTTCATTATATTGTATATATACCATATGCTTTCATTATATTGTATATATACCATATGCTTTCATTATATTGTATATATACCATATACTTTCATTAGTTTATTCAAGTAGATTGGGGTTTGTAATTGATGATTAATGTTAAGAACGAGGTGTTACTTATATATAGTACAACTAACACGATGAGTGTGGTGAAATTTGAATAATACAACTCTGTTATAATTTAACTTTGATCATGACCTTTTATGTTGACCATTCAGTAGGAATATATGTTATTTATTTCATGATAATGTTATTAACAAATTAAAAGCACAAGTTTGATTTGGTGAAATAATATTGGTTAGTTTGCAAGTATTATAAGACTAGTTGGAATTAACATTTGACCTTTGTATTGATCTTTATGGTTTTAGTGTGAGAGAATGTTATTAAAATTTACATTTAAAGGCTAACTATCTCAGCGAATTTGGTGAAATGTGAATTAATAGCAAAACAGTTAAGTTTGACCCTATAAGTTGACCTTGACCTTTAAGATATAGAAACACATTTCTATTCCCATATCGTGGGCATAACAATTATATTACATTTGGTGAGAATCTATAGGTCATATTAGGAAAAGTTGAAATATATCTGTTTTTGACCTTTTTCCTTGACCTTTCATCTTGAAATTTTAAATATATATATATATATGTATATATATATACTGTATATACAGTATATATTAGAGATGGAACGAATATGAATTTTCACTATTTGCGAATACGAATACGAATACGAATAGTTTGTTGTAAAATTCGCGAATACGAATACGAATAGTGAATATGTCAATCCTTATTTCATCCTTCAAGAACTGGTAATTATTTTTATGTCACCAACAAACGTTAATTAAATTACTATGCATATAATTACCAGAAGTTAATGACGATGTGAATGTGTAATTTCTTAGATATCATAAATGAACTATGAATTAATGTTTAATATATTGTAAGAGTTCAGCCATAGAAAATGTAATAATTAAAATTAAATACATTCAATTTTCTATATTTCCAGTCCTCAGTCCCAATGTTGCCGCTTTTTGGTACTAAAGTACCAGATTTGGTACATTTGACTCTCTCAAGTACATTTTATACATTTTCCAATAAAATAGTCCATATCTGGTACTAAATACGAAACCAGTGAGGAAATATGATGAAATATATTTTAGTGACATGCTATTACATTGGATATGTCTGAAATGGCAATTTTGCGACGGTTCAAATGTCCAGGTCCAGCACACTTTCGTTTACCGGGCAGTGATTCCACTTTAGAATAATTTGGTAGGCCTACTTTTCACTAGTTTGATCTGGTACTATTAAATACAGTTAAGTAGCAACACTGCTCAGTCCTCCTTTATTCCACTTTACCGGCCCCAACGCACATCTACACTGTTATTTATTCGTTTGTGTTAACTATAAAATGTATTATTTAACATTTTTGTATATATTCTATTGGTTTCGTGAACATATTCACATATTTGCAAATAGCTATGAATGTAAATGCGAATACGAATACGAATACGAATATTGAAAAACATACCGAATATTCGGACATACGAATACAAAACGAATATTCGGACCATCTCTAAATTATCTCTCTCTCTCTCTCTCTCTCTCTCTCTCTCTCTCTCTATATATATATATATATATATATATATATATATATATATATATATATATATATATATATATATATATATATATATATATATATATGTATATACACTGTATATGTGTGTGTGTGTGTGTTGTTACCTGGTAATTACGATTTTTATAAACATTTAAAAAAGTATATATTGTTATATTTCATGATCATTTCATTGACAACTCAAGTATCTACATTTTGATGACAAATTATTGATTAGTTTAGGAGAAATTATAAATATAATAGGAATTAACAATTAACCTTTACCTTGACCTTTTACGGAATGTGTCTGGTAATTTACAATTATCAATATCATGTCATGGTCAAACATTTCAGCACATTTAGTGATATTTAAATAGAACATAAAACAAATTATTATATTGACCATCCTTTTTTACCTTGATCTGTGACCTTGACCTTTCAGTAATATTTCATTGTTGTATGTGCTGACCTTTCTATAGGCCGTTTAGATATATCTGCAACATTTGTCGAAAACCTATCCATAAGTTTAGTAGTATTACTAATAAATCTTATATGGCCTTTAACCCTTTGGCCCAAACATTAGGAACATTTATCTGAAAGTTTGTCAATATGTTTGTCATATGTATATTATCTAGCAATGTAAAAATGGTGAAAATTTAATGAGTAGTTAAACAGTTGAAAAATATACTTTTATCTTTGACCTTTATGTTTGACTATTTTTTTCTATGTGTATGAAGGAGACAAAAGGCAGACTGACCGTAACGAGTGTCTCACCCAAAGCCAAAAGAGTGACAGACAGCCAAATTCAAGGGATATTAGGGTCTAAATGCCTGGACACAAAGTTTAAAGCAATCATAGGATGAAGGAAAGATTGATCGAGGGAGAGAGTTCTAGAATTAGCTTGTTGAATAGAATAGAGTGAGAAAATTTGCCCATTCTTGAGTTGGAGAGCCAAGACAGAATAGGAGTGGGACTGTGTTGAAAGGCGGGTGCCTCGCACTCAACATAAGGTGTATGCACTGAGAGAGCTCTGAAGATAACTGATTGTTGTAATAGTGAAAGAGATGCAACATTGCAGCATGTAGAAAGAGATTGTAGGAATCTAGTAAGAGGAAGTGAGTTGAGGAGGCGAAAAGCTTTTGACTACTCTTTCGAGAAGTGTGGTATGGGTGGAACCTCCCCATACAGGCGAACAATACTCGATACATGGGCGCACTGTGCCCCTATGAAGAACATGAAGCTGTGCAGGGGTGAAGAACCCACGGAGATGGTTGAGCATACCTAACTTCTGAGATGCTGTCTTAGCAAGATTAATAATATGATCTTTCCATGAAAGGTCGGATGAAAAGGACACACCAAGAATAATGACATTTGCAGTGATTGCATGCTTGGATGATGTGAAAAATTAGTTGAATAGTGTAGAGTAGAGTCATCATTGTATGAGTGGATAGGATTAGAGGTACAGTTGAGGTGATCATTAATTAATATTAGAAAGAGAACTGGAGACAGCACAGAACCCTGAGAACCACCGGAGTTGATAGGTTGAGGAAGTAAGCGATGGCCGTCCACAACTACAGGTATGGAATAGAGACAAAGCTATAGATAGAGGGATAGAAATCAAAGGAGGGTAGTTCGGAAATTAGAGATCCTTGTGCCAGACTCTATCAAAGGCTTTCGATATGTCTAGCGCAATACACAAAATCTCACCGAAGAACTGAAGGGAGGATGACCAAGAGTTAGTATAATAAGCAAGCAGATCTCCAATAGAGTGGTCCTTAATGCCCCTTTCCCACATTTGCGATTTCATACGATTTTCGTCGCCGAGGACGTAGTCTTGTCAATTTGCAAGGAATGTGTGCGACGTCTACGATTTTGACCGTTAAAAACCGTTGACAAGTTTACACTCGGCGACGATGTCACGATGGGTAAGACGTAATCGGCGACATTATGCGATGTCATCGGCAAATTGAGCGATGGTTCGCCGATGTACTCGGCGAGAACTGTCACATTTGAATAAAATATTGCGAAATAATGCGAAGGATGAACGAATCCTCGGCGTATGTTCTGCGACGTCTTCGGCGAATTAAGCGATGGTTCGGCGAATACCTCGGCGAGATTATCCGAAAACGTTTTGCATATATTTCATGGCAAAAACATAAGAACATAAGAAAACGGGAGTCTGCAGAAAGCCAATCGGCCCACACAAGGCAGATCCCTGTCACATCCAACCCCAATTACAAGGCCTAATTATAGACCCAACTCACTAATGCCTTGAGGACTGACCTCACCAAAACGGTCAGAGATCGACACAAGATTACGGGGTCTGTAGAGCACCGATTGGCCCACACCAAGCAGATCCCCCCTCATACCCATCCCAACTCGTCGAAAATGTACAAATTTATCTTAAAATCGCCAAACTAATGGGCCGAACGTCATAAAATATGAAAACTAATGGGGTTAACCATGAGGAAGAAAGGGGACCAGAAAAACGACCCATCTCCCCTTAATTCGGAGATTGGCAATGTCCGGCTTCGCCGGAGAAATTTGACTAACAAATAATGTACAAATTTAGCTTGCTCTCAAAACAAAAAATATATATGTTGGCTCGCTACCGCTCACCTGGAAAACATTGTAACCTTGATGGGGGTAAACGTCTTAAAACAGTAGGCTGAACGGGGCCGAACGGATACAAGGCAAAGAGAGAGGGAGAGAAATAGACAAAAAAAAAACAAGGAGAGAGGGAGAGAAAGAGAAAACAACAAACAGCGAGGTGGGCTCAATGTTTGCGTTAAGGCTTAAAAATTGAGCCCACCTCGCCTTTTTTAGTTTTCTCTTTCTCTCTCTCTCTCTCATCGTTTTTTGTTTGTTTTCTATTTCTCTCCCTCTCTCTTTGCCTTGTATCCGTTCGGCCCTGTTCAGCCTACTGTTTTAAGACGTTTACCCCCATCCAGGTTTCAATATTTTCCTGGTGAGCGGTAGCGAGCCAACATATATATATTTTTGTTTTGAGAGCAAGCTAAATTTGTACATTTTTCGATAGAAAAAATTCTCCGGCGAAGCCGGATTTCTCCATATAATGCTGGTTCGCTATCGCTTGCCAGGAAGATATTGATACTTGGATGGGGAAAAACATCTTAAACCAGTTGGCTGAATGGGGCTGAATGGATACAAACCAGAGAAAGAGAGAAAAGAAGAGAAAGAGAAAAAACAAAACAGGTGAACCCCCCACGAGAGGTGCATAGAAAAACGGGTTGACAGGTTCACTATAGGCCTAATCTTTTTTTTTTACCCACCTCGCCGAAGGTGCTCTTTGGCCTCGGCAAGTGTGTCTTGACCATTCCGCGACGTCGCAAGGCCCTTCGCATGCCTCGTGCGGAGCATACCACTGGTGGGTATACTCTCGGCGAGTACTTGTGCGCACGTCGACGACTAATCGACGAGGAAATCGCCGATGACTCTTGTGCATCGTCGATGTTCTCGGACCATCTGAGAGCATCGGCGAACCGCCCTGCAGCGTTACAAAGTTTTTGTTGGTGAGAAACCCTCCGCGATGTCTCGCCAATGTCGTCGATGATCCCCGAGGGCCTCTCGGATCTTTCTGCGATGTTTGACGATGCTTGCGAGGGCTACGAACCCTTGTGAGTCCTCGTCCAAAATTTTGAACAAACCGAATATTTGCGATGACCCGCGAGGGCCCATGCGAGGCCTTGCGAGTCATACGATTATTATGCGAGGGTATACGATTGTTGTCCGACATGTCACGAATGTGCCAATTTATGGGCGTCGGCGATGAAAATCGTATGAAATCGCAAATGTGGGAAAGGGGCATAAGGAAACTATACTGGTGATCTGAAAGTAGTTTATGGGAGGTTAAATGCTTAAGAAATTTTGAATCAAGAGTTTCAATATTTTTAGAGATGCAAGAAATTAGAGCAATTGGATGATAGTTGAAGAGCTGAGAGTGGTCACCCTTCTTTGGGACAGGTTGGATGAGGGTAAACTTCCAGCAAGAAGGAAAGACGTTAGTGGAAAAATAGAGATGGAAGAGTTTGCCAATGCAGGGAGTCAGCACAGAAAAACTGTTTTTGAGTACAACAGGAGGAACATCATCCGGTCCGAACACCTTCGTAGTATTAAGCCCAGAGAGGGCAGAAAGTACATCCTTAGAAGAGACTATATTAGGCATAAGTGAGAGGGGCATGAAGAGGGAGGAATAATGGAGGAATCATCCAAGGTGGAGTATTTAGCAAAAGTCCGAGCGAAGAATTCAGCTTTGTCAGAAGAAAAGGTGATGGTTGTACCGTCAAAGTGGAAAAGAGGAGGGAAAGACGAGGTAGGGAAATTATTGGAGAAAATTTGGCTAGATGCCAAAAAGCTTGAGAGGAGAGTTGGAAAGTTCAGAGCATTTCTTATCGATGAAGTTTTTGGCGAGTCAAATGACAACTTTGGTTTGATTCCGGGCAGAAACATAATATTATAAAGTATGAGATTCTTGAGTTTGAAGGTGACGGTACCGTTTGAATGCTTCCTCTTTATTGCAGACACCAGTAGAACAAGTGTGAGTAAAGCAAAAATGTTGTGGGTTGGTTTGAGAGAAGGAAAAAGGGATGTATGCCTCCATGCTCGAAAGAATTGCCTCAGTAATGCGCTCGGCTCTCTCTGATGGTTCCCTGCCACCGGAAGCAAAATTCATACCAAGGGAAATCAAAGAAGTACTGCCAAAGAGACTCCCAGTCGGCGGCGCAAAAATGCCATAAGCGCCGCCGACTTGGGGGGTCAGAAGACTGAAGAGACAGAACAGGTAACAGAGATATGGTTTTGATCATAGGAGCTCAACGGAGAGAGAACAATGTTCAGTGTAAGCGGAAGGGTTAGATGTTAGAAATATGTCAAGAATGTTGGGCTGATCTCCATAGTGGTACGGGATACAAGTGGGGTGCTGAGCTAACTGCTCTAGGTAATTTAGGATAGATAATAATTATGTATGCTGTACACCAGGTTGGTCAGTGAAATGAGAAGAGAGCCATTGGCGGTGGTTAATATTGAAATTTCCTAAGATGGAGATATCAGAGAAGGAAGAGATGGATAGAATGTGTTCCATTTTAGAAGTAAAATATTCAAAGAATTTTGTATAGTCAGAAGAATTATGGGAGAGATAAACATCACAGATATATTAAGTGAGGGAGTTTCAAGATAGCTTAATTCATATTTTTTCACCAACCAACTTTGCTTCTAAATTCAATTAATGAAGTAAACAAATACATGTGGTACTCCAAGGACTCGAACCTAGGATACTCGCACCGAAATTCCGCGCATTTATGTAATGTATAGACGAATGGAAGGAGTAATTAATGGGGCACTTAACCCTTGGGAAGGCCTCGCTATAAATTGCTCCTGAACCAGAATGAATTCATATTTTTTCACCAACCTACTTTACTTCTAAAATCAATTAATGAAATAAACAAATACATGTGGCACTCCAAGGACTCGAACCTAGGATACTCACACCGATATTCCGCGCATTTATGCGTGTACACTTTACACTTTCTCCTCCACAATGCAGAACTTCTGCTTATCAAAATTCATTTATCCATAGAACTACTACTTTTTGGAATTCACTTCCCTCGAGTTGCTTTCCACAAACTTACAATTTACAAAAGTTTAAATCCAGTTGTTACAAACATTTTATGAATGGAGGATGCCTTTAGGCACATGGACCTTTTTGTTTTATCTGTTTTTCCTTCCTCCGTTCATTGTCTCAAAAAAAAAAAATTATTGACGAAGAGTCAAAATTGGGAACACTAGAGCAAAAAGGATTGTTGTGTACGTACACACAACATCCACCTTTGGCTTTGAATTGAGGATAGATATAGGAGGAGGACACAGTGAGGGGTTTTCTGTATGTTGCCCTAGACAACTGGGTTTCGGTGAGGAAAAGTAAGTCAGGTTTGGTAGAAGAGAGATGGTGTCCTACAGAGAGGAAGTTAGAAGAAATGCCACGCATGTTACAGACATGGATAGAAAGAGTAGCAGGAAGAGGTCCAGGACACTTTGAGGAGTCAAATCCAGGGGACGATCCGATGGGGCGATGTCCACGAAGGTGTTAGGCCCTGTCACACATGTGTTTTTTCGGTCAATAAGTTTCAATCAATACATTTTAATTAATAAGATCCATCAGGGCTAAGGTTGTCACGTGGTCAGCTTCAGTCAGCATCCGTGTTCAAGACAGATGGACTCGGGTAGGTTGTGTACCACTAGGACTAGGCTATTAAAATAATTTAATAAAATGTTAAATTTTAATTTTTCGTGAGGACATTTTGTTAAAGTTATAACAGTCCTTATCTGGCAAAGGTAGCTCTTTATTCCCCGTGTAAGTTTCAAACAATTCACTGTTAGACTATTGGTGAATTAAGAAGTATAATATTTTTTGTCCTGTCCAATTATACAGTATTTAGGCTGAATTAAATAGTATTATATTTGTTTTGCTGGCGATGTATGTGGAAGCTGAATTAAAATTATCATATATATTTTCTTTTCCTGGCGGTATATGTGTAGGCTAAATTAATGAGAATATTTATATTTGTGTTCCTGGCAATGTATGTGTAGGTTGTTTGTATATTAATGGAAGCTTCATGACATATTAGGTCCGTGCTAAGCGAGGACCTCTAGGGTTTACACATGTCATTGTTGTTCGGTCCGCGAGCTTGAAGGACTTCGAGGGCTTACCCATGTCGTTGATGTTCTTGTTAGGTCCGTGCGAAGCGAGGACCTTTAACGCTTACCCATGTCCTTGTTGTTGTAGTTAGGGCGACGCTTATTAAAAAATACTTTTTCTCGTTTATTACTGAACCAAATGATATATCACCTGCATATACGCTGATCTATCCTCGAGGCCGTAACGGAGCCCTTTTTTTTTATTTCGGCCTGGGCGCCCCTCAAATCACCTCCTTCTGCAGTAGGCCTACTGTATACTGTATTCTGATCTATTCCTTGACCATATCGGAGTCTAATCACCAACTTTAGCCCAGAGCACCTAGCTATTGTCCTTCTACAGGAATGACGTAAGATGAGATAGGATATGTCTATGAGATTAATTAACCGCATATTATATAGTGTACATACATATAGTTCCAATTAATAATTGGATCCAACATATCGGCCATGGCGCCCCACAACAGGGCCCCTTCTACAGGAGTGACGGAAAGTTAAAATGGTTAATTTCTGGGGATATTACTTATGTTTTACTTGCACATGTACAGTACATAATCTCATCTATATCTTAGACATAATGGTTGGAGTCCTATTTTCTAATTTTGCCCAGGGCGCCCCGCTGTTGGTTCCTTTCTGCAGGAGTGACAGAAAATGTGATCCAATGTTAATGAAATAAATTAGGTTATAATTACCTCCGCCAACGAAGTTATAGGAGGTTATATTTTTACCTTCATTTGCTTTTCCTTTTGTCTGTTTGTATAATTGTTTGGCTGTCTGTAAACAAGATATAGCCTATCAAAAAGCTATGAACAGATTGTCACGACAGCTGGAGGCCAGATAGGATATGCACCAAGAAAGAAGTCATTAAATTGTGGAGGCTACGGTGGTTATGTTTTTGCCTCCGTTTGCCTGATTGTCTGTAAAAAGGTATCTCAAAAGTTATGAACCGATGACCACGAAATTCGGTGAGCAGATAGGATATGCTTCAAGTAAGAAGTTATTAAATATTGGAGGCGATCAATAGAGCGCATACCTCAGCCAGCGTAGGTGGCTCTCAATGCTATGAACCGATTTTCACGAAATTTGTTGGTCATTATTGAACCAAATGTAATGATCTTCCACATGCATATACTCTAATCTATCCTCTAGGCCGTAATAGATCCCCTTTTTATTTTACATTTCATCTTGTTTGTCGCGCCACATGCCTTGAAGTTAACACGGCCACCCCGGACCTGTAGTCGAGCTTGGTATTGTTGTTGTTAGGGCGACGCTTATTGAAAATTGCAATTTCTTGGTTATTACTGAAATTTGTTTAATGATTTTTCTTATGCATATACTCTCATCTATCCTCTAGGGCCTAGGCCGTAACAGAGCCCATTTATTAAATTTTGCCCTGTGCGTCGCGCCACACACCTCGGAGTTAACATGGCCGCGTGGACCTATAGTACGCTTGGACTTGTTGTTGTTGTTGTTAGGTCCGTGCAAAGCGTTGACCTCTAACACTTACTCATGTCTCTCTTGTTGTTATGGCGACGCTTATTTAAGGTAGGCTATATATCGGTTATTACTGAATCAAATTAATTATTTTTCACATGCATGTACGCTGATCTATCCTCTAGAGTCTAGGCTATAACCAAGCCATTAATTTAATATCGGCCTGGGCACCCCTCAAACCACCACCGTTCGCAGTAGTGCAACGTTTATCAAAAAATTATTTTTCTCGGTTATTTTCTGAACAAAATTTGATGATATTACACATGCACATAAATGATCTATCAACTAGGCTGTAACGGAACCCTTTATTTCAAATCCGCCATGGGCGCCCCCCAAACAACCACCTTCTGCAGTAGTGGGACACTTATCTAAATTTGCTATTTCTCGGTTATTGCTGAATCAAATTTAATGTACTTACCACGCGCTTATAATCGAATATATCCTCAAGGGCTTAACCAGGCCCTTCTCTTAAATTTCTTTCTGGGCCAATCGGTGCCTTCTGCAGTAGTGGTGAAAAGTGAAATGGCCACCTGTTTGGAAATTGCCAAGGCATATTTTATAGAACTCCATATGCAAAGAAGCTTGCTTATTGTTCAGGCTGTAGGAGGGTACTCTTAATATACTTCGCCCTTAGCGGTTAACTTCTACAGGAGTACTACCATACTCTGATCCATTCCTTGACCATAACGGAGTCCAATCTCCGACTTTAGCCCAGGGCGCCTCACAACTGTCTCCCTTCTACAGGAGCGACTTATAATAAGATTGGATATTTCTATGTGATTAATGAACCACATATACTGCATAGTATACAGTATATATAGATACTTTCAATATATTAATGAACCACATATACTGCATAGTATACAGTATATATAGATACTTTCAATATATTAATGAACCACATATACTGCATAATATACAGTATATATAGATACTTTCAATATATAATTGGATCCAACATATCGGCCATGGCGCCCCACCACAAGCCCCCTTCTATAGGAGTGACGGAAAGCAAAAATGTTTTTTATTTTAGGGATAGGATTCAACTTTTATTTGCACATGTACATAATCTCATCTATATCTTAGCCATACTGGTTGGAGTCCTATTTTAAAATTTTGCCCGGGCGCCCCGCTGTTAGTTCCCTTCTGCAGGAGTGACAGAACATGTAATCCGGCGTTATTGAAATACATTACGTGCCACTGCACGTGATTTTAATTACCTCCACCAACGGCCTAAGTTTTTGCCTCCCTTTGTTTGGTGTTTTGTCTGTGTTTTTTTTTTTTTTTTTCCTTATGTGTAAACAAGATATAGAATACCAACAAGTTATGAACCTATTTTCACGAAAGTTGTTAGACAGATAGGATATGCGCCAAGGAAGAAGTGATTCAATGTTTTAAGAGGTGATTAGCAGAGCTCATACCTCCGCTACCGTAGACGGCTCACAAAGTGAAGAACCGATGTTTATGAAACTTGGTGGGCAGATAGGAGTAATATCAAGGGAGAACTAATTATACTTAGGAGGCGCTCGATAGAGCGCACACCTCCGCCAGCGTAGGCGGAGATGTGAGCTCCGCCATTTGTATGATTGTCTGTAAAAAAGATATCTCTAAAGTTATATACCAATGACCACAAAAAATGGGTAGCACATAGGATATGCTCCAAGTAAGAAGTTATTATATATTGAAGGCGATCAATAGAGCGCATACCCCCGCCAGCCTATGAGTCTCTCAAAGTTATGACCAGATTTTCACGAAATTTGTTGGTTATTATTGTACCAAATGTAATGATCTTCCACATGTACAGTATAATACTCTAGTCTATCCTCTAGGCCGTAACAGAGCCCGTTTTCTTACATTTCATCCTGTGCGTCGCGCCACGCACCTAGGAGTTAACACGGCCGCCCGGACCTATAGTCCAGCTTGAACTTGTTTTTTTTAGCATTAGTTTATATTTTTGAAAATTGCACTACAGCGTGGGTAATAGACATAGCATAATTGACCTAACATACTTCGATGCAATCATACCTCAGAATTTGTTAGAAAATAAGGTTAAATACAGTAATTAAATATTATAATCAATCAGCTAGGTCAATAGATAGGATTGTCGTGGGGTTTCGCTGAAAATAAAGCCTGAGAATATGAGTAAGAATAATTGTCTAGATAGGGTAAATTGCCGTACTGGTACATCAGATAGGAATAGAAAATATCAGTCACAGGATTTTAATTGTACTGCTAGTAGAAATATTGAAGGTGTAACAGAAGATGGGAATTCAGTTAGAAATAAACGTAAATCCGATACCAGTAAAATAAATTAATTGCGATTATATTATACAAACTGTAGGAGTTTATGTAACAAAATGGATGAACTTAGAGCACTTGTTAGCAACGAAAATATAGACATTATAGCACTGACTGAAACATTGATTAATACAGAATCAAGACATTATTTAGCAGAATTCCATATACCAGGATATAGTTTGTTTAAACGCGACCGAACAAGTAGGAGGGGCGGCGGAATAGCAGTGTTTGTCCGGAGTTCTTTAAAAAGCTGTATTAAATCAGGTATTAGACTAAATACTGATAACGAAAGTGTTTGGGTTGAGGTTAGCGAAGGTGGTGAGACCATAATTATTGGAGTTATTTATAGACCACCAAATATGAGTAGAAACGAAGGTACAGCTTTATGGCAGGAAGTGAAAATAGCATCAAGGTTTAGCAATGTGTGTATTATGGGGGATTTTAATTTTCCGAATTTTGATTGGCAGCATCAAATCGGCGACTCAGATTCAAAAGAGTTTATTGAGGCGGTACAGGATAGTTTTTTATTTCAATTCATAGACTCGCCTACTAGAGGTAATAATATCCTCGATTTAGTTCTCAGTAATAATGAACAAATGATAAATAATGTAGAGATAGGAGACCAACTAGGAAATAGTGATCATAAATCAATTTATTTTAACATACAATGGACAGGAAAGGCTAAAGAGAATACGACACTTATCCCAGATTTCAGAAAAGCCAATTATGGTGGATTAAGAAGAGCCTTAAGAGTCGATCCTATGGTTAAACTATTAAGTGGACCCAGGTGCGCTAATGAACATACTCTCTCTCAGATACCTGTCTTAACTCAGGATAATTTGACAGCTACATATAATCATTTTATTTCTTCACTCCACAATGCGTAAAATAAATATATCCCCAAAAGAAAATTTAGATCAATACAGAACCAACCCAAATGGATGAACAATAAACTATTAGACCTTCTAGGAAAAAAGAGAGGAATATATCGAAAAATTAAGAAAGGCGAAATTCACCTACTTGCTTACTATCAGAATCTATCAAGAGAGGTTAAAAAAGGTATAAGGACAGACAAAAGAAATTATGAAATCAGGATAGCCAATGACAAAAAATAACCCTAAGGCTTTTTACCAGCTATATAAATCTAAAGTTAGAGATAAAATAGGCCCCCTTAAAACTTCGATAGGAGAATTGACAGAGAATGATTTAGAAATGTGCAGTACATTAAATAGTCAGTTTCTATCCGTTTTCACTAATGAAAATTTGGCACAGATTCCAGAAGTCCGTAAGGTATATAGCGATAGTATAGAAAATAGGTTAAGTACGGTTACTATAAGTAGAAATGATGTGCTTAAGGAAATTGACAGACTGAAACCTCAGAAATCGCCTGGTCCCGATGAGGTATATGCTAGAGTATTAAAAGAATGCAGAGATGAGTTAAGTTACCCATTAACATTTCTTTTTAACAATTCATTAGAAACAGGTATAGTTCCAGAAGCTTGGAAGCTTGCAAATGTAGTTCCAATTTTCAAAAAAAGGTGATACATCAATAGCATCCAATTACCGTCCCATTAGTCTCACATCAATCATAGGAAAGCTACTAGAGTCAATTATTGCTAGGAAAATGAGAAACCACTTAGAAACATTTAACTTAATCAATTCTTCTCAGCATGGATTCACTCAGGGACGTTCTTGCCTTACTAATTTGCTTAGTTTGTTCTCAGAGGTATATGAAGCAGTAGATAATGACAAGTCATATGATATTATATATTTAGATTTCAGTAAAGCTTTCGACAGAGTCCCTCATGAGAGATTGATGCGAAAGGTTGAGGCACATGGAATAGGTGGGGCGTTGTTAGGATGGATTAGGTCAGGCTAATTGGTAGGAAGCAGAGAGTCAGCATAAATGGTACTAAATCAGAATGGGGATCAGTCAAGAGTGGTGTCCCCCAGGGATCTGTATTAGGTCCTCTGTTGTTTATTATATACATAAATGACCTTGATTTAGGTATAACTAGTAGGATAAGTAAATTTGCAGACGATACCAAAATGGGGAGAAAAATTGATTCAGTTAGAGATATAGAGTGTCTGCAAAGGGATCTAGATACCTTACACGAATGGTCAGTAAAATGGCAGATGAAGTTTAACATTGACAAATGCAAGGTATTAAAGATAGGGAAGATGCATACAAATTTTAAATATAAACTAGCTAATATGGAATTAGAAAACTCAGACTGTGAGAAAGATCTAGGTGTGTTTGTTAGCAATGATTTGAAGCATAGAAAACAATGTATAAGCATTCGTAACAAGGCAAACAGGATTCTCGGGTTCATATCTAGGAGTGTGAGTAACAGAACTGCTGATGTTATCTTAAAACTTTACTTGTCATTAGTGAGACCCCATATGGATTATGCTGTTCAATTTTGGTGTCCTTATTACAGAATGGACATAGATTCATTGGAGAGAGTACAACGTAGAATGACAAAAATTATCCATAATATTAGAAATCTTCCGTATGAAGAAAGGTTGAAGAAATTAGGCTTACATTCGTTAGAGAGACGCAGAGTTAGAGGTGACATGATAGAGGTATTCAAGTGGGTTAGTGGAATTAATAAAGGAGACATGAAAAATGTACTAAAGCTCAGTGATAGCGAAATAACTCGTACAAATGGTTTCAAATTAGATAAATTTCGTTTCAAAAAAGATATAGGCAAATATTGGTTTGGTAACAGAGTTGTAGATGGGTGGAATAGGCTACCAAGTGATATAGTGGGATCAAGAACGATAGGGAGCTTTAAGATAAAATTAGATAGGCATATGGACGAGATGGGTTGGGTGTTAGGGGGATCTACTAGGTGTGGGCCAATCGGCGCTCAGCAGACCCCCGTAATCTTGTGTTAATCTCTGGCCGTTTTGGTGGGGTCAGTACTCAAGGTATTAGTGAGATGGGTCTATAATTGGGCCTTGTAATCAGGGTTAGGTGTGACAGGGATCTGCCTTGTATGGGCCGATCGGCTTTTTGCAGACTCCCATTTTCTTATGTTCTTATGTTCTTATGTAATCAATAAAAAATAGACAAGCGCTTAAAAACATATACAGCAAGTTATAACTTGCTAAAATATATCATTGGCATAGTAAAATGTTCCAATATATAGCCATACAAATATATCATTGGCATAGTAAAATGTTCCAATATATAGCCATACAAATATATCATTGGCATAGTAAAATGTTTCAATATATAGCCATACAAATATAAATGAAAATGTATAAAAAAACATGAACTCATTAGGCCTCGATCCCTTGCAAGTAGGCTTAATGATTTAAATCGAGACGTTGTTACTGGCTCGGCTATTAATTTCAAACGAATTAGCCGTGAGAGTTGCACTTAAATTCGATTGTTTTACGCTTTATACAGCAAAATTGTCATGATTACAATAATTTTGATAGGTGTGCTACCGAATAATTGAGATTGCAACATACAGTATATATAACGTGTAGGGAGGATAATTAAGCTTAATTATGATAATATAATGTGGAGGTGAGATTTAGGCCTACTGCTATGATTGCTTCGCTAATCACCTCCACTGAGTGATAACTTGATCGCTGTCTGATTGCAAACAATCGCAAGCGTGATTAATTGAATCAGAGGCTATCACGTGTGCGTGTCTGGGTGTACTGAATGTCGTGTCCAGCACAGAGTAAAGACCCGAAGACCAAGAGATTACGTTTAGAGAGATTAGGGAGAAGTAGGTCAGGGGAAGATGACCTCCGGCCTATGTGTCAAGTCCTGCAGAAACTTTGCTGTAAGTCTACACACCAGGGCCGGTATTCATAAACATTCCTAGGAATATTCCGAAATGTTGTCCTAAACTCCTAGGACTAGTCCTAGTTGGGACTTGAGTTCTAAGACACATTCATAACACTTAGGACTTACCTTGGGACAGTGTCTGAGCTAGGACTAGGACGTTTCTCGTCTGGTGAAAATAACTTTCCTTTAAAAGCTTTAATGACAGATATGAAAAGACTATATTTAAAATATAATATTGAAAATAGTTATATCCATGTTCCCGTTAACAAATAATCCTTCCACAGTTGTACGAAAACACTATGTTAAATATTCGTGTATCATCAACTTAGGACAGGTCCTAGGACAGTCGCACTAATAAGCTATGCTACTTTATCTCCTTGGCTCTTATTAACTAATTTGTATCGTTAATAGGTAATATGACAGTGCATGACAGTGTGGTAATCCCGACACAAACTTACGGAAGCAAGCTTGGACGTTCGGGAAGAGACTCAGACCAAGAGTGAGAGCGGTGGAATTGAGTTACTTGAGAAGTGCGTGCAGAGTTACATTGAGGGATAGACAGACGAATGAGGAAGTAAGAAGGAGGTGTGGTGTGGAGGTAGATGTGCTGGAAAGTGTGAAAAAGAACAACTTGAGATGGTTCGGCCATATGGAATGTATGGAAAGCGAGAGAATGACTAAGAGGGTGTACGAGAGTGAGGTAGAGGGACGAGAGGGAGAGGTGCACCGAAGGAGAGGTGGAAGGATGGAGTGAGGAAGTATATGGATGAAGGCGGTGCTGGTTTGGAGGAGGGGCGTCGACTGACTGGGGACAGAGGTGCATGGGGGCGGTTCGTTCGTGGCCACACCTTAAAAAAAAAGGGGATCACTTTGTCAGGAAATAGATAGATAGATAGGTAATATATACTTATATTTGTATAAGCAACACGTTAACAATAACAGAGTTATTGCACTGTTTATTCATAGTCAATTATATTGATAAAAACAATAGTAAAACTGTAACCAGTTGATGCAGGGTTGATAGCCTACTGCCGTATTGTCACGGTACTTTTTAGGCGACGGTGCTATCATATTCGTGTTTGTTCTTGCTATAGTACTATAATAGGGCTGAGTTCGTGTCTTATGATAGAATTACAAGCTAAGGATTTCGATTTGGCAATGAACTAGTCATCACTTATTATAAACAGAGGTTTTGCTGGCTATATGAACTGTATTATGAGATGTGAATGAACATTGCTGCCTGGGCCCTCCAAGCGCCGAATTTTAACCTATTCAGTACCAGGGACGTCCTTTTTAACCTATTCTGGCAACTATTAGGAAGGTCCTCTAGCGATAATATGACTTCAATATCTCTCAATCAATCCTTTTGACTAACACAGATCCTTCCTAAGCTGCATACTATCGTCAAAATATAGCTAGAATAAAATATAGCACACGTCACTGGTACTCAAAGGGTTAAACTGAGGCAAGACGATGATTGGCGTGCGAGTGTTGCCTGTAGGGGAATGTTGCCACTGTGTTGCTAACATTATTCGCCTCCTTTACCTTCATTACTAAATACTAAATTGTCTTTTGTACCCTATTGAAGATGACATGGGATTTTGACAGTTTAATAGGTCTACTAATAAACGGATGTATACTTTATACTGAAATAGGTCTACTAATAAACGGATGTATACTTTATACTGAAATAGGTCTACTAATAAACGGATGTATACTTTATACTGAAATAGGTCTACTAATAAACGATGTATTCTTTATACTGAAATAGGTCTACTAATAAACGATGTATTCTTTATACTGAAATAGGTCTACTAATAAACGATGTATTCTTTATACTGAAATAGGTCTACTAATAAACGATGTATTCTTTATACTGAAATAGGTCTACTAATAAACGATGTATTCTTTATACTGAAATAGGTCTACTAATAAACGGATGTATACTTTATACTGAAATAGGTCTACTAATAAACGATGTATTCTTTATACTGAAATAGGTCTACTAATAAACGGATGTATACTTTATACTGAAATCAGAGGTGTGGGCATGTCATATCCTGTCCTTATTTATGTTTCACTCCCACCGACCCTTCCCAAATTTTAGCGTATATGATAATTGTCTAGGTCTAATGATAAATGTTAAAAGGCATCATAATTTTCAAGGGGTTAACCTTATGCAATATTGGTGCATAATATTGTCAACATTCACAGCTAATTGACATCGCCGTGTTCAGGATTATATTTACAATATGCTATAGCCTACAATGTATTAACACAAATACAGTAGGCTATAGGCATAATAGCTACTCTATTTTACAGCATAGTTATTTCAAGTTTTTTTATTATTGCCACCATTTCGTATTATAGGCCATAACAAATATAGTTTAACCCCAAATCGAAACTTGGCTCCATTATTATCATAAGTATAACCTACAAATGTTGTCATATTACAATATAACTAACATGTTTGTGCTACCATGGTGCCCATTAGGACTATTCCTAACTCCTTGGGACACTTCCAGAGCAGTCCTAACTTTTCCCAGCACTTAGGACAATCCTAAAGCTTGAGACACTTTATGAATAACTCCTAGGAATATTCTCAAATTTGGAGATATTCTCAAGACTTAGGACTGTCCCAAGCGTAGGAATATGTCTGAGACAGTTTATGAATACCGGCCCAGGTTTACTCAGTTCGAATGGCAGATGTAATATAAGTCCTGGAGCCAAGGGGTATTTGCATGCATGAATGGGCCAAAAAATAACCCGCTTGATTTAGTTAGAGGGTCCACTGGGACACCTTTTTAGCGAGGGTAGACATCCCGAAACCCGGCAGTTATCGTGTTATTCGGGGTTTTCGCTGAATTTAATTAAATCAAAATAACTCCTTTTTTTACGTGTGACGGTTACATAAATTTCAATAACTCGGCAATTAAATGGTCTACAGAGCTCTTTCACCACTCAAAATAAAGCTTAAAGAATTATCTATTCAATGGATACAAACACAATAAGATTGGTCAATACCCAAGGTCACAAGAGGTCAAAGTATGACCTTTTCTGATGAGGAACTAAAATGTATGACTTTTCAAAATTAAATATTTGTGAAAAATAGGTAAATGGATTGAACGTTTAATGCTTTTATATTCTGGTTAGGTACACCATAGGCAAGTTATTGAAATTAGTTGGAAAAGTTGATTACGTATTTTAACCCCTGTGTAGCAATCAATAAAAGGTATATATACCGTATCAACGTACTGAAGCATAACAGATATATGCCGTAATTTGTATTCTTTAGGATTGCAATAGGAATGCAAAAATGAGTTAATCCAGTATATTTTATGTTCTCTGATCATATATTGTTCATTTAACATTTTGGGAAAACTTTTTTTATTTTTTTTTTTTTTTCAGTGAAGAATGTCTGGCTTACCAAAGAAAAGATTAAGGGCATCACAGTCACCATCCTCAAGTGGTTCTTGCAATCCCAAGAAATGCATAATCTGCCAAAAGTATGATGATAAATGTGAAACGACCAGCACAGAGAACCAGCACAGAGAATGGCAGGGCACGTATCACTGAAGCAGCGGAAGTGAGAAAGGACGTAGTTTTTGAAAGACTGAAGCAAGTGGACAAAGGAAAATTCTTATGCCATGGTACTAACGAATGTTATACAGTATACCCTCAAGAAAACACTGGATAAACTCAAGCAGTTAACCGAAGTCTCCACGGATATTGCTGCTTATTCCCCAGAGGATAGCTCATCCTCTAAAAGGAGTAGACGGTCTATGGTGGATTCTCGAGACCCCGCATCTCTGCCAGCTAATATTAACACATTTTTAAAGAAATGTGTCATTTGTGGAGATCCAAAACACAACAACGTATATGATAAATGGAGGATTTCTGAAAAAGGACGGGCTGAATCATTCCTAAAGGCAGGCATGATACTTCAGGATGATGTGTTTACCCGAACTTCCGACTTGCAAGATGCGAATGCCGTATTTGGAGCGGATCTTTACTGTCACAGCCAGTGTATTCGTAACTACATCAGGAAAGGAGAGAAAGTAGCAACTGAATCATCGTCAACGCCAACTGGCCAGCAGAAGTTTGATATCTTTGCAAATGTTATGAAAGATTTAGAACCAGGGTTGAACTCGGGGAGATGCTATAACCTGACTTATATTTCCAAGTGCTGTAATGAAGCGCGGAGTAATGATCAAACTCGTTTTACGTACACAAACAGGGATGTGAAAATGTACCTAATCCACCTGTTTGGGGGGATGTCTCATTTTTTGTCCCAACCGGTTAAAAAAAAAACACCATTGTTTTCAAGCCAGGTGCAGCTGAGACAGAGCTCAGAGAAGTGAAAGGTCGTTAGATAGGGAAACAGTAAGAAAGTGTGGTACCATGTTGAGAGATTGCATCCTCAACGAAGACTTTGAGCTGAATGACAGGTTCTGTGATGCCAATGAACTTGAGAAAGCATATTCTGACATGATAATTCCCAGTGACGTTGCAGACTTTTTTTCAGCTCTTTTTTATGTTGATATTTTACACAGTGACAATATTGTAGATGGTGAGCCTGAAATTTATGAGGAGAGTGACACTAGATCTTCCAAGAAAAAAAAAAAGTACTATCTGTGTATCAAGTCATCTTTTACAATCTCAATAATGGTAAAAAGCGAACCCCTTTGCACATGTTGAACTCTGAAGCTATTTATAATGTGTGTAGGTCAAAAACGCTTATTTCTAGTCTCAATAGGTTTGGCCTGGCAATTAGTTATGACGAGCTACTCCGCTATCATTCTGATATGGCATCATTTGTTACAGAAGCAAGTCAGGTTCAGTTCCCACTTCCTAGTCATTTAAACACATCAAGCTTCACGTTGGGGGCCTTTGATAATTTTGATCATGAGGAAGCAACACTATCTGGCATAGGAGGAAGTCATGACACTGTTATGATTCTTATGCAGGACAAACTTCAAGGAGTGACTCTGAATAGTAAGCCTAATATATCGGAGACTGGTGTCACCCACAGAGAGAGACAATTCACACAAGAGTTAGGTTGCCAGACTTTGTTTCCTTACACGAAAACTGCTAAAAAGCCAAGCCTTCCAACAATCTACGAAGTTCCGGAAGAACTGTACAAAATAGACAAATCACATGCAAAAAGTGTCAGCAGGAAGGACGTAGCTTGGACTGTAAGTAGAATGGATCTATCATGTATGACGGAAGGTGTTAAAGAAACAACTATGGACCAAACAATGCCCTCTTGGAGTGCCTTTAACTCTCTTATTACTGATGAGAATGTGTGTCAGAAGGTTGTAGGTTTCCTACCAGTCCTTCCCCACCCTGTTACGGAATATGGCACAGTTTACACAGCATTAAAAAACTTCCAGAATATTTTGAGTCAACTAGACCAAACACACTTGCCCGTGGTATGTGATGAGGGGGTGTATCACATTGCCCGTGAAATCACCATGAGCAAACCATTTGAATTTAATAACTTGGTGTTATGTCTGGGATCTTTTCATATGATTAAGGTAGTCATGGGTGCGATAGGAAAGCTCATTGATGGCAGTGGAGCAGAAACTATATTGGTAGAGTCTAAAGCATTTGGCCAAAATGTGGTAAGATCAGTTTTTGATGGATCACATTATACGAGGTCGTTGAAGGGTTTGTTCATGCTCTCTGAGTGTATAGAAAGGCTGCAGTGGGCGGAGTTCTTCAAAGTGGAAGAACTTGAGAGGTACAGGGATGAGCTTGAGCATCTGAGACTGTTGAAAAACTCTGTAGCAGAAAAGAAGAGGGAGGAAAGCAAGGTTCATTTGGAGGCATTTATGTCAAACTCAGAAGTCATGGTTGAAGACTTCAATAAATTTAGATGTCAGAGAAGTGCAGCGTCAGAGACTTTTACATTCTGGGACCACTTCGTCAGAATGGTGGCTGTTCTAAAGGACTTGGTTAGGGCAGACTGTGAGGGAGACTGGAAACTCCATCTCCAAAGTGTTCAATCTGTGCTGCCGCTATTTGCTGGATGTGATAGGGTCAACTATTTTAGATGGGCTTCATTATGCCTAGAAGATATGAGAAAGCTACCAGAAGATGTGTACAAGAGTTTCCTGGCAGGCAAGTTCGTGGTGAAGCGGACAGATGGACCATTCAGTGCTGTAGGGGCAGACATGTGTCTCGAGCAGACGATAAATCGATCCCAGAAGAGTGCTGGGGGTATCATCGGTAGCACCAAAAAGAAGCAATTCGTTGCTCAGTGGGAGATCATTTACCATGAAATGTTAGCTGTTGTCAATTTCCAAGTGGAGTCGTCACACCTAGCACAGAACTTTTAGTAAACCACAAGTTCAACTTATCAGCAACAAGGTCATCTGAGACATTGATTCAGGATATGATTGAGTATGTAAAAGAACATGACAACCCCATGTAGTCCATGAGCCAGGCCAGATATCGGTACCACCTGGGGTGACTAAACACGAATGGTACTAAAATGTTTATAGAGTGACTGTAAGTACATTAAGATATGATAGCCTTCTCGCACTGGTAGCTTAGTCTAATTTTTTTGATGCAATAGGGGCGCTACCCAAAAATAAAGATTATTAGCGTGACGCTCGGCGTTTTCCTCATTTTCTTTAAAATCCATCACACAATCATCGCGAAACTTTGAACACCTATGTAGAATTATATTCTCTACCAGAGTTGTTCCTAGGTATTTTTCAAATTTCCTCATATTTCGGAATATACTCTATATTTTGGGTATTTTCCTCTAAATCTAGAATAAATCCTTAAATATGGGGAACATTGAAAAATATATTCCAACAGCTCTTGTAGCTTATTTGATTCTCTACAAGAATTATTCCGATGTGTATTTCAAGTTTCTCCATATTTAGGGGTTTATTTCATATTTGGGGATTTTTTGTTATATTTTGGGGATAATTTATTATTGGAAGGAGCAAACATATGTAGAGTGGTTTCCATGTAATGTGTTTGTTTGTTCATGGTTTAATGGTGATATTTTTTGCAGGTGTGTGTCGACTGTTTGACGGCAGGATGGAACCATCTGCGAGGAAGAGAGCACGGATCGACTGTATCATCCACTGCTCTGATGATGACAGCGATGCTCTGGTGTCACCACAGGATTTGGACTCCTGGAACACATTGCTCAGGGCTGCAGAAATCAGGCAGCATGATCCAGTCCTGGAAGCAGCCAAGGGCCTTGAAGAAGGAGGAATACCACACATACATTATCACCGTAAATGTCGTAGTCTCTTTACAATGAAGAAGTCACTGGATTCTATCCTTGCCAAGGGTGTCAAGATAGAATCAGCAAGCGTCGACCCCAGGAGGAGGGCATCAAGGGATGCCCCTAGTACTAGCAGGGTGTATGCCAAAGTATGTATCTTCTGCGAGAAGTCAAGCAAGTACATAAAAACAACAAAGACAAGGGAGCCACTCATACAGTGTGTTGAGCTACGAGCAGATGAGAAGATTCGCAGAGCAGCAATAAGGAAACTCAACCAGAGAATCCTTGGTTTAGTTAGCAGAGACCTTGTTGCTGCAGAGGGTCACTACCACAAGTCGTGCTACAAACTCTTCACAAAAGATGATTTCCCAGCGGCCGCCAGGTCGGGTGCAGGTGAAAATCAGGAAGAAAGCGAGGAAGCACGCTACGAAGAGGTTGAGACAGAAGCCCTCGAGGAACTCTGCTTGTATATAAGGACCAAATTATTCCCCAACCCAGAGGTACTGCCTATGACAAACCTCACATCTAGGCTTGAGAGATCCATGATGTCCCGTGGTATTATCCAACTGAAACCAGCGACAAAGAAACATGTTCGCCGAAAGATTGAAACCGAGTTTGGAGAATCACTACGCTTTGTCCCAGATGAGAAAGGAAAGCTTCTAATCTATCCACGCAGCCTCTCAATGGACGACCTTGCCCGGCAAGCACACAAAATGGCAAAAGACCTGCAAGAAGCAAGAGCAGCTAACTCTGAAGATGTCTTAACCAAAGCAGGAATGCAGCTGAGGAATGAGATCAATAAACAAGATGTGAGTCAGCCATGGCCTCCCGATACAGATCAGAATGTCATTCCTGCAGCAGTCACTCAATTCCTGCACACCCTGCTGACAGGAGAGTGTGAGTGTGAAACTCCCTCTGAAAGAGCTCAACGTCTTGCCACTTCCTTTGGCAGTGACTTGGTCTTTGCTGTTACCAGTGGCAAGACAAAACCACCCAAGCACGTACTGCTGACCAATGCTGTAAAGTCTTTGACAGGAAACACAGAACTGATCCGAACTCTGAATCGTCTTGGTCACTGTGTGTCTTACTCAATGTTTGAGGAGATCGATACAGCCCTTTGTATCCAGAAGCTGGAATGCTCAAAGGATGACATTCCACTGCCAGCAAACATCTACCCTGGTGTGTTCACAACCCTGGCCTGGGATAACATTGACCGACTTGAAGAGACCCTAAGTGGAGCAGGTACTTCTCATAGAGTCAATGGCATTGCTGTCCAGTCCAAGGTTGCAGGCTCTGTGCCAGAGAAAGTCCTGCCAGAGATTACCAAGTCCAAGATAAGAAGCATCACTCAGCCATCAATGCTGCCAATATACAATGTTGGGCGGCGGGCAGGGCCACCTAGGATTGAGACTGCGTATGTCGACACTACCAAGGAAGTCCAGGATTCAAAGACAAAGAACCATATCTGGCTTCTTACTCGAATGTCAGACCATGAGGACCAGTCCATCAGCAGTTGGACTGGGTTCAACATCAAAATGCGCAGAGACATTGCAGTGGTTCAGGACACTGTAAGCTACCTGCCCACTATCAATGCTCCCGCAACAGAAATGTCCACCGTTAATGAAATCTTGGAACAAACGCATGCTATCATGCAGTCCTTACAGCTTAACAAGATTGTGTGCGTGTTTGATCAAGCACTCTATGCCAAAGCTGCCGAAGTTATCTGGAAACAAGAGAAGTTCAAGAACATTATCATCAGGATGGGCGTCTTCCACACAATCTGTAATCTCATCTCCACCATAGGAAAGAGGTTTCAAGATGCAGGTCTTAGAGATCTGTGTGTGGAATCAGGTATCATCGCAGAAGGATCAGTGTCAGGAGTGATGAACGGCAAGAGGTACAACAGAGCAGTGAGACTACACAAGCTCGTGTATGAAGCACTGATGAGGCTTGCATGGAAAGGCTTCCTTTCATGGCTAGAAGAAAACCATTCAAGGGACATACACCATCTAGATGAAACACTGAAGGACATCAACAGCTTTCACAGCAATGTGTCTCAGGGACTCTTTCAAGAGCTGATGGAGAGTGAATCATGCACACATATCATGAAGCTTTTCCAAGTTTATCTTGAGACCCTCAGAGATGAACACAACCTCTCAGCATTCTGGATGTCATACCTGGACATGGTTGAGATCATGCTGGACTTAATTCGAGCCTCCAGAGAAGGCAACTGGATGCTCCACCTAGGAGCAATCCGACAGATGATACCGTGGTGTTTTGCCTATGACAAAGTGAACTATGCCCGGTTCCTAACCTACTACTATGCCTTGATGTCTCGACTGCCCATTGAACACCCAGAGGTCCATGAACACTTCATGCAAGGTGGCTTTTCGGTCCAGATCGGTAGCAAGAATCCCTTTGGACGGATCCCTGTGGACCAGACAATCGAAGAGACGATCAACAAAGACACCCAGACACCAGGGGGCACAAAAGGCTTCAGCCTGAAAGGCGGAGCTGTCGCCAGGTACTACCTGACATCGGAGTATCGCAGCAGGTACTTAACACCTTACGAGCGGCCTATGCGGTTTATTTATATGTACCGCACAGCGGGGTGTTTTTAGCCAAAATAGGGCTGTTTACGTGATCATTTTCATGCCTAAATAAGACCCAGAACATAAAACAAGTACCTATCCCTGAAAGGGCATAAACAGAGCTTTCGAATGACACCATAACGATCCTTGTATGATGGATAGTTTTCTTGCAATAACCGTGCAACGCGAGTGCAAAAAGCAGGTAATACTTTTCGGTACATAATTGAGTATGTAGCGAGTGAGAGAGGGAGGAGGGAGCTGAGATTTGTGTCAGTAGGTTCGCCGCGGTGGTCTGGAGCAGTCATACGCTCGCTAGTCTCCTGCCACCACTTGTCTCTCTCTCTCAGCCACATTACGTGCTGAAATTGCCACTCGACCTATGTCGAGCGCCGCCACATAGTCCAGCTTTTTTTAACTCGACTTATGTTGCTCGCCGCTAATTAAGGGTTAGGCAGCTCAGGACTATGGTAGTAGCAAAAGTATACTGACTTCAGCCACCAGACCTACAGATGCCCAGGATTAGAAGAGATGAGGCCGATGTCCAATCTTTAGTTCAACTGATGGAGACCAGCTGGTTGAACCCCTTCAACGCAGAGCAAGAAGATCTTGTCAGTTTGTCAACTGCGACTATGGCACCACCAGAAGTTGTCAAAGACCTTCTAGGGGCCTACAGAATAGGAGAGGATGCATATCAAGCCTTCAAGGAAAGCGCCTGGAGATCGATCGCGCAACTATACAGTTCATGATGCCGGAGACGAAAGTGAGAACGTTCTCTAAACTCAGGATGAAGCCACGCTCACAAGACCATGCCAAGGAGGTTATCTTAAAGGCTGACAGGAACCTATTTGGCCAGATGATCCTTGTTGCCGAGAACAGAAAGCTCAAAATGAGTGATGTCTTGGCTCATCCCCTGGGCCCTTTCCTTGCCAGCGGTGATGAGTCTCTCCGCAAGACCACCAAGGCTGCCCTCGCAAAGGAGTTAGAGAGGAATGTTTCTCCTGCAGAAGTGATACCCGAGCCCTCTGCTACCATAATTGATGGGATGAGCCTGGTCCACAAACTGAAGGGAAACGACAAAACTTTTTCACAGCTTGCAGGTACAGCACTGAGTCACGCTGTTCATGAAGGTGCTAAGAGCAGGCGCATTGATGTTGTGTTTGATATCTACAAGGAGACATCCATCAAGGATGCAGAACGAGCCAAAAGAAGTGCAGGCACAGGAATTCATTTCAAGAACATTCAACCTGGGCACAACATCCAGCAGTGGAGAAAGTTACTCGGTAGTTCCTCCAACAAGGCAAGTCTTATCAAGTTCTTGGTAGAAGAATGGAAGGCACCACAGCACAGGGAGAAGCTCAAGGACAAGGAGCTGTATGTCACATGTGAGCAGCGCTGCTTCAAGATCACCAAAGAGCAGTGGGAAGAGGCTCCTGAGCTTAAGTCAACTCAAGAAGAAGCAGACACACGCCTTCTTCTCCATGCACTTCATGCAGCAGAATCTGGGAACAAGTCTGTCATCATCACTGCAGAAGATACAGACGTCATGGTGTTGTGTCTTGGCATGTGCCACAAGATCCCATCCCATCTGTTCCAGAAGTGCGGGACGAAGAACCGGACAAGATTCCTGGATATCACCACACTGAGCCGCACACTGGGAGGCAGCGTGTGTGATTGATTGGTATGCATGCCTTTACAGGCTGTGATACCGTCAGTGCATTCGCTGGCCGAGGGAAGATGACGACACTCAAGCAGGTGAAGATGGACAAGACATACCAGCATGCTTTTCACGAACTTGGACGCTCATGGGAAGTGTCTCCTGAACTCTTTGAGAAGCTACAGGAAATCACCTGCCACATGTACCTACCGTCTACCCACACAACTAAGGTAAACAAGCTTCGGTATGAGCTGTTCTGTGCAAGACGTGGAGAGGTAGAGTCAAGTCAACTCCCTCCTTGTGAGGACTGCCTCTTCATGCATGCACTGCGTGCAAACTACCAGGCTGCGATCTGGAGGAGAAGTCTTCAGAGCCAGCCATTTGTTGCGAACCCAACAGACTGCGGTTGGATGACAGATGAGGACGGTAAGCTTGCCGTCAACTGGATGCGAGGCTCACCAGCACCAGATGCTGTTATGCAGCTACTGTCTTGCAAGTGTGTGCGGTCATGCGAACTCCCTAAGTGTACTTGCCTCAGCAATGGTCTAAAATGCACGGACATGTGCAGGTTACAGACATGTCAGAACAAGGCTATTGAAGAAGAGCCGGTGGCACAAAAGTCAGATTCCGAGTCTGACGTAGATGATATTTAGGAGTAGTAATTTGCCATAATAGTATGTACAAGCCCATGGCATGCTTAGTGTGTATTTACAGGACTTGTATTAAATGTGACAATTACTATATGCATTTTGTTGACATTTAGGCATTCCTGTCCCCAAATTTGACATTTTAAAAAATTTCGGAATTTTCGGTAGGGTATGTCTATTCAAGAAGTGATAACGACCATTAAGCTACCAATGTGCAAGGGCTATCATATCAAAACATAAACTAGAGACATGTAGCAAGCTAAAAACACCTAAGAGAATTAGTCACCCCGGGTGGTACCGATATCCCAAAATTCGGGTCTTGGCTCATGGACTAATGACGTTACCGTGTGAAGGAGACAAAGACAAGTTTCACAACATCCTCACACAGGAAATCATGACAAAGGAAATCCGTGACAATCTGCTTGAATTTGATGAAAGATCTAGGAAGAAGTATGAAACATTCCGAAATGAAAGAATCGTAATGAAACACAGATCCATCTTTGATACCATTCACAGGACGAACATTAAGACATTCAAATCCATGAAGGGAGACCAAAGTACCTATAAGTCTGCAAGCAAAGAGACCAAGAAGCAAATGGCAGAAACCCAGAAGATCTATGACATTGCTCGTGTACGAGGATATGACATGAAACATTTGCTGGGGTTTGACCTGATTGACAGCAGTTACCTCTTTGACAAGAATGGACTAATGACCAAACCAAACAAAAGTGAACTGTGCACTGAGTTAGAAAAACACCTTGAAAAAGCAGACTTCGTCTTTGACACATTCATTGAGGGTTCAGTGAAGGACAGCGAAAGAACTAGAAAGTGTGGTTGCAGCCCAATTGATTTATATGGGATAGGTACAGGAACGCAATTGCCAGTCACAATGGATGCATTCTGGGCCTCATCTGCAAACAAATCCAAGCTACAGAAACTTATTCGACAACGCATCTTAACCAAGCCAAAACCGATGACAGATACAGCTGTTAGCTCGATTGGACTTCCACCTGAAATTGAACCATGCCTGGCTATTTTGAATGGAAAAGAGACACCATTACCTGATCTAGACACAACGATTGAAGAGGCCGACGTCAGAATTATCCCACATGCTCGTCATGCAGTTGAGAATGGGACTAAGAGAGTGGTTATTATATCAAATGATACTGATGTAGTAATCTTGGCCCTACACTACTGGTCGCTTCTGAAGGCACATGGCCTACGAGAGATGTGGATTCGTGCTGGTGTTGGTAATACCACAAGATACATACCCCTTCATGTTGGTAATACCACAAGATACATACCCCTTCATGTTGGTAATACCACAAGATACATACCCCTTCATGTTGGTAATACCACAAGATACATACCCCTTCATGTTCTAGGCGATAAGTTGGGATCAGATACTTGCAAAATCTTAGTTGCCCTGCACCATCTCACTGGTTGTGATTCCACAAGTAAATTTGGTACAAAGGCTGCTGCACTGAACGCAGATCCGGTGCATTATCTGATTGATTTTGGAAAGGAATTGTACTGTATTAACTTCATCTTGGTGGAAGAGTTCCTTGTGAATGTGTACAAATCAGGAACCTCATGCAGAACAATAGATGAATTACGGTACTACCTCTACCACCACAGCAAAAAGACCATTTTGGAACTGCCTCCCACCAGCCGATCAGTCAAAGGTCATGTCCTCAGGGCATTCTTTGGGACATATCTACAGCTACACTGCCTAAGCAATCCTCAACGGGATCCCAGAGACTTTGGTTTCATTGAAGAAGATGGCATTCTTCAACCGGACCATCTTCAAGTCTTGCTACCGGATGACTTTGCAATGCCCTGTAAATGTACCTCCTGCTCTACTAAACGCTGTGTCTGCAGACAACTAGATATGAAATGCTGCCCTTACTGCAAATGTCAGGTGAAAGGATGTCAAAACCTAGGCCATTAATGTGACACATCACAGAATACATTTCCAACTGTATCCCCGGCTCACCCCTCTCCCCAAAAGTAGGTCATTCATTAATGTGACAACAAATAATTGAAATCTGCTTTGAAGATATATATGCAATGTGTGATACTGTGATACAGAGTGTTTTGATAGAACTTTAGCTGACTCAGTAGTGCCATAATTATATAACCAATATATAGCTATTATTGGTATATCATTCGCAAACTTCATATTATTGTACTGGACGCCAAGGGGTTAAAATACGTAATCAACTTTTCCAACTAATTTCAAAAACTTGCCTATGGTGTACCTAACCAGAATATAAAAGCATTAAACGTTCAATCCATTTACCTATTTTTCACAAATATTTAAATTTGAAAAGTCATAAATTTTAGTTCCTCATCAGAAAAGGTCATACTTTGACCTCTTGTGACCTTGGGTATTAACCAATCTTATTGTGTTTGTATCCATTGAATAGGTAATTCTCTAAGCTTTATGTTGAGTGGTGAAAGAGCTCTGTAGACCATTTCATTGCCGAGTTATTGCAATTTATGTAACCGTCACACGTAAAAAAAGGAGTTATTTTGATTTCATTAAATTCAGCGAAAATCCCGAATAACACGATAACTGCCGGGTTTCGGGATGTCTACCCTCGCTAAAAAGGTGTCCCAGTGGACCCTCTAACTAAATCAAGCGGGTGATTTTCTGGCCCTTTCATGCATGCAAACACCCCTTGGCTCCTGGACTTAATAGTCGCATAATACAATAATGAGTGTGGGACTTGCTGGGCCGAGTACTTTGACCAGTTGTACGCGGCTGGTTTCCCCGGTAGAAAAATTCAACCAGTTAATGAATAGCTATCCGTTCCTGATCCAATAATCAGCAAAGACCCACTCTCTTTTGCTGAAGTAAAGGAGGAAGTGGCTAGGCTGAAGAGAGGGAAGGCTCTTTGTGTCTGTAGCTTCTCTGAAGAACACCCTCAGCAAGCCTTGTGTGACCACAACCTCATTCGGCAACCATTGTGAGACACCTAGAGAGTTTAGCAAACCTTGCTCTCTTACCAAACCTAAGAATCAGAAGAAGACGAAATACAAGAAGAAGAAGAAGTACAATGCGAAGAGATCACTAACTAGCCCAGAATGAGAAGAAGAAGACGAAATCCAAGAAGAAGAAGAAGTTCAATGCGAAGAGATCACTAACTAGCCCAGAATGAAAAGAAGAACACACGAGAGCTTGATATCCCTGACACACCTAGGAAAACTATTCGTTAATACGGCCCTGAGTTAAATTGTTATTATTTTTTATGTCGGTCCCTAATTCATACCAAAGAAATCTCCCCATAACATCACATGCTATCCTAGAGTAATATAAAAGATTCACTGATATTAGAAGTTCCTTAAGCCCCTTTCCCACCAACAAGAATCATGTGCCAACTTGCCAGGAACTAAAAATTGTGATTTAATCCTGAGATGTTGACCCCGATTTCGCTATCAAACGGAGGTGGTACGGTGTAGTTACGAAAAAATCTACGGAGCAATAAATATGAGCTTGGAACTACTACAAACTATCTACGGAATCCCAGGGATGCCAAGACGAACCTTGGCTTTTGCTTCCAAACATTGTAATAGAGAGCCAGATTACTGGACCATTTCAGTTCTACCTTTGCCAGGGGCGACCACATCTACCTGTGCTTGTTTATAAGCTGTCATTCAAATAATTAATTCATCTCTCTCTCTCTCTCTCTCTCTCTCTCTCTCTCTCTCTCTCTCTCTCTCTCTCTCTCTAATAAAGGTACAAAAATAATACTTGTGTTAATATACAGACCTCCAGCTCATTCAGTGCAAACTGACGATAAATTTACGAACAAATTGCAGATGTAAGTAACTCACAAGATACCGTAATTTTTGGCGACTTTAATTTACCTGTGACCAAGTGGGGCGATACTCTTACTTCACACTCCGGACATGACTTGTATACGAACTTGCAAGAGAGTTCGCTTTATCAATTTGTTCGAATGCCGACCCGTGGTAATAATGTTCTTGACATTGTACTTGCAACAAAAGAAGAATTAATAGAGAATTTGAATGTTGGTGATGAATTCAGTAACAGCGACCATCGTACGATAACTTTCACTTTAAAGTTTACTAGTAACGAACCAAATAGTAGCATCGAAAAAGTCCCTAATTTCAAGAAAGCAAACTTCCATAAACTTAGAGCTATGTTTAAAGAAACTGACTAGAGCTTTTTAATTAACAATAACGACATAAACACATCTTGGAAGTTATTCGAAACCACTTACCTGAAAGCAGTGCAAGACTGCATACCATCGAAAATACGGCGTCCAGGCCATAATAATAAGCCCAAACGGTGGAATAAAGATATTTCAAACTGCCTGCTTGCTAACAAATTTGCTAATGATAGATTAAAATCCTCACAAAATGATGAAGAACGGGTGAAATTTGTAGAGCTACGACGACGCAAAGCCAAAAAGTTAATTAAGCAAAGTAAAAAGACCCGAGAGTTACATATTGCGAATCAAAGTAAAACAAACCCGAAAGAATTCTATAGAAATATCAGAAAGAAAAAAGTAGTTACTTCAACTGTTGGACCATTAGTCGATGAAAATGGAGAATACACCAAAGACGAAGTATAAATGAGTGATGCCCTCAATACCTTCTTTGCATCAGTTTTTACAACAGACGACCTCAGTGATATCCCTACAGCATCGCCGATTCAGATGTTCTAAGCAATATCACCGTTACAGAGAGAGAAGTATTGAATTGTTTAGATAAACTCAAGGTAAATAAAACGCCTGGACCTGATACAATCTCGCCTAGAGTTCTAAAGGAAGCTAAGGATGAGCTCTCCAAACCACTGACATTACTATTCAATAAATCCTTGCAGTCTGGAACTATGCCTGATCAGTGGAAGCTAGCCAACGTAACACCGATATTCAAAACAGGCAGCAAATCCCTACCCAGTAACTATCGTCCAATTAGCTTAACCTCAGTTGTATGTAAAATGCTAGAAACGGTCATAAGAGACAGACTCGTAAATCACTTAGAGGAAAATAACATACTTAAAGATACTCAACACGGCTTTCGTAAAAACCGTTCCTGTTTAACAAACCTCTTAGACTTCTTCCACGATATCCTCAACCTCTACGATGAGAGTAAATCTGTAGATATTATATACCTTGATTTTCAAAAAGGCCTTTGACAAAGTTCCCCACAAACGTTTACTGCTAAAGCTAAAAGCGCATGGAATACAGGACGGTGTGTTGAAATGGATAGCAAATTGGCTCAGCGACAGAAAGCAAAGAGTAGTCATAAACGGTAAGGCATCTAAATGGACCAATGTAGGTAGCGGGGTACCCCAGGGATCCGTACTAGGACCAATTCTCTTTCTAATTTACATCAGCGACATAGATGAGGGTCTCACCTGTACAATCTCAAAATTTGCTGACGATACAAATATTGCAAATAGCGTACTCTCAAAAGAACAAGTTGACGATATGCAACATAATCTGGATAAATTGTCATGTTGGGCCCAGGTTTGGCAAATGAGTTTCAATGCGGATAAATGTAAAGTACTACATATCGGATACCTAAATGAGAAAGCAGACTATTCGATGAATGGCACTCAGCTTAAGAATGTAAACAGAGAAACCGATCTGGGAGTAACAATATCGAGTAACCTAAAACCGAGTCAACAATGTTCAGAAGTTGTTAAGAAGGCAAACAAAATAATTGGTTTATAGGCAGGTCATTTGAGCATAAATCCAAAGAAGTTATCCTAACCCTTCACAATTCCTTAGTCCGCCCTCTTCTGGAATACTGCGTTCAATCCTGGTGCCCTTATTACCAAAAAGATATAAACAAGCTAGAACGAGTTCAACGTATAGTTACCAAAATGATACCTAGCCTAAAGAACAAACCATACGAAGAGTGTCTTAGAGAATTAAATCTATTTCCTTTAACCCAGCGCAGATTAAGAGGTGACTTAATTCAAGTGTTCAAAATCATCAAAGGCATCGACAATATGAACTGTAGTAAGTACTTCATTATCGACCAATATAATTATACGCGGGGAAACGGTTGCAAAATTATTGGTAAATCTTTTAACTCACACGAATCTAAGAATTTCTTCTTCAATCGAGTTGTCAACTTGTGGAATGGGCTTCCCCGAGACGTTATAGACTGCATCACCGTTGATTCATTTAAACTCCGCCTAGACAAATATCTCACATCAAACCCGCGACTGACTGCGTTTGTAAATGAATAACTTTATTTTATCCCCCCCTCAGGTACTAACCCATCTGTCCCCTATTAACTTCCTAATCCTGCCACGGACATTAGTTCCAGGGCAGTAATTCCCTTTCCAATGTTCCCTTACCCACTCTAAACCACTGTTTCGACACTTGATCCTCAGTGTTTTGGAGGACAAGCAGCCTAGAAGGGTCACTATATCTGTTGTTGCTTGATTTCCTTTGTACTCCTTTGTACTCTCTCTCTCTCTCTCTCACACACACACAAAATGCAACCACACATTCACACGAACGGGCAGTCATAATATGGAAGACTAGCAATATTTATATCTATATACAATATACCTGTATATATATACTCTCTCTCTCTCTATATATATATATATATATATATATATATATATATATATATATATATATATATATATATATATAATATATATAATATATATATATATATATATATATATATATAGAGAGAGAGAGAGAGAGTATATATATCTATCTATCTATCTATTGCCTGACGCCGTGATCCCCGAAGGGGTGGCCACGAACGAACCGCCCCCATGCACCTCTGTCCCCAGTCAGTCGACGCCCCTCCCCCCAACCAGCACAGCCTTCGTTCATGTACTTCCTCACTCCATCCTTCCACCTCATATTCGGTCTACCTCTCCCCCTCTGTCCCTCCACCTCGCTCTCGTACACCCTCTTAGTTATTCTCTCGCTTTCCATACGTTCCATATGGCCGAACCATCTCAAGTTGTTCCTTTTCACACTTTCCAGCACATCTACCTCCACACCACACCTCCTTCTTACTTGCTCCTTACTTCCTCATTAGTCTGTCTATCCCTCCATGTAACTCCGCACGCACTCCTTAAGTAATTCATTTCCACTGCTCTCACTCTTGGTCTGAGTCTCTCAACCAACGTCCATGCTTCGCTTCCGTAAGTCAGTGTCGGGATTACCACACTGTCATGCAAGGACTTCTTCACTTCCATACTGACCACCCTATTTCTTGTTACTGCTTTTAGCGTTCCTACAACCCTCTTCCCCTGTTGTACCCTCTCCCGCACCTCTTCATCCATAGTCCCATCTTTACTCAACACACTGCCCAGATACTTAAAAGAGTTGACGATCTCCATAGCCTGACCGTTCAGCTTCACCTCACACTCTGTGACTTCACCCCTTTCGAAGACCATAACCTTGCTCTTCCCCGTATTTACCTTCAAATTCCGTTTTTCGCACACTGTTCCAACTCATTTACCAGACCCTGCAACTCCCATTCACTATCACTCATCAGAACTGTATCATCCGCAAACAGCAGTATAGGTAGCTTCCACTCAATTCCCTCCCTTTTCAGCGATACACCAACATCCACTGCTCTTGATAGTATTTCTTTCATAACTCCATCCATATACAGTAAACAACCACGGGGACATCACACACCCCTGTTTCAAACCAACATTCAGGTCAAAGAACTCGCTCTGCTCACTCTCCACACGTACTGCCGCCTTTGCACCTCATACATGCTCTTCACTGCTTTCAGCAACTTGCCCTCTACTCCGTATATTCTAAGTACTTTCCACAAACCTTCTCTATCCACTCTGTCATAGGCCTTCTCCAAGTCCATAAAGGCAACATACACCTTTTGTTTCTTCTCCAGATACTTCTCCACAACACAATTCAGGGTAAAATCTGATCTACACATCCTCTTCCCTTCCTAAAACCTCCCTGCTCGTCGCCTATCCATTTCTCCGTTCTCACTCTCACTCTCTCAATCACTACCCTACTGTATACCTTCCCTACTACGCTTAGAAGACATATTCCCTCGGTGGTTACCACACACTCCTCTTTCCCCTTTGCCCTATATAGGGGGACTATTATGCCAGTCTTCCAGTCATCGGGTGCACTCCCCTTCTCCCATGCTAGTTTGCACATTTTCCATACCCATTCTATCACTATCTCACCACCATACCTCAACATTTCCCCACACACTCCATCTGTTCCTGTGCTTTCCCCAACTTCACTCTTTTCATGGCTTCCCACACTTCTGACCTCCTGATCCCCACCTGCTCCTCCACTACTTCTCTTCTTCTCCCTCCCATACCATAGCTATGTTTGCTGGCTCTTCATTCCTTTCATTTAGCAACTCACTGAAGTACTCCCTCCATCTTTCGACTCTCTCTTGCTTCTCGGCTAGCATTCTCCCATTCTTATCTTTCACACCCTTACTGTTTCCCTTGCTACCTTCCCTAACTTTCTTGACTTCTTTCCAGAACAGTTTCTTACTCTCCCTCCATTTTACACTCAGATTCCTTCCAAATTCCTCATCTACTCTTCTCTTACTTTCCTTCACTACTCTCTTCACCACCCTCTTACTCTCCACGTACCTCGCTCGTTTCTGTCTCTCGGAATCTTCATTCCCTCTACTACCCAACCACTCTCTATATGCTTTCTTCTTTCTTCCACAGCTATTCTTACCTCTTCTGTCCACCATGCTGTACCTTTCACTCCCCTCCTCCCTCTTCTCCTCACTCCACACACCTCCTCACATGCTGCACAGATCTCATCCTTAACACCTTACGAGCGGCCTATGCGGTTTATTTATGTGTACCGCACAGCGGGTGTTTTTAGCCAAAATAGGCTGTTTACGTGATCATTTTCATGCCTAAATAAGACCCACGTAAACAAGTACCTATCCCTGAAAGGGCATAAACAGAGCTTTCGAATGACACCATAACGATCCTTGTATGATGGATAGTTTTCTTGCAATAACCGTGCAACGCGAGTGCAAAAAGCAGGTAATTCGGTACTTTCGGTACATATTGAGTATGTAGCGAGTGAGAGAGGGAGGAGGGAGCTGAGATTTGTGTCAGTAGGTTCGCCGCGGTGGTCTGGAGCAGTCATACGCTCGCTAGTCTCCTGCCACCACTTGTCTCTCTCTCTCAGCCACATTACGTGCTGAAATTGCCACTCGAGTTATGTCGAGCGCCGCCACATAGTCCAGCTTTATTTAACTCGACTTATGTTGCTCGCCGCTAAATAAGGGTTAAACACCTTGCTCATCTCCTCCATATATATATGGAGGATATATATATATATATATATATATATATATATATATATATACAGGTATATATATATATATATAAATATTTTGTTTTTCTGTATGGAGGAGACAAAAGGCAGGTTGCCTGTAGCGAGTGTCTCCCCTCATAGTTAAAAGAGAGACAGAGCCAAATTCAATGGACGTTGGGGTCAAAATACCTGGACACTCGTTGTTTTAAGCATTCTAAGTCATAGGGTGAAGGAAAGATTAAGTGAGGGAGAGATAGTTCCAGAGTTCACTTGTTAATAGAAGAAAGACATTTGCCAATTCTTGGTTAGGAGAGCTGGACAGAATAGGGGTGGGACTGTGTTGAAAGGGCAGGGGATATACACTGAGAGAGCTCTGAAGAACACTGATTTTTGTAATAGCGATAGATGAGTGAAAGAGATTCAAAATTGCGGCGTGTTGAAATAGATTGTAGGGACCTAGTAAGAGGAGGCGAGTTGATGAGTATGAACAATAGTCAATACAGGGGCGCACTGCGCCCCGATACAGAACAAGAAGCTTTGCAGAGGTGAAGATCCCACAGAGAAGGTCAGATGAAAAAGATACACCTATAATGTTGAGAGAAGATGAATGGTTGAGTTGTGTGTTGTTGAAGAATAGTTGATAGTCTTGTGGAAGATTGTGATGGAGAGATAGAGGGAGAAACTGGGTCTTGGAGGCATTGAAAGTAACAAGATTTTCTCTGCCCCAATCAAAAATAATTGAAAGATCAGAAGATAGGCATTCAATGGCCTCGCCACGTTTGATTAGGAGTGCTTGCATGCTGGGTTGATGTGAAAAACTAGTTGAATAGTGTAAGGTAGAGTCATCAGCATATGAGTGAATAGGACTAGAGGTACAGTTAAGGAGATCATTGATAAATATTAGATAGATAATTGGAGACAGGACAGAACCCTGAGCAACACTGGAATTGATAGGTTGAGGAAGTGAACGATGGCGGTCCATAACTGCAGCTATGGAGCGGTCTGAAAAGAAATTAGAGACAAAGGCACAGATAGAGGGATAGAAACCGAAAGAGGGTAGTTTGGAATATCAAGACTTGTGCCAGACTCTATCGAAGGGTTTCGATATGTCTAGAACAATAGAAGAAATCTCACCGAAGTTCCAAAAGGAGGATGAACAAGAGTTAGTAAGATAAGCAAGAATATCACCAGTAGAGTGGCCCTTAAGGAAACTGAACTGGCGATCTGAAAGTAGATTATGGGAAGATAAATGCTTCAACAATTTTGAGTAAAGAATAAATAAAAACAAATTTAGATACCCAAGAACTGAGAGCAATTGGATGATAGTTGAAGGGTTGAGTCACCCTTCTTTGGGACAGGTTGAATAAGAGCAAACTTCCATCATGAAGGAATGACGTTAGAAGATAGACAGAGCCAAAAGAGTTTGCCTAGGCAGGGAGTCAGTACGGAGGAACAGTTTTTGAGTACAACAGGAGGAATACCATCTGGTTCGCATGCCTTCTTAGTATCAAGTCCATAGAGTGCCGAGAGTACGTCTTTAGACAAACATTTGATATTTGGCATAAGTAAGTGAGAGAGGGGGGGATAGCACCGGAATCATCCAAGGTGGAGATTTTAGCGAAAGTTTGAACAAAGAGATCAGCTTTGTCAGAGGAAGATGTGACGGTACAACCGTCAGTGTGGAAGAGGGGAGAAAACGTTGAGGAAGTGAAGTTGTTGGAGAGGTTTTTGGCTAGATGCCAAAAAGCTTGGGAAAGGCTAGAGTTGGAAAGTTCAAAGCATTTGTTATTGATGTAAGAGTTTTTGGCAAGCCGAAGAGCAGATTTTGCTTGAATCCGTGCAGAGATATATAAAGTATACAGTATATATATATATTTATTTTTTCTAATTCAATCAATCAAATTATGGCACGGTCTGTTAAGCAGAAGCAGTAATACAGACATAAAAAAGTACAATATATTAGTCATTTGTAATAAATACATACACTACAATACATCAGTTTTTACACATATTATTGTAGTTACTGGTAAATGTGGTTTTTGACAGTAAGTGTACATTTGCATGTTTTCTAAATACATATTACGATAATTTATTTGAAATGTTAGAATGTTAGAAAATTGAGATTAAGCGAATTATATGTATGCTGGAGTGAGCCATTAATTTGTTGCTGTATGTTAACAACAGCTGACTTTAGTGTTATGGTAGAGTGGAAGGTAATTATGATAGATAATGGAGAGAGAGAGAGAGAGAGAGAGAGAGAGAGAGAGAGAGTGAGAGTGAGAGAGATCGACCCTTCTGAGTGATCCGTAGTATTCTGAGCTGTCTACTTTGATTGCGTGGTCTGTCGCAACTGTTTTGTGGTGCTGCGGAAGGACACGGAGTGCGCCGAAGCTAATAAAACGAGCTTGGATGAACATAGCTTCGCTACGAATTTTCAGGAAGTGTTTGTTTATGGATTGACCGACAATCGACAAACACCAGGGAATTTTCGAGCATACATGAACATTCCCTGGCGTTTGCCGATGTGCAAGGGTACATCACGTTGTTCTAGGACACATCAGGTAGTATCCTGAGAATATAACAATGTGGATGACGAATAAGACAGGAACCGCGTTTCGTAGTAAATCAGTGCCTGTTTCTTGTAAACGGGAAAGGGGCTTTAACCCATTCAGTACTGCTTATGTCCTTTTCATCATATTCTGGACACTGATGAGACAATTTTATTCTGCTTAGGCCTTAGGAAGTATCTATGGTGGCTTAAAGAATAAGAAAATATGTGGCCTTTTCATTGTTAGAAGTCCTTTCTAAGCTGAATACAATCATCTAATAGTTACCAGAATATAATGAAAAGTACGTCACCGGTACTGATCGGGTTAACGTCTCTGTTCATGATCTCTGAACACCCGCCCGACACATAATATTTATATTTTCATATTCAGCCTGATCTACACTCAAATAACATACAAAATGATCTTGGGTTCTACGGATCATATTGTAACTTGATTATTGCATTAATTTAAACCCTCTTGCCAAAGACTCACTTCAATCGATGTAAATATTTCAGAGAGCTTGTATTCACAAACCTATCTACACTTGCTTTCACTATTTACTCACTCTTATCAAATCTTTGAAGTAGAGTGATATCACGCACACAAATCCTGCTAATATACTGTGCACTGCACAAGCCAGCTTGTCTGTCGTCGTCGTCCGTCGTCCGTTGTCTGTCCGGATACTCCTCTTCATTCCATCCATTCTATGGATTTCCACCAAACTTCACAGGTATATCCATTTGGTCGATGCAAAGGTCAGGCAAAATACATTTTTAATTTAACTTAAAGGTTAAGGTCAAAAGTCAAAGTTATAAATCAGGTCAATATTTCATATTTGTTTCAGTTTTTACTCAAATGTCTTCATTTTCACCATACCAATTATTGGTAACCTTGATATTTCATTGACCAAATTTGAGATAAACATTCTAAAGGACAGGGTCAAAATGTCAAAATAAGGTTTTTACTAGTATTTCTTATACTAACTGTTAGACTCTAACTAGGCTTACCATGTATATTCCGAATACCTAGGCAAAGGTCATACAAAAAACTAGCAATTCCATTTGAAAGGTCAAGGTCACAGGTCAAGGTCAAATATATGGTCAATATGCTAATTGCTTTACTTTTCACACACACTTCACAACAATTGGTGAGTTAGTTGCACTTTAAATAAAAAGTAAAATAGTTAAGTTTGACACACATATCATTAAGGTGAAGATAAAGGTCAAAGGTCAAGGTCAACTATTCTATTAATATAAATGAAGCTAACTGATGAGTTTTAATCAAATTAGGCATGCTAATTTGCTATTCCTGGGCAACATTAATGCACACAACAAATTTACTCCTACATAAAGGTTGAGCTTATAGGTCAAGGTCATAAGACAACTTTTATTTTTAATTATTAAAGATGACTCAAATTTTGGAAAATTGGCTGTTAGTTGCTTAATACATAAATAACATTCATATCAAATTGTGTATAAATATTGTAATAATATACTGTAGGTCAATGGTCAAGGTCAAAACAAGAGTGTTCGTAATTTTCCCTAATCTCCTCCTCGACTGATTAATAAGTTGTTACCTAATTGTGCAGGCGAATTCAGTTGGTCAATGCGGCGATCATCCAAATATATATATATATATATATATATATATATATATTAGTAAAGCCAGGTAATAAATTTACTTTGATGCATACAAGGTTAAAAGAAACGGCAATTTCGGCATTAGAGATTTTATTGTTCAGATTTTCTAGGGCTCTGACATTTTTGCGTTGATGGGCAGTAAGGAGGTATAGTAGATTGGCGAAGTTCATGATTAAATGGATACAGGATACAAGTACATGGTGAGCAGTGGATACGACGTTTCGCTAATTCAATTAGCATTTTCAAGTAATGAATTGTATAGAATGAATGAATGAATAAGAATATAGAAAAGGTGGGTGAGGGTGAAAGAAGGGAAGTTGTTATTGGTGTAGTAAGAGAGAAAGTGTCAAAGTAGGAGGATAAAGAGTGTCGGGGCTTGACCCAACGTGCGTGAGTTGTTTTGATTTTAGTTTGGGGTTTAGGAGGGCTGTGACTGTTGGTATTATTGAGACATATTTTTGAGAGCTTCAGTATGGCATGCCAAGAAGGGATGGAGATAAAAAATGTTGGGTGGTAAAGGCAAAAGATAATTAATTTTGGGTGGTAAAAGTAAAATTTTGGTGAAGTGAGATTCAGAGGCTCTGATCGGTCAAGAGTGGTATAGAGGTTGGACTGTGGACGAGCCGGCATGCCCCACCGCCTCTACCAGTCTGGACGAATCAGATGAGTCTGGGTGAATTTGAATATCAAATTTTGTGAATAATATGAGCTTATATAGGGGTGAGGTGACGAACTGCATGGAAAGAGGACACGGCGATGGGGGTCTAGGTAGGGCTGCTACCTAGTCTTGGATTTGAGGTTAGAGGAGAGAGGACTGGGAGAGCCCTCCTGATAGGCTCTCATATCATCTCCAGAGACCAATCCTTCGCCGCATTGTCTTGTGACGTCACGGCTGGTGACGTCATGGTAATGGCGGCCGTCTCTTCCAGCCAGGCTGCAAGACATGGCTTTTTAGGAAAAATGAAACATGGAACACCAAGCTTTCGTTATTCTCTCAAGAAATCTTCAGGGTATTCCCCTGAAGATGTTCTGAGAGAAAAGACGAAAGCTTGATGTTCCATGTTTCATTTTTACTAACGAGTTTTACTACATAAATTGATCACACGTATTTGTGATTTAACCAAAATATTGTTACGTCCTGGGATATATAAACACTGGGCTCTTTCTATTGGACTAGGTATGCGGCAACAAGCAACAACGGAAAACGCTAGATCCAACCCTTATCTATAAACCCAGGCAACAAACCACCCTAAACCGTCAAGAATCCTGCCTGGACAACTAGGTATCCTATGACTCGGTTACAGGGTGCACGCACTATAGACTGCTGATAGTCAAGCAGGCTATATAAAAGATCACACAATTAAGTTGACTTAAAGCTTCAAGGAAAAGATAGATAACAGAATTAAATTGCAGAAACAATTTAATAACAAACTAGAAGAAAGTACATTTAACGTTACATTAATTAATACAATTAATCACCCCTGCGTGAAAGAAGGTGAAAGCAAACCGTCCTCAAAACATCGTACAGGTAGACAAGATGCGGGTCTCTAAACTGCATGCGGCTACTGTAGGATCTGATGCTTAGCAAAGAAAGTAAGTTACGGATTTAGAGAACTCTTAACTCATAAGCAGGAATAAATACTAGTGATAGGCCATACAGTGTATAATGGCATAGGTATAATTAAATAAAGGCAGCAACTCGCAACATAACCACATACAGGTGTGCTTCTCACTCTTAGTCAGGCAAGCCTGCTCGGACAGAGTCTCTAAGCCACACCCTGACTCACAATGCTCACAAAAACGGTAAACTGTGGCACAATAACAAGCATACAGAGATGATAAACCCCTAGCTGTTAATCTGTCAGGCGGCAGAGGTCTAGCCGGAAGGATATAGGCTTCGGATACCCGGGCTGAGCCACCTGCTCTAGCCTAGGGACGTTCCCAAGTCTGTGCGCCAAAATACTCTAATTGAAAGGGTGCTCTCTTGAGAGACTCAGATCGCAAGTATCTGACTCTCTCCTGGCGACCCTAAAAACAAAAGCAAGACGTGCTAGCGCAGTGCTGAGTGGACTAGGCAAGGGCCCTCACACAACACAACACTAGACACACAGGGACACAGACAATAAAATGGCCCCAGACTCCCACGGGTATCCTAGTAAAGTCGTGCGGGTCCACAGGACTCGCACCAGCAGACTTTACTTAAAGGATCGCAAAAAGCCTCCCCTCCGGTCTAGCCCCTGCTAACCTGACACAAGAACACAATAGCAAGCATGAAACCACCAAATATGAGACAACAAAAAAAGCTTCCTAGGTCTCATTAACAATTAAATCTCTGCATAAGGCCCAAATCCTATCTAGTTATCTGAGAGCTCGTCGTTAATACAATAATAGATATAAGGTCTATCAAGGGGATGGGATAATTAAATAGACTGGTGAAGTAGTGGAAGGAAGGTATACAAAGTATGAGAGAAAGTTTCTAAGTGGGGTTGAGAGGGATAGATATCAAGGGGGTCTGAAGGGTACGACAGTGAGGTGAGCTCTGAGTCTTGAATCTGTCTGGACCCCACCCTAGGCATGCGAAATACATCCCATGCTTGGCAACACTCAACACCGTTGGCGGGTCAAAATCCTCTACCCCTTGCGTGAGTCGAAACTAAGCCTAGCCTTGCGATCAAATTGGCAACAATCAGGCTCGTCCCAAGCTAGTCTCTCCGCGCCCGCGCGAAGCAACGTCCCCCAGCCGGTCTCTCTCTCCCACTCGTCTCCTCCCACTCTCACTAGACTTACATCTTATATATTATAATGAAACAATCAACTATCGAGAATAAAATATACTAAGATGCGTTGGTTAAGAATAAGAGCAGCTTCAAGCTGTGAAACAACATAAGAATATCCCAGACATTAGTTACATTGTCGTAGGATATATACTAAGGAAAAGCCGGCCGGCCGGCTGCCGCCAGCCGGTTTCTAAACAGCTGGGCAGCCGACACTCGCGCATGCCCGCACGTGGCTACTATGCAGGAGCGTCACACCTCCCCCAAGATATAAGACACTTGACTAAGTTCTTCATATCTAACAGAAAGCTTCGCATAGTACCACACACTGTTGCGACACAAGGCACTATATATAAAAAAAAAATAAAGACTGTTGCGCTCCACCGAGCAAGTTCAACTAACTTAGCGACAATAAGCGAAAACATTCAACTTAGATACTGCTACAACATCTTATACAAAATTCTACACGTTATAAAAATAAAGAGTTTTTATAAGGTTTTTGCTTTTTTTATTTTTTTATGGCGGTTGCACTTACAGGGGCAAGCCTATTTTACTCCACTCTCAACACACACTGACTGAACGGCGAGGGTTCTCCTGCAAACAAACCCTCCCGTGACAAACAATCAGCCAAAACATTATCAGTGCCCTTAGCATGCCACACATCCAACTTGTGTCCCGGCAGCAAAACAACACCTGGCACTGATAAACTGCCCAGTTCATCACAAGACTGGTATTTCTCTTCGCTCTTTCCGGCAACGGGGCCTGCCAATAACCTTTCACTAGTTCTACCTTCGTGATAGGCGATGCAGCCCCGAGGCGGTCTATGGTGTCGTCAACTCTCGATAAGGTATAGGCGTCTGTCAGGGATAATGCACACACACTCTCGCAATCAACACACTCACTGATCTTGCCACTTAACACAGGTTGCAAAGTTACAGGCAACGACCACTCACGACATTCCTTATCCCTCAGACCCTTCGTCAACACGTAATCCAGCTCTGCTTGCACCACAGGCTGTCGAGCAGGATTTATACAGTAGGGAATTAAACTGAGCCTTGCACTATCTCCAGCCTGCATGTCGGATTCTACCCCGCACATCAGGCCTGGAGAAGCAACAAACATGCGGATGCACTGCCACGGCCTAGTAAACAACTTATCTCGCAGAATAACAATCCTAGTGCCCTTCCACAACCCAGCCGAGACCGCAGCTTCTAACCTGTAGTCTCCCTCCTTCTCCACCTTCGTCCCTAGAACAGCCAGGTCATGAGAGGGACAATCAGTACCACCTGGGCAGTCACTCCCATAGTTCATTATTGCTAAGGCTTCCCCGCCGATACCGTACATGCACACCCCCGCATTTCTTACGACTACATCTGCCTGCGCAGCATCACCGCTTTTAGCGACATGGCCAGATACAGTCGGTCTATGGTAGGGCTGTTGCAATTGACTAGAGCAGCATTGGGAGGGCTATGCGACGACTGGGCACTTCTATGCCACAGCCAACCTCACCAATCTGCTCAAAGTCCTCCTTTTGACCACCACCCTTGGCAGCCATGGGTCGACCCTGACCTGGCAACCATGCCAAAGCCTCGTCGCCCACCTTGAACCACCGAAACAACGAGGCTAACGGTCTTTCAACATTCACGTGACCTGCCCGCGGAACATCTTGCACCGCCCGAGTTGTGAGGCTCAGGGGCTTCGGCACGACCAGTGGGGTATGAACTGAGCTGGTGCTGGAGCGCTGCACACTGCTGCTCAGGCAGGTGCTCTAGCGCTTCCACAGCCACCAGACTCGTGTCCCCCGCCCACTGCTCCGCCGAGACATGACAATCCCTACTCTCCTCCACCTGTGCCCTACTGCCCCCCTCTCCTTCTCCACCTTGGCCGCTGCAGACCAACGCAGGGACAGTAGGCTGCTCAGGTGGGTGCCTCACAAACTCCTCCAACAAGTTCACATGACATGTTTCCCCGTCCTCGTGTTTGATCTCGACAGCACCATTACCACACTTCTGAACTTCCGGATCCTCCAACTGCAGTTTACAAATATCTGAGGGAACCAACCTGTCTAGATGCTTCCGAAGCAACCCAAGTCCTCCCCCAATATCAAACTGAGCAACCCTTTTTTCTCTCCGTGTGTAACATTGCTGCCTCGGAGTCTCTTCCTGCCCTACCTCCTCACTAGCTGTGACAGGCCATGGGGCCTCTCCAGACTCTAACATAGGTGCCAATAATGAGTCACCAAGAAACACTGCCGGCTCAAAATTCTCCAATTGACCAACACTTCCCGTTTTCTTGTGACCTTTCCTCCGCGGTTTGATAGACTGAGGTGGTGGCTGCAAGGCTCCGGATGTCTGAGAACGCGTCACAACACACGCCATGGTTTGTACGCTACACTTCTCAACCCACTCCTGTTCCTCCCTACTAACGTCGGCCGCCTTCTCGGCAACGACCTAGGGTGAAACCTTAGAAGCAGGCACCGCAAAGACGTTGCCGAGGAGGAGGTCGACGCCCCCAACAGGCAAGTTCTCTGCAATTCCGACATCCAGCTCCTTCGCCACACCACCCACCTCCAGCTCCATCCGCACCAGCGGGTAGGACTTCGTAGCATTGATCCCCTGAACTACCACCACCCGAGCAGCGTTAATCGGCCTACCAGTAAAGTTCTTTAACAAGGTCTGAGAAGCCCCAGTATCACGCAATAGCTTAACTCCTCGCCTTTCGCCAGCCCACCTCACAAAACCATGTCCTCTATGACTCCCAAAGACGTCGCGGACAGGGTTCGAGCCTTCCGGACTCTTGAACACAGGCTGTGTCCCAACCTCTGACGAACTACCCTTGGCAAACTCAGAAGATATAGGCGACACCCCTATGCTGCGGACCAATGACACAACCTTGTTTGGTGGCTTGTTCGGACAAGCATTTGCAAAGTGACCCTCCTTGTGACATGCAAAGCACTCTTTACTCTTTGGTTTCCCTTGGGAGTGGGAGGTACCATTAGACTTCTTATACGGGACGGTATTTGGTTTATGTTCAGTTTTATTGTCAGTGCTACATGGTTTTGTGTATTTATGTGTATCAAAATTCTTGGGAGGGGGAGGGATACGATTCTTTGCACCCGACTCACTCCTAGCTGCTGCTTCGCACCCTCGAATTAATGACAGTCGGAGGTCAGCCATTTCTGCTGCCTCCTGGAGAGTTCTAGGATTTTTTTCCTTTATATTTAATGTTAAGTCCCCGCCTGTGCACTTAAAGAACTGCTCCAAGAGAACCAGCTCACTCAACTCCTCAAAAGTAGCTGCCCTCTCAGAACGCAGCCAATGTCGTAGTGCATCAGACAAGTCCCGGGTGTGTTCTAGGAAGGTACTATCCTTGCCCTTAGTAACACCCCGAAACTTCAAGCGGTAAGTTTCTGGTTGTAACTCATAGGCCCGTAGCACAGCCTTCTTTAGCTCATCATAAACTACACAGGACTCTAAAGTTAGTGCATCATACGCTTTTAGTCCCTTTCCTAGGAGTCTTGATGAAACTAATGCTGCCCACTTTTCCTGAGGCCACTGGTGTTCCTGGCACTTCTTCTCAAATCGCATAAAAAACTCAGTCACACATGATTCATCGAACACAGGAACTAGTTTAAGCAGGTGCGACAATGATTGGTCCCGATGTCTGTTACCTCCCCCAATATTTCGCCCTGTTACCTCCACTCGAGATCTCTCCAGCTCCCTGTCAGCCCGATACCTAGTAGACTCTGCCTGCAGTTCAGCCTCTCGTATAGCTGTTCTCTCTGCAGCCTCAGCCTGAGCTCTAGCAGCCTCAGCCTGCACACTAGCCTGTCTCTCGGCAGCCTCAACCTGAGCTCTAGCCTGTCTTTCGGTAGCCTCAACCTGAGCTCTAGCAACCTCAACCTTGGCCATCTCAAGCCGAAACAACAAATCTGGAGTCAACCATTGAGGAGGGGAAGGTGCATTTAATGGAGAGGGTCCCTGTGATTGAATTCCACGCTGCCATTGACCATCAACTTGGGGGTATGTACTAAATTCAGGCACCCTGACATTTGATACGGGGATAGAGTGGAGGGGGGGCTGGGGACCGGGGCCCCCCGTCGCCTCTCCACCCAGGTCTCTCCCTTCTAAACCCAATATCAAAGTCCTCAGCTGATCTTTCCTCATGCCACTTAAACCCTGGTGATCCTGAAAACCTGCCACACACTTTAAGCCATACTTATTCAGCTTCAACACCCTGGCAGCGGTAAGGGGCACCTCTAAAAATCTTCTAGCACCCTTCTCGCTATCGACTAGCCACTCCACAGGTCTTTCTCCCTTCGAGCCCGTATCGTGACCTGACCCATCACTGTGTTCTGATGTATTAGACATGTTTGTGTACTGCAGTAATTATCACGGTTATAGAATGTGCCTTATCTCCTATGCAAGTATGTATATACTAATGTTATTTAAAGTCTTTAATGTGTTATATTGGTTGCTCCAAAAAAAAAAACTATGTCAACTGTATTCCTCTAATCATAAAGAATCTCAAAACAAATGACCACTATATTCCTCTGTTCAGTAAATCCTGGCAAGGTCGCCATTTGTTATGTCCTGGGATATATAAACACTGGGCTCTTTCTATTGGACTAGGTATGCGGCAACAAGCAACAACGGAAAACGCTAGATCCAACCCTTATCTATAAACCCAGGCAACAAACCACCCTAAACCGTCAAGAGTCCTGCCTGGACAACTAGGTATCCTATGACTCGGTTACAGGGTGCACGCACTATAGACTGCTGATAGTCAAGCAGGCTATATAAAAGATCACACAATTAAGTTGACTTAAAGCTTCAAGGAAAAGATAGATAACAGAATTTAATTGCAGAAACAATTTAATAACAAACTAGAAGAAAGTACATTTAACGTTACATTAATTAATACAATTAATCACCCCTGCGTGAAAGAAGGTGAAAGCAAACCGTCCTCAAAACATCGTACAGGTAGACAAGATGCGGGTCTCTAAACTGCATGCGGCTACTGTAGGATCTGATGCTTAGCAAAGAAAGTAAGTTACGGATTTAGAGAACTCTTAACTCATAAGCAGGAATAAATACTAGTGATAGGCCATACAGTGTATAATGGCATAGGTCTAATTAAATAAAGGCAGCAACTCGCAACATACCCACATACAGGTGTGCTTCTCACTCTTAGTCAGGCAAGCCTGCTCGGACAGAGTCTCTAAGCCACACCCTGACTCACAATGCTCACAAAAACGGTAAACTGTGGCACAATAACAAGCATACAGAGATGATAAACCCCTAGCTGTTAATCTGTCAGGCGGCAGAGGTCTAGCCGGAAGGATATAGGCTTCGGATACCCGGGCTGAGCCACCTGCTCTAGCCTAGGGACGTTCCCAAGTCTGTGCGCCAAATTACTCTAATTGAAAGGGTGCTCTCTTGAGAGACTCAGATCGCAAGTATCTGACTCTCTCCTGGCGACCCTAAAACAAAGCAAGACGTGCTAGCGCAGTGCTGAGTGGACTAGGCAAGGGCCCTCACACAAGACAACACTAGACACACAGGGACACAGACAATAAAATGCCCCCAGACTCCCACGGGTACCCTAGTAAAGTCGTGCGGGTCCACAGGACTCGCACCAGCAGACTTTACTTAAAGGATCGCAAAAAGCCTCCCCTCCGGTCTAGCCCCTGCTAACCTGACACAAGAACACACTAGCAAGCATGAAACCACCAAATATGAGACAACAATAAAAGCTTCCTAGGTCTCATTAACAATTAAATCTCTGCATAAAGCCCAAATCCTATCTAGTTATCTGAGAGCTCGTCGTTAATACAATAATAGATATAAGGTCTATCAAGGGGATGGGATAATTAAATAGACTGGTGAAGTAGTGGAAGGAAGGTATACAAAGTATGAGAGAAAGTTTCTAAGTGGGGTTGAGAGGGATAGATATCAAGGGGGTTCGAAGGGTACGACAGTGAGGTGAGCTCTGAGTCTTGAATCTGTCTGGACCCCACCCTAGGCATGCGAAATACATCCCATGCTTGGCAACACTCAACACCGTTGCCGGGTCAAAATCCTCTACCCCTTCCGTGAGTCGAAACTAAGCCTAGCGTTGCGATCAAATTGGCAACAATCAGGCTCGTCCCAAGCTAGTCTCTCCGCGCCCGCGCGAAGCAACGTCCCACAGCCGGTCTCTCTCTCCCGCTCGTCTCCTCCCACTCTCACTAGACTTACATCTTATATATTATAATGAAACAATCAACTATCGAGAATAAAATATACTAAGATGCGTTGGTTAAGAATAAGAGCAGCTTCAAGCTGTGAAACAACATAAGAATATCCCAGACATTAGTTACATTGTCGTAGGATATATACTAAGGAAAAGCCGGCCGGCCGGCTGCCGCCAGCCGGTTTCTAAACGGCTGGGCAGCCGACACTCGCGCATGCCCGCACGTGGCTACTATGCAGGAGCGTCACAATATGTATATAAATTTGTCTATATAATTTGTGTTTTTGTTTATGAAGAAGACAAAAGGCAGGTTGCCTGTAGTTAGTGTCTCCCTCAAAGCTAAAAGAGTGACAGGGCGTAATTCAAAGGACATTGGGATCAAAATGCCTGGGCACACGAAGTTTAAAGCAGCTTAAGTCATAAGATGAAGGAAAGATTGATTGAGGGAGAGAGTTTCAGAGTTGTCTTGTTTAGTAAAAGAAACACTAAGAAAATTTGCCAATTCCTGGGTTGGAGAGCTGAACAGAATACGATTGGGACTGTGATGAAAGGCGGGTCCCTCGCACTTTCCGCAAGGGAGGGGTATGCACTGAGAGAGCTCTGAAGAACACTGATTATTGTAATAGCAATAGTAGAGTGAAAGAGATGCAACATTGTGGCGTGTAGCAAGAGATTGTAGGGAACTAGTAAGAGGAAGTGAATTGATGAGTCGAAATGCTTTGGACTCTACTCTTTCGAGAAATACAGTATGGGTGGAGTCTCGCCACATATGCGAACAACACTCAATACAGGGGTGCACTGTGCTTCGATGCAGAGCAAGAATCTGTGCTGGAATGAAGAACCAACAGAGACTATTGAGCACACCTAAGTTTTGGGAAGCTAATTTAGCAAGAGTGATAATATGATCTTTACAAGAAAGGTTGGATGAAACAGATGCACCTAGAACATTGAGAGAAGATGAATGGTTGAGTTGTGTATTGTTGAAGAATAGTTGATAGTCTTGTGGAAGATTGTGATAAAGAGATAGAGCCAGAAACTGGGTCTTGGAGGCGTTGAAAGTAAACACATATTCTCTACCCCAATCAGAAAAAAATATAGATCAGAAGATAGGCGTTTTATGCCCTCGTCACGTTTGTTTTGAAGTGCTTGCATGCTGGGTTGATCTGAAAAACTAGTTGAATAGTGTAAGTTAGAGTCATCATCATATGAGTGGATAGGACTAGACTCATTAGACTCTCTAGAGGTACAGTTGAGTAGATCATTAATTTATTTTAGAAAGAGAATTGGAGACAGGGCAGAACCCTGAGCAACACCGGAGTTGATAGGTTGAGGGAGTGAGCAATGGTCATCCATAACTGCAGCTATGGAGCGGTCTGAAAGGATATTGGAGACAAAGGCACAGATAGAGGGATATAAACCGAAGGAGGGTAGTTTGGAAATTAGACATTTATGCCAGACTCTTATTTTAAGGCCTTTGATATGTCTAGCGCAATAGAAAAAGTCAAACCGAAGTCCTGAAAGGAGGTTGACCAAGAGTTAATAAGATAAGCAAGAAGATCACCAGTAGAGCGACCCTTAAGGAAACAATTCTGGTGATCTAAAAGTAGATTATACGAAGATAACAGCTTAACCCTTAAAAAGCGGCTCACCACTTAAGTCGAGTTAAATAAAGCTGGACTATGTGGCGGCGCTCGACATAACTCGAGTGGCAATTTCAGCACGTAATGTGGCTGAGAGAGAGAGACAAGTGGTGGCAGGAGACTAGCGAGCGTATGACTGCTCCAGACCACCGCGGCGAACCTACTGACACAAATCTCAGCTCCCTCCTCCCTCTCTCACTCGCTACATACTCAATTATGTACCGAAAGTACCGAATTACCTGCTTTTTGCACTCGCGTTGCACGGTTATTGCAAGAAAACTATCCATCATACAAGGATCGTTATGGTGTCATTCGAAAGCTCTGTTTATGCCCTTTCAGGGATAGATACTTGTTTTACGTTCTGGGTCTTATTTAGGCATGAAAATGATCACGTAAACAGCCCTATTTTGGCTAAAAACACCCCGCTGGGCGGTACACATAAATAAACCGCATAGGCCGCTCGTAAGGTGTTAAGAAGTTTTGAGTTAAGAATACTTTAAAAAACTTTAGAGATGCAACACAATTGGACGATAGTTGGAGGGTTGGGAGCAGTCACCCTTCTTTGGGACAGGTTGAATAAAAGCAAGCTTCCAGCAAGAAGGAAAGATGTTAGAGGAAATACAGAGAAGAAAGAGTTTGCCTAGGCAGGGAGTCAGCACAGAAGAACATTTTTTTGAGTACAACAGGAGGAACACCTTCCAGTCTGTACATCTTAGTATTTAGCCCAGAGAAGGCAGAAAGTACATCCTTAGAAAAGATTATGATATTAGGCATAATTAAATGAGAGGGGGTGGAGAGGGAGGAAGAGCACCAGAATCATCCAAGGTGGAGTTTATAGCGAATATTTGAGCGAAGAGTACACCTTTGTCAGAGGAAGAAATGAAGGTAGTGCTGTCAGACTGGAAAAGAAGAAGGAAAGATTGGTTAGTTCGGAAAATGTGTTATTGATGAAAGAGTTTTTGGCTAGTCGAAGAACAGATTTGGCTTGATTCCGGGCAGAAACATATAAAGCACAAGATTGCTGAGTTTGAAGGTGATGGAACCGTTTGAATGATTCATCCTTATTGTGGACAGCAGTAGAACAAGCGTAAAGGGTACTTCACACAGTCAGGAATGCGAGCTAGAATCACTAGGAGTAGCTGAAAATTCGGATTCCTGGGCCTATTCGCGGTGAAAATCTATACCCCTAGTGACTCTAGCGATATCCTAGTGATTCCTGCTCAACTCCCATTGACTCCAAACCAGTCCCGCCCGATTGGCCCTGTCCGACAAAATGTTCACCGTGTTTAAGGTTCTCGCCGCGAATCGGACCACTCCCAGTGATTCCCAGTGATCCCCAGTGATTCCCCAGTGACTCCCAGTGAGTCATGGTGATTCTGGTGAGAACTGAAACTGAAACCGAAAGCTGTCCGCGAATCAGATACGAAACACCAAGAATCACCAGGACTCACTGGGAGTCACTGGGGAATCACTGGGGATCACTGGGAATCAACTGGGAGTCACTGGGAATGGTCCGATTCGTGGCGAGAACTTTAAACACGGTGAACATTTTGTCGGACAGGGCCAATCGGCCGCGAGTGGTTTGGAGTCACTGGGAGTCTAACAGGAATCACTAGGATATCGCTAGAGTCACTAGGAGTCATCGAATTTTCACCGCGAATAGGCCCAGGAATCCGAATTTTCAGCTACTCCTAGTGATTCTAGCTCGCATTCCTGACTGTGTGAAGTACCCTTTAATAAATATATTATTCATATAAACCTGTAATACTTCTCACGTGAAAGTATAATATACAGTATACAGGTAGTTAACTTTTCTTGGTCAAACATTATAAATAGGCCTAGTATTAACCTGTGTAAGTACAATTTCCCACAAGACATTGTATTCACCCAGTGATTGTGTGTAGACAAGGAAATTACGGTAGGTGAGGTAATTAATAATGTGAACAATGTATGGTCAATGTTACAATACCCTACTTGTAGTCTACAAGTTCTGCAACTCCCCTTACCTAACATAACGAGAATGGTGGATACGTGTTTGTATGTGTTTTGAAATGTCAAGTTCGTTTGGTGGTGGACAGTGGAGTTTGGATTACTACTTCGAGGGGCGTTGTAGTCGCCAGGGTAAACTTTGAGCCAGCGTAATAATGGCTTGCTTGTTTAGGGGCCGTTGTAGTCGCCGGTTAATAATCTAGAAGTTCTGCAACTCCCCTGACCTAACCTAAACAAACTAACACAACCTATAAGTGTTACCTATATTAGGTAATCGTATGAAATATTACAGAACTCGGTAACGAATGAAAAGAAGAAGGTGGGAAGGATAAACTATCCACTATTTAGACAATAGTTTAAATATATTTGTTTCGTAAAGTATAGTAAGCATTGATATTATGACCTTACGGTACATAATAATACAGACTTATCGTATTATATTAATGTCTGTTATGATGTATGAATACAGTCATTGTACTTAATAATGATATTAGAGGACTGTAGTTATAGCCTACAAGAGACATACTTTAGGAAAAATTAATTTCAATTAGAGGGTCAAACACACAATGGGGGCCATGCCTGGCATACTCGCATCTCATTCCTAACAAATCCCAGTGATGCCGGTGACTCCCAGTGATTCCTATCTAATTCCCAGTGATTCCTATATTACTCCTATTGACTCGTATATTACAGTAATCCGAAATTTTCAAATTTTCAATAACTCGCACTTCATTCCTGGCTTTATCCAGGTCATTCCTGGTGATTCCCAGTGATTCCCAGTGATTCCCAGTGACTCCCAGTGATTCGCAGGTACACTCCCACTGGTTCCTACGGTGTTATGAGTCCACGGGGAATTGCAGACATTCGCGGTGTATTCCCAGGAATCACCAGGAATCATTACTCCTAGTGATTCTAGCTCGCATTCCTGACTGTGTGAAGTACCCCTAAGTAAATCAAGATTTGTTTGCATTAGACTGAGAGAAAGAAAATGGAATGTATACCTCATTGCCCAAGAAGGTTGCTGGACTAACTGCTCTAGGTCATTTAGGATAGAAAAGATGTAGGGTTGTTCACCAGGTTGGTCAGTGAAATGGGAGGAGAGCCATTGGTGGTGGTGAACATTGAAATCTCCTATGATGGAGATTTCTGTGAAAGTAGAAATGGATATAATGTGTTCCAGCTTCGAAGTTAGATAGTCAAAGCATTTTGGATAGTCACTAGAATTTGGGGAGAGATAAACAGCGCAGAAATATTTACTTTTAGAGTAACATGAAAGGTTTAGCCAGAGAGTTGAGAATTCAGAAGAATCAAAGTTGGGAATACAAGTGAAAGCAAGGTTGTTGCGCACATATACCTGTACACAACATCCACCTTTGGCTTGAAACTGAGGATAGAGATAGTAAGAGGGTACCAAGAAGGTTTGCTGTCATTAGTCCCAGACAACTGGGTTTTGGTGAGAAAAGAGAAGATCAGGGTTGGCGGAGGAGACGTGGTATTCACAGAGTGGAAGTTAAAGGAAGGGTCACGAATGTTGTTGCATAAATCAATAGTGAGAGTGGGAGGTCGTACTCCAGTGCATTTCGATGGGTCAGCATAAGGGGCTAACCAATGGGGGCATTTCTGGTCACCCCCCCCCCCCCCCCCAACCTCCCCCCTGGGTACTCCTGTCTGGTTGTACGTTAGTCATCGGTTTTGTTTTTTTTGTTTTAAGGTAGTGTATTATGTGATGTGTTTGTGGTATAGTTTAATGATAGAACAAGGTGTTTCCAAGTGCAGACTAGGGTTACCCTCAATATTTGTGAGGCACAGAAAGAATCATCAAGGGAGGCCAGGTGGTGAAACAGGAGTTTCAGCTGTCCTTATTAGCCACCCCGGGAGTACCGCCCTGTTCGGCTGGTCCATATATATATATATATATATATATATATATATATATATATATATATATATATATATATATAGATATATATATATATATATATATATATACTGTATACTGTATACATATATATACTCGCTACACATACTGTATATGTGAAAGAAATGTCAATAAACCCATTAGTTTATATTATTATTTTCTACACACGTCCTAAATATATAACCACTTCACACAAAGTACATATTGTAGAGTTAATATATAATGAGGGATTGTGACTGCAGAAGATCAAGTTTGGGACCCTCTAACAGGATACAGTGCTCTACCACTGTAGTGTGAAGGAGGCTACATGTTTAGCACACACGCTTAGTACATATCCTTTGTCGATATATAGGAACATGCACTACGGGTTACACTAAACCCAACTTCACTATGTTTGTCAAACAAAAGTAGTGAAACAGGTCGATATAAATTATGAAAGAAATGTCAGTGAACACGACAATATTATATATAATTATATTCTACAACCGTGCGTGGCATGATAATCATAGAAGATATCACGCAGTAACAAAATAAGCTATATTATAGGCTTGATATATCGGAAATTAAGAAACGTACAACAATTCTGAGAACAAACTCGTCTTCTGGTCGCCTACATGCAAGTGTTTTCAACTGGAGTAAAATTCGGAAATAATTAAACCGCCCAAGATGAATAGTAAATCAATTTTGTGTGCTTAATTTGTCTTATGTATGTATGTATGTATGTATGTATATACTCAGGCACATACCCCATTGCTTGGGGTGGCCGACACAAGACAGAGCCCTAACAAAAACAAATTTAAAATTCCTATTCTCGGGATTCAGGACCACTTTGCGTTCCTTCGCCCGTTTTGCTGTCTATGTTTAATGGTCAATTGTACAAAGCAATGTATAATAATGGTTGTGAAGATATGTTAAACATATAAATGGCCTTAGTACAATCCACGCGACCTACTGCTTGGCTACATAAATGTATAGAAAGGCAGCGCTGCTAATTTCTGCCAGGTGGGTAACCTACAGTAATACAGCACCACCCTGTACCCTATATATATACTCTATTGTATAGTACAGTATATATATATATATATATATATATATATATATATATATATATATATATATATATATATATATATATATGTATGTATATGTATGTGTATATATGTGTATATATATGTATGAATATATGTGGTGGAGTGGTCTTGCCACTGGCCTGGTAATCCAAAAGGTCCCGGGTTCAAATCCCGATGTATCAATGGGAAGATATTATTGGGATGGAATTTGTGCTGTACCGGGTATCAGTGCATTACCACAAGCCCACCGAAACGTCAATAAAATACCCTCATTGTTCCCTGATTAAATAGCACTGTATGAATATTCCCATATTCAAAATATGCTATAGGGGTGCAATGCCTGGTGAGTTATCTGCTCAACAGGTGGCGTTGTGTGTGTGTGTAAGTGTGAGAGTCCGAGTGTAGGGAGTGAGACAGTGAAGCACGGGAACGAGGTGGCTTCAAAGATTGGGTCGTTTCGGGCCATGAGTGAGCACCGTGCCTCATGTGAAGGCAAGATGGCAGGTGCTCGTTGTACTCTACGTGCTTCACATGTCTCACTCCCTAGACTGGAACAAGACCTCACAGGCTTCACTGTTCATTGTAAAGCGGTGAATGTTAAGGCTCTCAGCCTATGCCCGAGAGGAAATAAGTTGGAATATAGAAAAAAAACAAAAAAAACAAAAAAAATCTATATTCCAACTTACTTCCTCTCGGGCATAGGCTGAGAGCTTTTAACATTCACCTCTTTACAATGAACAGTGAAGCCTGTGAGGTCTTGTTCCAGTCTAGGGAGTGAGACATGTGAAGCACATAGAGTACAACGAGCACCTGCCATCTTGCCTTCACATGAGGCACGGTGCTCACTCATGGCCCGAAACGACCCCATCTCTGAAGCCACCTCGTTCCCGTGCTTCACTGTCTCAACCCCTACACTCGGACTCTCACACTTACACACACACAACGCCACCTGTTGAGCAGATAACTCACCAGGCATTGCACCCCTATAGCATATTTTGAATATGGGAATATTCATACAGTGCTATTTAATCAGGGAACAATGAGGGTATTTATTGACGTTTCGGTGGGCTTGTGGTAATGCACTGATACCAGGTAAAGCACAAATTCCATCCCAATAATATCTTCCCATTGATACATCGGGATTTGAACCCGGGACCTTTGGATTACCAGGCCAGTGGCAAGACCACTCCACCACACCTCCCCTATTATTATATACAGTATATCATACATAAATATATATATATATATATATATATATATATACAGTATATGTATATATATATATATATATATATATATATATATATATATATATATATATATATATATATATATATATATATATATACAGACCCTTTTGCTGCATCAAAGTGAACAATAATTAAAAGAAAACGGGACGGGAGGCAGGATTAGCTCAGCGAAGAAATAACATATATTAAAATTAGTACGATTGTTATTGCTCGAAAAAGTGTAACACTTGTATGTTCAGAAAACAAAGTGTAACACTTGTATGTTCACAAAACAAAGGAAACTGTTTTAGAAGCTTGATTTATACAGACAAGTATTCACTGAAAAAGGGGAAATCCTCAAAGAGAGATTAACTTCGGGGAGGAAATGATGTTAAAAATATTTACAGAAATGTGTAGGAATATAGTATTATACTGGAATGAGAACAACATTATATTCTGGGAAGCACGAATGGAAATGAAAATTAAAACGAGGAAAGAGACGGATGCATGCGAAGAATTACAAGAGCAAAGGTAAATTACGCACACACACACACACACACACACACACACACACATACACCCACAAACCCACATATATATATGTATACTGTATATATACATAATATTATATATATATATATATATATATATATACCGTATAAATATTTTGATATATATATATATATATATATATATATATATAAATACTGTATATATACATAATATTATATATATATATATATATATATATATATATATATATATATATATATACTGTATATATATATATGATAAAGGAAAATAACATCCACGCTCGGCCACAACAGAGAAAAGGAAACAAGAAGCAATAACTAAACCAAAAGCAACAACAATGAAGGAGAGAAACAACAAGGACAAAACCACCGCGATGCCCAGAATACCCAAGCTGCCCCACATAACCAATAAAGAAGGCAGACATAAACAAGCAAAGCAGAACCAAAACACCGAGAAGGAAAACTTAACCCCGGCGCAGAAAACCAACACACAAATAAACCATGTGTGAGAGATAAGACCAAGACAAAAATCATCACACCTAGCCGCCCAGACAAATCCTGTACACCACTATCTTGCACCAAAAGAGATGCCAGAATTGACAATATCACACCAGAGATACCAACCACACCAGGCAAGACCATTGCAACATCACAGCAACACCACCAGGCCACAAGAAGGAAAGCACTCTGCAGTCAGGGACAGAAGGACCAACATCGACGCACTAAGCAGGGACACTTGCACCCTTCTTCCACCAAGAAGCAAACTCACCTGCCCACAAACTTCTGAGGGGTACTCCTAATCCCCCCCGAATACGCCCCCTTGGACTTATGACCTTTTGACCCCCACACACCTGCCCTGGGACATCTCAGCCAAAGTCGTCACTACCCCGACGAAAACCTGAATAAAGCAAGCAATTCTAGGGCTTACTAGATCTGACATGTCAGTAAGCAAGCCCGAAAATTACCCTCCCATTCAATAAAGAGCTGAAGCCATGATGAATGCCTTTCAAGGTCTGAGGAGCTATTTTACCTACTGAGTTATTACTATTATCGCATACCATGGTATAGAGACTAATAATAAGATCCCTAATAGGCTGCCCCTTTGATATTAGAAGCAAAACCGCCGGACATGTCCCCACCTTACTTCTTTTGCCAAAACCGCACTTTGAAACTATAGAAAGACACTAGCCATGGTAAAGGTCATTCGACTAGTTTAGGGCTTTGCGAGATACCAGTAACACTGGCACTTAGAATATAAAAGTCCTTAATGTATCTGTCCAACAACATGGTTGAGGACACTAACATTTAAAAGGTTTAAACACCGTCCCTGAGTTCTTTGAACCTCTTATAAGGATCAGTGGCAGATCAAGGAAACGAGTAAGTTCATGACCTTACTATCTCCTCGCGTTAGCCCGATACTTTGTCGCTGTGTTATGACACTAGAGGCATCGTATCAAAGCACCTAAGTCAAGAGTACCGAAACGGAACTTCATCAACGATTAACATACCGGTAAGGATAGACGAGTATCTGTTGCCCCAGGACATGTCCTGGCTAATTACTCGTGTTCGTCCGATGAATGTGCCCCATGTCATGACATTACGGAACTATCATTTAACCCCTCTTTAGTGGCGCCCGGCTATAGTCGGACAAGAGAACCCCAACCTAAAGAGCGGGGCCCGGCTATAGTCGCATGCAATTTTGAGCACGTAATGTGCTCTGAGAGAGAGCCGAGCGGTGGGCGGATCATAGGTTCCCTCTGACCGGTCAGCACGGCTCCCGCGCAACAACTGAGGCCCCCTCCACACTCATCCTTACTCACTACCTCGCTACACAGGGAATTATGTAAGGAAATTACCTTATTTAAGGGTTTTTGCCCTCGTGTTGCACGATCGTTGCAAGAGAACGCGTGGTCGTAGAAGGATGGTTCTGGTGTCATTGGAAAGCTCAATTATCGCCCTTTCAGGGATACATAATTGTATTACGCTCTGGCTCTTGTTTATGCATGAAAAAGAGCACGAAAACAAGGTCGTTTTAGGGTAAAACCCCCCCGCTTGGCAGGTAGTTGAAGTTACCGCCTAGGCCGCTCGGAATGTGTTAAGACCCAAAACCAGTTAATCCATCTTTATCTCAAACTACTCATCCACACGGCAGGACCACCTGAATGGTCCAGCGGAGAACTAGAAGACAAGCCAGCTGTTATCTAATCACATCTCACAATTCAATTTAAAGTGTAGCCTAGGAGTAAATGTTGAAAATCCAAAAGTAATGATTCATCAGTGTCTCCAGGTGAACTAGCTAGAACGACAGAATCCCCAAATTAAGACTCTGCCTAAATTACACCAGCGCGCTAGGTGACCCAAGAAAGTTAGAATCCACAAATAATAACTCTGATTTATTTTCTTCACCAATGTTCTCAGGTGATACTTAATTAGGTTCTTATGAGAGTTCCTATATCTATTGTGAGTAAAGCCAAGATAGATACAGCTAATCCGTTTCTAGTCCCATTGCGGATCCTCGCCCGTGCTCGGCTTATTTATGTTTTAACCCTTTATTCACGTACAACTATTACTATTGTTAAACCTAGCGATTAGACAAACAAAGTTTTTTATGAAATGTACGCAGTGTTATATGTTATCCTCTGATTCTTCTGTGCATGTGTTGTGTGATTTTGACTCCAGTTAAGTCGAACCTACCAAATCCAATCTAAAACCTGGTAAAAACCCTGGTATAACAATATATATATATATATATATATATATATATATATATATATACTGTATATCCAACCCTGGAGTGAAACGCTATTCTCAGACTTTCTTCTATTCAACTGCTGAGCTCTGGAATTCTCTCCCAGAATCAGTCTTTCCCTCTTCCTATGACTTAAATTGCTTCAAACTCCGTTCGTCCAGGCATTTTAGCTCGAACGTCCCTTGATTTCGGCCCTGTCACTCTTTGAAATCTGGGGGAGGCACTTGCTGCAGGCAGTTATGCCTTTTGTCTCCCTCATTCACATAGAAAAAAGAAAAAGAAAATATATATACCGGTATATATATATATGTATATATATATATATATATATATATATATATATATATATATATATATATATATATAATTATATATATATATATATATATATATATATATATATATATATATATATATATATATATATATATATATATATATATATATATATATATCCGTAACCGATCTAAACAAGTTATTCTTGTTCAAGTTTAGTTCATTATGGATCAGAAGTATGATTGTGCTAAACCATGAGGAAAATTAACTTGAAGTTATGACGGTAGGACACCGCTTATTCTGTGTATAGGTTTATGAACCTTTTAACGTAACGCCACCCACTCACCCCCTCACACACACATAATCAGAAACTAGGGAACAACACCAATATATAATTTGGTTACTTAATGTTAGTTATAAGCGTAACACTAATTTTTAGCTAAAGCTAATTGAACTTGAAAAATCTGAGGCCTTTCAACATTGAACTAAGTCAAACTGTTCAGTTAGTTAATTAGGACATTTACGATAGGCCGCGATTTGCCCGGCAGTCAACTCCATGTCAACCCTTTGGAGTAGAGGCTACTGCATGTTGTCCAGGTTACCACAAAAGGGACGTCACAAATGGCTCCAGGTTTCTGTTCCCTTCTTGGTAAACAGAGGCATCAGGTGTATGTGGATATCCCCATCCGTGTTATCATACTCGGGAATTGAATTGGAGTTCACTATGTGAGCCGAGTGCATAAATTATTGTACTACAGGACAATTTTGGGGCGGGTGGCAAGGTATCCTCCTCCCCTTGTAAAATTCACCTATCAGACAAGACAGAGAAAGTGGTGAGGGAACGCTAAAGTGGTAATTGACCGTGAGAATTGGAACTTTAAATGTTTTAGTTTGGTATCTGTCACGAGTCAGCCAACCCCAGCTATGGAGTATGTACCTTAGTATATACATACATACATATGCAGGACAATTATTCAGTAATAAATAAAAACAATTGAGAGCCGACTGAAGCTTGTATATTGTTTACTCCAAAACAAATCAAGTTAGAGGCATATCTTGATAACAAAGAGACATGAGAGACAGGCTAAATATATATATATATATATATATATATATATATATATATATATATATATATATATATATATATATATATATATATATATATATATATATATATATATATATATATACTGTATACCGGTATATACAGTATATTGAATAATTATGTGTCTCATAATAGGTAAGAGAAACATCGGGATTAGGCTATATAATTATTTCCAAGCAAAATTTTTTCCAAATCTTAAATAATGGAGATATTGAAATAATGAAAATAATCTTTTTTCATTTACAGTATTTACCAATAAGGCTCACCTATGTGCCAAATGCTTTATTCTACCCTCAGGTAAATGAATGTGTCTGCCATACTATATTTAAAATATTTTCCTTATATATGTTATAAAATTATTAGACATAACTATATTCTACCCCACATTGCTACGTCTCGCCAAATTGTGTATGTCCTTCGTAAATTATTTACCAATATTCGTATAGGCATTCGCCAAATTGGAGGGGGGCACGCGGCATGTATCGTACAGCTGCCACAAATGCTTTGTACATTATTTGTTGATTTCTTGTACATTTGCTGCATTCACCATGAACAGAGAATTGCAACGAATATGCCGATGAGACTGCATCCCTTGGCGAAATGATTACGAAAAGTACGTTTGCAGTGCAAGCTCCCGATGTTTTTTGTATTCGCCTTGATTTTTTGGAATTTCTAAAACATCTGGGCGACAACGGTCAAATGTATAAGAATTTCCGCGAAGTATTGGATAATGTGGACGAATATTGGAAATTATTTGGGCGATAATACAAGAATATCTGGAAGAGGGGTCTTGGGGGTATGCTTTAATGCTTGCCGGAGGTCTAGGGAAGACACTAAAAAAAATACACATACATAAACAAATATGTTTATATCTCCCATTAACTTATCACCTACCTTCACCATTGCATTCCAATAAAATGATTGTACTGCCATTATCAGCTTCCCTCCCACACCATATACCGTCAACACACACCACACAACCTCCCAATCTACTATGTTGTATATACAGTATATATATTTTTTTCGTGAATATATGTATATATATATACATTTTCCATGAATGCTGCATTGAGTTTATTCTATCTATCTATCTATCTATATGCTCAGGCCCAATCCCCATTATGGGGGTAGCCGACTCAAGACAGAGCAAGAACAGGGAAAAACACAAAACAACATAAAACAACAAATAAACACAGATACAAAACACAAATTCACACACATCTAGGTCACCCAGGAGAAGACCCAGAGACCAGGGTCACCAAGGTCGCTCCAGCACTCCCCCGGCCCCCGACCACCCAGAGAGGTTCCGATCTCAGGAGGCAGACATGCAGCGGAGCTAAAGCCACAAGCCCTCCCACCACATTTCCAGACGCACCCTTCATATTAATCGTCTCCCCGGGCCAGGCGCCAGATGGAATATTATCTAGTCCAACTTGCGCCCGACCCCTTACTCCAAATAACCACGTGTTCACTCAACTATTCACAAGCATTCTCCATTCACTCCTGTCCACCACCACTTCCCCTGCCTGATCTATAGTCATTCCTCTATCATCCAAAGCTTTTCTTACACAGTCTCTCCATCTCAATGGGGGTCTTCCTGCTCTTCTATCTCCCCTTGTACCTGACTCACATATTCTCTTTGTAAGCCTTTCATCTCCCATTCGTTCAACATGACCATACCAGCTCAGCACCCTTCTGTCCACTCTGGCTGACAAATGTTCCTGCTGCCCCACTCTCCTACGTATCTCTTCATTCCTCAATCCGTCTCTACGAGTAACTCCACACATACTCCTCAAGCAGCTCATCTCCATCACATCCAGCCCTCTTTTCTCCTTTTTCTTCAGAGCCCATGTCTCAGCCCCATACATCACTGTTGGCACAACAATTCCTTGATACAGTGCACTTTTTACCATCACTCCGAGATTTCTCGTCTGAAAGTAAAAAGTGATTTTATGTTCTTGGCAAAATACTTCTCTACCAACAATCGCATTGAGATCAATCCAGCCCCTGCCCTTTCTGATACCTGTTCTTCACCTAATTTGTCATCCTTTTTTTTTTTCTATGTGAGTGAGGGAGACAAAAGGCAGAACTGCCTATGGCGAGTGCCCCCCCCCCCCCCCCAGAGTTGAAAGAGTGACATGGCCAAAATCAAGGGACGTTCGAGCCAAAATGATTGGGCACATGGAGTTTGTTGCAATTTTAGTCATAGGAAGAGGGAAAGACTGATTCTGGGAGAGAGTTCCAGAGCTCAGCTGTTGAATAAAAGAAAAATTCAGAATAACGTTACACTCTTTGGTTGGAGAGTTGCACAGAGTGGGGGTGGGATTGTATTACAAGACAGGTGCTACATGCTCTACGAAGAGGGGGTGTTATACACTGAGATAGCTCTGAGGAACACTGATTATTGTAATAGCGGTAGAATAGTGAAAGAGATGCAACATTGCAGCGAAGAGAGAGAGACTGCAGATAATTTGAATGGACATGAGTTAATGAGACGAAAGTCTTTCTTTTCTACTTTGTCTAGAAGTGTTGTGTGAGAGAATCATCCCCACACGTATGAACAATACTCAATACATGACACGCACTGTGCCTCTGTACAGAGCAAGAAGCGGTGCAGGTAAAGAACCCCTGGAGGTGGTTGAGCACACCCAGCTTCTGGGAAGCTGTTTTAGCAAGAGTGGTAATATGATCTTTCCAAGAGAGATCAGAAGAAAAAGAGACACTGAGCATATTAAGAGAAGATTAAGGGTTAATTTGTATGTTGTTGAATAGTAGATCATAGTTTTCTGGAAGGGGGTGACGAGTAGACAGATGGAGAAATTGAGTTTTAGAAGCATTGAAAGTAACAAGGTTTTCTCTGCCCCAATTAGCGATAGTAGAGAGATCAGAAGATAGGTGTTTTATGGCCTTCTTACGTAAGTTTTGGAGTCCCTCATGTGAACGATGTTCAGGAAGGCTAGTTGAAAATAGTGTAATGTAGAGTTGTCAGCATATGAGTGAATGGGGGAGGTGCAGCTTAGAAGGTTGATAACTCATAAGCTGCACAGCTATGGTATTTGAAAGTGCCCGCCATGCGAAGGTATTTGATACATTCCTTACTAAAATCGTCAATTTACCATATATGTAATTAAAACTTATCCATATGCGCCTATTTTACTTTTAATATGAACATATGAACATTGGAAAGAAATAAAACAAGTGGTAACAGCAATTGGCTGGTGGAAATCGTATATTTTAGCCCCACGGTCGTAATCTGACCTTGACCAGCGAGAGAGAAACACCCTCCCTCTCTTGTTTCTAGCATGGTACTGAGACTCAAGGGGAGCTCTCAGACTGGCTTAGGCTTAGAGGGTCGGAGATACACTCCTCCGTCCTCGCACAAAAATACTCGATAAATATCGGGAATAATAGGGAAAATACCAGATAATTGAGGAGGGTGGAAGAGGGAGGAAAAGGGGGGAGGGAGGGAGGAGGGGAAGGGGGGGACACATGTGTAGGAGTGGTAGGAAGTAATTGAGAGGAATTATGTCACCTAATCACAAATTGCTTTGTTTTGAGTGCCACCGGGGTGTTTTAAAAGTTTTTCTTCAGGCCTTGGATCTTAAGAGTCTGGCCGCATTCGCCCAGTAGAACCTCTGAAGAGTCTGGCTGTAATCCCTGGGTTAATGAATAATAGGAAGAGAATTGGAGATAGAACAGAACCTTGAGGAGCACCGGAGTTGATAGGTTGAGGAAGGGAACGGTGGCCATCCACAACCGCAGCTATGGAACGGCCGGAAAGGAAATTAGAGACAAAGGCACAGATGGAGGGATAGAAACCGAAGGAGGGTAGTTTGGGAATAAGGAATTTGTGCCGGACTCTATCGAAGGCCTTCGATATGTCTAGCGCAACAGAAAAACTCTCACCGAGGTCCCGAATGGAAAATGACCAAGAGTTTGTAAGATAAGAAAGATCACCAGTAGAGCGGCCCCTATGGAAGCCATACTGGCGGTCTGAGAGTAGATTATGGTTAGATAAATGCTTAAGAAATTTTGAGGTAAGAATTTTTTTGAAAAACTTTAGAGATGCAAGAAGTGAGAGCAATTAGACGATAGTTGGAGGGTTGAGAGCGGTCACCCTTCTTTGGGACAGGTTGAATGAGAGCAAACTTCCAGCTAAAAGGGAAGATGTTAGAGGAGAGACAGAGACAGAAGAGTTTGCCGAGGCAGGGAGTCAGCACTGAAGCACAGTTTTTTATTACAATAGGAAGAACACCGTCCGGTCCGTACACCTACTTAGTATGAAGCCCAGACTAAATTTTATAATATTACATAAATTATGATCCTATTTCCAAGTCCCTGTTCAAAATCGGAAAATTGGTTCATGGGAAACAAGTTCGAAGAATTTTCGAACTTATTTCCGAATTTCGAATTTAATACCGAGTGGATATATCCAAACATAATTACAATTAGCAATTTAATACCGAGTGGATATATCCAAACATAATTACAATTAGCAATTTAATACCGAGTGGATATATCCAAACATAATTACAATTAGCAATTTAATACCGAGTGGATATATCCAAACATAATTACAATTAGCAATTTAATACCGAGTGGATATATCCAAACATAATTACAATTAGCAATTTAACCGAGTGGATATATCCAAACATAATTACAATTAGCAATTTAATACCGAGTGGATATATCCAAACATAATTACAATTAGCAATTTAATACCGAGTGGATATATCCAAACATAATTACAATTAGCAATTTAATACCGAGTGGATATATCCAAACATAATTACAATTAGCAATTTTCGAGCCTAATTCAAACTAGAACATTTCAAACATAATTCCAACAACCTAGTTTTTGGCCTTTTCGAACTTACTGACGTTTACTTGGAAATTAATTCGAAAACGTACCTGTTCCAAACCCTGCACTATCAACACGTACTTATTACCATGTACGTATTTCCAACTAAATTTTATAATATTACATACGATCCTAATTACAATTCCCTTTTCAAAATCGGAAAATTATTTCGTGGGAAAAAAGTTCACAGGTTTTCCAACCTATTTCCACGTACCTATTTCCCAAAAACTGGCGCGAACTTATTGTACACGTACCACTTTCCCCATCTCCTTTGAAGTATGCCCTTTCGCAACTCTTTCTTCTATTATCTCTTTGTTAAGCTATGGGTAATTTTTTGTTTTTTTCTCATTTTAAACGTATTCTTGCCACATACTTTCTCAGCTGCTTTGATCATGGCATCTCTTGTACCTATCTATACTTCGTCTACAGTATTTCCTATATTTACCATATCGTCCATGCCCTTTACATATTGTTTTGGTATATTTTTATGTTTATGCATTACATTCTTCAGTCAATTTTGTTACATGTATTTTGCTCTATTATCAGTTTATCTCTTTCCTTTCATATTTCCATTCCTTCCTTATCCTCACTTTCGTTAGCACTGCTCAGCATACCTCCTACAGCTTTTGAATCTTGAATATTTCCTTTCAGCCCAGAGTCAAAAATTGCATAGTCGATTTCAGATTTTTGTTCCTGCTCACCTTCACTTCTGTGCCATGTATATCTGTGGATGTGACGATGCTCAAAAATGTGTTCTAGATGAAAGTCACCATTCATACCCTCCACACCCCATTTATCCACTATATCTGTATCTCCTCATTTCCAACTCTGCCATTCAATTCACCTAGTCAAATTACATTTGTACACTCTTGCCCTTCTCATAAACATATATTGAATTTAATCCAAAAAAATTTATCTTCTCTTCCACACCTTTCCAAGTTTCCTGGTTGACAGGTGGACACATACACATACAAGTATATCTATATATTCCGATCTTGCACTCACATCACAATTCTCGAATCCACGCATTCATAGTTTTTCACCCACTTCTTTAACCTGATAAAATCACAGCTACCCCTTCCTTTTTCTTTCGTGTATTTCCTGCATCCATGCTAGAGCAGACATCTCATCTCTCCCCTCCAACAAAATATGCTCACTCTCACCATTCCACACTCCACACCAGAAGAAGTGCATCTCATCCACCCCCCACAATCCACACTGCAATCTTTTAGTTCTCGCGTCATGCACTCTCTCTTATCACAATCATTGATGCCATTGACATTAAAGGCACCCTTCTGACATTTCTGCCACTTTTCTGCTTTACTCCTACAACCCCGTGGAGGTCCTGGCTGGCAGGATACCGAGCCCAGTTGTAACCCAGGAGGACTTGTGGCCTGGACATGATGCCTCCAACTTGTGGTGCCTCCAATACAGTGATTATATCGTGATTAACCGTATTTGGGCCGAGGAGGATCTTTTTGGACATCCCCTGTTTTTCTCAATTAGTTAGGAGATTTTAAGATGTTTCACCCAATAGTTTGACGTTAATAAGACGCTTCATCATAATTATTCAGGTGTCAACTTTTTTATGTGCGACTTGTAACTTAGAGCAAATATATATTTCGGCAGGGAGTACAAACTTACCTTAAAGGGATTCTGGGTGGGCAATTTTTAGTTGAAGGAAGTCTGGGAAGCCGATTTTGTTATCCTAGGGTACAAATTAAAATACATTGCTCAAAAATGACAAAAGCAAACAAAATATTAAATGATAATTAAACACAATATCATATTAGCCTGCAAAATGTCGGACCAGTTAGTGTTAAGGGCTTTCCACACAGTCACGCTTTTGATCACAACAGCCACAAAGGTGAAAAGTGGCATGAATCAAACAGAAATGGTCACGATTGTAACTGGGATGATGGTGCTGCAAGGACCCCCACAACTAATGATCAAACATGAGTTAATTAGGGGAGACACCTACTGACTCTGAAGGGACCTCAAGTTTAGCAAAAAGAACAAATTGAATCCTCCTGTCCCAATCCTCTCCATGCTCCTCACAGTAACACTTTAACATCTGTTTCATGGTTTGGTGGAAACGTTTGAGAGCTCCTTGACTCTCCGGATGATAGGCACTAGATGTAATTCTGAGCTCTTGAAGGGAAGGTAAAATTGGTTCCATGGTCACTTTGGATCTCCCGAGGAAAATCCATCCGAGTAAAGAAATTGAACAGAGCACTGACTAGGAGTAGCCTCGGGATATCTAGTGGCTACATTAAGGATACTAAGAAAGAAACAATGTCCCTGGGAGGTCTATCATCCGAGTAAAAGGAGTCTCGATCGCTGGAAGGGGGACCAGGGGAGCCACAAGATTCTGACAGGAACCTATTGGTTTGTCTTTTTTTTCTTTTTTTTTTTCTCGACGTGAGTGAGGGAGACAAAAGGTAGAAATGCCTATGGCGAGTACCTCATCCATAGTTGAAAGAGTGACAGGGCCAAAATCAAGGGACGTTCGAGCCAAAATGCCTGGACATCACGGAGTTTGAAGCAAAATTGATGGGGGTATCCCACTGTGCGACTTTTCGATGGCGAATGCCGTGCGACAGTGTTTTTTTTCTATGTCCGTAAATTCGCGGCGAATAGGTTTTTTTTCAGAAGCGAATGAAAGCGAATGAAGGCGAAAAAGGCGAATTTCCTCGATTGCAGTGCGACAGAAGTACGACCACAGTGCGAATGTGGCGAATTGTTTGGCGAAAATTACGAATGGTGTGCGACAATTGAGGGCGATTCATGGCGAATGTGGCGAACGATGTTGGCGAAAATAGCAAATGCACGGCAATTGCCCTTCGAATGTTGGACGATGTGATGAGATAACACCACGGAGGTTGTGAGACTTATGGCAAATATGGCGAATGCCCGACGACTATCGAAGGTACATTCTCCCTTGATCCCACCTGCGAATGCAGATGATTAGGTAGTGTCATTGGAGAGGATGATTAGGTGTGAGTATAAATAGGGTGGCGAGGCTCTGGCCTCCAACAGTGTTTAACATCAGCTCTACCGTACCACATAACCGAACGACAGCGCCATGGATCTACTACGTACAACCTCCAATGTTCCCCTACGCTTGGCTCTGGCACTGGAGCGTGAACATGCAGAGATCGAGTTGCTTGCGGCCCTCATCAAAAAAAGACAAGCAAGGAAGCAGAAGAGGAAATTAGAACAGAGGAGGAGGTGGCATGTCCGACCAATGCTTTTACGTTGTGAAGCGTATGGGGTGTATCACAAATTGATGGTGGAGTTGGCAGAGGAGGATAGTGCTAAGTTCAAAAACTTTATGAGGATGCTCGTCGTTATGTTCAGGGAGCTGCTACGTCGTGTCGGGCCAAGGATTGCCAAGCAGGACACTACCTTTCATGCAAGTATCGAACCAGGTTTGCGGCTGGCTATAACGCTGCAATTCCTGGCCTCGGGAAACACATATACAGACCTCTTTTATGCCTTCAGAGTTGCACCAAACACCATCTCCAATATTGTCCCTGAAGTGTGCAATGCAATCATTGAGGAGTACATGGGGGAGGTGATGGTCTGCCCAAAGACACCTGCTCAGTGGAAGACAATGGCAGACCAATTTGCTCTCACCTGGGACTTCCCACACACCTGCGGTTCCCTGGATGGCAAACACATTGCCATCAAATGACCTGCCAATGGGGGCTCCAAATTCAAGAACTACAAGAAGTTCCACTCGATAGTCCTGATGGCTTTGTCTGATGCCAACTATCGATTTCTGTATGTTGATGTTGGAGCCCATGGGTCTTCATCTGATGGTGGTAATGTTCCTGGACACCCCACTGCATACTGCACTCGAGGAGGGCCGTGCGGGACTGCCAGAAGCTGAACCTCTACCTGATGGGAATCAGCCTGTCCCATACTTCATCGTCGGGGATGACGCTTTTGAGCTCAGGACCTGGCTGATGAAGCCCTTCCCTCACCACAAAATGACAAAGGAGGAGCGAATCTTCAATTACCGCCTCTCAAGAGCTCGCCGAGTGGTTGAGAATGCTTTCGGGATAATGGCGAACAGGTAAATAAGTCAAGTCATTAGTATTGATGTATGTGTCTGAATGTCTGCATACAAATATATTATTATATTACCACTCATATAAAATGTTGGTTGTCACCTGAGGATTTGTGTCATTATTTGTTTTGGTTTAACCGTATTCATATGCCTATTATTACGTACTCATGTCAGCTTCTATCATATGCAGCCATTTCATTTGTTTCTCAAATTTATAATTTTTGTCCATACTTAGTGTACTCAAACTAGTATGAACAGTCTCGATGTTACGTAATCTGGGTTGATGTAGCGTTACGTATCATTCCGTAGTCTTAAGTTGAACGCTTCCATAACCTTGGTCGAACGTTCCATGATTGGGTAGAATATATTATTCTATAGTAGTATATGGGAAAGTATTGTAAGATTATAATTCCCATATATATATATATTTGTATTATTTAAGATTGTTTATAAGTATCTCATTGTAAAGAAGGTGGGATACATTTTCCATATGTTATGCGCGTGCGCGGTATGTCACGACAGAGACGAACATAACACGCTCGCTCACTCTCCAACCAACCTCCGTCCCAGCTACACACGCTAAGCCTTCTTCCTATAGTTTGATAATCAGGTGTTTTCGCTTCACTTTCATCTCATATTCCATATAGTCATTACATCATCATCTTTGTTAGTTAGCACAAACTTAACGTAAATATCTAGCCTATCCTAGCCTATTGTAGCCTCTTTTCATACTTTGTTTACTATACTAACCACTTCCAGTCATCTAGCCTATTTTCCGCCATCCTCCAATCACCAGCTGAGTTCATCAAAGGGTAATTATATTTCTATATGGTTAATACTTATTCATTATCAAATATACAGTCCACTTATCTAAATTAGCCATATAATTGGTCCTTCGACCTTTCACTAGTTTGCCCCCCCCCCCCCTTTTTTTTGTGGGTGGTGGTGGCGTGGCCTACGTGGTTAATTTTTTTGTGCCATATTTCGTCTATCCCTCATGGCCCAGGGCTTTTGGTGTCATGGTTCCGCGGGTGGTGGGGTAGGGGAAGATTATCCTGCGGTGGTTGATAGGCCTGCGTACCCAGGCCCGATTAGGAAGGTGGCAATTTTGGGCCACTCCTACGTCAGGAATTTGTACATGGACCAAGCCTTCCACAGGCCTTTTTTTTTCCGTGACTCCTCTGGCCGCCCCAGGTGCCTGCGTCAGCACCTTGAGATCAACAGAAGCCTGGGGTCAGTTTTTTAGAGCTGAAGCCCGACTTGACCTTCTTGGTGATAGGAGGAAATGAGATAAGGAGCGGGGTCAGTCCGAGAGGGATTGCGAAGGGGATCGAGGTCCTAGCTGAGGAGGTGGTGCGGCTCTCGGGGGGAGAAGTTCGGGTGATTGGGGTAGAGAAGCGGCAGGCTCCACGAGGGGTCTCTACGGACGAGTTTAACCGCATTAGAAATGCTGTTAACCGATGGCTAAAGCGCCATATCCCATTCACCCGGGAGCGCTATCAGTCAATGAATACCTCTGAGGCTGACTTCAGTCCCAACGGGGTACACCTCACGCACGAGGCATCAAAGCGTCTCTATTCGGAGATCCTGGCCACCTGTCGTCGGTGCTTTATGCCAGACGAATATGCCATGGTCGCCAGGTCATACGACGAGATGTTTGCCCACCATGACGTTAGAGTTGATCAACAAAATCAGTATAGCCTAGATTAATAATCCTTCAAATCGGTACAGTATATTAATTAAATTTTGATTGTAAACCCTTTAGGCCCAAATTATATAACAATTGATTGGCACTAAGATTCAAATCATCCATACTGTACTGTATAATAGTTTCAAAGGTTAAGGTTATTCATTCTATATCAAATTTATACTGTCCAATAACTTCTTTATTTGATTCACATGTCATTCTAATTTCTTCTCTCGTCGTGTGCCCTGGAGGCGGGGTAATATGATAGCTGATAGGCTGAGTGTGTGTTAATCCAACTCAAAACTTTTTTCCTTGTGACTTCTTGAGATGAACTTTTCTTGTGTACAATTTTCACATTTATTAACTTTAATAATATAAAATTAGCGGTACCCATTGAGTTTAGCCTGTTTCAATTACCCTATAGGCTCTCTCTCTTAAAATTATTGAATTTATTATAACTTTAAACGGTACCTCTCTTTTTGACATCTGGAGACTTTTGGCCTATACTGTATTGTACTAAATTTCCCTCGCGGCTTTTCTTAACTTATGGTGTAATGATTTTATAATTTCATAACTATTATGTAAGGAGTTAAATTGAAATGCTCCAGATTGCTAGTCTACATTGCGCACAATTCTTATTCCGCATTTCGTGAGGGTGTTTTATTTTCGGCTCGCGATTTATTTGATTTCTCGGAGTACTGTATTGTTGGCCACAACTTATTCAGTCTGGCATTGATAGTTTGATTTAACGTCAATAGAATTCCTTCCTGCATAATCATGGCTAAAAGTGTACAAAAGCGTTGGGCTGGACTTAAGGGCTCTTTGACGGTCTTAACCTCTGATATTGACGGATTCCTTGATTCGGCGTCTAGAGTGGAGGTGGAGGCCAGGTTGCTCAGTATTCAAAAGCAACTTGACAAGTATGAGGTCACACAGGAGGACCTGGCCGACACTTGCGAGGACGCCGAGTATATCGAGGTGATCAGAGAGGATACCCTATATATGGAGGGCATACAAGTAATCGTTGCCACACTGAAGGGGATCTTGATTACAGAGGTCAAGAAGGAGGTCAAGAAAGAGCCAAAGAAATCCGCAGTCAAATTACCGCATCTTACTCTCTCAAAATTTGAAGGTGATGCCACCATGTGGTCGGGATTTTGGGAGATGTTCAAGTGTACCATCCATGACAATCCCGACCTCACAGATATACAACGCTTCACCTATCTAAAAGGTCAGCTTCAGGGTGATGCACATAAGCTAGTCGAAGGATTCATTATCGAAAGTGCAAGCTATGCCCCAGCAATTGAGCTCCTGCAAGAGACATATGGGCATCCAGATCGAATCAAGGCAGCTTATGTTGCCAAATTCAATCAATTAGTGTCACCCAAACACCAAACAGCTGACCTGAAGGACTTCTATGCCAATACAGAGAGTGTGATGAGGTCAATCATTAGCCATGGTATTTGTTTGGAGGAATTTTGTGTGGTGACTCTTGTCAATAAGTTACCATCACCGCTGAAAGAAACCATAAAACGGGAAATGGGAGACTCGAGCCTGGATTATAAGAAATTCACTCATTGCCTCCAGGCTGAAGTGTACAATATGGCGGGTCAAGATAGAGTAGGGGGTACACCCATGGCTACGGCAACATTTACCGCCCAAAGTGAGTACAGGAAATTCAACTGTGTTCTGTGTAGTGGCACCAATCATTTATGGTACAAGTGTATGAAGTCTTAAAGTTAAAAGAGCCCGTCAACTATGTCTCTGCACTGGGTGCTTGTCAAAAGACCATGGCCATTCGGGTTGTACTAATCCCAACGTAAGAAGCTGCAAGTTTTGTAAGGGCAAACACTTTCATTCCCTGTGTACACAAACACAAGGGAAAGAAAGTAGACCAGCGGAGGATAACGCCAAGAGAGAACATAATGCTGCTACTTCAACTACAATGTCCGTTGCCACAGGTAAAAATACAGTAATCTTGCCCACCGTACAGCTGCCGATAAAGGGTAAGGATAATAATTGTGTTAAAATCAGATCGCTACTTGACCAATGTTCTCAGAGGACCTTTGTGAAGTCTTCTGTTCTATCCTCCCTTTCCTACATTTCTAAAGGAACTGAGGAGTTATGTCTTCACGAATTTTGAGTATTCCTCGCAAAAGTCAGGCTCCTTGAGGAATCTTTTCTGAAGTCCCCGAAGACGGCCTATGGCCAAACCCTTGTTAGATGGCAGCTGATCCTTGGAATTGTTCCAGCTGATCTGTGTCCGTTGCGTGAGGATCGGCTAATTTAATGCCTTTACTTTGTAAACTAACCAGTTTAGACTTTAGGTTAAGTTCACCTTTATGTTCTGGCAATTCATCAACCACTATTGCGTCTAGATGATGAAATTTACCTCTGTGTTTGTATTGCAGTGCCACAACATTATATTCCCTAGAGGCCTGTTTCCCGGTAAATCCGTGAAGACATAACTCCTCAGTTCCTTTAGAAATGTAGGAAAGGGAGGATAGAACAGAAGACTTCACAAAGGTCCTCTGAGAACATTGGTCAAGTAGCGATCTGATTTTAACACAATTATTATCCTTACCCTTTATCGGCAGCTATACGGTGGGCAAGATTACTGTATTTTTACCTGTGGCAACGGACATTGTAGTTGAAGTAGCAGCATTATGTTCTCTCTTGGCGTTATCCTCCGCTGGTCTACTTTCTTTCCCTTGTGTTTGTGTACACAGGGAATGAAAGTGTTTGCCCTTACAAAACTTGCAGCTTCTTACGTTAGGATTAGTACAACCCGAATGGCCATGGTCTTTTGACAAGCACCCAGTGCAGAGACGTAGTTGACAGCCAAATTACGCTCTACTGGTTACATAGCCGTAAGAAGCTACCAGTGTACGTCACCAACCGTGTCGACGAAATTCGTACCCTGCTCCCAACCGCACAGTTCCGGTATGTGTCTACCAAAGAGAATCCAAGTGATTGCATTACTCGTGGTGTCTCTGCTAAATTTCTCAAATCTTCTGCGTTGTGGTGGAATGGCCCATGCTGGCTTAATGATCCCAACGAATGGCCAGAGAATATAGATTTCAGCGAGCAACACACTGCTATTGTGGCACCGGTAATTGACTCGGTGCCTGACGAAGACACACGGTTATGGGACTGGGATAGATTCAGCAGCTATGAAAAGTTACAACGTGTTACAGCATGGGTGTTACGATTTGTAGAAAATGTAAAAGCAAAAATTAAAGGCACACCGCCCACAGGTAGTGCTTACCTCAATGTGAAGGAGATCAGAATTGCAGATCAATTATTACATAAGCTCTGTCAACAAGAAATATATACGCAGGAATATAAAATACTGGTTAAGGGAACAAAGTCTAGGAATAACCTGATCAATCAGTTGGGCTTACACTTGAAGGGGGACTTGATACATTGCGGAGGCAGATTACGATTGGCAGCCCTCTCTGAGGCAAGTAAGTATCCAATACTACTGCCCCCCAATCATCCCTTCACCCATCTTATCATCGATAGGTGTCACCGACTCTGTTGTCATTATGGGGTTGGTCATATAGTCACCTATGTAAGACAACGATGGTGGATGCCTAGAATCAGGCAGGTGGTCAAGAAAGTCCTTCGCAAATGCTTAAAGTGTAGAAGAGTACAGGGAACACCTTATGATCCCGTCGGAATTCCTCCCTTACCAAACCTGCGAACTACCCCAGGTGACCCTTACAAAGTTACCGGGGTTGACTACAGTGGAGCAATCTCTGTGAAATATTCACCCAATCTTAAGGTGTATATGATACTTTTCACTTTTGCTGTTACCAGGGCAATTCACCTGGAACTGGTCACCAACCTCACTTGTGATAGCTTCCTACATGCCTTCCGAAGATTCTGCAGTAGACAGGGATATCCGCGTATCATGCTGAGTGACAATGCAAAGACTTTCATAGGGGCATCTACATATCTCAAAGAAGTGAGCAACAATCCTAATATTCAGACCTGCCTAGCGGATGTAAAATGCGAATGGCGTTTCATTCCCGCCAGAGCGGCTTGGTTTGGCGCCATATGGGAGAGAGCTATAGGCATCGTGAAGGCGGGTCTGAAGAAGGTGTTGGGTAGAGCTCTCATCTCGATTGAGGAACTCAACACCATACTCTTGGAGATTGAAGCCACCGTAAATGATCGCCCTCTATACTATGCTTCTGGTGATTTGGAAGACCTTACCCCAATCACACCCTCAGTACTGGTACGTGGATACAGACTGCGGGATCTTCCTGAAGAGCATGACGAGGATACTATGGAGGATCCAGACTACATAAGTAAGGAAGTGATATCGGCCCGATACGAATACATTCGTAAATTATCGCGAGATATTTGGCATCGCTGGTCAACAGAATATCTGGTGACTTTAAGGGAAGCACAAAGGAATAAACTAACACCATTAAAAGGTCATTGGCCTAGGGTAGGGGACGTGGTAACCATCCATGAGGAGGGCCCGCACGCATTTTGGAAATTGGGTCGGATAGAGGAGTTTTACCAGGTCGTGATGGTGAGGTTCGGGTAGCAAAGGTTCGCACCAGGACTGGAGTAATCACACGGCCAACAGTCCGACTATATCCTCTTGAGGGTGACCTCGATCGCAAGGACACCCCCTCGGATCAGTTATCCATTGAAGTACCCTCTCTGGCTTCTACTTCGGCGCAGCCTGTTGACGCGTCTGGCAAACGCCCACGTCGACAGGCAGCCCAGATATCCCCCCAAGCTTGGCGGGATAAGATTGCCTCCGGGCAAATCTAATCATGTACATTTTTTATATTTTCTGTTGGTGGGAATATGTCCATACTTAGTGTACTCAAACTAGTATGAACAGTCTCGATGTTACGTAATCTGGGTTGATGTAGCGTTACGTATCATCCCGTAGTCTTAAGTTGAACGCTTCCACAACCTTGGTCGAACGTTCCATGATGGGGTAGAATATATTATTCTATAGTAGTATATGGGAAAGTATTGTAGGATTATAATTCCCATATATATATATATTTGTATTATTTAAGATTGTTTATAAGTATCTCATTGTAAAGAAGGTGGGATACATTTTCCATATGTTATGCGCGTGCGCGGTATGTCACGACAGAGACGAACATAACGCGCTCGCTCACTCTCCAACCAACCTCTGTCCCAGCTACACACGCTAAGCCTTCTTCCTATAGTTTCATAATCAGGTGTTTTCGCTTCACTTTCATCTTATATTCCATATAGTCATTACATCATCATCTTTGTTAGTTAGCACAAACTTAACGTAAATATCTAGCCTATCCTAGCCTATTGTAGCCTCTTTTCATACTTTGTTTACTATGTTTACGATGTCGATCAACTGCAGACATTCTTTGCCTTCTTACGCATCAAATCAACCAAGCTACAGACCAACATGGTGAAACACATACAATAGCACTGGATATATCAAAGGCATTTGATAGAGTCTGGCATCAATCCTTATTGTCGAAGATGTCACACTACGGCCTTGCATCATTAGTTCCACTAATTTCTTCTTATCTTCATAACAGAAAAATACGTGTAATGGTAGATGGCCTTTATTCTCAATTTCACTCAATAAATGCTGGTGTTCCCCAGGGATCAGTTTTGGCCCCAACTCTGTTCCTCATTCATATCAATGATCTCATATCTACCACTCATAATCCAATACATTCCTACGCAGATGACTCAACACTCCACAGTTCCTTCACATTTACCAATTCTTTCACCCAACCCGATCTTATAAATTCAAAAATAAACACTGCAATTTCTCTGAACCAGGACCTATCTAGAATTAATGAATGGGGACAAGAGAATCTAGTTTCCTTTAATGCACAGAAAACCAAGTACATTCAATTTTCTAACCGACAGAATCTCACTGACTCCCATATATTTTTTAATGATGTAAATATTCCCACTTCCCCTAGTATTGACATTCTCGGTGTAACTTTAACTACTAACTTGAGCTGAACACATTATGTTAGAAGCATTGCTAAGAATGCCTCTAAAAAACTGGGACTCCTGTACAGAGTTCGAGAATTCTTCACTGACGAGCAGTTGGCCGTAATATATAAAAGTCATGTGCGCTCTCAGATGGATTACTGTTCACCTCTGTGGGGTGGAAGTGGAGTGGTTGCATTGAGGCAGTTGGACAAAATTCAAAATAAAGTTATTAGATTAATCAATAACCCTGCAATCACACAGGACCTTCCTACATTAGCAATACGAAGAAACGTTGCATCCCTTGCATTATTCTACAGATATTTTCACAGCAATTGTTCCGAGGAACTTGCTTCAATTGTGCCGCCTCTCCACATCTTTCCCCGTAGAACTAGGGCAGCTGAGAGCGCCCATGAATTTACACTTTCTCCTCCACAATGCAGAACTTCTGCTTATCAGAATTCATTTATCCCCAGAGCTACTACTCTTTGGAATTCACTTCCCTCGAATTGCTTTCCACAAACTTACAATCAACAAATGTTTAAATCCAGTTGTTACAAACATTTTATGAATGGAGGATGCCTTTAGGCACATGGACCTTTTTGTTTTATCTGTGTTTTTCCTTCCTCCGTTCATTTTCTCTTAAAAAAAAAAAAAAAAAAAATTCTAACCACTTCCAGTCATCTAGCCTATTTTCCGCCATCCTCCAATCACCAGCTGAGTTCATCAAAGGGTAATTATATTTCTATATGGTTAATACTTATTCATTATCAAATATACAGTCCACTTATCTAAATTAGCCATAATTTTATTCATATGTCACTTTCTATGTATAATTATAAAAACAAATTGTTGTAAAATTTATATTCTTGATAATAATTTTGTTTTCCCCTTTTCCCTAGGTTAATTTTTAACCATTTTATTTTTTTATCAAATTGATATTCTTTATAATAATCAGTTCTTTTTCCCTTTTCCCTAGGTTCCGCCTACTGCTAGGTACCATTCTCCTTGATCCGAAGAATGTAGAGTCAGCAGTATTGGCAATCTGTTGTCTCCACAACCTCCTTAGGACTCGCTATCCCACCCACAACATCGCGCGGGTGGATGAGCAGGACCACGCTAATCGGCGTGTTAACCCTGGTATGTGGAGGCAAGAGGGGGAGCTAATCTCACTCGAACCCCTCTCACGCAATGCTTCCTCGGCAGCAGGGAAGAGAGTCAGATTGTACCTGAAGGACTACTATCAAGGAGCAGGTCGTGTCTCTTGGCAAGATGGAATGATCTAAGGTTAGTAAAAATTGGTATTGAATACGATAAACATTTTATATTATTTTATTAAAAAACTGCAACAAAAAAACAATAAATATATCTGTAGAAAACTTAAAAATAGGCACTTACTTATATGATGGTGAACTTATAATTAAATGATGGTGAACTTATGAATGAGACTAGTTATTAAAAGATGGTGAACTTATGAATGAGACTAGTATTATAGTATATGTATGTGCTGGTGACAAGGGAAAAATTGTGTAGACTGCTGGATGTGAATGTGATGAGAGGTGAGGCGGAGGGTATGTCAGATCATTACCTGGTGGAGGGAAAGTTAAGAGTTAAGAGTTACAGGAGAATAAGAGACAAGCGTGAAGTAAGAGAGGTAATAAAAGTTAGTGAGTTAGAGAAGAGTGAAAAAGAGAGGGAGTACAAGGAAAGACTAAATGAAAAGTGGATGGAAGTGAGAGAAGTAGAGGTTGAATGGCAACAGTTTAAGGAAGGAGTGAAAGCAAGTGCAGAGGTAGTATGCGGCAAAAGGAAAGTAGGAGGCAGAGGTATCAGGAAGGGAAGCGAGTGGTGGAATGATACGGTGAGAAAGGCAGTTGAGGAGAAGAGACAGTGTTTTGAGAGGGTTTTACAGGATGGTAGTGTTGAGGTATGGGAGAGGTACAAGGAGAAAAGGAGAGAGGCAAAACGGAAAATTAGAGAAGCGAAAAAAGATGCAAACGAAAGGTGGGGTCAAAGGCTGAGTGAGAATTTTGAAGAACGAAAGAAGATGTTCTGGAATAAAGTAAGGAAAGGAGGACAAAAGAGGGAAGAGTCAGTGAAAGATGAAAATGGAGAATTACTAGTGGAACCAGTTGAAGTGAGGAAAAGATATGCCGAGTATTTTGAATCTTTGTAAAATACAAGAGATGGAAGAGAAGCAGTGATTGAAGCAGAGGTGGATGGAGATAGGTTACCCAGGCCACCCAGGTGGCAGGGAATGAATGAAAGGATTGAGGAAAATAAGGTGAAAGAAGCAGTGAAACAAATGAGAGCGGGAAAAGCAGAAGGTTTGGATGGTATTGCTGTGGAGTGTATAAAGAAGGGTGGAGATGTGATAATAGATTGGATGGTGAGACTTTTCAATGTGTGCTTTGCTGTGTCAATGGTACCAATAGACTGGAAGAGTGCATGTATTGTGCCGTTGTACAAGGGGAAGGGAGATCGGCAGGAGTGTTCAAGTTATAGAGGTATTAGTTTATTGTCAGTGGTTGGAAAGCTGTATGGCAGGGTGTTGATAGAGAGGTTAATAAAGTGTACGGAAGTTGCAATAGGAGAAGAACAGTGCGGTTTTAGGAGGGGAAGAGGGTGTGTGGATCAGATGTTTGCAGTAAGACAGTTATGCGAGAAGTATTTAGAGAAGCATAAGGAGATATTTTGGTCTTTTATGGACTTGGAAAAAGTGCATGATCGTGTGGACCGTCAAGCAATGTGGAAGGTGTTAAGGATTTATGAAATAGGAGGAAATTTGTTAGAAGCAGTTAAGAGTTTTTATGAAGGGAGCAGAGCATGTGTGAGAGTAGGAAATGGTGAGTTGAGTGAATGGTTTGAGGTAAAGGTAGGTTTGCGACAGGGTTGTGTAATGTCACCATGGCTGTTTAATATGTTTATGGATGGTGTGGTGAGGGAGGTGAAAAGGAGAACTATGGGAAGAGGATTGGGTTTAGTAGGAAAGAATGGTAGAGATTGGGAGTTGAATCAGTTGCTGTTCGATGATGACACAGCATTGGTGGCGGATTCTGATGAGAAACTGCAGCGGGTAGTCAAAGAGTTTGGTGTAGTTTGTGGAAGGAGGAAACTGAAGATGAACGTCAATAAAAGTAAAGTAAAGGTGTGTAATAGGGGAGAGCATAGGGTGAATCTAGATGTGAGGCTGGATGGGGAAATATTGGAACAAGTAGAGTGTTTTAAATATCTAGGAGGAATGATAAGCAGGAGTGGAGGTAAAACAGAGAGTGTGTGAAGGAAGGAAGGTTTTCGGAGCAATGGGAAGTATGTGGAAGACGAGAAATCTCGGAGTGAAAGTAAAAAGTGCACTGTATCAAGGAATTGTTGTGCCAACAGTGATGTATGGGGCTGAGACATGGGCTCTGAAGAAAAAGGAGAAAAGAGGGCTGGATGTGATGGAGATGAGCTGCTTGAGGAGTATGTGTGGAGTTACTCATAGAGACAGATTGAGGAATGAAGAGATACGTAGGAGAGTGGTGCAGCAGGAACATTTGTCAGCCAGAGTGTACAGAAAGGTGCTGAGCTGGTATGGTCATGTTGAACGAATGGGAGATGAAAGGCTTACAAAGAGAATATGTGAGTCAGGTTGTGACGTTAACCACTCCGTTAGAACTGCATGGCTTGTCCTACAGTGACTCGCTAGGATCGCCAGGGCAGTGGATGGGGCTACAGTTTATGTATTAGAGTGTGCTTTATTTCATATGAAAGCTCGTGTCATGGGCAGTCCAGAAAGGCTCTTTGTTTTCACCCATGTCAAGGCTTTCTATATTTAATTGTAAAGTATATGTTTTATCATTAACTAGTAATGATGGGATCTGGGAGAGAGAGAGAGTAGAACAGAGTGAGAGGGGGGCGCGCATTGTTTTTGCCCCGCTCGATTACGTCACGGCTGGCTGCCTCGTGGGGGTTGATTGAGGGAGGTCCTTACCATGCTGCTAGCTCCCTTGCTAGTGGCTAGAGGACTTGTTACCGCATTACCTGCGCGGTGCAGGCTAGTCCGGGTATATATACTGCCGCCTCGCCACTCTCTCCCTCAGATCTGGTTTCTAGAACGCATCTCTCTTTATCCTTTGATACCTTTCACCCGCTCTGCACCTGAGAATCTTTTCCTCTGCCTACCTCTCTCTTTTTTCATATCTTTCACCAACTTTTATTAAGACTATATCCCCTCTGGTTAACTCTGCAAAATCAGCTTCATGCTGGCCAGTTGTATTGTGCGTTAAGGTCTGATATAACCTATGTATGGTTAGTTGTTAAGATAAGTTTGCTCACATTCAACCTGTCCCAAAGAAGGGTGACCGCTCTCAACCCTCCAACTATCGTCCAATTGCTCTCATCTCTTGTCTTTCTAAAGTTTTTGAAACTATTCTTGCTTCCAAATTTCTTAAGCATTTCTCTTCTCATAATCTGCTCTCAGATCGCCAGTATGGCTTCCTTAACCCTTTATTAGCGGCTCACCACTTAAGTCGTTTTTAATAAAGCTGGACTATGTGGCGGCGCTCGACATAACTCGAGTGGCAATTTCAGCACGTAATGTGGCTGAGAGAGAGAGACAAGTGGTGGCAGGAGACTAGCGAGCGTATGACTGCTCCAGACCACCGCGGCGAACCTACTGACACAAATCTCAGCTCCCTCCTCCCTCTCTCACTCGCTACATACTCACTTATGTACCGAAAGTACCGAATTACCTGCTTTTCGCACTCGCGTTGCACGGTTATTGCAAGAAAACTATCCATCATACAAGGATCGTTATGGTGTCATTCGAAAGCTCTGTTTATGCCCTTTCAGGGATAGATACTTGTTTTACGTTCTGGGTCTTATTTAGGCATGAAAATGATCACGTAAACAGCCCTATTTTGGCTAAAAACACCCCGCTGGGCGGTACAGATAAATAAACCGCATAGGCCGATCGTAAGGTGTTAAGGGTCGCTCTACTGGTGATCTTCTTTCATATCTTACTAACTCTTGGTCATCCTCCTTTCGGGACTTCGGTGAGACTTTTTCTATTGCACTAGACATATCGAAAGCCTTCGATAGAGTCTGGCATAAATCTTTAATTTCTAAACTACCCTCCTTCGGTTTCTATCCCTCCATCTGTGCCTTTGTCTCTAATTTCCTTTCCGGCCGTTCCATAGCCGCGGTTGTGGACGGCCATTGTTCACTTCCTCACCCTATAAACTCTGGTGTTCCTCAGGGCTCTGTCCTATCTCCTATTCTCTTTCTAATTTTTATAAATGATCTCCTTAACTGTACCTTAATTCCCATCCATTCATACGCAGACGACTCAACCTTGCACTACTCCATTAGTTTTTCAGAACGCCCCAGCCAGCAATTCCTCAACGACAAACGTAATGAAGCCATAGAACTCTTAAATTCTGATCTAAATACTATTTCCAATTGGGGCAGAGAAAACCTTGTTAACTTTAATGCTTCCAAAACCCAATTTCTCCATCTATCTACCCGTCAGGATCTCCCAGCGGACTATCCCTTATTCTTCAACAATACAAAAATCAACCCTTCATCTTCTCTCAATATTCTTGGTGTCTTTTTCTTCTGCTCTCATTTGGAAGGACCATATTACCAGTCTTGCTAAGGTAGCCTCCCAGAAGCTGGGTGTGCTCAACCGCCTTAGGGGGTTCTTTTCCCCAGCACAGCTTCTTGCTCTGTACAGGGGCATAGTGCGCCCTTGTATTGAGTATTGTTCACATGTGTGGGGAGGTTCCTCTCACACCGCTCTCCTAGACAAAGTTGAAAGGAAGGCCTTTCGTATCATTAACTCCCGTCCACTCACCAACTCTCTGCAATCTCTCTCTCTCCGCCGCAATGTTGCATCTCTCTCGCTATTCTATCGCTACTATAATAATCAGTGTTCCTCAGAGCTATCCCAGTGCATACCACCTCCTTTACGTAGGGCACGTGGTACCCGTCTTGCAACTCAATCCCACCCCTACTCTGTGCAACTCTCCAACCCATGAGAGAAACGTTACTCTCAAACTTTCTTCTACTCAACAGCTGAGCTCTGGAACTCTCTCCCAGAATCAGTCTTTCCCTCTTCCTATGACTTAAATTGCTTCAAACTCCGTGTGTCCAGGCATTTTGGCTCGAACGTCCCTTGATTTTGGCCCTGTCACTCTTTCAACTATGGGGGAGGCACTCGCTATAGGCAGTAATGCCTTTTGCCTCCCTCAATCACATAGAAAAAAAAAAAATATAAAAAAAAAAAAAAAATTGATCACGAAGTATTGGTTAGCATCCATATTGTTCAGTACTGCTTCCTATAAGTATTAGTGTTCTGCTGGATTAGATAATGCTAGACTAGGGGTCTGATATTATAAGGTATTGTTTCCGATGAGTGCTGGCTTTAGTTAAAAGCTGCACGACATACCTGAGAACTGGAGTTGATTGGGTAAATTCTAGTCTGTGTGCCATTGAGAATAGAGCATGCACGAATGAGGGCTTTTTGCCTATACCATTCTGCACTGTTCTAGTCTCGATTGTTTGTCTTTGAGGTACGCCAGGAGAACGCTTGATACTTCGGTATTAAGGTTTCTCAAGAGAGCTACCCTTCCCTATAACGTAATATTTGACGCACAGACTTGAGATTTGCACTAGGCTATGCGGCATGCCATGCGCACCAGTATCTCGTATCATTGACTCTAGCTAGACTTTATCAGTCACAGTAGACATTAACACCTTAAGAGCGGCCTATGCGGTTTATTTATATGTACCGCCCAGCGGGGTGTTTTTAGCCAAAATAGGGCTGATTACGTGATCATTTTCATGCCTAAATAAGACCCAGAACGCAAAACAAGTATCTATCCCTGAAAGGGCATAAACAGAGCTTTCGAATGACACCATAACGATCCTTTTATGATGGCTAGTTTTCTTGCAATAACCGTGCAACGCGAGTGCAAAAAGCATGTAATTAGGAACTTTCCCCATACAATTCCTTATATAGCGAGTGAGAGAGGTAGGAGGGAGGTGAGATTCGTGTCAGTAGGTTCGCCGCGGTGGTCTGGAGCAGTCATACGCTCGCTACTCTCCTGCCACCACTTGTCTCTCTCTCTCAGCAACATTACGTGCTGAAATTGCCACTCGACCTATGTCGAGCACCGCCACATAGTCGAGCTTTATTTAACTCGACTTATGTTGCTCGCCGCTAATTAAGGGTTAAGTATATTAACCTAATTACTCTTTTTATGCATACCCATTTATGATTACAGAAGCATTTCGCCGCCTAGTTTGTTGTATGGAGACACAAACGACTTAGACTCTTTTTGTTGATAGGAATACTGCATTGTCGTGGCGATTATTATTGTTGTAGCGTTTAGGATATTCTTGGCCCCGACTGCATTATATATCCTGTATTTTTGTGTGCATAGCCTGCTCGAGCATTGTTCCGCTGCCTGCCTTTTTGGGTTCCATTTCCGATACGAGCATCTTTATAGCATCTAACATTTAAAGAAGATTCCTTGTTGGTGTTGAAGGACTTTAGTGCACTTTCTTTCATGCAGGAGTGCCTGACATTTATTGATTAAAGTAACGTAAGCTGTAACTTCTCTTACCACCTTACTTTGCATACCATAACCAAGCACCTCCGGTTATAGGTAGTATTAGGCTGTTTTCACATAACATTAAGCCTAGAGTTGACGCACATTTATTGAGAGTTTGATAGCCTATTATTGCATATAGAACTCGGAGAGTATTTGTGTTCTTTGTTCACTGGGAATATACATCAGAGGTTGGATCTAGCGCTTTCCGTTATAGCATTTATGCCATTACTAGTCCAATGAATAAGAGCCCTGATATATTTAAACCTCAGTCGTAACAAATGGCGACCTTACCTAGGATTTGGTGAACCTACATTTATTAGCAGGGAACATTTGTTGTTTTGGGGAATATTTTGCGGGAATCAGCAAGAATATTTTTTTTTTGCAACATTGTATAGCCCTGGAGTATTTCCGAGAATTTTTGTGTGTATATTGAGGTATAAGAGTTTGGGGTACTTCTTTTCTGAATATTGAGGTGGGAAATTTTTGTGAGCATCATGTCTTATACCGGATTAGAGGAGAATGGAGACACAGTACGTAATGTCGAAACTGAGGAACAGCAGTATGATGATATGGTTAATCAGGTGAACTGTGAGGAGGATGCTAGGATATTTTTGCAATGGCCTGTTACTGCCGAGCGGTTGGAGGGTGTGAATCGGTACGGTCTTCAATGCCTGGCCACAGCTATCGGTCATGCGGTTACTAGCAGCATGACCAGGGATAACTTGATAACGTGTGTACTGGGCAGGGTGACTGGTGAGAGAGATTGGTTGAGTGCTCAGAGCCCTTCGGCCATGCTTCCCCTACACTCGACTCCCAGCCATCCCAGTAGTTTGCCGACCCCGGGTACGCTTCCGCAGTTGGGTGGTGACTGGCAGGGTTGGGTTGCCCCTGGGGGGACCACCGGTAATTTCAAACATTGTAGCACCTTCACCTCCTCAAGGGATATCTCCAGAATTATTGCTTCAGCTCGAATTAGCTAAGATCGAAGAGAGAAAGGCTATCAAGGTATCTGAGCTTCAGCATCAGCAGCAACAAAGGGCAGGTGAGCTTCAGCAGCAAATTGAATTAGCCAAGATAGAGGAGAGAAAAACTATCAGTCAGCAGCACATAGAGCTAGCAAAAATCCAAGCTGACTTAGAGTCGACTAGGTACTGTGCCGACATGGACGTAGAGAAGTCGCGAGTAGAGACAACGGGACAGCGACTTGGGGCTGGTAACCGTGTTCATGAGCAGTCTCTCTCGCACTTATTGAAACTGGTTCCGGTGTTTGATGAGAGTGGTGTAACAGAATTTTTCGCACGCTTTGAGAAGAAGTGCCAGGAACACCAGTGGCCAGAGAATAAATGGGCAGCACTTGTATCCTCTAGATTAATAGGCAAGGGACTTAAAGCCTACGATGCATTACCTTTGGAGTCATGTATTGTGTATGAGGATCTCAAGGAGGCTGTCCTGAGGGCTTACGAACTGCAACCAGAAACGTACCGTTTGAAGTTCCGGGGTGTAACTAACGGAAGAGATAGCACCTTTTTGGAACACGCCCGGGACTTGTCCGATGCTATGGGGAACTGGCTCCGATCTGATAAGGTAACAACGTTTGATGGAGTTAAGCAGTTGATGATGTTGGAGCAGTTCTTTAAGAGCACGGGCGGTGATCTAACTTTGAACTTAACCCTTATTTAGCGGCGAGCAACATAAGTCGAGTTAAATAAAGCTGGACTATGTGGCGGCGCTCGACATAACTCGAGTGGCAATTTCAGCACGTAATGTGGCTGAGAGAGAGAGACAAGTGGTGGCAGGAGACTAGCGAGCGTATAACTGCTCCAGACCACCGCGGCGAACCTACTGACACAAATCTCAGCTCCCTCCTCCCTCTCTCACTCGCTACATACTCAATTATGTACTGAAAGTACCGAATTACCTGCTTTTTGCACTCGCGTTGCACGGTTATTGCAAGAAAACTATCCATCATACAAGGATCGTTATGGTGTCATTCGAAAGCTCTGTTTATGCCCTTTCAGGGATAGGTACTTGTTTTACGTTCTGGGTCTTATTTAGGCATGAAAATGATCACGTAAACAGCCCTATTTTGGCTAAAAACACCCCGCTGTGCGGTACACATAAATAAACCGCATAGGCCGCTCGTAAGGTGTTAAAGGAGAAAAACCCAAGAACTCTAGTCGAAGCAGCAGAAATGGCTGATCGACGGCTGTCGTTGATTCGGGGTTGCGGGTCCTCACAGAAGTACGATTTAAGTGCTAAGGACCGTTATCCTCCCCCTCCCTGTAACAATGACACATATAAACAGAAGAGCCATGAAACTAAAACTGAATCCAAACCTTACACCACACCGTATGTGAAAAGTCAGGGGCCTTTTACATCAGAGTATAAGCCGAAACCGAAATTTATGTGTTTTAGTTGCCACCAGGAGGGTCATAAGGCAAATGAGTGCCCTAGTCGACCTCCTCCGGCAGCCGTGTCTTTTGCTCACGGCATTGGAGTGTTCAAGAGGACATCGGAGTTTGTTAGAGGCATTTCTTCCGAGGTAAATACACTGCCAGTGCAGAAGGATCCGGAAGGCTTATTCCCTGTCCGTGATGCCTTTCGTGACCACAGGGGACTTGGTTGTGTGGAGTGGGGGGATAGAAGACATGAGGTGAGAATTTTGCGTGACACTGGGGCATCGCAAACACTGTTGAGAAATTTCACTGGTAAACCTGTCAATACGGCGCGGGTGGTTGTGGTTCAGGGAGTTAATGCGACAAGGTCATACCCGCTTGTAAGAATGAAGGTGGAAGTTGATGGTGTGACTCGGGACCTGGATGTAGGAATTGTGGAGAAGTTACCTGTTGGGGGCGTCAACCTCCTTCTCGGCAACGACTTTGCGAGACCTACTTCTGAGGCTCCACCCTTGGTCGTTGCCGAGAAGCTGGCCGACGTGAGTAGGGAGGAGCAGGAGTGGGTTGAGAAGTGTCCGGTGCAGCCTATGGCGTGTGTTGTCACCGGAGATCCTGCATCCAGGGAGTCACATTCTGGTCAACAGTCTTTAGATCAGCGGAGGAAGGGTACCGAGAAGGGGTTGAAAGTTGATGCGGTTGAGAGTTTAGTATCAACGGACCTTCTCGGGGACTCATTATTAGGACCACATTTCGAGTCTGGAGAAGACCCAGTAACTGTTCCTGTAGAGGCAGAGGATGGGCTTAAAAAGACGAAAGAGTTGAAGGAGGACAGTGATGCACAGTCGGGAGATGTAGCGACAAGGTACCCTGACGCGTACCCTATGAGAAATGGGTCGGCGAAGACGGTGGTCCGAAGCTTGCTAGTGTATTTTTCCCGGTATGGTTACCCGCAGGGGATTCAGTCAGTCCAGGGACCCAACTTCACTTCTAGCCTCTTTGTTCAAGCAATGCCGCAGCATGAGATTGTTGGGGTTGTGTCATCTGCGTATCATCCGGAGATCCAGGGTGTGTTAGAGCGATGGCACTCAGCCTTGAAATCTGTGCTTCGTTGTTGTTGCTTTGAGAGTGGGAAGGATTGGGATCTTGGCCTGCCATGTGTTTTGTTTGCTGTGCGGGAGGTACCTGGGGAGAGTTTGGGATTCAGCCCTAATGAGCTCGTCTTTGGACACCGTGTCAGAGGGCCTCTCCATATGGTTGAAGAAGTATGGGAGGGCGCAGAAAACCTTGTTCTATGCTCAAGTGTGTCCTCAACAGTCGAGAACGGATGTTGCGCAGTCTGGAGTTGGCTGGCCGTAATTTGACTAGCTCTCAGGCCCTCAGGAAGGACAGGTACGACCTCAAGGTTGAACTCAGGGAGTTTCACGTGGGTCAGGAGGTGTTGATTCTACTGCCCCTTGTAGGTCACCCCTTATCCGCGAAGTACTCTGGTCCTTATAGGATGGTGGAGGAGCTATCAGACCTGGATTACTTGGTAGCCACTACAGACAGACGGAAGAGCAATCAGTTATGTCATGTTAATCTCGTGAAGGAGTATGGGAGGCACCCCCCTGAGCCTCTCACTGTGCCTGTGATGACGTTTTGCAGTCAGGGTGGAGAAGGAGAACGGGACAGTCAAGCTCAGGTGGAGGATAACTGGAAGGATAAGAAGTTCAAATGGGCGCCTGAGTGTGAGAAGGTGTTTAGAGAAGTAAAACACCTGTTGTGCACTCACCCGATCCTCAGGGCCCCTGACTTTAGCCTACCTTTCCAACTAGCAACGGAGGCTAGTGGTGTGGGGGCTGGTGCCGTCCTTGTGGAAAAGGACGATGATGGGCTGGAGCATCCTGTTAGTTTCTGCTCGGAGAAGTTCAATTCAGCCCAGGGGAGCTGCTCTGTTGTCGAGAAGGAGCTCCTGGCAATTGTACTTGCTCTGAGGCATTTCGAGGTCTATGTTCCAGCCTATGGTCCGGTTGTTGTAGTTTACCCAGATCATCACCCTCTCAAGTTCTTGGACCAGTTTCACAATCGGAGTATGAGGCTGACCAGGTGGTCACTAAGGTTACTGGTATATAACCTGGCCATACGCCATATTGCCGGTTGTGACAACGTGGTTGCAGATGGTCGTTCAAGGGTATATGATCCTGGGTAGATTGACACACGGGTAGCCTCCTGCTTTAGTTTGAATAGTATTTTGCGCTTGGTGCTTGTTGGCTGGAGGTTGTAGCCCAGCGTATTGGGTCGTAAAGCAGGAGTTGAGCGTTTGGTATAGAAGAAAAAAACTAGGCTTGCCCCTATAGTGCAGCCGAAATAAACAAATTAAAAACATAAAAATAAAATAAAAACCCTTTCTTTGATAGTTGAATTTTGTCAGTATGTTATAGCAGTAATTCTGAGTTGCACTCCTCTCAGAATGCTGGGCTAGAGAAGCTCGCTCTTGAGGAGCATAACTACATATAATTTAACCTATGGTGTTGGGGAGGGTTATAATTTTGAAAAATGTTTTGTTGAAGAACTGTGCCAGATATTTACTGCCGCTGGGTGATGGTAAGTGGAGATATAGCATGGGTTCTAACCATCAGATTTTTGTGAGCCTTGGGGCCTCTGAGAAAAATCTTGGGGGGGGGGTGACGTTAACCACTCCGTTAGAACCGCATGGCTTGTCCTACAGTGACTCGCTAGATCGCCAGGGCAGTGGATGGGGCTACAGTTTATGTATTAGAGTGTGCTTTATTTCATATGAAAGCTTGTGTCATGGGCAGTCCAGAAAGGCTCTTTGTTTTCACCCATGTCAAGGCTTTCTATATTTAATTGTATATTATACGTTTTATCATTAACTAGTAATGATGGGATCTGGGAGAGAGAGAGAGAGTAGAACAGAGTGAGAGGGGGGCGCGCAGTGTTTTTTCCCCGCTCGATGACGTCACGGCTGGCTGCCTCGTGGGGGTTGGTTGAGGGAGGTCCTTACCATGCTGCTAGCTCCCTTGCTAGTGGCTAGAGGACTTGTTACCGCATTACCTCCGCGGTGGAGGCTAGTCCGGGTATATATACTGCTGCCTCGCCACTCTCTCCCTCAGATCTGGTTTCTAGAATGCATCTCTCTTTATCCTTTGATACCTGTACCCCGCCCTGCACCTGAGAATCTTTTCCTCTGCCTACCTCTCTCTTTTTTCATATCTTTCACCAACTTTTATTAAGACTATATCCCCTCTGGTTAACTCTGCAAAATCAGCTTCATGCTGGCCAGTTGTATTGTGCGTTAAGGTCTGATATAACCTATGCATGTTTAGTTGTTAAGATAAGTTGATCACGAAGTATTGGTTAGCATCCATATTGTGCAGTACCGCTTCCTATAATAATTAGTGTTCTGCTGGATTAGATAATGCTAGACTAGGGGTCTGATATTATAAGGTATTGTTTCCGATGAGTGCTGGCTTTAGTTAAAAGCTGCACGACATACCTGAGAACTGGAGTTGATTGGGTAAATTCTAGTCTGTGTGCCATTGAGAATAGAGCATGCACGAATGAGGGCTTTTTGCCTATACCATTCTGCACTGTTCTAGTCTCGATTGTTTGTCTTTGAGGTACGCCAGGAGAACGCTTGATACTTCGGTATTAAGGTTTCTCAAGAGAGCTACCCTTCCCTATAACGTAATATTTGACGCACAGACTTGAGATTTGCACTAGGCTATGCGGCATGCCATGCGCACCAGTATCTCGTATCATTGACTCTAGCTAGACTTTATCAGTCACAGTAGACATTAAGTATATTACCTAATTACTCTTTTTATGCATACCCATTTATGATTACACAAGCATTTCGCAGCCTAGTTTGATGTATGGAGACACAAACGACTTAGGCTCTTTTTGTTGATAGGAATACTGCATTGTCGTGGCGATTATTATTGTTGTAGCGTTTAGGATATTCTTGGCCCCGACTGCATTATATATCCTGCCTTTTTGTGTGCATAGCCTGCACGAGCATTGTTCCGCTGCCTGCCTTTTTGGGTTCCATTTCCGATACGAGCATCTTTATAGCATCTAACATTTAAAGAAGATTCCTTGTTGGTGTTGAAGGACTTTAGTGCACTTTCTTTCATGCAGGAGTGCCTGACATTTATTGATTAAAGTAAAGTAAGCTGTAACTTCTCTTACGACCTTACTTTGCATACCATAACCAAGCACCTTCGGTTATAGGTAGTATTAGGCTGTTTTCACATAACATTAAGCCTAGAGTAGACGCACATTTATTGAGAGTTTGATAGCCTATTATTGCATATAGAACTCGGAGAGTATTTGTGTTCTTTGTTCACTGGGAATATACATCAGAGGTTGGATCTAGCGCTTTCCGTTGTAGCATTTATGCCATTACTAGTCCAATGAATAAGAGCCCTGATATATTTAAACCTCAGTCGTAACAGGTACAAGGGGAGATAGAAGGGCAGGAAGACCCCCATTGAGATGGAGAGACTGTGTAAGAAAGGCTTTGGATGATAGAGGAATGACTATAAATCAGGCAGGGGAAGTGGTGGTGGACAGGAGTGAATGGAGAATGCTTGTGAATAATTGAGTGAACACGTGGTCATTTGGAGTAAGGGGTCGGGCGTAAGTTGGACTAGATAATAGTACATCAGACGCCTGGCCCTTGGAGATGATTAATATGAAGGGTGCGCCTGGAAGTGTGGTGGGAGGGCTTGTGGCTTTGGCTCCGCTGCATGTCTGCCTGCCAAGATCGGAACCTCTCCGGGTGGTCGGGGGCCGGGGGAGTGCTGGAGCGACCTTGGTGACCCTGGTCTCTGGGTCTTCTCCTGGGTGTCCTGGATGTGTGTGAGTTTGTGCTTTTTATCTGTGTTTATTTGTTGTTTTGTGTTGTTTTTGTGTTTTCCCTGTTCTTGCCCTGTCTTGAGTCAGCTACCCCAAAAATGGGGATTGGGCCTGAGCATATAGATAGATAGATAGATTATATTTGTAGAACACTTAAAAATAGGCACTTACTTAAATGATGGTGAATTTATGAATGAGACATGTTAACATTGGAATGTGGATACATTTATCAGGTACAATTCTGAGCATAGGAGGAAAAAAAAATACAAATCGCAGTAGGAATACATAAACATGTATTCCTTGGGTTTATTCACCCTCCATCCCAGGTTTTGGAGTTTGGACACTCGACTGATCATCATCGGGGATCACTGTAGGTAGTAGTGGGGTTTGGTGTGGGGGAGGGGGTGAACTTATGCCAGCTTCGGTCATAATTAACTGTATTTCTGCTCCTGGGGTTGGAGGTAATGTCGACAAGCTGGGCGACCTGTCTGAATTGACCGTGGTCAGTATCTGATATGTAGACACAGGTGGAGCAGGTGCCGGGTAGGTGTAATTAGTGGTCAGTGGGGGGAATGGGAGATTGGACCAGCCCCCAGGTGTTGTTCCACGAAAACTCGGGTTGTGTGTCAACCCGTGAGTTTGTTGTGGTTGTTGTTGATGTTGTTGTTGTTGTTGTTGTTGAGGTACGGGGCTAAGGCTCCACCCACCTGGCTGCTGCCTAGACGTGTGCAGGCCCTGGTGGTAGATCATGTTCATGATACCAGGGCTTGTTTGTGAAGGCTGGACAGGTGCGGTCGTTGGTGTCCGAGGAGTGGCGACGTTTCGTGTTGGCACTGGAGGAGGAAGATTCACCCGATACTCAACTGGGGCTATATCCCGAACTTTCACAAGTTCTTGAGGCTCACCACGGTCCAGTTAAATATTTTCTTTTCGGGCATTGCCGAGGAGGTCTAGCGCACTGTTAATAATTTTTTTGGCTGATGTTCCTATTAAGGGACTTCAGCGTGTTCGCCATAAACAAAGCGAATGAGTCCACCTCCTCCTCCAGTGGCGTCTTCTTTTCGGTCAGTTGCGCCACTTGTTCCTCCAGCTCCGCCACTCGCAGCCGACGATCCCTCAACACCTGTGTGAAGAAAGGGAACGTTTATAAAATAAAATAATTATCTTTTCATACACAAATCATCTCATACATTGTTTGACGTCAGACATACAAAACAGGGCCGTGAGCACTGTGTGTCAACTTTACCCAGAGTGTGGGTGACATTTATGGCGTTTCGCCACCTAATCTTATCTGAGTGAAATTTTACACCACCATCTCCTCACCAGTACCCAGTCCAGCAAACATATTCAGTATTTGACGAATGGTAACGAATACTGTAAATGTTTATAAAATCAGAGTATATTACTGTAAGTGGGTGGCGAATGTTGACGAATACTCAGATTTGTTAATATGATTGTGTCAAAGTACCTATGCAGTGAGTGACGAATGTGGACGAAAACTGAGAATGGCTATATTATATGAATGCAGTGGGTGAATACATATTTACAAACATTGAGAAGGTTTCTTATGACTGTGTCAAAGTTTAATTTATCCATCTTTGTCAAACTATTATATACCGGTAACATTAATACAGGGAAAATTACAAACACGATTACGAACTACATAACCTATTTCTCCATCTGTACAATTGTCAAGGGTCAATAACCCCCCTGGACAAATATTATCAGTGGTCGTGCCTGTAGGCGATGACCGCGAGATTAAGGAGGGAAAATTCAACAGTCGAAGAAACGAACATACTAACAACATAATAAGATAATAGCATACTAAAGGAAATATATATATATATATATCTATTTATAATGGATATATATATATACAGTATATATAAATATACATAATTATATATATATATATATATATATATATATATATATATGTATATAGTGTATATATATATATATATATATATATAATATATATATATATATATATATACATTTATACAGTATAATATATATATATACAATATATATACTTTATATATATATATGTATATATACATATACAGTATATATTACAGTATATATAAAATATTATATGTATATATATATTACCGGTATATATATATATTATATATATATATATATATATATATATATATATTATATATATAATATATATAATATATATTATATATATTATATATATATATATATAAATATATATATACATTTATACAGTATATATGTATATATAAATATATATACATATACAGTATATATGTACAGTATATAAAATATTATATGTATATATACAGTATATACCGGTATATATATATATATATATATATATATATATATATATATATATATATATATATATATATATATTCTCTTTTAAACAGACGAGGTTAAAGGCAACAGCAGTTTCAGCATTCAGTATTTTATTGTTACAGCTTTCAATAGTTCTAACAATTTTCCTCTGGGGTTCAGAGATGAGGTACAACAGGTTAGCAAAATTCATGGTGGATCCAACGTTTCACAAGTAAACATCTTGCATCTTCAGGGAATGGGCAGGTAATGATTAGAGTAATGAATGAATGAATGAATGAATATAGAAAAGGTGGGTGAGGGTGAAAGAAGGGAAGTTTTTATTGGTTAAGTAGGAGAGACAGTGATAATAGTGGGAGAAATAGGGTGTCGGGGCTTGACCCAACGTGCGTGAGTTGAATAATTGAGCTGGGGTTGAGTTGATTTAGTTGGAGAAGTTACTTTAGTGATTCAGGATGGCTTGATTAGAGTAAGGACAAAGCAACATATTTATACAAAATTCGAGGATCAAGAATAGGTAGGTGGGCGGAGCTACTGGGTGTGGGGTGGCTGTTCATTGGTGGAAGGCAGTCTATTCGCGAGACGGGCACTAAATCTTATCGGTGGTTGGTTGTTGGCTGTGGGTGGCTGTGATTGGTTGGTGTTGTCAGTTGTGTGCTGAGCGCGGAAAGGTAAAGGAGGGGGCACAGGGCGAGAGGAAGGAGGGCAGTATGCCTGTAGCGCTTGCCTGAAGGAAGAATTTGAAGGTCTTGTGTTTGGTTGTTGATGCTGGGGTTGAGCGTTTGGATATATAGAGCTTCTAAAATAGCTAGTCTTCCGGGGTCTGATTCTTTGTCGAGTATGGTAGTTTGTTTGTCTAGGTCGGCGCGAGTTAGGGCAAGATGGTGGGGGGCTTGATAGTGATCTTTTATAGCGCCAGATTGAAGGTGGAGGGTTAGTCGATGGGAAAGGCGAGTCTGTGTCATTCCAACATAGGATAGGGGTCCACAGTCCCCAGAGGTGCAAATATGCTGGTATATCACTACATATCACTGGTATATTACTACAAATCTCCTAAGACCTCCAACCTTGTCCTCCGTAACCGCCCCCTTTCCACCAACCAACCGAAAGACGATCATGTGATATACCAGCATATTTGCACCTCTGGGGGAGAAGAAAAATAATAATACTTGTTGAGAGAGAGGTACTATGGCCAGGTTTCAAACCTACTGACCCCACGTATATTACGGAAGGCTGGGCACCTTCTTTGGCATAGTGGTGAAAGTGCCCAGTTCTCCCAAATATACCTGTCGTCAGTGTGTGCGAAACTTCCTCATAGTACCTGTCTACCAACCTGTCCGCAATTTCTTTATAAAATAAGTAATAATATTGAACCTTATTTCTTTTACAGATGTGGTATTTCGCTACGGATGTCGTGGAAGGTGACCTTGGCAATGGATCGGTGATGAATATGAACTAAAATTTAATATAAATTACATTTAAATCAATAACATGTGTTTTACCTAGCCTTTGTAATGTGAACACAGTATGAAAATGTATATAAAATAATAATTTAATAATAACTAAATATTCCCTGAATAAATAAACATTAAAACAATAGTTTTAATAAAACCAAAATCATGATATGTACAATGTTCTTCTCTTGATGACACCGATTTATTACGTTGTAAGAAAAAATATTTTGTCAACATTTAATGACGAATCAATGAAATACCTTAATTTTTATAGAATGATTAAAGAAATAGGCTTAATTACCTCCTCGTTCGTGCGTCCTTTGACCCTGGCAATGTGGCGAAAGAGGAAACTGAAGTTGGCCAGGATCCATTTCTCCCTCTCGGTGGGGTACTTTGCCTTCTGGCCAGACTTCACGTTGCTCAGCTTGCCGTACCGAGTCTTCATACCCTTGACCCACAGTCTAAGTTGAGGTACTGTTGAAGAAGAAAAAAACAAGAGTTAATAAACGTATACATTGAAATGTATTGAAAATTTAGGACACCGAAAAACTTTGCTGGCGATCAACAACAGCAATTATTCATTGTCACTTTAAACTGGTCATAATTATGTAGGTCAGTTATATATAAAAGATGAAATCTGTCACAAAAAGCATCTGCACACAGGGTATGATAGTACACTTGTAAAAGCACAAAATATCACAAATAATAGTGTTTACACAATTCGGGCGTGTTTGCATGACCTGTGCAATAAAGAAAATATGCAAATGGCAAAGTTCTTGACACCAGAGCACCCAATTAATCACGTTATCATAAACCAACACTGCTTCGCACACAATCTCAATTTTATTTGATATGCAAAAGACTTTGATTTTTTTTTTTTAACATTATTGCACAGTTTCACACAAACACTCACTTTGACGTTTTCAACTTACCAGTTACGTTGAGAGATTTGGCCTTCTCTTCTTATTTCTGAAGGCCTTCAGTCCCTTGTCATAGAGGAATGGTCTTTCCTGGAACCATTCCCCAGGTCTTGCTCTTGCTCATCCGTAAATGCCACGTAATTCCTCTTGCATGGAGGAGGCGTCGAATCGAAGGAGGTATGATCTGGCTCTTCCTCAGGTGTCACCACATGCTCAAGTGTCATCAACCTCTCCTCTTCATGTGCCTGCAGTGGAGATTTGGGTGATCCCGAGTTCAATCATGAATGGGACGTCGAAGGGGAGGGAGTTTCCCTTGTTTGGGTCTCTGTACTGGTGCCTGGTTGGGGGTCTAGGGCTGTGGCCATCTTCTTCGCCTTCGTTGTTTTCTTCTTCAGGGCCTTTATCACTGCCTTCTTAGGAGGTTTATGTGTTTTTGGCATGATGAATTTGAAGAAAACAGGTGCGCGGACGGGTGTAGGAACGTGTGATCGCAGTCGTGAGAACTAGGGTAATGACTCCCTGACACAGCTGGCGTATATATATGGTCAGTGAAAAGTGTTTATCCATAGATAGTGTTATCGCAAGGGTCAAGGCGTCCCCAATATGATTTCTGTGCCCAACGTTCGCCCTCATTCCACCTACATTCGCCCTCATTCAACCCATGTCGCCCTTTTGTCGTGTTACATTAGCTGATATTCGTCGAAACACTCACTGCATTCGCACAACCACCGTACAGTAGTCGCAATAATCGAGCGAATTCGCTCACAAGCAGCGTTGCCAATAATTGCAATTCGCCATATTCACTCCAAAGCTCGCAGGGCATTCATCCATAATCGCCCATATTCGCCCGGTATTCGCTCGGCATTCGCACAACATTCGCCCTATTCGCCCGACATTCGCCTAATTCGCTTACATTCGTCGGTACTGGCGAATACGGGGACAAGGGTACGAATTGTGCGACTATAGTGCGACCAACGTCGAATGTAGTGAGACAAAGGGCGAATGTCACACAACATTCGCCAATATTTTGAATTCGTAGCCGTTTTTGGGGTATGCTAAAAATTTACGGCGAATCTGGGCAAACATGGGCGACGCTAGGGCAAACGTTGTGCGATTTCGGCGACAATTGGAGAATATTCGTGCGAATATGGCGAATTTTGGGACATAGACAAAAAAATCCTATCGGCCTTTGTCGCTGGGCGTCCGCCATCGAAAAGTCGCACAGTGGGATACTCCCTTGACTCCTAGATGTCCTGACAATGGTGAGCCATGTGCTAATTCAATTATTAAAGTTCTACAACATATGGGCACTACAATCTGATCCAGATCCCATGCCCCACCATCCACAGGCACCTTACTAGGTCACCATCTACGCTATAATACATCGTTCTTTACATAATAACAGGTTCCCCACTCCCTCACACCCTCCTACACTCACTGCTCTCTCAGCCAACTGTCTGCATTCAGAATCAGCTCGTTGCATGCTCACCATATCCTTCTCATTCTGCACGGGGAGGGAACTAGAAGTCTCATTCTGGTTGAGGTGGGCAAAAAAATGTTTCAGACAAGGTTATATCACCCTTCTCCTCAAGGGAATTACTGTCACTGCCATCCACCTGATTGCTTTCTTTCACCCCATCCTTTGCACCTTCCGAGGGGAGTGGGCGAGACAGATTGGAGGCCTCCGAGGGCTTTGCCACTTTTGCCATTTACCTGGTAACTGCACATACAGGGCAGGTGTCTGACAGCTCCTTCTTGAGCTCACCAGTCAGTGGCTCAGATACAGGCTCAACCACCATAACAGGGTGTGACGCTCACCGCTTCCCCCAGAACCGCATGGCTTACTCGCTAGGACTCGCCAGGGCAGAGAATGTAGCTACAGTCTACCTATCATTGTGTACTTTCCTTCTCGAGAAAGCTTGTGATTGCAGACAGTTCAGAACTGTTCTTTGTTTTCGTATGTCACAATCCTTTCTATTTTATTTAGTCAATTGAAAGTATTGTGTTAAGTAGTTGAATGATGGGAAGGCGAGCGGGAGAGAGAGAGAGAGAGAGAGAGAGAGAGAGAGAGAGAGAGAGAGAGAGAGAGAGAGAGAGACCAGGTGGTGTGACTTGGTGGTGAGTGTGGTGCATGGCTGGCCCCCTTACATAGGCCTCGCGGGATTCGTTGCCTCCTGCCTAACACGGCCTACTAGGCGGCAGCTTACTGGGTGACAGTCACGCGCCCTCGTGCCATTCCTGCGAACTGGGACTCCAGCCATGCGGTCCCTGGAAATATCCTGGTCAGATCCTTCCCAGACAGCATACTCTAAGCATCTCCCATGAACTGTTCCACACTCTTGTCTTAGAATCTTTCTCTCCTACTGCCTCTATCATTTCCACTACTTCCTCACCTTTTATTAATATCAATCCCCCTCTGGTTCCTTGCATCCACACCTTGAATTGGTGGCCAGACTGTATTATATGCTGGATCTCACATTTCTTATGTACTAGGCTAAGGTTGAAGATAGTCATTGTCTTTTTGGGAGATTGTATTGCTCGGACTGTCTCCATCAATCACTAATGTTTCTACAGGGTTAAATAATGCTAGACTAGGGATCAGGTACCTTGCTGTTGGTGTTTTCACTGTGTGTAGGCTACTTTTGAGCTGCACGACACTACGGATTCTGTGGGTTACCTGGGTGGATCTTTTGTCTGTGTACCTTGGAGTTTAGACTGTGTAGTGCGTGAGGGCTGCTTGCCAAATCCACCCAACACTGTTCTAACTCTATTTGCTTTTACTTTTGAGGGTCGCCAGGAGGATACTCGATACTTGTGATCGAGAATCCTCAAGAGAGCACCCCTTCATATTAACGTAATCAGGCCGCACAGACCCAAGGTCCACACTAGGCTAGGAGCTGCCTTGCTCCACCAGAATTCTGTACCTTTGCGCATCCCAGCTAGACTTTATTAACCCGGGTAGACATTAGCTGGATTAGATCATATACTCTTTTATGCATACCCATTATTTCTACACAAGCATTTTGAGGTCTAGGTTGCTGTAGAGAGACACAACCAGCATAGACCGGTTTTGTTAATAGGAGTACTACTTTTTCGTGGCGAGCATTATTACTGTTGCACCGCTTATAATATTCTTGTGTCCAATAACATTATAGGTCCAGCCTTTTGGTGTATTTAGCCTACACGTGCATTGTCCTGCCTCCTGCTATTTTGTGGTTTCATTTCCGATACGTTCTTCTTAGTAGCATCTGACATTATTCAGAAGATTCCTTGTTCGGTGCTTGAGGACTTTACAACACTTTCTTTCATAAAGGAGTGACAGATATTATTGATTAGAGTAACGTTAAGTAAACCTTCTTCTTGTTTGCATTAGATCACTCTTGTGATTTAATTAAGTTAACTATCTTTTCCTTGTGTACCATAACTAAGCAACCATATGTTATAGGTAATAGGCTGTTTCAGAGAACATCAGCCTATAGTAGAAGCACATAGATACTGAGAGTTAAGATACCCCGTTATTGCAGATATAACTCTGGAGGGTATATGTGTTCTTTGTTCGACGGGATTATATATCAGGGGTTGGATCTAGCATTTCCGTTGTTGCATTTATGCCAGTCTAGTCCAATGTATAAGAGCCACTGATTTATACGAGAGCCGATCGTAACAAGGGTCTGGCCGGACCAATGGTGGGCACAGCTAACCGAAAAGTTAGCTGAGATAACCGCAAATTCGCTAACTTAGAACGTTAGCTTCGATAATGCTGAATCGCTAAATTGCTAAAGAAATTATGGAAGCTAATGATAACAATTACCAGCTCACTTTGATCATAGGAATTTAGCATTGGTTTGATGTTTTCCCTCTAAAACACTTAATCACGGACTTAGAAAGCTAAAACTATAATATGCTGTAGGTTGTTGTTGTAGCTTACTGCTTAGACACAGCTTTCCAAAACATAGGTTAGAAGAATCATAGAATGCCAATATCAGATGATTAATGAATCTGCATGTGCATCCTGTTGTACATACATAATTAAATTAACAAATGAAATAAACATTAGCTTACGATCAAATATACAGGATTTGCATACATTATTACAAGACTGTTCAGTATTACTACTGTATCACAATATTTACGGACACTGTTAATCGAAATTAAATTCAATATATTAGCGAGTAGCTAAAATAAAAATATATGCTTCTCTCGTGAGTTATGTACAACAGTGTCAGTATGTAATATATGCTTCTCTCGTGAGTTATGGACAACAGTGTCAGTATGTAATATATGCTTCTCTCGTGAGTTATGTACAACAGTGTCAGTATGTAATATATGCTTCTCTCGTGAGTTATGTACAACAGTGTCAGTATGTAATATATGCTTCTCTCGTGAGTTATGTACAACAGTGTCAGTATGTAATATATGCTTCTCTCGTGAGTTATGTACAACACTGTCAGTATGTAATATATGCTTCTCTCGTGAGTTATGTACAACACTGTCAGTATGTAATATATGCTTCTCTCGTGAGTTATGTACAACAGTGTCAGTATGTAATATATGCTTCTCTCGTGAGTTATGTACAACAGTGTCAGTATGTAATATATGCTTCTCTCGTGAGTTATGTACAACAGTGTCAGTATGTAATATATGCTTCTCTCGTGAGTTATGTACAACAGTGTCAGTATGTAATATATGCTTCTCTCGTGAGTTATGTACAACACTGTCAGTATGTAATATATGCTTCTCTCGTGAGTTATGTACAACAGTGTCAGTATGTAATATATGCTTCTCTCGTGAGTTATGTACAACAGTGTCAGTATGTAATATATGCTTCTCTCGTGAGTTATGTACAACAGTGTCAGTATGTAATATATGCTTCTCTCGTGAGTTATGTACAACAGTGTCAGTATGTAATATATGCTTCTCTCGTGAGTTATGTACAACAGTGTCAGTATGTAATATATGCTTCTCTCGTGAGTTATGTACAACAGTGTCAGTATGTAATATATGCTTCTCTCGTGAGTTATGTACAACAGTGTCAGTATGTAATATATGCTTCTCTCGTGAGTTATGTACAACAGTGTCAGTATGTAATATATGCTTCTCTCGTGAGTTATGTACAACAGTGTCAGTATGTAATATCATAAGAACGATAAAATATTATTAGATACTAAATAATATAACAAATTTAGTAATTATTATTGATTATTGATGATTATGATTTGATACTCATGAGTAATGACTCATGAGCTATGTAACGACACTTTTGTCGAATAGAAACATTCTTTATTGAGCTAGAAAACATAGATAGGCATAGACAGTAGAACACAATCAATAATCTTAACCCCTTCAGCACCATGATGCTCGTTTACCTCTAATGCAGGCTAGATTTTATGTAATTTGAGAAGGGCCTATTTTATGTAGAAGGTTTACCGAGATCACATTCACCCCTTTACATCCTAGAAGTAGATTATAGGCTAAAGAAAATAATCTATTGATAACTAGAATATGATGCAAATTACATCATGGTGTTGGATAGGTTAATAGCTATAATAATATAAGTAGTATTTATTGTTAATCAACAATTAACTAAAATGCATTTGAGACTCTGGTTGCCTGGGAAACAAACTTACTTTCTATTATAGAAACTTATATAACAATAAATAAATAACAATATAAACCCAAATAGATGCCTCAACAATCTATGGAAACATTTTGATAATGTAAATGTCGTAGTTTTTCTGTAGCGAATTTCTCAAGTCGGCGCTAAGCTCACAACACAATAAAATAATAATAACAAAATAGGCGTACAAGTCAATCAGGAGTCACGACTAGAGTTATGAACGTACGAGTCGTCAGTCACCGACTCAATAATAATGTATGCTGTAACACAGTGACACTATCTATTACATGGTGATGGGCCGGTCTATCAAAGTTAGAACTGATCGATCTCTGCCATACCCATAGCTTACTCTGACTGTTCCTTTTACTTATATATTGTCTAGATCTCATGTGTCTCAAGTATTGTCTCTTCCGTGGATTGACCTCCCTATCTACCAAGATTGGAAGCCAAAGCGTCACATTTTTCCTTTGCCCCTCAACTTTCTCTTCATAATTGTTGAGGGGCACAGGGCCCTGGGTGGGGCTTTGGTTTTCCGGGCGTTTCCGCACTCTCCTCAGCTCCCCGCCATGGAGTGGCTTCGGTCACCCAGGCTTTATTGTGGTCGGCAGGGAGGGTTCTGTGGGGGCGCTAGGTTATGGCCTTGGCCTTGCTCGGGGCCTTGGGGTTGTTTGGCCAGGCAGCTTGGGGAACAACAACAACAATCTATTACACATGCTCTGCTTTTGGGTCAACCATAGGTGCTGCACGTAAACACGTTGTGACGTTCGTGTCATAACATGACTCATGAGTAGTGTCATGTCTACATGGGAATGTGACGTGATATAGTCAGTGTAATACTGACTGTTGCAATGTTGCAATTACATACTTACATAAATATGTGTAAATTTAGGGTTAGCAAACGTTTTTGACAAATAAACTTATTTTTTTACCAGCGAATGCACATTAGCTGACTTAAGGCGGTATCCCACTGCGCGAACTTTCGATGGCGAGCGCAATGCGACTGTGTTTTTTTCTTTCTATGTCCGTTAATTCAGGGCGAATAGGGCGTTTTCAGAAGCGAATGAAGTCGAACAAGGCGAATTATGTCGATGGCAGTGCGACAGAAGTACGATCACAGTGCGATTGTGGCGACAATTTTGGCGATTATGACGAATGATGAGCGACAATTGATGGCGAAGCAGGTCGAATGTGACGATCGATGATGGCTACAGTAGCGATTGCAGGGCGAATGTTGGACGATGTGATGCGAAACACCGAGGAGGTTGTGCGAATATGGCGAATGCCATGTGTGTGTGTGTGTGTGTGTTGTAGTGTGTGTGTGTGTGTGTGTTTGTGTGTGTGAAAAGGCGAAATGTGGAAAAGCTGAACAAAGTGAACATTCTGTGTGTGTGTTGTAGAGTGTGTGTGCATGTATGGGTGCTGTAGTGAGAGAGTGTGTGTGTGTGTGTGTGAAAAGGCGAAATGTGGAAAAGCTGGACATTCTGTGTGTGTGTGTGTGTGAAGAGGCATAATGTGGAAAAGCTGGACATTCTGTGTGTGTATGTGTATGTTTGTGTGTGTGTGTGTGTGTGTATCTATGGATCAATGTGTAGGCTACAAGCCTTATCCCGGAATATCTGAACAATACTTGGGAGAACAACAATGATACACTGACGAATTATTCTGAACAATTAACAGTCCCATAGAGAACATTAACTTTGTTTTATATTTTCGTTCGAAGTTCACAATCTCGTTTACATAATAAGGTCTATTACAAAAACATATGCCCTCGAATCAAAATGTAAATATAATTGTGTGGGTATATCTGAGTGTCTGTGCATCTATGGAAAAGGTGTATTCCCACTCAAGATACAATTATGGATTTATTTTGTGTTTCCTTGCAATTATAAGACTATTGTATTCAGATTAGGAAGTGTATATGGAGGTCAGAGGGTTAATTGAGATACTCTTTACCCTTCTAGTTAGCACAGATCATTCCTAAGCTGGATCAAATCTTCTAAAGGTAGTCAGAATATACTGTCAAAATGCGTCTTAATCTTCAAAGGGTTAAGTAGAAGTAACTATTAAATTAACACTGTCACTATTATGATAGTTTGTTTAATCTAATTCGAGTTATCATTTGTCGATTAAATGGGAGATTTCCATTTGAAGGATTTTATTCTAAACCCCTTTCTCCGTCATGTTTAGCACCATTTCTTTTGAAATGTTAAGACGTTCGCCCCATTCGAACTTTCCCTTAAATACAGCTTAGTCAGGGCCTTTTGAAATAACTATGCCTCACATACACACTCGACATAGCCACACAACAATAACACACACAACACGTGTTTCGGTAATGGTTTCAGTACACTGACTTTTAATTTGAACCATAGTTTGAACTTATAACTCGTGTTATATAACTTTATTAGAATATTATGATGAATTAATTAGGTAAGTATACATAACCTACTGTTATGTTTATATTACTTATGATTAAATGATCGTATTTCGGCGATTTTGGTCACTCGGAAAACCAGCTGATGAATTTCGGCGCTCCAAATTCACTTGCATTGAAATTATATTCTGTGTACAAGACCACCCATGGTTTTGGAGTGTTTATTTAAGGCTTAGAAATATTTGTTTATACGCCGGTATATACGGTATATACGGTATATACGGTATATACGGTATATACGCCGGTATATACGGTATACTCAGTTTATACGCCGGTATATACGGTATACTCAGTTTATACGCCGGTATATACGGTATACTCAGTTTATACGCCGGTATATACGGTATACTCAGTTTATACGCCGGTATATACGGTATACTCAGTTTATACGCCGGTATATACGGTATACTCAGTTTATACGCCGGTATATACGGTATACTCAGTTTATACGCCGGTATATACGGTATACTCAGTTTATACGCCGGTATATACGGTATACGCCGGTATATACGGTATACTCAGTTTCATTTCATCGGACGGTATTGAATCCCTAATTTCTCAATACTTAATGGAAAAATATGAAACCATGTTTCTGCATCATATTAAGTCCAAGTTGTTATAATAAGCACAACATTTCACTACAAAATCTTCAAAATAACTGAGGAATCCTGATGGGAACTTTGCATTTGTTTTACCGTCAGTTGAAAAGAAACAGAGTATAGTGAGAGACACATCAACAGTCACATAAAATCCCACCTATCGCCTCAGTTCGCCACATATCGCAAGTCATTTGTATGGCATTGGCATAATTCATCGACACGTTTGAGCTACTGTCGCCCTATTCGCTCAAAAAGCAGCGTTGCCAATAATTGGAAATTGCAATTTGGCAAATCAGGGCGAATCAGACGACAATGGTACGAATTGTGCGACTCTCGTGTGAGCCAAGACGAATGCCATGAGACAAATTCGCCAAATTCGCCAACATTTTCAGTTCGCCGTCGGATTTTAAACATGCTCAAAATTAACGGCGAATCGGGGTGAATTTGGGCGAACAGGGGCGAAGCTACGACATATGATGTGTGCTTTCCGCGACATTTGGAGAATACTAGAGCGAATATGGGGAACTTTGGAACATAGACAAAAACACAGTCGCAGGCCGTTCGCCATCAAAAATTTGCGCAGTGGTATAGCCGCTTTACAGTTAGCCGCAGTAAATTTAGCGGAAGGTAATCGGTCCACTAACGATTTTCAAAGTTAGCTTAACACATTACGAGCGGGTGGGTCGGTAACTTCTATTACCCGCCATGCGGGTGTGTTTTACCCTAAATAGGGTTGTTTCCGTGCTCTTTTTCATGCATAAACAAGACCCAGAGCGTAATACAAGTATCTATCCCTGAAAGGGCGTAAACAGAGCTTTCCAATGACACCCGAACCATCCTTCTATGACCACTGGTTCTCTTGCAACGATCGTGCAACACGAGTGCAAAAACCCTAAAATAAGGTAATTTCCTTACATAATTCCCTGTGTAGCGAGTGAGAGAGGGTGGAGGAGGGTGTAATAAATTTCAGTCGGCGGTGGTGGCGAGCGGTCAGGCGGGAATCTATGCTCCTCGCACCACTCAGCTCTCTCTCAGAGCACATTGCGTGCTCAAAATTGCACTCGACATCTGTCGAGGCCCGCATATGGGCACATTTTCTTTAACTCGACATATGTTGCGCGCTGATGGTTAAGGGTTAAAAGCTAATCAGCTAACGAAAAATTTAGCTTCGCTGTTAGCTGTTAGCTGATTAGCGGAAACCGTGCCCACCACTGGGTCGGACCCTATCCCCAGCCAAATCATTCCCCAGAAGTAGGTCAACTCTAGATATGGGCAACTCTTCCAAGAGTCCTACCAATGCCTTACCCTTGTACAACTCACGATCAAGATTAATCTCTACCAGGGGAGCAGAAAATGGCCCTCCAGCCCCACAGAATACCACATATTGACCCGTTGGGACAAAACCGGGCAAAAATCCTCCTCATCTATTTCCTATGTCACGCAGTAGACACACCATTAAACGTTCAATGTTCAATATAGTCTGACCAGAAGAGAGGAATGGCTGGTAGGAGAGGTCCGCTCCAGGGGCGACTGCAGAAGGAGAGGTTACAAGGGTTCTGTGGGGACCTATCTCTCACATGCCACTGGGTCAGTAAGGTTCTCTCCCACACATCCCCTATTCGCATCAGCAACCACTGAGCATGGTTAGCACCAATTTTAATAAATCTTTTTACCTTGGGAGTGACTAGGGCTAAAAACACTATTCCTATTTCCTCTATCATTATATTCCTGAGTAGACTTACTTCCATGGTATTGCAAATCCAAAGCACGATCATCAGCCAGCTCAGCAGAAGTGAGGGAGGTGACACATTTCTCTCTAACATAGTCAGCAATATAAAGATCGATTTTCCATAGAAATTTTTCAAATAAAATTAGCTGTTTGAGTGAGGCAAAATCCGAGACTTTCTTACTATGAAGCCAATGATGGAATGTGTTTGACATCTCCCGAGATTTTTTTCTATGAGTGACACAGATTTCTTGTGAGTTTTCTCAAAAGCCAGCCTATAAGCCTTTGGCAGCAACTGAAATGCATCTAAAATGGATAACTTGAGACTTCCATAATCAATCCTCACCTCTGCCTCCACTGCAACATATGCAGTGCGGGCACACCCAATCCAAACTGTTGACAATAAGAAAGGCCACTGGGAGACCGGCCAGTTCATCCCATTACACACTTCTACTAATACAATGAAAATAAAATCATCTACATTTTCTTCAGTGAAAGGGGGCAACATATTGGCAAAGGAGAGTCCCTGAAGAGGCAGGAGTGGGGAGGCTCCTGAGACGCTGGTGTGTACCAGGGCCATCCTACAGTATATTCATGATCAAGCTGAAGCCTTCTCTTCTCCAGCTGAATACGTACCAGCTCTATCTGTTCAGCAGGGCAGGCAGGAGGAGAACTAGGCTGACTAATATCAATAACACCACTTACCTGCCCTGACACCGCACCAGCGCCCACAACACCTTCCCCTTCCCTCTCCTCACCACAGCACGTCTGGGAGCTCTCCAAAGTATAAGCTAGGAAGTATGGAGTGACAGAGTTCAATAAATTACTTCTCAAGGATGAATGATGGGGCAGCTCCAAACACTCTGCCACCAGTAACAGTTCATGTCGCTGTAAGGAAACAAGATAATCAGCTGATGGGTGGGTGGACACAAACGCCGGAGCATCTTCTAAATTAACAATACGCATGCTCACTAATGCAGCTCAAGCTATGAATGATCCTTGTCACGGTCGCCACAGTTACAACTCCAGGATACCCTTAATTATCTCACTTCATATACCGAGAGAATACACCAGTCACAACTAGTTACTCAATTAATACTGCTTGTTCAACCAGTTATCCTTGGAGCAGTTTTAACATCATCCACACCATCACCAATCAAGAACAAGATAGTCAGGTGAAGGAAAATACTGCAATTAATATTGAGTTTGTGAAATAGCCCACACACACCATAAGTGAATAAATGTCCTTAATTATCACCATCATCACTATTTTAGATGTGAGTATCCTAGGTTCGAGTCCTTCGAGTGCCACATGTATTTGTTGATTTCATTAATTGAGTTTAGAGGTGGAAAAACCATAATAATTATTATCACCATCATCTTACAATCTTCATTACTACTGTCACCATCATCACTACTACTATAACCATCATCACTACTAAGGTCTATTCAATCGAGAAATATCTGTAAGTCCCGCCCCATTCCACAAGTGCCGTAGATTACATAAAGGTTATCGTACCGCAGTCTCGGCTGTATCACTTGACGCGTTATCATGCAATGAAGGTTACATGGTAACTGGGGATGAGAATACCCCTCTCATATACCTTGTTACCATGAAGCTGATAAGGTCTCATTATAACATTCAATGCAGGACAGATCCTGCAGTTATTTTGTATACTGCACAATTTTCCTCTAACCACAGCCCGACCGCGAGTATCCCCTACTCTCTCCCGCACAAACAGCTGATCGACGCGGACCAAACCACACCTCCAGTCGTATGATAAACAGTAAGAAAAAACTATGTATAGTCTGTAATATTGGTTTCAACAATAGGAGTTCACTTTTACAATGCAACAGTTGTAATGAAATTGTTCATAACCGATGTACTTACGTTAACAATAGAAACAAAGTTGAATGTGTTAAATGTAGGAACTCAGCTGTACAACATCGCGAAACCATTTGTTTTATTTGTGAATCACTCATAACACGACGTCAGAAGATCCAAAACTGTGTAAAGTGTAAACAGGTAGCTCACATGAAGTGCATCTCTAAGAAGACCAACAGTGAAGAACGGGAATTCCTTTGCAATAAGTGTGCCTTGCATTCATTACCGAATATTAATGTAAATGATCCAAGTATTAACAACTCAGAATCCAGCCAGGACACATTCAAAATCAAAGATGAATACAGAGTGTTCACCAACAAAGGGCTCCATCTTATCCACATTAACGCCAGATCAATGTACCATAAATTGTCAGAAATAAACTTGTTAGCTAATAAGGCCAAAGCTTCAATAATTGCAATCACAGAAACCTGGCTGGATTCAAGTATAAACGATGGTGAAATAAACATTCAAGGTTTCAACATGGTTAGGAATGATCGCAATAGGCATGGGGGAGGAGTATGTCTGTATGTAAAAAACAACCTCACACACACAACTAGGACCGACCTCCATGTAGAAAATCACGAAGCTCTGTGGATCGACCTTTACCTGCCGAGGACAAGACCCATCACAATTGGGGTATGCTATAGGCCACCAGCCGACACACAATTCTTGACCAAATTTGAACGAACTTTGTCATCGCTAGACCCTCGGAATGAATCCATCATACTAGGGGATTTTAACCTGTGTTACAAACAACGAAATTATAGGCTTGTACGAGAATATAGGCATATACTGACAATGCACAATCACAAACAACTCATCACAACCCCCACACGTATCTCTAGAACACTGCCACAATATTAGACCACATAAACTGTAACAGAGAGGACAAAATATCCCAATCAGGGGTTATACAGACTGGGATAAGTGATCACTTCGTCACATATTGCACACGGAAAACCACAAAAATTACCCTAGAGAATCACAAGATTATCAAAACAAGGTCACTCAGAAACTACAATAAGGAAACATTTCTGGACATTTTATGGAATACAGACTGGTCTCCAGTGTTTGGAAGTACAAACGTTAATGACGCATGGGTTGGCTTCAGAACCATCATCACAAACATCCTAGACGAAATAGCTCCTCTGAAAGACATACGAATTAAATCAAGGTCAGACCCATGGATCAACAATGACAAACTACACCATCTGGAACACAGAGACAATCTGTTAAAAAGGCTAGCGAAACATAGACAGGATCAAGGTCTGAAACATGAGTTCAACAGGGCCAGGAATAAACTAAGTAGGAAAATGAAATCAGCGAAAAATAATTATTTGCACAATAAGGCAGAGGAATATCAGAATAACCCAAAGAAACTATGGAGGCACCTACAGCAACAAGACAAGGGATTCGTCTAACACTAATATTGCTCTCACCATTAATGATCAGGTTTGCCACGATAAACGACAAATTTCAACCTACTTCAACTCCTTCTTCACTTCCATAGCAAACACACTTGCACAGAACCTACCTCAACCTCTCAATAAATACACGACAACAACGGCCACCTTACGTAATTTCTACAGAGATAAAGACATACACCCGAACACATTTAGATTGCAAAATGTTACACCAAAATACACTTTTGACGAGCTGTCTAACCTAAATGTACATAAGAGCACAGGACCAGACCAAATTCCTGCCAAATTTCTACGAGATGGAGCCATTGGTATAGCAGGTCCCCTAACCCACATCATCAACTTGTCAATTAACACCAACACAGTACCTGCTGAACTGAAGGAAGCTATTGTAACCCCTCTATTCAAGAAAGGAAATAAACTAGAAGTTGGCAACTACAGACCAGTTAGCATATTATGTATTGTATCTAAAATCCTTGAAAGAGCGGTATACACCCAAATTGAACACTACCTCAAACAAAATGATCTATTCTATAAATTTCAATCAGGTTTCAGATGCATGTACTCGACAGACTCCTGTCTCATCCACTTAACGGATCACATTCGTAAAGAAATGTCTAAAGGTAACTACACCGGTATGGTTCTTCTTGATCTACAAACAGCGTTTGACACAGTAGACCATGATATCCTATGTAATAAACTACAAGCAATGGGCATAGGATCTGTGAACTGGTTTAAATCTTATCTTAGTGGTAGAACCCAAAGAGTCAAAATTGATGATAATATATCTGATCCTATGCCAATTAACTGTGGGGTCATGCAGGGAAGCATCCTTGGTCCCTTACTCTTTCTCTGTTATGTGAACGACATGGAACTGAGCGTCTCATGTAAATTATTACTGTATGCAGACGACAGCGTGCTTCTGGTTTCAGGAAAAGACCCAATAAGTATTGCCGCTTCACTTTCCAAAGAACTAGAATCATGTAGTGAATGGCTAGTGGACAATAGACTATCTCTTCACCTGGGCAAGACGGAAGCCATCTTATGTGGAACAAAACGCAAACTGAAAGACATTGTGGGCTTCTCGGTCAACTGTAATGATATTCCTATAACAACAGTGTCACAAGTTAAATATCTCTGACTGAAACTGGACGCGAGTTTGTCAGGTGAAACAATTTTGGAATCTATCCTGAGTAAGTGTAGAGCACATATAAAATACCTGTATAGACAGGTGGGATGCTTGCCCGCGGCGATCAAAAAGACCCTCTGCCAAGCGCTTGTTCAATGTCATTTTGACTATTCTGTGTCATCCTGGTACTCTGCATCATCTAAATCAGCACAGCACAAACTTCAGGTCACTCAAAATAAAATGGTTAGGTTCATGCTGAACCTAGGACCCAGATCACATGTTGGCCAGGAACAACTTCAGTCACTAGGTATGCTCAATGTCTCTGACAGGGCCAAACAAATCAGGCTAACTAATGCCTTCAAAATTGTCTATGACAGAGCTCCAGAGTATCTAAAGAATGATTTTGTTAAAGCAAATGAGAGGAGTGGACATAATACAAGAAACATGATGTTTAATTTTAAGGTCCCGAGAATCCAAGGACAGGGTAAGCAAACATTCTTCTTCACTGCCATCAAAGACTGGAACGACCTACCCCAGTCAGTCCGTGAAAAGAGAACACTGTACTCCTTCAGACGTAGCCTGAAGGAACACCTGAACCGGACAGCTGCGAGAAGGGAGCACCAAGCTTATGTCTACTACTAAATACGACATAAGAGATAGACAAACCAAACTGAAATAATTCTGATTACGGATTACTGATATTTACTATAGGATGTAAGGTATCTTAAAATAACCCCCTAGAAATACTTTCTCTAAAGTATCTATTTCTTTATCCTCCCCTTTTCCCCAGCTAACCTAATCCCACAAGGACCCCAATGGAAATACGCCTAACGGCCTTATTGGGCTATCCTTAGTTGGAATTATGCAAGGCTGGTACATGTCATATTTATAACAAACTATGTGGTACCAACTCTGTAAATTGCTAACTGAATAAATATTATTATTATTATTATTATTATTATTATTATTATTATTATTATTATTACTGTTGAATGTTTGTTATGGAAATTGATTCCCAAAAGGTAAAGATAAACTACAGTAATACAATTAGAACAAGAATAAGTGGAAGATTGGTTGAAGAATGTTCATACCACTGTTTATTTATCCTCGATATTTGCACCAACTATTGAATAATTCATGAAACAAGTAAGCATTCTCAGACGGCAAATTATTGCCAATACCATGGTCATTATTGCCAAAACCATGGTCATTATTGCCAATACCATGGTCATTATTGCCAATACCATGGTCATTATTGCCAATACCATGGTCATTATTGCCAATACCATGGTCATTATTGCCAATACCATGGTCATTTCGAATTGTATGGAAAGTATGGCAGAGTCGAGTTAGATGATGTTATATCTTTCTGGACGTGTCTGTACCTCGATCCTCCATTCCTCTCTTTCCCCCCAGAGAGAAATATGGAGAGGGAGGGAGGGAATGGGGGGGGGGGGGCCCCATTCCCTCCCTCCCTCTCTCTCTCTCTCTCTCTCTCTCTCTCTCTCTCTCTCTCTCTCTCTTCATGTAAAGTGGATACAGTGTTAAGATCGTCAACTTGCTACAGTCAATACTTTTGTGATCCACTTAGCTGTCAATAATGATAATTCATCTAATTGGTTGACTTTATTTGTTGTCAAAGTATTTGAATACGTAGACTACAATATCCCTGGCTCGACTAAAACGTTGGGGCGCACCAGCAGGTCTGCCACATATATCAATGGTCTGTCAAGGGGAATGGATGAGAGATGGCATCCCTCACCTTCAGAAGACAGGTGACAACTGAAATCACTTGTGAAGACAGTGAAGTGAACGGCGAGTCGGCGAGCCGCGAGTGTCACCCCGTGTAGAATAAACAGTGTTGTCAATATAGCTACCTTCCCACTAAATCTAGAACTATTTACTTGATCAAGGGAATGGAGGCATTGAAAATTGGCTCCAGTCTTGAATTTTCATCCTGACTTGATAATCTAGAAGGGTTGATAGCTTTGAAAGCCTTTCTTAACTATTAATGATAAATTAATGTTTACTTTGATCTAGCGGCAAAGTTTATACCTAGCGATAAGAATTCTCATAGTATTCTAAAACTTTGAGCCCTTTCTGGTCAACATTGTGGTAATGTTCTATCATTATTAGGCATCCATTAGCTATTTCGTAGCCTTCTAGCAATGTTTGTAAACTGATTGAGCAGTATTTTTTCTTTGGTTTGGTAACCCTGCTAGACACCGCTACATGATACAGGCGTGCCAGCCGTACGATAACGATTCGGGAAATGGGCGGGGCTTATAGATATTTCCCGAATGAACAGATTTTTTTGGTTTTACTAATACTATCACCATCATCACTACTACTGCCACCATCGTTATTACCATCATCATCACTACTGTCATCATTATCACTACAAGTATCACAATCATCACTACAATTATCACCATAATCCCTGCTGTCACTTCCATCTCTGCTACTGTCATCATCAGAACTATCACCATCATCACAAATAATATCACCAAGAATACTGGAGGATTCGCCGCAAAAACAAATCGCCCCTGAAGAGGGGCGACAATCGTCGCATTGACCAATCGAATTTGCCTGCAAAATTTGGTGACTCCTTTAGTACCAGTTCTGTCCTTTTAATTTTATACTGGATAATAATAGATGGTTTTATTCAGCTTAATTAGTAGGCTTTCAACTATCCTAATAACCGTTTTCCCACCACAGATCCTTCTTAAGCTTCACAAACTCGTCTAATTATAGCTAGAATATGATAAAATATAAAGACTTCACCAGTACAGATAGAGTTAAACAGTAGGACAAATTTGGGAGAAATTACAAACACTATTTTGATCTTTGACTTTGACCTTTGACCTTAAGTATTAGAATATTTATATGAAATTGATATATATTTGATTTGTGTAAAATGCAACTAACAGTCAGCTTATCAAAATGTGAGTAATTTTTATGATGAAGGTTGACTCTTGACTTTGACCAGTGACCTTGACCTCTATGTAGGATTGTAATTTTGCTTGCATCGATGTAACCCTGGAAAATCAAATAAGTGTGCCAAACTTCATTAAATATCATCAACTAGTTCCAGAGGTATTAAAGGAATAGCTGACCTTGACCTTTGACCTTCATGTCTGAAAATTTAATTTTCATTTAAGCACAACTGTATTGACTAATTTTGTGAAGTTCACATGAATAGTAAAGAAATTAGCATATTGACCTTATATTTGACTTTGACCTGTGACCTTGACCTATCAAATGGAATTATGTTTATTCTTGTATGACCTTGGTCTGGTGAGAATATTACATTAAATTGGAAATAATAGTAAATATCTTATTTTGATCTTTATCCCTTCCTGCCCGGGCAGCATTTTAAAATACCGCATATTGCGAAATCCCGGAGTCCGGGCAGTATTTTAAAATCTGTATGCTTGAAAGCGTCCTAAGCGTGCTTTGAAAGCCGTGCGGCGAAAAGTTTGTTGAAAAGGTCGATCATAGAGCCACCTAGCCTCAACTACATCGCTTATATCAGCTCTATATTTTATATTTTAGCATTACTACATAATACAAAGAACATTTTATCAAAAGTAATCTCGATATTATTATTGTTTCAGTATGCAGGAGAAGTCTTAGAGATAAGCTGACATGGAGGTGATTCATTCATGTGGACATACTATTGGGCTAAGAATACCTATTATTATGTTTTTTACACCAACCAACTTCACATCTAAACTCAATTAATAAAATCAACAAATATATGTGGCACTCCGAGGACTCAAACCCAGGATACTCACATAGAGATTACGTGCACTATGCATTACGCTATCAAGACAGTTAAAGAAATATGGACAAGCCTACGATTTATTATGCAGTTTCGAATCCGGCATATTAATCTGAGCATGTACATATATTTCAACTGCGCTATGGTAGCCTAATGTATAGACGAATGGAAGGAGTAATTAATGGGGCACTTAACCCTTAGGAAGGCCTCGCTATAAATTGCTCCTGAACCAGATTGCATTATTATGCTTTCTACACCAACCAACTTCACATCTTAACTCAATTAATGAAATCAACAAATACATGTGGCACTCCGAGGACTCGAACCCAGGATACTCACACCCAAATTTTGCACGCTATGCATTACGCTATCAACACAGTTAACCCGTACTGTACCGTAGGATACAGTAATAAAAGTCCCCAGCAGTCCCAAACAATGTGGCAAAAATGGCAGGAGAGACCACCTATCCACCTCCAAAGGTGAGGCAACACTGGCTCAGTCACCCTTCAGTGGGTCTCATATGAGCTGAGAAGTGTTGCCAACAAAGGAGCAGTGCTCAAAAGGTCGTGGTAACTGGTACAGGGTTGCACAGGCAGTTACAAGGAAAGTACATTACTGACGGATATAATACGTCGCTGGGACTAAGGATTTACTTATCTACTGACGGATATAAACGTCGCTGGGATTGGAGGGGTTAAAGAAATATGGACAAGCTTACGATTTATTATGAAGTTTCGAATCCTGCATATTAATCTGAGCATGTACATATATTTCAACTGTGCTATGGTAGCCTAATGTATGGACGAATGGAAGGAGTAATTAATGGGGCATTTAATGCTTAGGAAGCCTAGATGTAGAAATGTCATTATGTATTCTTAAAAAGTTGTATAATTTGAGCATTACTATATATTAAAGAAGACTTAGAGGTACATAAGGTATATATTGTAGATATTGTATAATTATATGGAGGTGATACATTCGTGTGAATTATTTATGGCGTAAATGTATATGAGTTAAAGCAAGTTGATGAAAGAATGAATATCAAATATATGGCCGTTTTAGTTGTGTCCATTAAGAAGTGTGGCGACTTTGGTTGTGGCTGTTTATGAGTGTGGTCATTTTGGTCATTAAGGAATGTGGCCACTTTGGTTATGTCCATTTAGGAGTATGGCTGTTTAAGAGTATGACCGTTAGGAAGTGTTATCCTTCACACTTTCCAGCACATCTACCTCCACACCACACCTCCCTTTTACTTCCTCATTTGTCTTTCTATCCCTCCATGCAACTCCGCACGCACCTCTCAAGCAACTCATTTCCATCCCTCTCATTCCTGGTCTGAGTCTCCACCAATGTCCACTCTTCGCTTCCGCAAGTCAATATCGGGATTACCACACTGTCATGCAAGGACTTCCATGCTGACCACCCCACTCCCCGTCACTGCCTTCAGTGCTATCACAACCCTCCTCCCCTGTTGCACCCTCTCCCGCTCTTCTTCATCCATACTCCCATCTTTACTCAGCACACTGCCCAGATACTTAAATGAGCTGACAATCTCAATAGCTTGACCGTACAACTTCACCTCACAGGGAGGGTGCCCCACCCCGAAAGGGGTTGAAATAGGGAAGCTATCCCCCCGCCAAAGGCGGCTTTCTAGGGTCTTTCCTAGCTAATGCTGAGAGGCTTGGGTTCTAGTCATATGGTAATGGGCTGGTCTATCAGAGTGAGAACTGAGCGATATCAGCCGTACCCATAGCTTACTATGACTGTTCCTTTTTCTTATATATTTTCTAGATCTCAAGTGACGGCGTCTCTTCCGTGGATTGACCTCCTAATCTGTCAACCTAGAAGTTGGCAGATTGGAAGCCAAAGCGTCACATTTTACCTTTGCCCCTCAGCTTTTTCTTCATAATTGCTTAGGGGCACAGGGCCCTGGGTGGGGCTTTGGTTTCCTGGGCGTTTCCGCACCCTCCTAAGCTTCCTGCCATGGAGTGGTTTCGGTCACCCAGGCTTTATTGTGATAGGCAGGGAGGGTTCTGTGTGGGCACTCGGTTATGGCCTCGGCCTTGCTTGGGGCCTTGGGACTGTTCGGCCAGGCAGCCTGGGGAACAGCAACAACAACAACAACTTCACCTCACACTCTGTGGCTTGACCCCTTTCAAAGAGCATAACCTTGCTCTTCACCGCATTTACCTTCATATTCTGGTTTTTGCCCACTGTTCCAAACATATTTACCAGATCCTGCAACTCCCATTCATTATCACTCATCAGAACTGTGTCATCAGCAAACAGCAGTACAGGTAGCTTCCCTCCCTTATCAGCGATACACCAACATCCACTGCTCTTCCTTGTATTTGTTTCATGACTCCATCCATATATACATTAAACAACCCTGGTGACATCACACACCCCTGTTTTAACCCAACATTCAGATCAAAGAACTCGTTCTGCTCATTCTCCACATATACTACCGTCTTTGCACCCTCATACATGCTCTTCACTGCTTTCAGCAACTTGCCATCTACTCCGTATATTCTAAGTACTTTCCACATACCTTCTCTATCCACTCTGTCATAGGCCTTCTCCAAGTCTATAAAGGTAATATACAGCTTTTGTTGGTACTCCAGATATTTCTCCACAACACATTTCAATGTAAAAATCGGATCTACACATCCTCTTCCCTTCCTAAATCCGCCCTGCTCGTCACCTATCCATTTCCCCTTTCTTGCTCTCACTCTGTATCTCACCACCATACCTCAGCATTTCCCAACACACTCCATCTATTCCTGGTGCTTTCCCCAACTTCACTCTTTTCATGGCTTCACACACTTCTGACCTCCTGATCCCCACCTCCTCCTCCACTACTTCTCTTCTTCTCCCTCCCATACCCCATCCAACTATGTTTGCCGGTGCTTCATTCCTTACATTCAGCAATTCGTTGAAGTACTTCCTCCATCTTTCGACTCTCTCTTGCTTCTCGGTTATCACTCACCCATTCTAATCTTTCACATTCTTACCATTTCCCTTGCTACCTTCCCTAACTTTCTTGACTTCTTTCCAGAAGTTTCTTACACTCCCTCTATTTTACACTCAGATTCCTTCCAAATTCCTCATCTGCTCTTCTCTTACTTTCCTTCACTACTGTCTTCACCTCTCTCTTTTTCTCCAAGTATCTCGCTCTTTTCTGTCTCTCCAAATCTTAATTCCCTCTACTACCCAACCACTCTCTATACGCTTTCTTCTTGTCTTTCACAGCTATGTTTACCTCTTCAGTCCACCATGCTGTACCCATCACTCCCCTCCCTCTTCTCCCTACTCCACACACCTCCTCACATGCTGCACAGATCTCTTCCTTAACTCATAAGCTGCGTAGCTATGATATTTCAAAGTGCCCGCCATGCGAAGGTATTTGATTCATTCCTGACTAAAATTGTCAATTTACCATATATATAATTAATCTTATCCATATGAGCCTATTTTACTTTTAATATGCACATTGGAAAGCAATAACACAAGTGGTAACAGCAATTAGGGGAGGTGTGGCGGAGTGGTCTTGCCACTTGACTGGTAATCCAATGGACCCGGGTTCGAATCCCAATATGCCAATGGGAAGATATTATTGGGATGGAATTTGTGCTGTACCTAGTAGTATCAGTGCATTACCACAGCACACCGAATTGCCAAAAAAATACCCTCATTGTTCCCTGATTAAATAGCATTGTATGAATATTCCCATGTTCAAAAATATGCTACAAGGGGGCAATGCCTAGCAAGTTAATTGCTCAATAAGTGGCGTTCTGAGAGTGAGGGTCCGAGTCTGAGGGAGTGAGACTGTGAAGCGCAGAGGCGAGGCGGCTTCAGAGATGGAGTTGCTTCGAGCCGTGAAGCTTCGCATGTCTCACTCCCTAGACAGGAGCAAGACCTCACGGGCCTCACCGTGTTCAGCGGTAGAGTGTAAAGGCTCTTAGCCTATGCCCGAGAGGAGTAGTTGGAATATAGAAAAAAAAAAAAAAAAAAAATTGGTTGATGAAAATTGTATATTTTAGCTCCATGGTCATAATCTGCCCTTGACCGGCGAGAGTAAGACACCCTCCTTCTTTCGTGTCTGGCATGGTACTGAGAGAAAAGGGGAGCTCTCAGACTGACTTAGAGGGTCAGAGACACACTCCTCCATCCTCCTCCCTCTCTCCAAGCCGTCCTCGCACGAAAATACTTGAAAAATATCGGAATAATAGGGAAAATACCGGATAATTGAAGAGGGGGGAAGAAAGTGGGGGGGGGGAAGAGGGGAAGGAGGTGGGGGGGACACATGTGTAGGAATGGTAGAAAGCAATGGAGGGGAAATATCTCACCTAATCACAAATTGCTTTGTTTTGAGTGCCACTGGGATGTTTTGAAAGTTTTGTTTTATGCCTTGGATCTTAAAGAGTCTGGCCGTATTCTCCCAGTAGAACCTCTTAAGAGTCTGGCCGCAGTCCCTGGGTTAAACACTTTGCTCACCTCCTCAACTTCCTCCATACCTTCCAAGTCAAACCTACCTCGTCTTTCTACTGCTCTCCTGAACTCTTCCTTGATCTCCTCCTCCTGCAACCTCTCCACCTTCCTCGCCATTCCACCTTCCTCTCGGCTCTCTCCAGCTCTCCTCACTCACTTCTATTTTATACTAATTATGGCTACTACTACATAATGGTCAGACAGACCCCCTACAATACCCCTATACATCCTAGCATCCAGCACAGATTTCTTCATTCGTTCATCCACACATTTTTTTTTTTTTTTTTTTTTTAAGAGACAATGAATGGAGGAAGGAAAAACACAGATAAAACAAAAAGGTCCATGTGCTTAAAGGCATCCTCCATTCATAAAATGTTTGTACCAACTGGATTTAAACTTTTGTAGATTGTAAGTTTGTGGAAAGCAACTCGAGGGAAGTGAATTCCAAAGAGTAGTAGTTCTAGGGATAAATGAATTTTGATAAGCAGAAGTTCTGCATTGTGGAGGAGAAAGTGTAAATTCATGGGTGCTTTCAGCTGCCCTAGTTCTATGGGGAAATATGTGGAGAGGCGGCACAATTGAAGCAAGTTCCTCGGAACAATTGCTGTGAAAATATCTGTAGAATAATGCAAGGGATGCAACGTTTCTTCGTATGGATAATGTAAGAAGGTCCTGTGTGATTGCATGGTTATTGATTAATCTAATAGCTTTATTTTGAATTTTGTCCTACTGCCTCAATGCAACCACTCCACTTCCACTCCACAGAGGTGGAGTACATTTATCAATATCAATCAGTGGCACATATCAATCAGTGCCTTTCGTTCCAGCACTGTGTCATCCTTCTTCCTCCACACCACTTTCCATGTGTACCTGTGTATCATTCTGTGTCGGAAGAAGGTGTTGGCTATCCACAGCATCCTCCCCGCACATACGTCCACAAGTGCACTACCATTCTCGTTCACCTCTGATGGTACACCCCACCCTCCCATCAACTTTCTTATCATATCCCCAATCAGAAATATTCTTTCACTCCTGCCAACTTATCCAGGCATGCCTCCACATTCACCCATAACTCCTTTTTCTCTCTTACAGTTTTCTCCTCTGTCGGATGTAACGTTAACCACTCCGTTAGAACCGCATGGCTTGTCCTACAGTGACTCGCTAGGATCGCCAGGGCAGTGGATGTGGCTACAGTTGATGTATTATTGTGTGCTTTATTTCATATGAAAGCTCGTGTCATGGGCAGTCCAGAAAGGCTCTTTGTTTTCACCCATGTCAAGGCTTTATATATTTAATTGCAAAGTATATGTTTTATCATTAAGTAGTAATGATAGGATTTGAGAGAGAGAGAGAGAGTAGAACAGAGTGTGGGGAGGCGCGCAGTGTTTTGCTATACTTGATGACGTCATAGCTGGCTGGCCTCGGGGATTGGTTAGAGGAGTTTTTTACCATGCTTGGTGACGTCATGTTTAGCTAGCTTCTTTAGCATTGGCTAGAGGACTTGTTACCGCTTTCCCACGCGGTTCGAGCTAGTGCTAGTATATATACAACTTTCTCGCCACTCTCTCCCTCAGATCTGGTTTCTAGAACGCATCCCTCTTATCCCTTTGATATCTGTCTCCCTCTCTGCACCTGAGAATCTTTTCCTCTGCCTATCTCTCTCGTTTTCCATATCTTTCACCACCTTTTATTAATATTATACCCCCTCTGGTTAACCCTGCAAAATCAGCTTTATGCTGGCCAGTTGTATTGTGCGTTAAGGTCTTATATAACCCATGTATGTTAGTTGTTAAGATAAGTTGATCACGAATCATTGGTTGGCATTCATATTATTCAGTACTGCTTCCTATAATTATTAGTGTTCTGCTAGATTAGATAATGCTAGACTAGGAGTCTGATACTATAAGGCATTGTTTCCGAAGAATGCTGGCTTTAGTTGAAAGCTGCACGACATACCTGAGAACTGGAGTTGATTGGGTAAATTCTAGTCTGTGTGCCATTGAGAGTAGAGCATGCATGAATGAGGGCTTTTTGCCTATACCATTCTACACTGTTCTAGGCTCGGTTGTTTGTCTTTGAGGTACGCCAGGAGAACGCTTAATACTTCGGTATTAAGGTTTCTCAAGAGAGCTACCCTTCCCTATAACGTAATATTTGACGCACAGACTTGAGATTTGCACTAGGCTATGCGGCATGCCATGCACACCAGTATCTCGTATCATTGACTCTAGCTAGACTTTATCAGTCATAGTAGACATTAAGTATATTAAACCAATTACTGTTATTATGCATAACCGTTTATGATTACACAAGCATTTCGCAGCCTAGTTTGATGTATTGAGACACAAACGACTTAGGCTCTTTTTGTTGATAGGAATACTGCATTGTCGTGGCGATTATTATTATTGTTGTAGCGTTTAGGATATTCTTGACTCCGACTGCATTATATATCCTGCCTTTTTGTGTGCATAGCCTGCACGAGCATTGTTCCGCTGCCTGCCTTTTTGGGTTCCATTTCCGATTCGAGCATCTTGATAGCATCTAACATTTAAAGAAGATTCCTTGTTGGTGTTGAAGGACTTTAGTGCACTTTCTTTCATGCAGGAGTGCCTGACATTTATTGATTAAAGTAACGTAAGCTGTAACTTCCCTTACCACCTTACTTTGCATACCATAACCAAGCACCTTCGGTTATAGGTAGTAATAGGCTGTTTTCACATAACATTAAGCCTAGAGTAGACGCACATTTATTGAGAGTTTGATAACCTATTATTGCATATAGAACTCTGGAGAGTATTTGTGTTCTTTGTTCACTGAGAATATACATCAGAGGTTGGATCTAGCGCTTTCCGTTGTAGCATTTATGCCATTACTAGTCCAATGAATAAGAGCCCTGATATATTTGAACCTCAGTCGTAACAAATGGCGACCTTACCTAGGATTTGGTGAAGCTATATTTATTAGCAGGGAACATTTGTTGTTTTTGGGAATATTTTGCGGGGATCAGCAAGAATAATTTTTTTTTGCAACATAGTATAGCCCTTGAGTATTTCCGAGAATTTTTGTGTGTATATTGAGGTATAAGAGTTTGGGGTGCTTCTTTTCTGAATATTGAGGTGGGAAATTTTTGTGAGCATCATGTCTTATACCGGATCAGAGGAGAATGGAGACACAGTACGTAATGTCGAAACTGAGGAACAGCAGTATGATGAAATGGTTAATCAGGTGAACTGTGAGGAGGATGCTAGGATATTTTTGCAATGGCCTGTTACTGCCGAGCGGTTGGAGGGTATGGATTGGTACGGTCTTCAATGCCTGGCCACAGCTATTGGTCATGCAGGTACTAGCAGTATGACCAGGGATAACTTGATAACGTGTGTACTGGGCAGGGGGACTGGTGAGCGAGATGGGTTGAGTGCTCAGAGCCCTTCGGCCATGCTTTCCCTACACTCGACTCCCAGCCATCCCAGTAGTATGCCAACCCCGGGTACGCTTCCACAGTTGGGTGGTGACTGGCAGGGTGGGTTGCCCCTGGGGGGACCACCGGTAATTTCAAACATTGTAGCACCTTCACCTCCTCAAGGGTTAACTCCAGAATTATTGCTTCAGCTCGAATTAGCTAAGATCGAAGAGAGAAAGGCTATCAGGGCAGGTGAGCTTCAGCAGCAATTAGAATTAGCCAAGATAGATGAGAGAGCCAAGATAGAAAAGAGAAAAACTATCAGTCAGCAGCACATAGAGCTAGCAAAAATCCAAGCTGATTTAGAGTCGACTAGGTACTGTGCCGACATGGACGTAGAGAAGTCGCGAGTAGAGACAACGGGACAGCGACTTGGGGCTGGTAACCGTGCTCATGATCAATCTCTCTCGCACTTATTGAAACTGGTTCCGGTGTTTGATGAGAGTGGGGTAACAGAATTTTTCGCACACTTTGAGAAGAAGTGCCAGGAACACCAGTGGCCAGAGAATAAGTGGGCAGCACTTGTATCCTCTAGATTAATAGGCAAGGGTCTTAAAGCCTACGATGTTACCTTTGGAGTCATGTATTATGTATGAGGATCTCAAGGAGGCTGTCCTGAGGGCTTACGAACTGCAACCAGAAACGTATCGTTTGAAGTTCCGGGGTGTAACTAAGGGAAGAGATAGCACCTTTTTGGAACACGCCCGGGACTTGTCCGATGCTATGGGGAACTGGCTCCGATCTGAGAAGGTAACAACATTTGATGGAGTTAAGCAGTTAATGATGTTGGAGCAGTTCTTTAAGAGCACGGGTGGTGATCTAACTTTGAACTTAAAGGAGAAAAACCCAAGAACTCTAGTCGAAGCAGCAGAAATGGCTGATCGACGGCTGTCGTTGATTCGGGGTTGCGGGTCCTCACAGAAGTACGATGCAAGTGCTAGGGACCGTTATCCTCCCCCTCCCCGTAGCAATGACACATTTAAACAAAAGAGCAATGAAACGAAAACTGAATCCAAACCTAACACCACGCCGTATGAGAAGAGTCAGGGGCTTTTTACATCACAGTATAAGCCGAAACCGAAATTTATGTGTTTTAAGTGCCACCAGGAGGGTCATAAGGCAAATGAGTGCCCTAGTCGACCTCCTCCGGCAGCCGTGTCTTTTGCTCACGGCATAGGAGTGTTCAAGAGGACATCGGAGTTTGTTAGAGGCAATTCTTCCGAGGTAAATACACTGCCAGTGCAGAAGGATCCGGAAGGCTTATTCCCTGTCCGTGATGCCTTTAGTGACCACAGGGGACTCGGTTGTGTGGAGTGGGGGGGTAGAAGACATGAAGTGAGAATTTGGCGTGACACTGGGGCATCGCAAACATTGTTGAGGAATTTCACTGGTAAACCTGTAAATACGGCGCGGGTGGTTGTGGTTCAGGGGGTTAATGCAACAAGGTCATACCCGCTTGTAAGAATGAAGATGGAAGTTGATGGTGTGACTCGTGACCTGGATGTAGGAATTGTGGAGAAGTTGCCTGTTGGGGGCGTCGACCTCCTTCTCGGCAACGACTTTGCGGGGCCTACTTCTGAGGCTCCACCCTTGGTCGTTGCCGAGAAGCCGGCCGACGTGAGTAGGGAGGAGCAGGAGTGGGTTGAGAAGTGTCCGGTGCAACCTATAGCGTGTGTTGTCACCAGATCTCTTGCATCCAGGGAGTCACATTCTGGTCAACAGTCTTTAGACAAGTGGAGGAAAGGTACCGAGAAGGGGTTGAAAGTTGATGCGGTTGAGAGTTTAGTATTAACGGGCATTCTCGGGGACTCATTATTAGGACCGATTTTCGAGTCTGGAGAAGACCCATTGACTGTTACTAAGAAGGCAGAGGATGGGCTTAAAAAGACGAAGAGACAGCAACGATACACAGAGAGAGAGCAACGGGAGGCTAAATTCAATGTAGGAGGGGGGCATGAGTTGTTTCGCAAACACTTAGATAAGCTTGCTCCTTCGGACATTCGTATATTGCAATTAAAAGACCCGGAGGTTCTTGAATGTGGTACCGTTGCTGTCGAGATGGAGGAGGACAGTGATGCACAGTCGGGAGATGTAGCAACAAGGTAACCTGACGCGTACCCTATGAGAAATGGGTCAGCGAAGACGGTGGTCCGAAGCTTGCTAGTGTATTTTTCCCGGTATGGTTACCCACAGGGGATTCAGTCAGACCAGGGATCCAACTTCACTTCTAGCCTCTTTGTTCAAGCAGTGCCGCAGCATGGGATTGTTACGGTTGTGTCATCTGCGTATCATCCGGAGAGCCAGGGTGTGTTAGAGCGATGGCACTCAGCCTTGGAATCTGTGCTTCGTTATTGTTGCTTTGAGAGTGGGAAGGGTTGGGATCTTGGCCTGCCATATGTTTTATTTGCTGCACGGGAGGTACCTGGGGAAAGTTTGGGATTCAGCCCTACTGATCTCGTCTTTGGACACAGTGTCAGAGGGCCTCTCCCTATGGTTAAAGAAGTATGGGAGGGCGCAGGAAAATCTTGTTCTATGCTCAAGTATGTCCTCGACAGTCGAGAACGGATGTTGCGCAGTCTGGAGTTGGCTGGCCGTAATTCGACTAGCTCTCAGGCCCTCATAAAGGACAGGTACGACCTCAAGGTTAAACTCAGGGAGTTTCGCGTGGGTCAGGAGGTGTTGATTCTACTGCCCCTTGTAGGTCACCCCTTATCCCCGAAGTACACTGGTCCTTATAGGGTGGTGGAGAGGCTATCGGACCTGGATTGCTTGGTGGCCGCTCCAGACAGACGTATGAGCAATCAGTTATGTCACGTTAATCTCATGAAGGAGTATGTGAGGCACCCCCCTGAGCCTCTCACTGTGCCTGTGATGACGTTTAGCAGTCAAGGTGGAGAAGGAGAACGGGACAGTCAAGCTCAGGTGGAGGATAACTGGAAGGATAAGAAATTCAAATGGGCGCCTGAGTGTGAGAAGGCGTTTGGAGTAGTAAAACACCTGTTGTGCACTCACCCGTTCCTCAGGGCCCCTGACTTTAGCCTACCTTTCCAAATAGCAATGGATGCTAGTGGTGTGGGGGCTGGTGCCGTGCTTGTGAAAAAGGACGATGATGGGCTGGAGCATCCTGTTAGTTTCTGCTCGGAGAAGTTCAATTCGGCCCAGGGGAGCTGCTTTGTTGTCGAGGAGGAGCTGCTGGCGGTTGTGCTTGCGCTGGGGCATTTCGGGGTCTATGTTCCAGCCTATGGTCCAGTCATTGTAATTTACACAGATCATCACCCTCTCAAGTTTTTGAACCAGTTTCACAATCGGAATATGAGGCTGACCAGGTGGTCGCTAATGTTACAGGAATATAACCTGGACATACGCCATATTGCCGGTTGTGACAACGTGATTGCAGATTGTCTTTCGAGGGTAGATGATCCTGGGTAGATTGACACACGGGTAGCCTCCTGCTTTAGTTTGAATAGTATTTTACGCTTGGTGCTTGTTGGCTCGCGGTTGTAGCCCAGCGTATTGGGTCGTAAAGCAGGAGTTGAGCGTTTGGTATAGAAGAAAAAACTAGGCTTGCCCCTATAGTGCAGCCGAAATAAACAAATTAAAAACATAAAAATCAAATAAAAACTCTTTCTTTGATAGTTTAATTTTTTCAGTATGTTATAGCAGTAATTCTGAGTTGCACTCCTCTCAGAATGCTGGGCTAGAGAAGCTCGCTCTTGAGGAGCATAACTACATATGATTTAACCTATTGTGTTGGGGAGGGTTATAATTTTGTAAAATGTTTTGTTGAGAACTGAGCCAAATATTTTACTGCCGCTGGATGATGGGAAGTAGAGATATAGCATGGGTTCTAACAATCAGATTTTTGTGAGCCTTGGGCCTCTGAGAAAAATCTTGGGGGGGGAGTGTGACGATAACACTCTGTTAGAACCGCATGGCTTGTCCTACAGTGACTCGCTAGGATCGCCAGGGCAGTGGATGTGGCTACAGTTGATGTATTGTTGTGTGCTTTATTTCATATGAAAGCTTGTGTCATGGGCAGTCCAGAAAGGCTCTTTGTTTTCACCCATGTCAAGGCTTTATATATTTAATTGCAAAGTATATGTTTTATCATTAAGTAGTAATGATAGGATTTGAGAGAGAGAGAGAGAGAGAGAGAGTAGAACAGTGTGTGGGGAGGCGCGCAGTGTTTTGCTATACTCGATGAAGTCATAGCTGGCTGGCCTCGGGGATTGGTTAGAGGAGTTTTTTACCATGCTTGGTGACGTCATGTTTAGCTAGCTTCTTTAGCATTGGCTAGAGGACTTGTTACCGCTTTCCCACGCGGTTCGAGCTAGTGCTAGTATATATACAACTTTCTCGGCACTCTCTCCCTCAGATCGGGTTTCTAGAACGCATCCCTCTTATCCCTTTGATATCTGTCCCCTTCACTGCACCTGAGAATCTTTTCCTCTGCCTATCTCTCTCGTTTTCCATATCTTTCACCACCTTTTATTAATATTATACCCCCTCTGGTTAACTCTGCAAAATCAGCTTCATGCTGGCCAGTTGTATTGTGCGTTAAGGTCTTATATAACCCATGTATGTTAGTTGTTAAGATAAGTTGATCACGAAGCATTGGTTGGCATTCATATTTTTCAGTACCGCTTCCTATAATTATTAGTGTTCTGCTAGATTAGATAATGCTAGACTAGGAGTCTGATACTATAAGGTATTGTTTCCGATGGGTGCTGGCTTTAGTTAAAAGCTGCATGACATACCTGAGAACTGGAGTTGATTGGGTAAATTCTAGTCTGTGTGCCATTGAGAGTAGAGCATGCACGAATGAGAGCTTTTTGCCTATACCATTCTGCACTGTTCTAGGCTCGGTTGTTTGTCTTTGAGGTACGCCAGGAGAACGCTTAATACTTCGGTATTAAGGTTTCTCAAGAGAGCTACCCTTCCCTATAACGTAATATTTGACGCACAGACTTGAGATTTGCACTAGGCTATGCGGCATGCCATGCGCACCAGTATCTCGTATCATTGACTCTAGCTAGACTTTATCAGTCATAGTAGACATTAACACCTTATTAGCGGCCTAGGCGGTTTATTTATATGTACCGCCCAGCGGGGTGTTTTTAGCCAAAATAGGGCTGTTTACGTGATCATTTTCATGCCTAAATAAGACCCAGAACGTAAAACAAGTATCTATCCCTGAAAGGGCATAAACAGAGCTTTCGAATTACACCATAACGATCCTTTTATGATGGCTAGTTTTCTTGCAATAACCGTGCAACGCGAGTGCAAAAAGCATATAATTAGGCACTTTCCCCATACAATTCCGTATATAGCGAGTGAGAGAGGGAGGGAGGAGGTGGGATTCGTGTCAGTAGGTTCGCCGCGGTGGTCTGGAGCAGTCATACGCTCGCTACTCACCTGCCACCACTTGTCTCTCTCTCTCAGCAACATTACGTGCTGAAATTGCCACACGACCTATGTCGAGCGCTGCCACATAGTCCAGCTTTATTTAACTCGACTTATGTTGCTCGCCGACAGTTAAGGGTTAAGTATATTAAACCAATTACTCTTATTATGCATAACCGTTTATGATTACACAAGCATTTCGCAGCCTAGTTTGATGTATTGAGACACAAACGACTTAGGCTCTTTTTGTTGATAGGAATACTGCATTGTCGTGGCGATTATTATTATTGTTGTAGCGTTTAGGATATTCTTGGCTCCGACTGCATTATATATCCTGCCTTTTTGTGTGCATAGCCTGCACGAGCATTGTTCCGCTGCCTGCCTTTTTGGGTTCCATTTCCGATTCGAGCATCTTGATAGCATCTAACATTTAAAGAAGATTCCTTGTTGGTGTTGAAGGACTTTAGTGCACTTTCTTTCATGCAGGAGTGCCTGACATTTATTGATTAAAGTAACGTAAGCTGTAACTTCCCTTACCACCTTACTTTGCATACCATAACCAAGCACCTTCGGTTATAGGTAGTAATAGGCTGTTTTCACATAACATTAAGCCTAGAGTAGACGCACATTTATTGAGAGTTTGATAACCTATTATTGCATATAGAACTCTGGAGAGTATTTGTGTTCTTTGTTCACTGAGAATATACATCAGAGGTTGGATCTAGCACTTTCCATTGTAGCATTTATGCCATTACTAGTCCAATGAATAAGAGCCCTGATATATTTGAACCTCAGTCGTAACACGGAGCATACACACACACAACCACCCACGTTTGTATTCCTACTTTCATTCTCACCCACACAATCCTTGAACCCACAGACCCATAGTCTCTTACACGCTCCTTTCATTTGTTACTTACAAACAAACACGCACCTTCTTTCGTTCCCTCACTCACTCCAGCACACACACCCATTCCACATTCCCACTCTCTCACATCTGTACCCCTCCATTTGGTCTCAGTTGTTCCACATACATCCAGCCTGGCATTCACTATCACTTCCAGGACCTCTCACTCCAGGTATATTTGGGAGAGTCGGGCACCGTAACCACTCGGCCATGAGGAAAAGCAACCTTAGTTCTTATTTGAAGAACCAGGTTATAGTCCCATGGAGGACTATGCTTAGACTATAACCTGGTTTTTCCTTATATCTGCTCATGGCCGAGTGGTTATGGTGCCCGACTTTCCCAAATATACCTGGAGTGAGTGGATTCGAATCATGGTCAGGATACCTCCATCCCAACCTGTCGTACAATATAATTGGATACAAATTTATCTTGATGGGGGATCTCGGGGAAATTTCTTTAAATATTGATGGAGGTCTTGGGAGCAAACTAAATAAAATAGTAAATAGATAAATCAATAAACACAATATTAACACATACCCTTAGTTAATCTTTCAGAGTCCAGGGTCAGAAGTGTAATTCAAATTCGCTGAAACTATTCTGAGCGGTGAAATTTAGCCAAAATGGGCATGGTTGAGCTAGGTTGAAATGGTCAATCTAAATCCACAGATGGAATGGGGCTGAGTGGTCTAATTGGGCTGAGTGATCTAATTGGGTTGAGTGGTCTAAATAGGCTGAGTGGTTGATTTGGGTTGAATGGTTGATTTGGTTTGAGTGTTTGATTTGGGTTTAGTGGTTGTTTTGGTTTGAGTGATTGATTAGGGTTGAGTGGTTGATTTGGGTGGATTGGTTGATTTGGACTGAGTGGTTAATTTGGAGTGAGTTGTTGATTTGGGTTAAATGTTTTTTTTGGACTGAGTGGCAATTTTGGGCTGAGTGGTTGATTTGGTAACCCTGTCACCAGTGAGTACCTTATATTTTCACTAGGCTTACCATGAATATACCTAGGCCAAGCTTATACAAGAAACTACAATTCCATATGAAAGGTGAAGGTCACAGGTCAAGGTCAAATAAAAGATCAATATGCTATTTTCTTAACTTTTCATGCCAACTTCACAAAATTTGGTGAGATAATTGCACTTTAAATAAAAAGAAAAATAATAAGTTTTTGACACATATGAAGGTCAAGATAAAGGTCAAAGGTCAAGGTCAACTATTTTATTAGTATATATGAAACTAACTGATGGGTTTTAATGAAATTAGGCATGCTTAATTGATTTTCCTCGGCAATGTCAATGACAAAAACATTTACTCCTACATAAATGTCAAGGTCAAAGGTCAACTTTTACTATATATTTTTAGTTTTTACTCAAATGTCTTTTTTCACCATGCAAGTTACTGGTAACCTTGATATCGTATTACCAACATGTTGGATAAATATTATAAAGGGTAAGGTCAAAGGTCAAGGTCAAAGGTCAAAATAAGTTTTGTAATAGTATTTTTTATACTAACCGTTAGATTTTCACTAGGCATACTATGTGTATTCGGAATACCTAGCCCAAATTCATGCAAGAAACTATACATTTCCATATGAAAGGTCAAGGTCACAGGTCAAGGTCAAATAAAAGGTCAATATGCTATTTTCTTTACTGTTCATGCAAACTTCACAACATTTTGTGAGATAGTTGCACTTTATATGAAAAGGAAAATACTAAATTTTGAGACATCGTAAAGGTCAAGATAAAGGTCAAAGATCAAGATTAACTATTCTAATATATATGAAACTAACTGATGGGTTTTAATGGATTTAGGCTTGCTTATTTTATGTTCATAGGCAATGTCAATGCACAAAAAGAATGTACTCCTACATTTAGGTCAAGGTCACAGGTCAAGGTAAAGAGTCAACTTTCTTTTTAATGATTAAGATAATCAAATTTTGGAAAACTGGCTGTATTAGTTGCTTATTAGGCCTACTTATATAACATATACAATATATCAAATTTCACATAAATATTGTAATAGTTAAGGTCAAATATCAAGGTCAAAACAAGAGTGTTTGTCATTTTCCCTAAACTCCTCCTAGACTGTTTAATGTATTGTCACCAAATTGTACAGGCAAATTCCGTTGGTCAATGCGATGACCATCCAAATATATGAAATTTGTCATCAAAGGTCAAAGGTCGAGGTCACGGTATATGATCACTATTTGTAATCTATACGTTTATATACGAATTACACCATATTCATAATGCTAGTTAAACCCCTACTGTACCATAGGGTACTACAATAAATGTACCCCCAGTACCAAGCAATGTGGCCAAAATGGCTTCAGAGGCAAGATATAACAACCTCAAACCTCAAAAGTTGATGAAACACTGACCCAGACAGCCTGTGGAAGCTTGCAGCCATTCTAATAAGTGTTGCCAATTCCTTAGAACAGTGTTTACAAGTCATGGTACCAGCCACTGCCTGATACTAGCAGTTACAAGGATCGTATAATACTGACGGCTTGCAGCCATCACATGGACTGGGGAGTGATTTATCTACTGACGGCTGGCAGCCGTCGCTGGGATTTTTTTTTTTTTTTTTTTTTTCTATGTGATTGAGGGAGGCAAAAGGCATAACTGCCTATAGCGAGTGCCTCCCCCATAGTTGAAAGAGTGACAGGGCCAAAATCAAGGGACGTTCGAGCCAAAATGCCTGGACACACGGAGTTTGAAGCAATTTAAGTCATAGGAAGAGGGAAAGACTGATTCTGGGAGAGAGTTCCAGAGCTCAGCTGTTGAGTAGAAGAAAGTTTGAGAGTAACGTTTCACTCTTGGGTTGGAGAGTTGCACAGAGTAGGGGTGGGATTGAGTTGCAAGACGGGTACCACGTGCCCTACGTAAAGGAGGTGGTATGCACTGGGATAGCTCTGAGGAACACTGATTATTATAGTAGCGATAGAATAGCGAGAGAGATGCAACATTGCGGCGGAGAGAGAGAGATTGCAGAGAGTTGGTGAGTGGACGGGAGTTAATGATACGAAAGGCCTTCCTTTCAACTTTGTCTAGGAGAGCAGTGTGAGAGGAACCTCCCCACACATGTGAACAATACTCAATACAAGGGCGCACTATGCCCCTGTACAGAGCAAGAAGCTGTGCAGGGGAAAAGAACCCCCTAAGGCGGTTGAGCACACCCAGCTTCTGGGAGGCTGCCTTAGCAAGACTGGTAATATGGTCCTTCCAAATGAGAGCAGAAGAAAAAGAGACACCAAGAATATTGAGAGAAGATGAAGGGTTGATTTTTGTATTGTTGAAGAATAAGGGATAGTCCGCTGGGAGATCCTGACGGGTAGATAGATGGAGAAATTGGGTTTTGGAAGCATTAAAGTTAACAAGGTTTTCTCAGCCCCAATTGGAAATAGTATTTAGATCAGAATTTAAGAGTTCTATGGCTTCATTACGTTTGTCGTTGAGGGATTGCTGGCTGGGGCGTTCTGAAAAACTAATGGAGTAGTGCAAGGTTGAGTCGTCTGCGTATGAATGGATGGGAATTAAGGTACAGTTAAGGAGATAATTTATAAAAATTAGAAAGAGAATAGGAGATAGGACAGAGTCCTGAGGAACACCGGAGTTTATAGGGTGAGGAAGTGAACAATGGCCGTCCACAACCGCGGCTATGGAACGGCCGGAAAGGAAATTAGAGACAAAGGCACAGATGGAGGGATAGAAACCGAAGGAGGGTAGTTTAGAAATTAAAGATTTATGCCAGACTCTATCGAAGGCTTTCGATATGTCTAGTGCAATAGAAAAAGTTTCACCGAAGTCCCGAAAGGAGGATGACCAAGAGTTAGTAAGATATGAAAGAAGATCACCAGTAGAGCGACCCTTAAGGAAGCCATACTGGCGATCTGAGAGCAGATTATGAGAAGAGAAATGCTTAAGAAATTTGGAAGCAAGAATAGTTTCAAAAACTTTAGAAAGACAAGAGATAAGAGCAATTGGACGATAGTTGGAGGGTTGAGAGCGGTCACCCTTCTTTGGGACAGGTTGAATGTGAGCAAACTTCCAGCATGAAGGGAAGACGTTAGAGGATAGACAGAGACGAAAGAGTTTGCCTAGGCAGGGAGTCAGCACGGAAGCACAGTTTTTGAGAACAACAGGAGGAACACCGTCCGGACCGTACGCCTTATTATTGTTAAGCCCAGAGAGGGTAGAAAGTACATCTTTAGAAGAGAATAGGATATTAGGCATAAGTAAGAGAGAGGAGGGCGGAGAGGGAGGAATAGCACCGGAATCATCCAAGCTGGAGTTTCTAGCAAAAGTTTGAGCGAAGAGTTTAGCTTTGTCAGAGGAAGAAGTGATGGTTGTGCCATCAGAGTGGGAAAGGGGAGGGAAAGACGAGGAAGAGAAATTGTTGGAGAGGTTTTTGGCTAGATGCCAGAAAGCTTGGGAAGAGCTAGAGTTGGATAGTTCAGTGCATTTATTATTGATGAAAGAGTGTTTGGCAAGTCGAAGAACAGATTTGGCTTGATTCCGGGCAGAAACATGTGAAGAATGAGAGTCTTGAGTTTTAAGGCGTTGGCAGCCGTCGCTGGGATTATACGTGTTAATACGAAAATTGGTGTTAAGCTAACTAAATCCTCGATAAGAATTTTTAAGGTCGAAGGTCAAGGTTAACCCTTCTTGCCCGGGCAGCATTTGTAAATGTTGATAGTCTTACCCGGGCGATCTGGCCAAAAAATGTTGTAAGTAAACATAGGCCTTTTTTTGTTAATTTAATAGCTAGAGAATTCACACAAATCTCAAAATGTAGCCCTTACTTGTATCTGTAGAGTGGCATTGTGTAGACCTCTCTAGGTCAACTGGTTCAGGTGTGATGCCGATTTACATGGAGAGAGTTTTTCCGCATATTTAGCCATATCGGACACTTTGGAAGACTTATGTTTGCTATAACTAGCGATGGCGGACAAGGTCGGACTGATAATTATTATAGATAGATAGTAAAGCTGAAGTAATAACCTTATTATATAAGGACAATGCCACAAAGGAGGAAGAAACAGTCAGAATAATCATTTAACCCACTGAGCCCCAGCGACGCAGCGTTTGCGTCAGCAATGTATGTAACGCTAAACCCCAGCAACGCAATAGTTGCGGCAGTGTTACTCCGGTCCCAATTACATAGGTCCTATGGCACCTAGAGGGCTCAGATTTGTATGGGAACTGTGTAAGTATCCCACGCAACCATGCCGATGGTTGAAAACTCTCAAAGTCCAACCTTTGCGTGTGAGCGCGCAAAAACATGTTTTTGGGGGAAATTGCCTTCAATTTTTTACTCTTGTAAAATCCGTTTTCGGGGCTCCGTAGGACCAATTTTTGACCTTTTTGATAATTTTTTTGTGGTTTTTCCTTCATTCCTAACCCATTCCCTATTGTTTCTGGAAAAAAAAAATCAAAACTGGCTGGTCCCTGGTGGTACATTTATTAATAACTAGCTGGGACTCAGCGGGTTAAAAAAACCCACCAACTTAACCCTGTCCATCAGATTACATGCGATCTCATGTATAAGTGGTTTTGGACCAAACACCGATTTGCACGCGAATAGTTTATATAAATTGGGAGACTTAGTGTTAACTTAAGTTATTATATACGCGATCGCAACTTCTTACCGAGCCAGGCAGTACCACAAATAACAGTCCATCCAAAAAGTGCCAAATTTGTTCACAGATTTGTATTGAAACTTAATCTGTCGGAGGGGGTTAAATGGCCACACTCATACACGGTCACAACCAAAAACAGCCATGAACTCACAACGGACAAACCAAAAGAGCTAAACCCTTAAATGGCCACAGCCAAACTGGCTACAATCTGTTCTTTCTGTAGTTTCCCCATGCCCGATCAGCTAAATAATTTAATATAATGTGACAGAGCCCTTTGAATCCAACACAAAAACCTGCGTGCAATACCGCTTGAACCCCGGACAATGTTGCTGGCACCTTTTATTACTATTATTATTATTATATATATATATATATATATATATATATATATACTGTATATATATATATGTATATATATATATATATATATATATATATATATATATATATATATATATATATATATATATATATATATATATACGGTATATATATATATATATATATATACAGGGTGTCCAACAAGTTTTGTCAAATACTTCCAGTACTGAAAGATTATGTAATTCTAAGAAATTGTGCTATAACCATATGTTTTTTTCGACGTCAGTGCTTGGTATTTGGTCATTTAAATTTGACGGTTAGTGAGTGAGGTGTGGAGGGGAGGATGATGGAGGATGATCAGTGCGCTGGTGCCACTCGGAGGAGTTGTAGGCTACTTGTTATTATCTTGTTATGCCATACCTTTCGACACTGGAATCATTCTAAACTGCTACTGTATGGGTTTGTTAAGATTGCTTGTAAATCTAGTTGCACGAGCCCGGACATAGGGCCCAGGCAGAACCCCATGTATGGGATGCTGAGGGTTGTTAAAAACTTTAAATAAAAGACTAAGGGCACCAACTTTACGTCGATGACACAGATCAAGAGACAAATGAGGTAGAATAAAACTGATGGAATTTAGTGACCTGTCAAGCAACTTGAGATGGTAGTCAGCTGCTGACAGCCAGACAGGTGAGCAGTACTCGAAATGTGGTAAAATAAAAGCATAAAAAGTCTTGATAACTGTGGCGTCACAAGCAAATGTTTTATAAACCTTGCGAAGCAGACCAATTTTTTGGGAAATGGAAGAGGAGAAAGAACGAATATGCTTTTCAAAAGTAAGTTTGGGATCAAGAGTAACTCCTAACAAACGCAGAGTATCCACATTCCCAATTTGCTCGCCAGAAACTTGTAGATAAGGATGGGGAGGATCCAAGGTACGAGATCTTTTGATGATAATGGAGTGTGTTTTACTAGCAGTAAGTTTCATGCCCCAAAGTTCACACCATGATGTAATTTTGGCTAAATCCCTATTCAGAGCAGTAGCAATTACGTGTCGATCTATTGGTGATGGAATTGACGCATATAAAGTTGTATCATCAGCATAGGAGATTAGTTTATTTTCAAGCTCGGAACACAGGTCAGCAGTAAAAATAATAAAAAGCAAAGGCCCAAGGACACTGCCTTGTGGAACACCAGAAACAACAGTAACAGAAGGGGAATGACACCCATCAATTACCACAGACTGAGATCTTTTCGTCAAAAATTCTTCAAAGCTCCTGAAAAAATTGCCACCAATACCGATGAGCTGTAACTTATACAGAAGTGATTTATGGTTGACTAAATCAAAAGCAGAACTAAAGTCAATAGCCACGACACGAGACTCATGTCCCTGGTCCAATGAAGATTGCAAGTCATGGGTGAGTGTCAGAAGCGCATCACATGTACCCAGTCCCTTACGAAAACCAAACTGTGAGTTTGGTATCAAATTATGACTATTACAATAAGAGGAAAGGCGTCTGGACAAAAGCCTCTCATAGAGCTTGGATAGGATAGGTGTAATGGAGATAGGGCGATAGTCATTAGGAGATGATGAGGCAGTATTTCCCTTTGGAATAGGAGTGATAATAGCCTTACGCCAGCAAAGAGGAAAACTACCTGATTTCAAAAGCAACCTAAACACCACGGCCAATTTAGGTGCCAAGACCACTGCAACCTTTTTAAAAAAGAGAGGGAAAAACCCATCCGGGTCTGTGCCACCATAGGTATCAAGATCCAGCAAGTACCTTTTCAGTTCAGCTGATTTGAATGCCATTGAATTGAGGTTGGGTCTAGGGAAACATGTCAATGGCAAAGACAATTCCTGATTACTCTGCTTATTAATAACAATATTTGATAGAATATTGGCCTTCGATAATGGATCAAAAGAGATGGAGCAATCAGAATCACAAAGAGGAGGCATGGAGGAATCTATTCCAAATAAAGAGGATTTCAAAGCGGACCACCATTTATGAGGCTGTGTAGCTCCTGCCAGAACATCCTGAAGATGGGAGTTATAATCCCTCTCAGCACCATCATAAACTCTCTGCGCAGCTGCCCTTTTAAAAAGTAACTAACTAAATGTATTACTATATAAATTAATATCAACATATAATTAATGTAACACACACAAACACACATATAAAGGAATGACCTTTGTACTAGGCCTAATCCAATCTCCGTTCCGGGATTATACTTTTTAAATCCAATTCACTTACTTAACCACACCTGCAGACACACTCACCTTCACAATCACAATCACACACACACCTACAGTCACACACACACACACACACACACACACTCACAAACACACACACACCTGCAGTCACACACACACACACACACACACTCACAAACACACACACCTGCAGTCACACACACACACACACACACACTCACAATCACACACACCTGCAGTCACACACACACACACTCACAAACACACACACACCTGCAGTCACACACACACACACACACACACACACTCACAAACACACACACACACACACCTGCAGTCACACACACACACACACACACACACACACACACACACTCACAATCACACACACACCTGCAGTCACACACACACACACACACACACTCACAATCACACACACACCTGCAGTCACACACACACACACACACACACACTCACAATCACACACACACCTGCAGTCACACACACACACACACACACACACTCACAAACACACACACACACAATACAATAATTATACAATACAGTACACATAGTCTATTTGTCTAGGGTTTGAAGCTTTCTCTTCATGCCTACATTCTTATTAGCTCTGGTAGCTGCTGGGATGTTATTTTCTTTAGCACAGTAATTATTTAATATTGCATTTGTAGAAGCATATACCACCATACTTTCTCTTTTTTCGGTGTTATGACCATTTTCACACATATCACTAGGGAACAGATCAGCATCTGCTAAAGCCGTAACTGTGAGCTGTGTTGCTATATTTCTTTGGCTAGTAGCATTTCGAAAGGCAGGAAGTTCAACAAGTTTTTTAATAACAATATAGTTATACATGACCATGTTGGCTGTCACACTATCTGGGTAAATACGGGAACCTCTGCTAATTCCACCAATGTAACTTAGATTTTCAGGGATGTCTGCACCACTATCTGAACACGTAATCATTTCTTTACATGCATTACATTTAATTTTCTTTATCACAGAGTAACAGCAATAGCCAGCTAAATAAACTATCACTGGGATGATGTCTTTACACCTATCAATATCATCCTTACAAACTTCAACATTCGTATGACATAAACCAAAATCAATTTCCTCATCTGTTTTTATTTCTTCATAATTAATGTCTTCAAAATTCCTTAACATGGCCTTCTTGTCGAGTATGGGTAAACTTAGTTTTAACACTGACATCATCCGTATCTTCTTTTCACACTCATATATTTGGCGTACAGAAATATTGTAATTTCCTCCTGCTAACTGCCGATAGTGACCAAATCTTGCTTTCAAATGGTCTGTTTGAAATGTTCCTGTTAGTATGTAATCCATCTTCAGTTCTGTTATGCAATAATTTGTAATTTCTCTAACAGACACACACACACACACACACACACACACACACACACACACACACACACAAGGACACACGCACTCCTCACCACACACACGCACTACTCACACACATAAAATACACACACATACACACACACACACACTCACTCACTCTCACTCTGTTTTTAACTATCTATAGTATCTATATATTTAAGTATATCTATCTATCAATCTATCTTTTTAACTATCTATAGTATCTATATATTTAACTATATCTATCTATCAATCTATCTATATATCCTCCTTACAAACTTCAACATTCGTATGACATAAACCAAAATTAATTTCCTCATCTGATTTTACTTCTTCATAGTTAATTTCTTCAAAATTCCTTAAAATGACCTTCTTGTTAGTACGGGTAAACATAGTTTTAATATAGCATAATAGGCTACTTATAAAGTATTTAGAAGGGGGAAATAATTTGGAAACACAGCGCGATCTTCCCCGTATCTCACTCAAATGTATACTGACCTGTGAGGGTAGTGCGAAAATTAACCCTACCTTTGCCTACGTCACAGGATTTAAAGGTCCCATCCGTGCGGCCTGGTACTCTCGATGGCCTCGGTTGAGGCTTAGAGGGTAGGAGGGGGAAGTGGTAATTGGTGGTGGGGGGAAGGGGGAGGGGGCGGGGGCGGGTAAAATATGAGGTGCCGGAGAATAGCAAACAACAAAAACATTAAATATATACTATAGTCATCCTCCTATGAAATGAGCTACAAGGTGGAGTCCCTCGCCCTGTGCGGTGTTGTCAAATATTCAAAGCTTTAACAACAAATGTTAGTTTTTCAGGCTATTAACAAATTAATTTTAGCTTTTATGACTATATATATTATATTACAATCTTTAAAGGTTATGTGGTGTTAAGAAACATATCATTTTAAGGATATATAGATGGAATTTATACAACATATGGCACGCTATTTAGAACATGCTGCCATTTTTCTGGGGACAGCTATAAATAGATTTAAGAAATGGTAGGATATGCGACGTTGCCAAGTAATGTCAATGCGGTTCTGTTGGCTACGCACGCACTCACACACACCCCTACAGATACACATACAAACACACACATACATACACAATCTCCAAAATGCAATATAGCACAATGTAATCCCATCAAAAGAGAGAGAGAGAGAGAGCTGGATACGAGTAATGGGAGTAATGGCAACGCTTTAAATGGCCTCAAACTACGACAACAACATCATCCAGGTCAGACGGTCACTAACCCTTTCTAAAAGGTTTGTTTTGGTCGACATGTGGCAACACCGCACAGGGCGACCTTGACCTCCTTGGAGCTCATTTCAGTTGAGTTTGACTATACCAGGTGCGCCAAGGGAGGATCTTAGGGTAGCACACACACGCGCGCGCGCACACACACAGACACACACACACACACACACACACACACAAACACATCCGCACAAATATTTGAAATATTGTTATTAATTTGGTTCACATTTTCATATTTGTTCAAATCGTTCCCTACAAAACTTTAATGTAAGCAAAAGTAAACAATACGATTGTTTCAAAATGGACACGGCTCTCCAAATACCCTTTTCGAATACCTCTCTATTTCTCGCAAGTCAGCATTGCTTCCCTTCCTATGGGCTTCAGTCATCAAAAAGTGTCGAAATAAAGAATCCTTCTCTAAATAATATCGGCTAAGGCTGGTTGCCCAAAATCCCTCACAAACACACACACACATACACAAAAATACTGACCTAATTAACGTGGGACTGTAACGTTTCCAGCATATATTATGGGCAATATTCACTTCAACAGTCCGTTTCTGGTCATATTTGAAATATTTTAATATTTTATATTAATTCAGTTGACATTGTCATAATATTTCAATAATTCTCCACAAACCTATAAATTAACCAAAAATAACAATACGATTTTTGTAAATGTTAGTGGTTGACCTTCGCTCACAGACGACCAAACCCAAATAGCTTATCCCAGGTAGTTATTATCATGGATATCAGTATTGCTGACCCCAGCTGTCACCGTCCGTCATTAACAGTCCAGAATATAAATATACAGTTTCACCAATAATTCAATACATGTCTATAATTGACTCATAGACGGTAGTTCATATTCCAACTAAGGCACATGACTTTACAATAAATAGTCTCTTTTAATTGTCTTTTCTACCTCTACATATAATACAGAAATGAATAATTATGATCATTCTCTCTCTCTCTCTGTCGCTCTCTCTCTCTCTCTCTCTCTCTCTCTCTCTCTCTCTCTCTCGTCAACGTACCTATGCGCACCCCCACCCCCCACCCCTGTCATCCAAGGCAAGTGTGACTGTGCCGTTTCTGTCAATTTGTATGGGCAAATTATATGTTTCACTTCTACGTCCTGTTTATGGCCATATTTGAAATATTTGTATTTATTTTATTGTTTCGTTTTGCATTAGAATATTTGTTGAGTCGGTCGGGGGAGGATGAGGAGGATCAAATGCCAGCAACTACAGTCGTTCATCAATAATATATGTTCAGTAAAATACCCATTTTTGAATGTCCTTTCCGTCTTTGCATATTTATGTATATTCCAGAAATATATAAACTAAGATTATTCTCTCCCTCCTTCTCTCGTTCATTAATTTGAATTAAAACATTTAAAACCAATAGGTACGAAAGTATAGGTAAGAATAGGTATGTACTCATTGGTAATTTGTTAAGTATGTTAGTTAAACTCTATTGTGATAGTAAGGGAGAGTGATGCATACTTTACGTTAGCATAATTTTTGGGTCAGTGAAAAACAACAACACGTCAACAAGTTATTTCATAGTGTTTATTGTCTTCAGTCAGTCCATATGGTATGTATCTCGGATGCCAGTCTCTAGCTCACTCATAAATATTCGGGAATTTCTCCTATTTCTAATTATAGAAGTTTATCTCTGGAAACAAATTTATAAATAATATGTTCTATACATCAACTATACAAATATATATACTATTTATTGATAAGCAAGTTCTAACCAAAAGTTAATCCGGATAGTTATAATTGCATAAAGAAAACATAGGGGGTCCATGAATTATCATGAGTGGGCTAGAGACTATGGTATCCGACTGTACTTAAACGTATTACTAAGGTTCCTTGACCATCTATATAGCGAGAAATAAATGTTTTCCTGTATTCTTTCAGACAGATGTTTTTACTTCCTTTGTTCCGTCTGTCTGCATTGGGAATCCATTTGACTTGTCTTCTCCACATTGTTATCCTGATGAGTATTGTCGTTTCTTCTCATCAAAATGTGAGTGTGGTGTTCAAGAGAGAAATTGGGATTAACGGTGTACTTGATATCTCTTGATTACACTTAAACTTGGACTGTCCATGCTCATGGATTGAAAGTATGGACACACATTTATAAGCTCCTACCCCTGGATTAGTTTCCAAGGGACTGGAGTTCTCGCAGAGAGGCTCCAGTCCTGACGTTCTTCTTGACTTACAGCGTGCTGGCTTTAACATCCAATAGGGTTGATAGCCTCTGAAGTCCTATTTTAAATAATTTATTAGTTTCCAGTGATAACCTTGCTCTCCCTTCTGTCTCTTTTGTTTTCTCTTTCTCATTAATCATTGCATTTTTATGCATGTTTTCCAAAACTTCTTAGTATAATGAAATATCATATCGTTAAATTAGCATTACATAAGAACATAAAAACATAAGAAAATGGGAGTCTGCAGAAAGCCGATTGGCCTACACAAGGCCTGTCACATCCAACCCTAATTATAAGGCCCAATTTTAAGCCCAGCTCAAAAAACACCACTAGGACCGACCTCACCGAAACGGTCAGAGGTCAGACAAACGGGGGTCTGCAGAGCCCCACACCTGACAGATCCCCCTTACACCCAACCCATCTCGTCCATATGCCTATCTAATTTTATCTTAAAGCTCCCTATCGTTCTTGTTCCCACTATAGCACTTGGCAGCCTATTCCACCTATCCACAACTCTGTTACCAAACCAATATTTGCCTATATCTTTCTTGAAACGAAATTGATCTAATTTGAATCCATTTGTACGAGTTCTTTCGCTATCACTGAGCTTTAGTACATTTTTCATGTCCCCTTTATTAATCCCACTAACCCACTTGAATACCTCTATCATGTCACTATTATGTCATTACGTTACATAGTTCATGTTCATATTAGCCATTATATAAAAACCTAGCACAATATAAATGTTATGATCCATTCGAAGGTGGAAGTTTGTTATCCATATATGTTATCCAAGTCAGATACAATTGAGACTTTAATTTACTTTTGAATTCTTATTTCTCAATTCAATTATAATTATCTATTTCCATATATCCCAATATCTGGAGTAAGCATGGATTTCTCTGTGAAAGTGTCTCTATTATTCAAAAGATATAATTGACACACACATGAAATAGTGAGGAAAAGATATGTTGAGTATTTTTAATCTTTGCTGAATATAAGAGATGACAGGAAGGCTGTGATTGAAGCAGTTGTTGATGGAGATAGGTTACCCAGGCTACCAAGGTGGCAGGGAATGAAAGAACAGAATGGGCAAAATTAGGTGAAGGAAGCTGTGAGACAATTGAGAGCGGGTAAAGCAGAGCTTATGGATGGTATTAATGTGGAGTGTGTTAAGAAGGGTGGAGATGTGTTAATACATAGGCTGGTGAGACTATATAATGCTTGCTTTGTTGTGTCAATAGTATCGTTAGACTGAAGGAGTGCATGTATTGTGCCTTTGCACAAGGGGAAGGGAGACCGGCAGGAGTGTTCAAGTTATAGGTATTAGTTGATTATCAGTTGTTGGAAAGCTATATATATAGATAATAATAATAGGTACAGAAGCTGCAATAGGAGAAGAGCAGTGCAGTTTGTATGAGGGGAAGAGGGTATGTGGATCAGATTTGTTGCAGTATGATAGCTATACGAGAAGTATTTAGAGAACAATAGGGAGATATTTTGTTGTTGTATGGATTTAGAAAAAGCGTATGATCGTGTGGATCGAGAAGCAATATGGAAGGTGCTAAGGATTTATGAAATTGGTGGAAATTTGTCAAGAGCAGTCAAGAGATTTTATGAAGAGAGCAGATCGTATATTAGAGTAGGAAATTAGTTGAGTACAAAGGAGTACACAGGAAATCAAGCAACAACAGGTCTAGTGACCCATCTAAGCTTATTGTCCTCCAAAACACTGCCCTGGAACTAATTTCCGTGGCAGGATTAGGAAGTTAGTAGGGGACAGATGGGTTAGTAACATAACACAGTTAAAAGTGATCTTTTGTATATCTGGGAAAAAGAGAGTAATGTCTTATTTATATATATATGCAATAATCCTTGATGAATGTGATGGGGGGATAAAATTAAGTTGTTCATCTATAAACACTGTCAGTCACGAGTCTGATGCAAGATATTTGTCTAGGCGAAGTTTAAAAGAATCAACAGTGCTGCAGTCTATAACATCTCGGGGTAGCCCATTTCACAAGTTAACAACTCGATTGAAGAAGAAATTCTTAGATTCGTGTGAGTTAAAAGATTTACCAATAAAGTAAGTGTGCAGTTTTCGCATTACCGAAGAAAAAAACTGCATACGCAACTCCGCGACCTAAAATTATGAAAGTAGTATTGAATCTCTTAGGTAAAATCGGTTTATATACAGTATATATACATACATAATATTATATACATACAGTATATATATATATATATATGTCACAAATACACATAAGCTACTAAAAGTTTTTATACTCGCAGCCGGACTTGAACCACCGACAGTCAGAACAAGTGGCCATACTTTAATCCACTATACCACGGCGTGATAGAGGATACTTGTGTGCAGTGGATTAAAGCATGGACACTCGTCCTAACTGTTGGTGGTTCATGTCCGGCTGCGAGTATACAAACATTTAGTAGCCTGGGAGTTTATAAATATATATAATTACATTTATGATCACGTTGAATCTTAACCATTGGAATATTTATCTATAATAAGGTCAGCGTAACACCATTTTGTAGCATTTTGAATATGGTGTAATTCAAATTTAAAATATAATTATATAAGAAATAAATAGTGAACATAATCGGCGACCTTCACCATTCACCTTGACCTTTGAATAACAAAAACACAAACTTTGGACAATCGTTGCATTGACCAACCAAATTTGCCAGCACAATTTGGTGACAATACATAACCTGTTCAGTACAGTTCTGTCGGTTTCATTTCATACTGGATATTAAGACGATTTTGTTTAGCTTATGAAGGGCCTCCATAAAATTAGCAGGCTTTCATCTATCTTAATTAACCCTTTTTACTACCACAGATCCTTCATAAGCTCCACAATATCGTCTAATTATAGCTAAAATACAATACAAAAGACGTCACCCGGTACACAAAGGGTTAAATAGTCTAGGAAGAGTTTAAAACAAATTATTAACACTCTTCTTTTGTTCTTTGACCTTGACCTTTAACCTTAAGTAATATAATATATATATATATATGATTGAAATATATTTTATTTAAGTAAAATGCAACTAACAGTCGTCAGCTTATCGAAAATGTAGTATTTTTTATGATAAAGGTTAACTTATGACCTTGGCCTCTGACCTTGACCTTTATAAGAACATAAGAACATAAGAAAATGGGAGTCTGCAGAAAGCCGATTGGCCCAAACAAGGCAGATCCCTTGTGTAGGATTATGTTTTTGTTTGCTTTGATGTAACCCTAGAAAATCAAATAAGTGTGTCAATTTTCATAAAAGAGTATCAGTTAGTTTCAGAGGTATGAAAGGAATAGTTGACCTTGACCTTTAACCTTCATCTTGACCTTCATGATGTCTGAAAATTTTAAAATTTAAATTTTCCCTTAAAGCACAATTGTCTCAACGAATGTTGTGAAGTTTACATGTATAGTAAAGAAATTAGCATATTGATCTTATATTTGACGTTGACCTGTGACCTTGACCTATTAAATGGAATTATGTTTATTTTTGTATGACCTTGATCTAGGCATTCCGAATATGCATGATATGCCTAATGAGAATCTTACATTTAATAAGAAATACTAGTCAAAATCATATTTCGACCTTTAACCTTGACCTTTGACCTTGGTCTTCGACCTTATAATTTCTTATCAAGGATTTAGTTAGCTTAACAGCAATTTTCGTATTAGCTAGCATTATGAATATGATGTATATAATGTGTATAAAAACTTATTGATTACAAATAGTGATCATATGTAGTGTGACCTTGACCTTTGACTAAAAATACAATACATATATTTGGATGGTCGTCACATTGACCAACTGAATTTGCCTGTATAATTTGATGACAATACATTAAACAGTCAAGGAAGAGTTTAGGGAAAATGACAAATACTATTTTTTGACCTTGACCTCTGCCCTTAACCCACTGAGCCCCAGCGACGACAATGTGAGTAGATGTAAAAAATGCCAAATCTACCAAAGCCAAATCTGCCAAAGCCAAATCTGCCAAAGCCAAATCTACCAAAGCCAAATCTGCCAAAGCCAAATCTACCAAAGCCAAATCTGCCAAAGCCAAATCGGCCAAAGCCAAATCTGCCAAAGCCAAATCTGCCAAAGCCAAATCTGCCAAAGCCAAATCGGCCAAAGCCAAATCTGCCAAAGCCAAATCTGACAACGTCAAATCAGCCAAAACCTAACCTAACCATTTCTCTCTCTCTCTCCCTAACCTAACCTAGCCTAGCCTAGCCTAACCTAACCTAGCCTAGCCTAGCCTAGCCTAACCTAGCCTAGCCTAGCCTAACCAACCTAACCTAGCCTAACCTAACCTAACCTAACCTAACCCTTTCTCTCTGTATCTCTCTCTTTCATCATATTTTTTCCACGCTATTCTTAGAGTTCAGATTTAAAGATACCAAACCACCTGATTTCACCCATCTCCGTACCAAAAATACTTTTGGGTCACCTGCTCCCATAAATCAATCGACTATCTATATCTACATCTCTATCTATATCTGTCTGGCAGCGACCCCTCAGTAGTCTCTCTCTCTCTTTCTCTCTCTTTCATCATACTTTCGGATCACCTGCTCCTATAAATCAATCGACTATCTATATCTATATCTCTATCTATATCGGTCTGACAGCGACCCCTCAGTAGTCTCTCTCTCTCTCTTTCATCATATATTTTCCAACCGCCTAACCTAGCCTAACCTAGGCGAGAACCTGTGACTACCTGTTATATATAGTCATGCAGCCCACCGCGTGTGAACCCTAAAACATATATAAACACCCCATATATATGCATTCAAACCTCGTAAAAGTATTAGTTAAATAGAAACCAACATGATGGAAGCATTTACCTCCGATGCTCTCGACATATTCAAACATCCCGCTCGCATAATAGTAGCGGGATACAGCAATTCCGGCAAATCTGAACTCGTCAAGAAACTTATATCCAAGAATCGTAATAAATTTAAAAAGATTGTTATATGCGGTCTTCCCTCGCGGAGTACTACAGCATGATAAAGAAATAGGACCCAAGGTAACCGTATCTCCAGAAATAGTGAACCCTATAAGCGATGAGGATATTTACGATCAAAGAGGAACCTTATTCATCCTTGACGATCTATTTATCGAAGCTGTAAAGAATAAAGTAGTCGTTGACGCTTTTACCCGCGGTCGGCATAATAACATTTCATGCATCTTCATAACTCAAAACCTGTACATAGGTGGTAAACATGCGAGGAATATTAGCCTCAACTGTTCTCACTTCCTATTACTGAGACAGCGTGACTTATTGCAAATACAACTACTTGGAAGGCAAATATTCGGCAAAGACCGAGCCAGCGATTTTGTTGAAATATACAAATCTGCCGCTTTCTCTAAACCCTTTGGCTATCTCCTTGTTGACTTAGGTATAAATACTCCCGAAGCCCTGCAATTCCGCGCAAATATAGTGGGTGAACCACCCTGTGAACGTGTATTCCAATGGTGAGTTCTAAGCATCGAGAGCTATTAAATGTTCTCTACGGTCGTCACGACCAGCCATACGGACTGTCTTCTCAAAAGAAACTATGGGATAAGGCTCGAGACATTGATCCTTCCATAAAACTGCAAGACGTGACGGGATTTCTCAGAACCAGCAAAACCTACACCCTACATAAGCTACAGCCAAAGAAATTCCCCCGTCAGAAAGTTCTCTCTCCCAAGCCCAAGATCATCATGGCTGCCGACTTAGCCGTCGTGCGTCATTTAAAGAAAGACAATGACAATATATCGTACCTGTTAGTATGCGTGGACGTCTTTTCCCGTTTCATGCAGGTCGTACCCTGTCCCAGGAAAGATGCGACTTCCATGCTAATGGCTGTTAAGAGGGTTATGTAAACTGATGAATTCAGGGGTGTGAGAAGATTGAACACTGATCTAGGCACCAAGTTTTATAATAAAAAAGTTAAGGAATATCTAACATCAGGTAAGATTAAGCTGTATAGCGTTCATTCTAGTGAGATTAAAGCTTCCATCGCCGAACGAGCCATTCGCACATTGAAATCCTGCATGTATCGCTTTATTACACTGAGGAATTCCCCCCGATATATTAACCACCTCCAGGACATGATCAGTGCCTACAATAATTCCCCCAACTCTGTACTAAAAAAGGGACAAACCCCCACAATCGTACATAATTTAACTCGACCATCCGACACTGCACGGCAATTCCATCTAATGTATAAAAAAACCCAGAAACCCCTCAGACGCATTAGTACCGAGCTATCCGTTGGAGAGATTGTGCGTCTCGTGGGCAGCACTCGTTCATCCGCTTTCCATAAGGGATACACCCAGCAGAACACCCACGAGCTATTCCAAATTCGAGAAATAAAATACCAACATCAACCAAAAACCTATCTCCAGGAAGATCTATCCGGCAAACCCATAGAGGGCATCTTCTACGGGTCAGAACTGGTGGCAAGTTCCTTGCCTGAGTCATTCGATATTAATATCCTGAGAACCCGCAAAAGCAAAGGGGAAAAAAAATATATTGTACATTGGGTTGGATATCCTACCTCCTTTGACTGCTGGATTAATGCCTCTGACCTCATGCAAAGATGAACAGTAAGCTTCCCCTACTCGGTGTACATAAAAAGTTTGTACTGCTACTTAAAAAACTTAACCCCAAGGAAAGGAAGAACCTCATTAAACAACTAGGACACGAGCATTTAAATTGTATTTCTGAGATATTCTCCAACTTTCTAAACAAACATCTCACCCTGAATAGTAAAATTATAAGAAAGCTACAACACTATCGTGAGGATATACGAGCTGTTGCCCGGAAGAAAACATCTCTGACCAAAAAGATATTAATTCTAACTAGTATGGCTGGGGGTAATATATTAGCCGCCCTTCTCCCTGCAGTTGCCGGTCTACTTTCAAAACTGTTCTCATAATGCGTAGCTATTATCTCCTCCCCGAATCCACAGCCAAGCGTGTTTTAACAAGCATCGAGGGTTCCTCTACTCCGTCCTCCCCCTCCCCCTCCTCCGGACAACGCGTTCCAGCAAGCTCGCCCTCCCACCTCCACCTCCACCCACAGCCCGCTCCTAAGACCCTCCCGAGGAAAAAGAGAAAGAAATCAACGCCGTGTTCGCGTAATAAGAAGAAATCAACGAGGTCTATGCGCAAAACCAAATTCCCGCCACCCATGCTAATGAAAACCACTTCTGTAATGGGGAATGCTTCCAAAAATTCCAGTCTTGATCATCTCCTGCCCGCCCTCTTAAAATATAATGAAACACCATACGCTTTAGGGCTTCTGGAGCGAGTTAAAAACAACCCCTTACTTAGATGGGACAAGGATGGATGGCTACTGGACTACTCAGCTAGCAACAACAACGTTCTAGACATCGTGGGGGTACTCTCGTCTAAGGGGAGTACGCCGTCCAAAGCCCAGCGTGATGACGTAGATCTAATTATTAGGGCAACGGGTCTTCATCCCTCTCATATTGTAAACACTCAGATCAAAAAGCAATATGGTGGAGGTATAAATAGTCTACTCTCGTCTAAAATACCCGCACTGACAACCCGCGGGTGGGTCTCCTATTGAACCATCGTGAGTCCCACTTTCCGTGGGTTGCCCATTAATCTAATAACTGGCAACCCCGCGCCAACCGCTCGTGGGGGTATTAAAGCCTCCCGAGACAGTCCAGACCCGTCATACTCTCTTACCCCAACAGTGAGCCAACTACTGCAGTTCCAGACGACAAGACTTCCACCCACCGCAATAGCTTCCTAGACGGTCAATCAACACCTCGAGAAATGGACGTAGTGGACACCCCCTCACGTTGGGGGAGAGTGATTGAAGAGTGATTGAGAGTGATTGAAGAGTAATTGCTTCATCGATTGTGACTGGTGGTGGGGCTCAGGACGTTGTCCAGCCCGAATGCGAGAAGGAGGAGTGTTCTTCCCTCTACTCTCTCTTGGAGGAAGGGGAGGCCCGTGGAGAAAGCGATGCTTACTCGCTGAGCTACGAGGAAGGGGCTCCCGGTGACTCCCGCTATCGTAACGATAAAACAATCATTGCCGGTGTTCACAGCTGCACGGCTTGTCGGGAGACCTCCGGCTTCACTGCGCTTCTACGCCAAACGTATCCATATAGTAACCTATACGCTGAAAGAGTGTCTATTTATCGGCTAAACCGATGCTGCTGGCAAGACAGGGGTGTGCCTGGGAGTGTTATAATTCGCGAGTCCCCTGATCCTAGTCTTCCCCATGTTGCTTGTCTTCTAGCTCAATACGCTCCCGGTAAGATGCTGGAGCTCAGTGAGATTAACCAGAAGTACCTACTCAGTTCTCGCGACGCCCAATTCATACAAGGGTTAAAGCAGGACCACCACCAGGATCGTGTTAAAATGTTTAATGTCTGTGTTACTAAACTCGTCGATTGGGCTATTCTACATGAGATGACACGTATTGTATTCCCCTTCAAATGCGGTGCTGCTGGGCTCCCATCTCAAGTATGGGCACAGGATTACCTGCCTATCCTAAACCATGCAGCCGGGAATCTTAGGACCCGCAATATATCCTGCGTCATCTTGGACAAGTGGTGGGTGGGGTTAACCAGTGTGAATGACAACGCGGGGTTCACCCCGGGTAAAAAACGCCCACACCTGGAGGAGGAGGGCAAATCGATCAACACCCCCCCGGGAGGCGAGTGAGAAGAAGCTAAGGAACAGCGACGTGGATGAAGACTACAATGTTGCGACACAAGACCATCTCAATTCCTAATAATGCATGTATAATATCCTTCAATGACTCTCTCTCTCTGTTAACAAATACCTAAGCATTACCTATCGTGTATTACTCTCCCCTCCTTGTAGGCAGCTATAAATATAAGAAACGAGCCAACTTCGCATTAGTCCCTTGCAGCTCCAAGATGGAGTCACACCATATCTACGTTACAAGCGCTGCAGACAGTGTCATATACCCCAATAGTAGCAGTAGTTTTACCAACAACTTACAAACCTTAACGCTACACAAGGACATGGAATACGAAGTTGGCCAGTTAAATGTGTTACTCCCTCAACGTTACTATACTATTAACCCTTAATTAGCGGCTCACCACATAAGTCGAGTTAAATAAAGCTGGACTATGTGGCGGCGCTCGACATAGGTCGGGTGGCAATTTCAGCACGTAATGTTGCTGAGAGAGAGAGACAAGTGGTGGCAGGAGACTAGCGAGCGTATGACTGCTCCAGACCACCGCGGCGAACCTACTGACACGAATCTCAGCTCCCTCCTCCCTCTCTCACTCGCTACATACTGAATTATATGGGGAAAGTACCGAATTACATGCTTTTTGCACTCGCGTTGCACGGTTATTGCAAGAAAACTAGCCATCATAAAAGGATCGTTATGGTGTCATTCGAAAGCTCTGTTTATGCCCTTTTAGGGATAGGTACTTGTTTTACGTTCTGGGTCTCATTTAGGCATGAAAATGATCACGTAAACAGCCCTATTTTGGCTAAAAACACCCCGCTGGGCGGTACATATAAATAAACCGCATAGGCCGCTCGTAAGGTATTAAGAGAGATGAAGCGGAATGCGCCATACATATAGAGTACGGGCAGCTTACTTCTTCAGGCACTATTGAAAAGCGTAAGGTGCTTGTGACTATTTGGGAAAATATCTTGAGTCAGGACATTGAATACCTTATCGACCGGGTTAATAATAAAATAGGGGCAATATTAAGGGAGCTCCTTAACCACGACAGAACCTACGTCGGACATCCCCATGATGAAGCCTATGCCGGGCTTCCTAACACTAGCGCCTTTGACTGCCTAGCTAACCCATCTCAAATACTCTCCCTCAGTTGTATGAACCTGAGTCAACACGTTACGGTGCGCTGCTTCCGCGACCCCCACCCGAGGATCTCATACGTGAAGATACAGCTCGAAGAGCGGGTAGCCCGACTTCTCGGCTTAAGCCCCTTAGAAGCCTATGACGTGATTTACCTCCACCCAAGACGCTCTCAGCGAAGGAGACGACGCGTTTCTATATCATACTAGCCCGTTTCCCGTCTTAAGGAACGGCGATGCTCAGTGCGTGCTCATATACAGTGACCTGGTCAACCCTTCGAGATTCGCCGGGGTAAATGTAAATATTCTCGATGCCTTTTCCCTCTCCGATGGGCAATCTAAAGGCGTGCATCCTATCGTCTATAAACCACTCAAACCTAAAATTATAGATACCATTTCCATTAAAATCACAGACCAGAAGGGTCGTCCCATGTATTTTGAGGAGGGTCAGCACGTGACGTGCTTACTTGACATTCGCGCTGTCAGGCTATATTAACACCTTACGAGCGGCCTATGCGGTTTATTTATGTGTACCGCACAGCGGGGTGTTTTTAGCCAAAATAGGGCTGTTTACGTGATCATTTTCATGCCTAAATAAGACCCAGAACGTAAAACAAGTACCTATCCCTGAAAGGGCATAAACAGAGCTTTCGAATGACACCATAACGATCCTTGTATGATGGATAGTTTTCTTGCAATAACCGTGCAACGCGAGTGCAAAAAGCAGGTAATTCGGTACTTTCAATACATAATTGAGTATGTAGCGAGTGAGAGAGGGAGGAGGGAGCTGAGATTTGTGTCAGTAGGTTCGCCGCGGTGGTCTGGAGCAGTCATACGCTCGCTAGTCTCCTGCCACCACTTGTCTCTCTCTCTCAGCCACATTACGTGCTGAAATTGCCACTCGAGTTATGTCGAGCGCCGCCACATAGTCCAGCTTTATTTAACTCGACTTATGTTGCTCGCCGCTAATTATGGGTTAATAGCTCGTCGAGTCTCGTGTCAACAGTCTATTCCCTAACTGCATGCGAGTTACATTCATCCCACCCTCCGTGGGGGAGTATCGCTCTCTTTTCGCTCGGGGGCAGAGAGTATCTCACCGGGGTGGCGTTAACGATATTGCCACCCTCGCCTACGAGCCCAGCTACCGTCGGGGCGGGGGTCTGTTCTCTACATTAGCGGGTCTCGCTAAAAGAGCCTTCCCGTTTCTAGTACGAAATGTCATAGTTCCTTCCGCGCGTGAGTTTGGAAACAATGTCATGGAGGATATCTCTCAGGGTAATAACCTAAGGCAGTCCCTAATAAGACACGGCCTGAACGCTCTGAAGAACGCAGCCGTAAAGGTGGCGAGGGGGGGGCGGTAGAAATAGGAAGAGGGTAAAGGTTAAAAGGAAAATTAAAAAGAAGACGATGAAGGGATGCTATAAGAAGGACATATTTTCCTCGCTGTAAATCAGTATCGGGCTAGCGTCGAGATGGCGAGCATTGCCATGGAGGGGGCTGGGGGGAGGGGGCTGTGTGTTATCAGGCCCCCGTAGGTCAATACGCTGCTGGCGTCAGTGAATTATTTCCCCGTCCCAACAAGACCCGACTTTTGGAAGCCACCATAGCCTCCCGGCAAGATGCCGACGTGTTGCCTAGCAATCTAGGTTTCAACATGAAGTTAACTGACCGATACGTTGATTTCCTTATCCCTGGGACTCCGGGGAGCTTTATTGACTTGGGTCAATTGGTCATACACACCACTCTGCGGCTAACCCAAGAGGATAATGCGACCCCCCTCGGGGATGACGTGAACATTGAGCTCTCGAATAACACGGCCCACAGTCTTTTCAAATCCGTGCAGTGTTTTCTCGGCGACGTGCCCGTCGAAACCAATGTTCTCTACGGTTACAGCTCCTACGTTAAAGCCTCACCACCTTGACACCCGGCAAAATTAACACAATTGGGTCTTTGGCTAATTTCGCGTGCCCCCCCCGACGGTTTCACCCGGATGATAGAGGACAGTTACTTTACTCCCACTCGAAAGGACCTCTCTAAGCGACTCAAGACCCACGGTCTGGAGCTATGCGCTCCTTTATTCCTCGACATTAGTTCGCTAGACAGTTATCTACCCGATGGCATTCCTGTACGACACCGCCTCGAACTGGCGAGTAACGATTGGCTAATGAACGTACCTAGTAATGGAGATAAGGCACGACTCCACGTCGATTCTGCCAAATTGCTTTATACGAGGTTATTCCCCTACCCCAACGCTTTACACGCTCTAAACTCCTCGTTGAGCGGCGGGTCTGTTATAAAATCCACATTCACCAAAACTCTCTTTAAAACCTACGTGCTGGCCACGGATCAGACCTCCGTCACTTATGACCAGCCATGGGGCAACGTTATCCCTGAAAAGCTAACGATGGTCATGATGGACATGTCTGCCCAAGCGGGCGATTATACGCTTATCCCTCTGTATCTGACACACGGGAACTTAAGTAGGATGAGCGTGACGGCTAATGGTCGCGTCGTCTATAACGTGTCCAGCGGTTTCTCCCATGCCTGTTCCGAGCTGTATTACCGTATGCTGGATGCTCTGGGTCTCCATCGAAAGCATTCAGTTACTAAAGAGGTTTTTGTCAATGGGGCCACGGTTTGCTGCTTTGATTGGAGGGCTGAAAACCTGAATGATAATATGCCCGTGGAAATGAATGGGGGACTTCGACTCAGCCTAAATATGAGCAAAGGCCAGGATAGTAATTGCCTAGTTTTATTATTCGGTGAGACTGTTGGTATATTAACTATAAACGCTGACAGAAGACTGCAGTGTGACGTGCGGGCCTGATGGGATAGGGATGAACAACTTTGAAATTGAAAGGGCGGTAAGGGGGGGTCTAGGAAAGGAGGCGGTGTTTCTGGGGGTACTATTAGCGGATGAGGTCGAGACATTACTCCGAGAACACGCGGGGAAACCCGCTGTGTGTATAATCAACATTCTGCCGAGTTGGTCTAAAAAAAATATGGGACACTGGCTCTGTATCTACCGCGATGCTCATAGAATAGTATGTCTGGATAGCTACAGCCTAGACCCTCGAGTATATTCTGATTATTTTAAACGACTCGAGAGACCCGGGGTCCCCATATTTAAAAATGCATTTAGACTCCAGGGAATCCGTAGCGACGTGTGCGGGGCCTATGCCATGTATTGTACTTATCACATCACCCATGCGGACCCGGAGAAACGTTAGGGAAGATACGCAACGAGTTCTCCAAGACCGACTACTCTGGGAATGATGAGCGTGTCTTGCGTTTTGCATATAACAAGTTTAGTATGCCCGCCTGTCAACAGACCTTCAACACGTGCCAGTAAGTACACAGAAGACTCTAGTATCTCTCTCCCGCTCATATTCATTAAATCTCTCTCTTACGATATATGAATTGAGGGGTAATTATTCTACCGTATTACCATTCTCTCTAACCCCAATTTTCTCCATTCTAGATTGTGAACCGCCCCGCCCTGCCCTGCCCCGGCACCGCCCGCCGCCCCGCCCGCCGCCGCCGCCCGCCGCGCGCGGAATTAATGGGGCTCAGAGAATATATTTATACGCGGATTGTACTCTATGACCCAATAAAATTAAAAGTTGACAGTCTAACCTTTTATTGCTCCACTCGTATCTTACTACTTAATAACTAGAGAATATTTTAAGGATAAGAAAATAGTTGTAATCATGTTTGGAAATTTACAATTCATCAGCTTTATTTACAATTCATCATCGTCATCATCAGCATTTGTGTATAATTTTACAATTCATCATCATCATCATCATCATCATCGGAGGCGTTCATGCGGGCCAGATCGATGAGAGCATTCAATGTTTCTGCCTCGCTTATAACCTCCTCATCCTCTCGCATGTGAGCATCCAGAGCGTCAGCCCGAAGCCTGTCCTCCTCATTCGCCTCCTCAGGAAAGTATGTCTCCATCATCGCATCTCGAGTAGGCCAAAACCCGCGCGCAGGGTCCGCACCCTCCCGCTGCTGCTGTTGCTGTTGTTGCTGCTGCTGCTGCTGCTGTTGCTGCTGCTGTTGTTCTCTCTCTCTGGGTGACCCGCCAATGCGGGTGGAGCCTCTTGATTATCGGGATGCCCATAGGACCGTGACTCGAGGACATTGAGGTAGTATCTCTTATCCTCCACAATGGATATACGTCTTTTTCTGTAGGAGACCGTGCACATATCTCCCCTGCGTACAGTAAAACCCCGAAAGGTGAATGAGAAGGGGTGTTGCAGATGTAGAGCATCCTTGTACCTCTGGTGGGCTAAAGCTGCCTTGACTTGCTTAGGTACTCCCTTGGCCATACTCAGTCTGTCATTGTTGGCAAGCAGAATGGAGTAACACTTGGGCCGCACACCCACAAACTCTGAGATTATCCTTTCACCGACCTCGGACTTGAGACAACCGAGTCTGCCTTTGTTGGTCTCGCTGTACAAAGGGTGCGAGGGAGCGAAGTTGCTGAGGTCGAGATACTGCTTGAGGGGCTCCTTGGCGTACTCCTCCATCAGGTCGTCGGTTTCTATGGAGGTGACAAGCGAATCAGTATCGCAGTAGACTAGTTTCACCCGATCACCGTAGTGGGCTTTCAGAACCTGATAAAAGAAGCGGTAGAGCCTTAGCTTGGACAGCTCTAGGATGTAGTACCCTACGTAGTTGGGATGGTTGACTGAGGTGACTCGCTTGTGTCGGACCAACATGACCCGACCCTCGCCGAAAGAGTCGGCATGTTTAAAATACGGGCTCCGCACTAGTTTGAGGAAGCGTTCTCGTTCCGTCACCACCTCCCCGTCCTGGTTGTACTTTACGGGGTTCATTAAACACCGCCCGAAGATGCTGTTTGATATGCACTTGATAACATTTTTCTTTATTGAGCACGTTGCATTTTTACGGGCTTCGATGTTTCCAGCTATGAACCCAGCCAAAAACTTTTCCTGGCGGAAGGTATACACCTGGATAACCCTCTCTGCCACCAACCCGAGGCTAATCAGCAGCTGCAGCAGGGGAAGGGCAAAGAGCATATTCTTCTGAGCGGCGTGGGTTCCAATGAGTTTCACGTTTTTCTTCGGGGGGTTGCGGTCTTCAGCGGCGTACCACTCCCGCATGACCTCGGACATGACGTCGCGGGTTATGTTCTGCTGAGTGATGATTAGGGGGAGGTCGTCGGTCTTTTCAGCCATTTCACGGCTCGCTGCAACGGTGTCGCACAGCACCATAAACCCGTAATCACCGTCGGTCTTCACCTCTGTTAGTGGGGTGCTCAGGAATCCCTCGAGTTCTTGACCGAGTAGCTCCCTCATCTCCCCACAGGGCAACTTTTCCTGCATTACGGTCGGGTACAGACTACTCAAGTCAAGGTAAGAGAGGAAGGTGCTGATGTCTGTTTGAGGGTTGAAGTGGGGGTAGGTGAACCCATTGTTGGCTTTGACGTGGCGCCGCACGACGCTGGTGCAGCTGGTGTGGTGATCCATTGGCCTGGATCCGGTGATATATCTTAGGATCGCTGAGAATGTCCAATTCCACACCCGTGGACATGAGGAAGGAGTCGAACGCGAATCCGGGGAGAGACGTGTAGTTTATGGGGTCCAGCCCCCACTGCCCTTTGAGGATGGTGCGCCATTCGAGGAAACAGTCGGCTAAAAGCCCGACGTCGACCCTCATATAGAGGGTCATGTAATCTCCGAGGGTACGACACTGTGTGACTTCCCATACGCTCTCGGCATGCTCATAGTCGGCTTGGGGGAGCTCTTGCTGCAGTAGAGAGTTGTAAAAGGCCTCACGTGGGGGGAGGTGCGGTTCAGAGAGACGGGCGGGAGAGTTGAGGTAGTCGTAGCAGAGGACTTGTTTTCCATACGTCAGTAGAGGCAGGGCTGCCGGCGGGACATCCTTCATCATGGCCCGGGTGTATTGCGGTGCGTTACCACCGGTGATAAACTGTTCGGCCAATTGGGATAGAGAACCGGCCATGAAAGCGTACGAGTCGATGAAACGTAATGTGTGGTTGACTTTGACCTCGTGGAACTTGTAGGCGGATTGTTTGGGTCGTAGAGTGATTTTAAGGCGAGTGTTAGTAATCTCGCGTAGCAGAAGACTTAGGTCGTAGTTGGCATTGTGCGCGATGAGGGTCAGCTGGTTCTTGTGGTTCGTCATTTGCAGGTTACTTCTAGGGCAGACAGCATCCCGGTAATTGTTGAACTGCACTTCGTGGTCGTGGTGTCTCTCCCCCGTGCCTTTCCCTTTTATGAACGCTGATTAACATACTGTACCATGCAATGCGTTTGCGTGTTGTGTCTGGCCTGCTGCTCGACGCTAATGTGCATAGGCATATACGCGCTTGAGGATTTCACAGATGCCCAGACATTCAGCATGGTCGTAATAAAATTATCCGCAGGGTCCTCGCCGGTGTGTGATCCAGTTCTTGTCACTCGTCCCGCACAGTTGACGAGGATGTAAGCGTAGGCAATAGGCTTGTGACGCATCTCAACGCAGGCGGCCGATCCGGGGGGTGGAGGGACCAAAAGACTCTCAAAGTCGTAGAAGCAGACGTAGGAGGGCTCATAGACGTGGGCATGGTGGGCAAACTTAACCTTAGAACCCGGGGGAGGAAACTTAAGTTTGGTTAGGTTGGTGGGGCATGTTGTCCCGTGTTCGACTAGGTCCTCCTCACGTGGAAACCCGTAGAGACACTGTCAGCAGAAGAATCTCGTTGAGCGAGTGAGGACATTTAGGTATTCATTAAAGTCGGTAATAAGAGCGATGTGGTGGTTCTTCAGAAGTAGAAGATGAAAGGGGTCCCCGGTGCTAGCCCTCTTCCGGAGTAAGACGAGGCTGGCTCGACTGTTGCTGGCGTTTTCGAGACCGTAGACCCGAATGCTAATATCGTTGAGTCGCTCGAGTTTCTTGAGGTCATCCCACGCCGCGGGGCTGGGCACATCACCCATCCGAATGAGGCCGGCTGGAATATTGCGCAAAGTTCTCTGACGGCGTGCGTCTGGAAGGGGTAGGCCCCTCTACAGATGCGCGTGTCCATTGAGAGCCATCATCACGCAGTCATTGTTGTGGGTTGTAGGGTTATAGATGCAGGTTCGTCCTCTGACTCCACGGTGTTATTCCTCGTAGTCACCTAGAACGCTATTCATTTGAATGTACGCGAAGAAGATGCCAAATTTTAGGATCATATCCATTACGTACCCACTGCACTCTTCTTCCGATATGCTCTCCTCATACCGAGAGAGAAGGTGTTCAATAAGCTCCTCACTAAAGTCTACTACTTCATCGTGTGATAAGATTCGGCTTTGGGTGCGTATATGGTGATCTCGAGTGGTTGGAGTGTCGCTTTCGGGGTCCTGTCGGGTGAGACGTACTGTGAAATCAGCGTACACCTTGAAAGCTGGGAAGTGTCCTTGACTGTCGCTGTATCTCTGGAAGAGCTCAAGGATTTGATTTCTTAGAGCTCCACGCATGTTGACGAGGAAACCCGCTGCATCATCGCGAATTGTCCTGAGGAATGTGGAAGTCGATGTACTGCATGCCGCCTTCAAAGGTGCTGGTTACCTGCGAGGTGGGAGGAGTGGAGTAGTTGGAAGAGGGCGTCGTTGATGGCGATTGCGGTGCTATCGATGGGCGATGAGGGGGTCTGAAATATAAAAAAACGTGAATAGGATTTCAGGGGAGGGAATTACGATCGGCTAAGTATTAGCAGCATGCATTTATTGGAAATATTCATGTTTTACTTTAAACTGTGTCTGAAAACTAGGTAGCTGTTCGTATTTAATAATAGTAATATATATTTATTTAGACTATAGAAACCAGTATTTGATCGATTTATATTATTACAGTATGGTGGTGACATTATTTGCTAAATCTAACATGGAGGTTTTCCTAATAACTATATGACAATTGATGTGTGTGTGTGTGTGTGTGTGTCTGTGTGCGTGTGTGTGTGTGTGTGTGTGCATGTGTTTTGAGATATTCAGCGGCAGTTCTGGAGACCGACAGTCGGCTAAGTTTATACCGCATGCATTTATTGGAATATTCATGTTTTAGATTATACCGTGTCTGAAAACTAGGTTGCTGTTCGTATTTAACCTAAGACGTGCGCATGGGGGTATGAGACACCACACGCCAGTGCGTACGTATTTGAGCTGTTCACAATCACTAACATCATTATTTTACCATAAATAGCATTAATACTTATCCATATGCGCCTATTTTACGTTGATTATAAAGGTATTAACCTGTTACAGCAATAAAACAAGTGGAAACAGCGTTTGGATGGTCAAAATGGGCGATACAGGCCGGGAGTTACATAATTTATGGCTGAGGCAACCTCCCTCCCCTCCACACTTCCCCACCTCTGGAGAGAGACTGTCGATCGATACTCTCTCTCTCTCTCTCTTGCACTCGCTTGGTAACAGTGATGACAATGCCCTGCTTGCAACTCGCTAATGTTAGCACGAAAATAGACCACAGAATCAGGGAATAACAGGGAAAATTGGTGATAATTGAAGGAGGGGGGGGAGGTGGTGAAGGAGGAGATGTGGAGTGATATTTGGCATGGCCCAAGGGCAAAAAAAAAAAAAAAAAAAAAAAAAAGGGTTCAAGTTTTTTTGGGGTGTTTTAAATGGATTTTTTTAGGCCCCGGATCTTAAGAGTCTTCCCGCAGTCACCCGGGGAAACTCTTAAGAGTCTTCCAGCACTTGCTGGGTTAATAATAAAGCATACATGTCGTTTTGTCCTAAATGAAAATGACATGCCCATATTACAGTATGGAACCGACATTATTTGCTAAATCTAGCACGAGGGTTTTCATAATAACTATGACAATTGACGTGTGTGTGTGTGTGTGTGTGTGGGCGGATGTGTGTGTGTGTGGTTGTGGGCGGGTGTGTGTGTGTGTGTGTGTGTGTGTGTGTGGAGATTTTCAGTACCTGTTCTGGAGACCGCTAGGCCCGGCCTGAGGTGATGACCAGGGGTTGTGGGCGCACGAGGGGGGTGAACTGTTATGGATTCCGCTAGGCTCCGGTTGAGGTGAAGGACTACAAGGAGGAGGAGGAGCCTCGTCATTACTCCTCTTACTCGTATGACCTGTAATGGAGGGAGAGTAGGCTATACGATAATTATACACGTTGACTTGATGTATGTTCTTGGAGGATGAAGGGGTTATATAAGGAATTTAAATGGTTAAGTTTGTCTTTTGTTTCAATACATTTACTTACTATGTGATTATGGTGAAAAAAATAAAAGTATTATTATTATTATTATTATTATTTTTATTATTATTATAATATGTGGCAAATAAATGCCCACATTTGCCTTTTCTTTCAATCAATTTTCTTACTGTGTGATTATAAAGCATTTTCACAAATATTGGGAATTATTACACTTGAGAACTATTATTATTTTTCTTTTATACTGTTAACCCCGGTGAGCTTTACTGTAAAAAAACACTATAATGGAAATTCCGCGAATACATGCTTAACCCGTTGAGACCCAGCGTCGCACGTGTTGCGTCGGCAGTCTTTGATCACCAACTCCCAGCGACGCATCACGTGCGTCCGACATATAAAAAACACTTACGTGGCTCGTAAGGTAGGAAATGGCGGGAGAATAGGAGGGGGCGGTACCGTAGTGTGTGGGGGAGCCGGGCCAGTAGGTGTGAGCGGGCCGAGACAGCCGCGCGGCTGGTGGTGGTGGGCTTAGTGGGGATAGTTTACACCCCTAGTTTACCGCCACTTTGAACCTTCATTACTCCGGTCGTATGGGAGCTAGAGGCTTGAGATTTATGTGAGATACTCCTTAGGATGTATGCCGTACAATGCCATACTCAGTTTTTACCCTAGTGCTCCCGGGCGGGTTGTCATGCGGGGGAGACGAACTATTGAAACCCCCCCCCCCCGCCCCCCAAATGACCGAAATGAGTTTTTTTTTATTTGTGTGTTCATTTCTCACCATTCTCTTCCATTTCGGCTCAACACATTTTTTTGAAGCTCCCCCCCCCCCCCCCCCACCCCCCCCCCCCCCCCCCAAAAAAAAATGACAGAGGTGATTTTTTTTTTTTTTTTTTCATTTCTCATCCTTGTCTTCCATTTTAGCAAACAAAAAAAATAAGTGAAAATGGCTTGGGACTGGGGTGAACAAAATATTATAACTAGCCGGGGCTCAGCGGGTTAACACACATTTCTTAGAAGAGAATATTTTACTTACGTGATTTGGACGATTTAGGCGAGGATTTCCTTGCACGTTTTTTTTACGGTTTCCGGAGTATTGGAGAGGTTCCCTGGAGACCGCTAGGCCCGGCCTGAGGCGATGACCGGGGGGTGGGGGCACGCGAGGGGGGTGAATCGCTATGGATTCCGCTAGGCCCCGGTTGAGGTGAAGGGATGCGAGGAGGGTGTGCGCCGTCATTACTCCTCTTACTCGTATAACCTGTAATGGAGGGAGAGTAGGCTATACGATAATTATACATGTTGATTCGGCATTATTTTTATTATTATAATATGTGGAAAATAAATGACTACATCTGCCTATTCTTTCAAACAATTTTCTTACTGTGTGATTATAAATCATTTTCACAAATATTGGGAATTATTACACTTGAGAACTATTATTATTTTCTTTTATACTGTTAACCCCGACGAGCTTTACTGCAAAAAAAACACTATAATGGAAATTCCGCGAATACATGCTAAACACACATTTCTTAGAAGCGAATATTTTACTTACGTGATTTGGACGCTTTAGGCGAGGATTTCCTTGGACGTTTTTTTAACGGTTTCCGGGAGTGAAGTATTGGAGAAGGCTCCCTCCCAGGGGTTATTTGAAACGACGAATCGCTGTCAGAGTCACTGCTGTTATTAGGATGAGGGCCTTGAGACATCCGGATATCTTTACGACCGGCACCAATACCTCTTAGTTTTAGAGGGCTGCTGGGAGCCTTGTTCTTGAACTTAGGGGTATGCATTTTGAATGGGTCAGAGGTGAGCAGTGGGCTGTTTATATACGTGTTAGGGTCATACGTGGCGAGCAGCATGAATATATACATATATATATATATATATATATATATATATATGATGTTATATGATGATATATATTATGTTAGAAGCATTGCTAAGAATGCCTCTAAAACACTGGGACTCCTGTACAGAGTTCGAGCATTCTTCACTGACGAGAAGTTGGCCGTAATATAATTATAAAAGTCATGTGCGTTCTCAGATGGATTACTGTTCACCTCTGTGGAGTGGAAGTGGAGTGGTTGCATTGAGGCAGTTGGACAAAATTCAAAATAAAGCTATTAGATTAATCAATAACCCTGTAATCACACAGGACCTTCCTACACCTAAGACCAGGAAGCGTTTTTGTATCCCTGGTGGTGGTGTGGACGACGTAGTTTCAGCAGTTGACGAAGTATCAAAGCTGGCCCCTGCTAATACAATGTACGTCATCCACGTTGGATCCAACGATGTACAGCGAACCCGGTCGGAAGATTTGCTTTTAAAGTACCAGCAGCTGATCAAGTCGTTTAAAGGAGAAGTCATCAAGGATCATCGTCCCAGGAATCGTCCCCCGGCTCGGTGTAGAGAGCCGATTTTACAACATAGCCACCAGCACAAATCGTTGTCTAGCAAACCTCTGCAGGAAGGAGAACGTGGGATTTGTCGACACCTGGGACAATATCTACTACGATGACTATTTGTTTTCGGACGATGGAGTTCATCTGAACCAGGTGGGAGCAGCACGTTTTGGGCGTCTTCTCAACGATGCGGTGACGGATTTTCGGAGATGAAATCGACTCAGCACAGGACAACCAGGAAGGAGGACCGAAGACAGCGAGGACGGCAACCTACAAAGGAATTAAATACTAATCCGCCAAGAACCGCGAATTTGGATAAAGCTCCACCAACACGACCCAAATTCAAAACCGCCAGGGATAACGACCGAGGACCGAGGACAGCCATGAATGTAAATGTAGATCCAACCAGAACCAAAAATTCGATGAAAGAACGTTCTGTGAGTTCTAAAACCGCAACTTTAAAGGTTTTCTATGCAAATGCTCGTAGCATACGCAATAAATTATCAGATTTAGAGGAACTAGTGTTTACAGAAAATTATGATGTAATTGGCATAACAGAATCTTGGCTCAATACAGAAGATAGAGACTTTTTAGCAGAGTATTCACTTCCCGGTTATGTAATGTTTGAGAACAGCCGAATAAATAAAAATGGAGGTGGCGTTTTATTTTATATCAAAGAAAGTCTTAACCCGACCCTCGTGTCAAAACCTCAAATTGTGAACGTCGACACATCTTTTGTGCTAATAAAGAATAATAAAGGTACAAAAATAATACTTGCGTTAATATACAGACCTCCAGCTCAATCAGTGCAAACTGACCGAGAAATTTACGAACAAATTGCAGATGTAAGTAACTCACAAGATACCGTAATTTTTGGCGACTTTAATTTACCTGTGACCAAGTGGGGCGATACTCTTACTTCACACTCTGGACATGACTTGTATACGAACTTGCAAGAGAGTTCGCTTTATCAATTTGTTCGAACTCCGACCCGTGGTAATAACGTTCTTGACAATGTACTTGCAACAAAAGAAGAATTAATAGAGAATTTGAATGTTGGTGATGAATTCAGTAACAGCGACCATCGTACGATAACTTTCACTTTAATGTTTACTAGTAACGAACCAAATAGTAGCATCGAAAAAGTCCCTAATTTCAAGAAAGCAAACTTCCATAAACTTAGAGCTATGTTTAAAGAAACTGACTGGAGCTTTTTAATTAACAATAACGACATAAATACATTTTGGAAGTTATTCGAAAACACTTACCTAAAAGCAGTGCACGACTGCATACCATGGAAAATACGGCGTCCAGGCCATAATAATAAGCCCAAATGGTGGAATAAAGATATTTCAAAACTGCCTGCTTGCTAAAAAATTTGCTAATGATAGATTAAAATCCTCACAAAATGACGAAGAACGTGTGAAATTTGTAGAGCTACGACGCAAAGCCAAAAAGTTAATTAAGCAGAGTAAAAAGACCTTAGAGTTACATATTGCGAATCAAAGTAAAACAAACCCGAAAAAATTCTATAGTTATATCAGAAAGAAAAAAGTAGTTACTTCAACTGTTGGACCGTTAGTCGATGAAAATGGAGAATACACCAAAGACGAAGTACAAATGAGTAATGCCCTCAATACCTTCTTTGCATCAGTTTTTACAACAGAAGACCTCAGTGATATCCCTACACCATCGCCGATTCAGATTGATAATTCAGATGTTCTAAGCAATATCACCGTTACAGAGAGAGAAGTATTGAATTGTTTAGATAAACTCAAGGTAAATAAAACGCCAGGACCTGATACAATCTCGCCTAGAGTTCTAAAGGAAGCTAAGGATGAGCTCTCCAAACCACTGACATTACTATTCAATAAATCCTTGCAGTCTGGAACTATGCCTGATCAGTGGAAGCTAGCACACGTAACACCGATATTCAAAAAAGGCAGCAAATCCCTACCCAGTAACTATCGTCTAATTAGCTTAACCTCAGTTGTTTGTAAAATGCTAGAAACGGTCATACGAGACATACTCGTAAATCACTTAGAGGAAAATAACATACTTAAAGATACTCAACACGGCTTTCGTAAAAAACGTTCCTGTTTAACAAACCTCTTAGACTTCTTCCACGATATCCTCAACCTCTACGATGAGAGTAAAGCTGTAGATATTATATACCTTGAATTTCAAAAGGCCTTTGACAAAGTTCCCCACAAACGTTTACTGCTAAAACTAAAAGCGCATGGAATACAAGACGGTGTGTTGAAATGGATAGAAAATTGGCTCAGCAACAGAAAGCAAAGGGTAGTCATAAACGGTAAGGCGTCTAAATGGACCAATGTAAGTAGCGGGGTACCCCAGGGATCGGTACTAGGACCAATTCTCTTTCTAATTTACATCAACGACATAGATGAGGGTCTCACCTGTACAATCTCAAAATTTGCTGACGATACAAAAATTGCAAATAGCGTACTCTCAAAAGAACAAGTTGACGATATGCAACACAATCTAGATAAATTGTCATGTTGGGCCCAAATTTGGCAAATGAGTTTCAATGCGGATAAATGTAAAGTACTACATGTCGGATACCTAAATGAGAAAGCAAACTATTCGTTGAATGGCACTCAGCTTAAGAATGTAAACAGAGAAACCGATCTGGGAGTAACAATATCGAGTAAACTAAAACCGAGTCAACAATGTTCAGAAGTTGTTAAGAAGGCAAACAAAATAATTGTCTTTATAGGCAGGTCATTTGAGCATAAATCCAAAGAAGTTATCCTAACCATTTACAATTCCTTAGTCCGCCCTCTTCTGGAATACTGCGTTCAATCCTGGTGCCCTTATTACCAAAAAGATATAAACAAGCTAGAACGAGTTCAACGTAGAGTTACCAAAATGATACCTAGCCTAAAGAACAAACCATACGAAGAGCGTCTTAGAGAATTAAATCTATTTCCTTTAACCCAGCGCAGATTAAGAGGTGACTTAATTCAAGTGTACAAAATCATCAAAGGCATCGACAATATGAACTGTAGTAAGTACTTCACTATCGACCAATCTAATTACACGCGGGGAAACGGTTGCAAAATTATTGGTAAATCTTTTAACTCGCACGAATCTAAGAATTTCTTCTTCAATCGAGTTGTCAACTTGTGGAATGGGCTTCCCCGAAACGTTATAGACTGCATCACCGTTGATTCATTTAAACTCCGCCTAGACAAATATCTCTCATCAAACCCGCGACTGACTGCGTTTGTAAATGAATAACTTTATTTTATCCCCCCCCCCCTCAGTTACTAACCCATCTGTCCTCTACTAACTTCCTAATCCTGCCACGGACATTAGTTCCAGGGCAGTAATTCCTTTTCCAATGTTCCCTTACCCACTCTAAACCACTGTTTGGACACTTGATCCTCAGTGTTTTGGAGGACAAGCAACCTAGAAGGGTCACTAGACCTGTTGTTGCTTGATTTCCTTTGTACTCCTTTGTACTACATTATCCATACGAAGAAACGTTTCATCCCTTGCATTATTCTACAGATATTTTCACAGCAATTCTTCCGAGGAACTTGCTTCAATTATGCCGCCTCTCCACATCTTTCCCCGTAGAACTAGGGCAGCTGAGAGCGCCCATGAATTTACACTTTCTCCTCCACAATGCAGAACTTCCGCTTATCAAAATTAATTTATCCCTAGAACTACTACTCTTTGGAATTCACTTCCCTCGAGTTGTTTTCCACAAACTTACAATCTACAAAAGTTTAAATCCAGTTGTTACAAAACAATTATGAATGGAGGATGCCTTTAGGCACATGGACCTTTTTGTTTATCTGTGTTTTTCCTTCCTCCGTTCATTGTCTCTTAAAAAAAAAAAAAAAAAAAAAAAATATATATATATACTGTATATCGGCCTATATATATATATATATATATATATATATATATATATATATAGATAGATAGATAGATAGATATATATCCCAAGAGAGGCATAGCTGTCAGACCGATAGAGGTAAAGATAGTCGATGATTAATGATACTGGTTTTCGAGACAATTACCACAGCTGCGTGGGTGGAAGAGAATCTATGGGGAGGCTACTGTATATAGAAAAACAATACTGAGGGGTCGCTGTCAGACCGATATAGATAGAGATATAGATATAGATAGTCGATTGATTTATGGGAAGCAGGTGACCCGAAAGAGAGAGAGAGACTACTGAGGGGTCGCTGCCAGACCGATATAGATAGAGATATAGATATAGATAGTCGATTGATTTATGGGCGCAGGTGACCCAAAAGTATTTTTGGTACGGAGATGGGTGAAATAAGGTGGCTTGGTATCTTTAAATCTGAACTCTAAGAATAGCATGGAAAAAATATGATGAAAGAAAGGGTCGCTGTCAGACCGATATAGATAGAGATATAGATATAGATAGTAGATTGATTTATGGGAGCAGGCGACCCAAAAGTATTTTTGGTATGGAGATGGGTGAAATCAGGTGGCTTTGTATCTTTAAATCTGAACTCTAAGAATAGCGTGGAAAAAATATGATGAAAGAGAGAGATACAGAGAGAGAGAGAGAGAGAGAAAGGGTTAGGCTAGGTTAGGCTAGGCTAGGTTAGGTTAGGCTAGGCTAGGCTAGGTTAGGTTAGGCTAGGCTAGGTTAGGTTAGGCTAGGTTAGGCTAGGGAGAGAGAGAGAGAAAGGGTTAGGCTAGGCTAGGTTAGGATAGGTTAGGTTAGGTTAGGCTAGGTTAGGTGAGAGACAGAGAGAAAGGGTTAGGCTAGGTTAGGCTAGGTTAGTTTAGGTTAGGCTAGGTTTTGGCCGATTTGACTTTGGCAGATTTGGCTATGGCCGATTTGGCTTTGGCCGATTTGGCATTGGCCGATTTAGCTTTGGCAGGTTTGGCTTTGGCAGATTTGGCTTTGTCAGATTTGGCTTTGTCAGATTTGGCTTTGGCAGATTTGGCTTTGGCAGAATTGGCTTTGGCAGATTTGGAATTTGTTCATCTACTAACGTGTCGTCGGCAATGTATGTAACGCTAAACCCCAGCGACGACAACGTGTCGTCACAGGTACTCCGGTCCCAATTACTCCGGTCCTATGGCACCTAGAGGGCTCAGATTTGTATGGGAAATGTGTAAGTATCCCACGCAACCATGTTGATGGTTGAAAACTCTCAAAGTCCAATCGCAAAAACATGGTTTTTGGGTGGTTTTGCCTTCAATTTTTTACTCTTCTAAAATTGACTTTCGGGGGCTCCGTAGGACCCCTTTTTAACCTTTTTGATCGTTTTTTTGTGTTTTTTCCTTCATTCCTAACCTATTCGCTATTGTTTCTGGAGAAAAAAAAATCAAAACCTGCCTGTCCCTGGTGGTACATTTATTTATAACTAGCTGGAGCTCAGTGGGTTAACTATTACAATATTTATGTGTAATTTGATATATATATATATGATATTTAAGTAATAAGCCATAACACAGCCAGTTTTCTAAAATTGTGAAATATTTGTTAATAAATATTAAAAGTTGACCTTTGACCTTGACCTGTGACCTTGACCTTTATGTAAGAGTATATTTTTGTTTGCATTGACATTGCCCATGAAAATCAAATAAGCATGCCTAATTTCATTAAAACCCATCAGTTAGTTTCATATTTAATAGAAAAGATGACCTTGACCTTTGACCTTTATCTTGACCTTTATATATCTCAACATTTATTATTTTCCTTTTTCACTTAAAGTGCAACTATCTCACCAAATGTTGTGAAGTTTGCATGCAAAGTAAAGAAAATAGCGTATTGACCTTTTATTTGACATTAACCTGTGACCTTGACTTTTCATATGGAATTTAATAGTTTATTATATGACCTTGGCCTAGGTATTCTGAATATACATGGTAAGCCTAGTAAGAATCTAAGAGTTAGTATAAGAAATACTAGTACAAAACCTATTTTGACCTTTGACCTTTAACTTTGACCTTACCCTTTAGTATATTTATCTAGCATTTGGGCAATACAATATCAAGGTTACCAGTAACTTGTATAGTGAAAATGAGGACATTTGAATACAAACTAAAAATATATAGAATAAGTTGACCTTTGACCTTGACCTGTGACCTTGACTTTTATGTAAGAGTAATTGTGTTGTTCATTGACATTGCCCAGGAAAATCAAATAAGCATGACTAATTTCATTAAAACCCATCAGTTAGTTTCATATATATTTATAGAATAGTCGACCTTGATCTGTGACCATCATGATATGTCTCAAAATGTGTTATTTTCCTTTTAATTTAAAGTGCAGCTATCTCACCAAATGTTGTGAAGTTTCCTTGAAAAGTAAAGCAATTAGCATATTGACCTTATATTTGACCTTGACTTGTGACCTTGACCTTTCATATGGAATTGAATAGTTTCTTGTATGACCTTGGTCTAGGTATTCCAAATATTCATGGTAAGCCTAGTGAGAAACTAACAGTTATTATAAGAAATAGTATTACAAAACATATTTTGACCTATGACCTTGACCTTTGACCTTACCCTTTAGAATATTTATCTAAAATTTGATCAATAAATATTGAGGTCACCAGTAACTTGTATAGTGAAAATGAAGAAATTTGAGTAAAAACTAAAACACCTGATATACTGACCTTATTTTTAACCTTGACCTTTGACTTTAGCCTTTTAGTTAAATTGAAAATTTCATTTTGACTGACCTTTGCATTGACCAAATGTATATACCTGTGAAATTTGGTGAGAATTCATCGAACGGTCTAGGAGGAGTTACCGGACGGACGACGACGACGACGTCAGACAAGCTGATTGGTGGTGCACAGTATACGGGTGGGATCTGTGTGTGCGATACCACTCTGCTTCGCAGAGGTGATAATTCAGCAACCATTTCCCAGCGTGTAATTAGATTGGTCGATAGTGAAGTACTTACTACAGTTCATATTGTCGATGCCTTTGATGATTTTGTACACTTGAATTAAGTCGCCTCTTAATCTGCGCTGGGTTAAAGGAAATACATTTAATTCTCTAAGATGCTCCTCGCATGGTTTGATCTTTAGGCTAGGTATCATTTTGGTAACTCTACGTTGAACTCGATCTAGCTTGTCAATATCTTTTTGGTAATAAGGGCACCAGGATTGAACACAGTATTTCAGAAGAGGGCGGACTAAGGAATTGAAAAGAGTTAGGATAACTTCTTTTTTATTTATGCTCAAATAACCTGCCTATAAAGCCAATTATTTTGTTTGCCTTCTTAACAACTTCTGAACATTGTTGACTCGGTTTTAGGTTACTCGATATTGTTATTCCCATATCGGTTACTCTGTCTACACTCTTAAGCTGAGTGCCATTCATCGAATAGTTTGCTCTCTCATTTCGGTATCCGATATGTAGCACTTTACATTTATCCGCATTGAAACTCATTTGCCAAATTTGGGCCCAACATGACAACTTATCTAGATTGTGTTCATATCGTCAACTTGTTCTTTTGAGAGTACGCTATTTGCAATTCATGTAACGTTAGCAAACTTTGAGATTGTACAGGTGAGACCCTCATCTACTGTATGTCGTTGATGTAAATTAGAAAGAGAGTTGGTCCTAGTACCGATCCCTGGGGTACCCCACTACTTACATTGGTCCATTTAGATGCCTTACCGTTTATGACTACTCCTTGCTTTCTGTCGCTGAGCCAATTTTCTATCCATTTCAACACACCGTCCAGTATTCCATGCGCTTTTAGTTTTAGCAGTAAACATTTGTGGGGAACTTTGTTGAAGGCCTTTTGAAAATCAAGGTATATAATATCTACAGCTTTACTCTAATCATAGAGGTTGAGGATATCATGGAAGAAGGCTAAGAGATTTGTTATGCAGGAACGTTTGTTACGAAAGCCGTGTTGATGATCTTTAAGTATGTTATTATCCTCTAAGAGATTTACGAGTCTGTCTCTTATGAGTGTTTCTAGCATTTTACATACAACTGAGGTTAAGCTAATTGGACAATAGTTACTGGGTAGGGATTTGCTGCCTTTATTTAATATCGGTGTTATGTTGGCTAGCTTCCACTGATCAGGCATAGTTCCAGACTGCAAGGATTTATTGAATAACAATGTCAGTTGTTTGGAGAGCTCATCCTTAGCTTCATTTAGAACTCTAGGTGAGATTGTATCAGGTCCAGGCGTTTCATTTACCTTGAGTTTATCTAAACATTTCAATACTTCTCTCTCTGTAATGGAGATATTGCTTAGAACATCAGAATTATCAATCTGAATTGGCGATGGTGTAGGGATATCACTGAGGTCTTCTGTTGTAAAAAACTGATGCAAAGAAGGTATTGAGGGCATGACTCATTTGTACTTCATCTTTGGTGTATTGACTAACTGTCCAACAGTTGAAGCAACTACTTTTTTCTTTCTGATATAACTATAGAATTCTTTCGGGTTTGTTTTACTTTGATTCGCAACATGTAACTCCAGGGTCTTTTTACTTTGCTTAATTACCGTTTTGGCTTTGGTCGTAGTTCTACAAATTTCACCCGTTCTTCGTCATTTTGTGAGGATTTTAATCTATCATTAGCAATTTTTTTATGAAGCAAACAGTCTGAAATCTCTTTATTCCACCATTTGGGCTTATCATTATGGCCTGTATGCCGTATTTTCGATGGTATGCAGTCTTGCACTGCTTTTACGTAAGTGGTTGCGAATAATTCCCAAGATGTATTTACGTCTTTATTGTTAATTAGAAAGCTCTAGTCAGTTTCTTTAAACATAGCTATAAGTTTGCTTTCTTAGAATTAAGGACTTTCTCGATGCTGCTATTTGGTTCGTTACTAGTAAACTTTAAACTGAAAGTTATCGTACGATGGTCACTGTTACTGGATTCATCACCAACATTCAAATTCTCTATTAATTCTTCTTTTGTTGCAAGTACAAGGTCAAGAACGTTATTACCACGGGTCGGCGATCGAACAAATTGATAGAGCGAACTCTCTTGCAAGTTCGCATACAAGTCATGTCCGGAGTGTGAAGTAAGAGTATCGCCCCACTTGGTCACAGGTAAATTAATGTCGCCAAAAATGTAGGTATCTTGTGAGTTACTTACATCTGCAATTTGTTCGTACATTTCTCGGTCAGTTTGCACTGATTGAGCTAGAGGTCTGTATATTAATGCAAATACTATTTTTGTACCTTTTTTATTCTTTATTAGCACAAAGGATGTGTATAAGTTCACAATTTGAGGTTTTGACAAGAGTGTCGGGTTAAGACTTTCTTTGATAAAAAGTAAAATGCCACCTCCATTTCTATTTATTTGGCTTTTCTCAAACATTACATAACTGGGAAGTGAATACTCTGCCAAAAAAGTCTCTGTCGTCTGTATTGAGCTAAGATTCTGTTATGCCAATCACGTCATAATTTTCTGACACTAGTTCCTCTAAATCTGAAAATTTATTGCGTATGCTACGAGCGTTTCCATAGAAAACTTTTAAATTTGCGGTTATAGAACTCACGGAACGAACTCAAACTTTTGGTTCTGGTCGGATCTAGGTTTACGTTCATGGCTGTCCTCGGTCCTCGGTCTTTATCCCTGGCGGTTTGGATTTGGGTCTTGTTGATGGAGCTTTATCTAAATTTGTGTGTCTTGACGGATTAGCTTTTAATTCCTTTGTAGATCGCCGTCCTCGCTGTCTTCGGTCCTCCTTCCTGGTTGTCCTGTGCTGATTTGATTTCTTCTCCGAAAATCCTTCACCGCATCGTTGTGAAGACGCCCAAAACGTGCTGCTCCCCTTTGGTTCAGATGAACTCCATCGTCCGAAAACAAATAGTCATCGTAGTAAAAATTGTCCCAGGTGTTGACGAATCCCATGTTCTCCTTCCTGCATAAGTTGGCTAGATAAAGAATTGTGCTGGTGGCTATGTTGTAAAATCGGCTCTCTACACTGAACCAGGGAGTCAGTGGTTTGAGGTAAATTAATGTCTGTGAAAGGGTTGTGTAATGTCATTGTGGTTGTTTAATGTATGTATGGATGGAATGGTAAGGGAGGTAAAAATTAGAGCTATGGATAGAGGATTGGGTATAGTAGGAAAGAATGGTGGAAATTGGGAGTTGAATCAGTTGCTGTCTGCTGATGACACATTGTTGGTGGCGAATTATGATGAGAAGCTGCAGCGAGTAGTAATTAAAATAGTGTTATGTGTTATGCGGGGGGGGGGGGGGGGAAGTAGCTGAGAGTGAATGTCAATAAAAGTAAAGTGATGGTGTGTAATAGAGATGCTTTTTGGGTAGATCTAAATGTACAAATGGATGAGGAAATGCTGGAAAAAGTGGATTGTTTTAAATATCTAGGAGGAGAGATTAGCCGGGACGCAAGTGTGGAAATGAAGGTAAGCCAGAGAGTTTGTGAAGGAATGAAAATGTTCGGAGCATTGGGAAGTATGTGGAAGGTGAGAAATCTCGGAATGAAAGCTAAAAGGACAATGTATCAAGGGATAGTTGTACGAATAGTGATGTATGGGGCTGAGACATGGGCATTGAAGGCACAAGAGAAAAGAAAGTTGGATGTTATGGAGATGAGCTGCTTGAGGAGTATATGTGGAGTAATGCGTATACACAGATTAAGGAATAAAGAGGTACGTAGGAGAGTGGGACAACAGGAACCCTTATCGGCAAAAGTGGACAGAAGGGTACTAAGCTTGTATGGACATGTTGAGCAAATGGGAGATGAAGGGCTTACAAAGAGAATATATTGAGTCAGAAACAAGGGGAAATAGAGGGAGAGGAAGACCTCGGTTGAGATGGAGAGATGGTGTATTAGAAGCATTGGAAGGTAGAGAGATGACTGAAGAACAAGCAAGAGAAGTGTTAATGAATAGCCAACTTTAAACAGTACTATCTCAGAACGTACTTTTTGGCCCTTTGCCCTCTAGCCACCTCATATACCCATTCGTGTTACTGTAGATAATAATAACAAAATCCTTATACACAATTCGAAGGCAAAAACCAAAAAATCTCCACTTCACCACGTTCCAATCATCATAGCACCCTAGCTTATAACCAATATTTCAGGTCCACTTACAGGTCAGGTCAAGTCAGGTGAAGGCATTGAGGGACAAGCCTTTACAACGGCACATCCACTTCACACTACAATGACATCTCCAACTAACTCTACACACTCTCTCATGCAACCTAATATTCCATCCCCAACTCAACCATCTAAGACCACACACTCGTCCCCTAATCCTAAAAATATTTTATCAACCAAACTTCACCAGTCCACACACTTTCACCTTGCCCTAAATGTTCAACTACACACAGTATCCCCCTTACCTACAACAAAACTCCAATCGACACAACACTCATCCATTACTCTAATCTGTCAAGTATCCATACTACCTCCTTCACTTTAACAGTTCCTACTTTACATACACACACACCTACTACATATAGGCTGCTCCTCCCCCTCTCATCACTCCACTCCTCACATATAATCTCCCACGCTCTACGTGGGTGGTATAGATGGGTTTCCTCCTCTGTACCACTCCAAGTTTAACAGAATGTGGTGATACAACCTCCCCCACTCTCCTCCCACCATGCCGTCGCCTCAGTTTTAGCTTCACATTCCGTGTCCTTTGGAATTGGATCTATATTAACTGTTTTCAATACGTCTGCGTCTATTTTTTTCTGAGTAACACTAAACAAATTGTCTACATTTTCAGACAATAAAGTAGGGTTATATTAGGTAGTGAATGCTAAATTTACAAAACATGACAGCGTTTACTGTTAAAACACGAAAGTTTGGGCTCTTTTTGTGTATTTCGCACACAGAATACTTTACTGAACTATTCTATGACTTAAAAATAAGTAACACAAGGAGCAACATTAGCATGACACATATATTAAAGGGGGTTTATCAGTATTATGTTTTTAAATTATCAGAGAACATAACAATACAGCTACATATACAGTATGTAAAATTATCGGACAGGCCTACCAATCACCCGAAGCAAAAAGTGATATCATATGTAAGAGATAAAATAAACCCAGACATGTAATGGTCACTTAATGAATATTTCTCCTGGAGTTCCAAATTGACTATAATTGTGCACAAGTAACGGATTTTGATCACAGGATTTAGGAGTGAAGCTGATATATTATGTGCTGCTCCTCCCGTCTTACTTCCTAACCTTCATCAAGAATAATATTATGAATCTGCATTTTTAGTAAAAGAAATATATGTTATCACTTAAAATGGGAATCGATCCCCATGTTCTCATTAAAAAGCATTCACATTATAATTGACTAAATTACCCTTCTCTGTTTCCTCCTACTTTCTCTATCCAAGTTTCAAAGCCAAAGGCAGGTGCTGTGCATGTATGCGCAACAATCTCACTTGCTCTTGTGTTCCCAACTTCGACTCCTCTGATTTCTCAACTCTCTAACTCAAACTTTCCTGTCAATCTCAAACTAAATATTGTTGTGCTGTCGATTTATCCCCTAAATCTGACTTTGCTACATTCTTTGGCTCTCTTACCTCAAAAATGGAACACACATTCTATACACCTCTCCCTTCTCCGAAATCTCCATCTTGGGCAATTTCAACATTCACCATTGCCCTCTCTCCTCTCATTTCACTGACCAACCTGGTGAACAAGTATACATATTTTCTATCCTAAATGACCTAGGGCAGTTAGTCCAGCACCCTACTCGTATCCCTGAACGCCTCGGAGAACTGCCCAACATCCTTGACATATTTCTAACCTGTAATCCATCTGCTTACACTGTAAATGTTTTCTCTACATTTGGCTCCTCCGAGTACCCTATCTCTGTTATCTGGCCTATCTCTCCATTGTGGCCATGTGACCCTCCCAGCCAGCAGCACTTGTGGCACCATCCGGTCCATACGTCTTCTTAGTATTAAGCCTAGAGAGGGCAGAAAATACATTCTTAGAAGTGCTTATAATCTTAGGCATGAGTGAGTGAGAGGGGGATGGAGAGGGAGGAGCAGCGCCAAAATCAGCGAAGGTGGAGTTTTTAGCGAAAGTTTGAGTGAACAGTTCAGTTTTGTCAGACGGTGAGGTGATACCGTTAGAGTGGAAAAAGGAAGGAAAGACGAGGAAGTTAAATTGTTGGAGAGGTTTATGGCTAGATGGCAAAAAGCTTGTGAAGAGCTAGAGATGGAGAGTTCAGAGCATTTGCTATTGATGAATGAGTTTTTGGTGAGTCGAATGACAGATTTGGTTTGATTCCAGGCAGAGACATAATTATAAAGTGCGGGACTCATGAGTTTGAAGGCGACGGTACCATTTGGATGCTTCCTCCTTATTGCGGACAACAATAGAACAAGCAAGAACAAGCATGAGTAAATCAAGATTTGTATTAGTTAGTTTGAAAGAAAGAAAATGTGAAGGATGTGTGTTTAAATAAGAGACACAGTAAGTATAAATTCAATATTGTTTAATTGTGTGTGCTAACCTGACACCTTAATACATGAGACAAAAATAAATTTAATTAGCAAGAAAGGACGAATCCAGGTAATTTTGTGAGTCTCCCGTCACCCAAGGCGTCAGTGTGAATTAGTTCAACCCTGTGCATTTTGTTTTCAATTCAAATAGGTGTATACCCATTATTACTCACAACTGTATAGTATTTCACCTGATAGGTTGGTAAATCAGGACCCCATCTACCATGATACAGATCCCTCTGTGCTAATAGTCTTCAGCGAGTGTAAAGTGTGTTAAGGCGATATAAACATGAGGACATGGCCACATCGGACACCACGCACTGTTGTCTCTCCCACACACAACACCTGCACGAATACGCCACACAGTGACCCTATTGGAAATCAGTCAATAGCTATAACCGGTATTACACGGGCGTTATATCCCTCAACTTATATCGTCAACAATGGACTGGCAGCTTATGAGATCAATATTTTGTTTATAAAGCTTCACTTAAAGTAGTCTATATTCGGCCTAGTCTCCGATATGAAAGCTAATGATGTCAGAAATGTTAACCATCGAAAATTGACGATAAGTCTTGATTATGATACCCCCTTAACAATTATGATACCCCCTTAACAATTATGATACCCCCTTAACAATTATGATACCCCCTTAACAATTATGATACCCCCTTAACAATTATGATACCCCCTTAACACTTATGATACCCCTTAACAATTATGATACCCCCTTAACAATTATGATACCCCCTTAACAATTATGATACCCCCTTAACAATTATGATACCCCCTTAACAATTATGATACCCCCTTAACAATTATGATACCCCCTTAACAATTATGATACCCCCTTAACAATTAAGTCCATTCTTTTAATGATTATTTATTGGTATTGTACATACGAACATTTAATTTACTCATGTAACCTGGTCTCGTTTTTTTTTACAGAGCGTCAGACATTATGCGCTGAGTATTCACAAAAAGAAAACAACAAATCTATATATGGCTGAATATGTAGTAAATGATGCATCGGAGATAACATCATATATAAGACCAGACTAATGTGTAAGAGCTAGCACGAAAACAAAACGAATGGCTCTTATTGCCAAAATGAAATAGGATCAGTACCCTTGAGAGAAAAGAAAGGTAAGAAAAAGAAAAATGACCGAAATAAAGATACACCACCACCGTTATTAATCCATATTTACGATAACGAAGGCGAAGGTAAAGACCTATTCAGAGTTTCAAACATAAAACCCTCTGGTATTCAATCGAATACATGAAAAGCAAGAATGTTTACACTAGATGGATTGCTCGAGGTTACTTTAAGCCCTTTTAAATATGATCCGAATATCATAAACTGAATTAAATTGTGTATTGTAATTCAGAAAACAAATGAAGATAACTACGCCATACTGAGGGGGTTATAATCGCAGAACTATACAACTATACCATAGTAAGTCATGAAACCTCGTCCTCTAGAGTTACATTCCACTTCTACCCATCAGTACAGTGGTGCCAGTATAATATTATTCCGGTTAATATATTATGACCTTATGCAGCATAAGTAGGATGTGTGGCCGTCAAAGGATATATGGATATAGTTTTTCTCCGTTAGAGGCTTCGAGCTCTCATAAAGCTAAATAAAATCGACTAAGCACAAATCATATACAACGAAGATGATGTAATTTTCCTGAAATTATAGTTCACTAGGTCACTTCTGGCTAAAGTCTCAATATCGCCAGCTTCACTTGATTAGCATCAATTTTCCTAATTTATTAATGCCAGTTTGAATGATTAATTAACTAGACTTATATCCACCAGTGCAACCCTGCATAAAGTGGCAAACACAAACAGTTTTTAGTATTTAGTTTTATTATATATACAGTATATGCATTTATGTATATACACACCTAAGGGTCATATTGGTAAAGTGGTCTTGCTACTGGACTGGTAATCTGGAGGTCCCATGTTCAAATCTAGATATGTCACTGCCTAGTGAGTGATAGCTCTAATAGGTGGCGTTTGAGCAAAAGGGTTGTCTGAGGTTGTGAGATGAGACAGCGAAACAATAGGGCTGGGGCTTTGAGCTGTTGAAGCTATGACTAGCTAATGAGAAACGACTCGTGCCTAGATAAAAGGAGGTGAAACCGTGATGTCCTACAATCAGTTTTGCATGAGTCCTAGGGATTTGGTGGCACAAATAGTCGTGGGGCATACAACCAAAATACCTCAGTCGTTTCTCCTTATTAAATACTTCTTGGAATCTGTGCACCTGGCTTATCTTCAGTGTTACAATAGTTTTCTGTAGATGCTAAATTGTAAAGGTGTGTTTAAACAGGACATTATGACGAAACACGTAGGTTTGGGTATAATTATGACATCTAGGGATATTCAGTTGGGGAGAAATCCCATGCAACCTGTTGACGTTGGCAACTCCCGAGTCTCACAACAACATTGGTGTCGGTAAAGGAGACTTGTCTCTGTACCTCCTCATTATGACAATTATTTCATAATGATCTGGCCTGTACGGTAACATATAGATATGTCTATTGAACTCTGCCATGCTTACAGGGTCTGTGTTTAAGATTGACTTGATTATTCATAGCGTTTGTAGTACAAGGTAGGAAATATTATGAACTATTAGGTACCCTCTGGTTTTCTCTTGCGATCGTGCTGACATCTCCTGTGTGATCGGATCACTATTATCAGAAGTGTGACTTTTCACTTTCCCATCCTTTTATATACTATTCTTCGGTAAGTGACTAGGAATCCTCCTCCCCTTGTAAAATTCACCTACTTGATGAGACACAAAATGGGGCGAGGGAACGCGAAAGCGGTCCTGTACCCTAAGAATTGGAACTGTTTATGTTGTTTCTGTTCGGGCTCTGTCTCGAGTGTGCCACCATCAGCTATAGGGTATGCGCCTGAGTATAAACATGCATACATACATGCAAGACTACAAAGAGCCAGTTGCAACACTCCCTTTTCTCTTTCTTTCACCCAACATCGAGTAAGACCTCGATCCTGGCTGATCGTTCTGAACGTTAGAATCTACAGGATATATGCCTATCTCGGTAGGTATAGTTGAAAGCAACACAAATCTCCATTTTAAAATACTCTCACCGAAACATCATAGTGTTACGACCGGCATTACGAAATAAACAAGGGCACTTAATAATGGACTAGATGATAGGCTATATCTGCAACAACGGTACGCTAATTCCAAAACCCTAGAACTATTACGCCGGTGAACAAAACACTTAAACCCTCCAGAGTTAATCTACTGGATAATGGGGTATCAATTAACTGGGTTTTAGTGCACTTCTACAAAGGCTTTCTGGTGACGGCAAAGCCTACTCACAACAGGAGTACTTACGTTATTAAAATGCTCTTAAGTAATAACAATGCTTGAATAAACTATAACAAGATTTAATAAAGGAGTATATGCTTACGTTAACTTTAGTGTGAGTCTGTACTCAACACTAAACTCTTCAATGCTCTATGAAAACACTGAAAGTCTAGTCCTACAGCAAACAGATATGGAATCTTCTGAAAACGTCTTATGCTCTAAGATGCTCGTTAATATAGAACAGAAATAGTACAGGGGCAGGACACCAAAGCCTGTATCTTAAATACACCAATAAGTAGGATATATATATATAACAAGGGAGTGCAACAACTCTGTGACAGCACTAATAATAGCCACTCAAAACAGTACTTCCTTAGCCAAAGTACCAGCCATACTGGGTTGTGCTCCAAGCATCAACCTAGGCTAAAATAATACGTGAATAATTCCTAAAGCATACACAGTTAAAGTTAATAAACACAATGCTGTCTTTATTACTAATAAAGTCTAGCAGCGGCAAAAAAAGGTACCAGGAGGCTAGGCAGAGCGCAAGCATGCTCGTAGCCTAATGTCTCCCCTTGAACAGATTTCCCTTATGTTACGTTAAGTGAATAGGAGGCTCTCTTGGTAAATCCAGATCTCAAGTATCTGGTCTTGCCCTGGCGCTCCACAAAGGTCAACACAATGAGGTAGCGAGCATACAAGTAAGCGTAGGCAAAACCCCTTCGCTTGTATACTGCTACACTCGCAAAGGAAAAATATGCACAAGGGTTACAGGAACCTAGCTCCGTCGAAGTCGTACAGGCTCTGACTTGCCATGTACATAACTCAGACAACGATTAATGATACCCTCCACTGTCTAGCATTAAATAGTAACAAAGAACAACTCAATAATTAGAAGCACCCAATGATTATATGACTCATGTGACTATGACTAATAATCCCTAAAGCTAGTGCAAAACATATATGTGAGAACTGGTGCTGGTAATACGACTGGCAGGTGGTTAGATTGGGGACAGATTACAAAGGACGTCTAGGACCAAGCACACCATGCCAAGCTCTAAAGAAGACGCACGGCGGGAGCCCCCCAGCACCAACACTAGGACAGCGGCACCCAATCACAGACCACTACGTCATGAAAAGCATGCGTCCTAGGACGTGCCAGTCCCGCCAGCCAATCAAGAGCGTGGGAAATCCCGCGCAAGCGGGGAAGGCACACGTACATACACACGCACAAAATACAACCTCGCTGCCTCCACGGCTCTCTCTCTCCTTAACTTCACACTACACATCTTATACTCTATCACTGATATAAAATACTTCCATGTGTCACAGACAAGAATAAAGACCACCACTGATCTGGCTGTGACTACAGCCAGATCTGTCGCTGAGTGCTCTCACGCCCTACCATGTCTCTAGGGGGGACAGGTTCTGGGGCCACTCCGGACCTAATAATGGGTGCAAGTACCGAGTCACCAAGGAGTGTCGCTGGATCCAAACTCTCAACCCGACCAGCCTTGACTTTCTCCTTCCGACCCTTCCTCCGCTGGTCTAGAACTTGGGTATTAGGTTGTGACACCTGAGCGGACTGAGACCTGGTGACAGCACACGCCATCTGCGTCACCTGGCACCTCTCGAGCCACTCTTGACCCTCCCTACTCGTGCCGGCCGCCTTCTCGGCAACGACTAAGGGTGGAACTTCGGAAGTGAGCACCGCAAAGTCGTTACCGAGAAGGAGGTCGACCCCCTCAACTGGCAACTTCTCCACAACCCCCACATCCAACGCTCATGTAACACCGTCCACCTCAAGCTCTACTCTGACCAGCGGGTAAGACCGCGTAGCATTGATGCCTTTAACCCTTAAAAAGCGGCCCACCACTTAAGTTGAGTTAAATAAAGCTGGACTATGTGGCGGCGCTCGACATAACTCGAGTGGCAATTTCAGCACGTAATGTGGCTGAGAGAGAGACAAGTGGTGGCAGGAGACTAGCGAGCATATGACTGCTCCAGACCACCGCGGCGAACCTACTGACACAAATCTCAGCTCCCTCCTCCCTCTCTCACTCGCTACATACTCAATTATGTACTGAAAGTACCGAATTACCTGCTTTTTGCACTCGCGTTGCACGGTTATTGCAAGAAAACTATCCATCATACAAGGATCGTTATGGTGTCATTCGAAAGCTCTGTTTATGCCCTTTCAGGGATAGGTACTTGTTTTACGTTCTGGGTCTTATTTAGGCATGAAAATGATCACGTAAACAGCCCTATTTTGGCTAAAAACACCCCGCTGGGCGGTACACATAAATAAACCGCATAGGCCGCTCGTAAGGTGTTAACCACCACAACCCGAGCCGCGTTAATAGGCTTGCCAGTGAAATTCTTAACAAGTGTCTGGGAAGCGCCCGTATCACGCAACAACTCAAGCCTATGCTCCACACCAGCCCACCTCACAGTGCCGTGCCCCCTATGACCACAAAAAACATCTTGGACGGGTGACGAGCCCTCCTGCTGCTTCTGCACCGGCGGTGACTTCGCAACCGACTGTTTACCCCGGGCAAACGCGGAAGACCTCAAAGACACGCCAATGTTGCTCACTAGTGACACCACTGCTGTAGGCGGTGTGCTCGGACATGAGCGCGCAATATGCCCCTTCTTATGACCCTTGAAACATTCCACTTCACTCTTGGACTTCCCCTGCGGTGGGTAAGGGCCCTGGCCTTTCTTTAACGGGAAGGGTTTCGACTTGGGATCATAATTGGCAACAGTACTCTTAAATGGATAATTATTTGTGTCATTAATTCGAGGGGGGGGGGGGGGGGTTGGAGTGGTACGCCCCTTGTTACCTGCCTCAGCTCTCTGTGCAGACCCGCACCCACGAATCAATGACAACCTGAGGTCAGCCAGCTCAGCCGCCTCCTGTAGAGTTTTTGGTTGCTTTTCATTCAGGTTAAGAGTCAAGTCACTGCCAGTACATTTTAAAAATTGCTCTAACAACACTAATTGCTTCACTGCATCAAAAGTAGTTGCCTTCTCCGATCTTAACCAATTCTCAAATGCATCTGACAGCTCTCTAGCGTGTTCCTGGAAAGTACTCTCCTTTCTTTTTGGAACAGCCCTAAATTTCAGCCTATAGGTCTTTGGCTGCAACTCATATGCCCTCAGGACAGCCTCTTTCAACGCCTCGTAATTCACACAGGAATCTAGGGGCAAAGCATCATACGCCTTGAGTGCTTTCCCCGTCAAACGTGATGAAACAAGGGCTGCCCACTTCTCCTCGGGCCATTGGTTCTCCTGGCACTTTTTCTCGAACCGGAGAAAACATTTGGTAACTCCTAAATCATCAAACACTGGGACCAACTTTAGTAGATGCGGCAGGGACTGGTCATGGGGGTCGACCCACCTGGGTGACCCGGTTCCTCGTCACCTCTACACGCGTTTTCTCTAGGTCAATATCGGCACAATACCTTGCAGACTCAGCCTGACACCTATACTTGCGCTCAGACTCTCGCTCACGCTGCTCGAGCTCAGCCTCTCGCTGCTCGAGCTCAGCCTCTCGCTGCTCGAGCTCAGCCTCTCGCTGCCGCTGCTCGAGCACAGCCTCATGCTTTCACTGCTCGTGTTTGGCGAGTTCGAGCTGAAACAACATCTCGGCAGACAAACCTTGAGGAGGGGGTGCTACTATCGGGGACCCACCCCGTGAGCCACCTAGAGGCATACCCAACCGCCAGCGGGCATCGGCCTGCGGGAACGTACCCGGCTCCGGAGCCCGAGGGGGCGCCATGATAGGAGTCGAGTGGAATGGGGGCTGGGCTGAAGATGCCCCAGCTCCCGCTCCACCCGAAGCTCCATGCACCCCACCGAGCAAACAGGTAACCAGCTCACCTCTCGACAAACCGCTAGTACCGGGAAACCCTAAGACCGTGGCTACACACTGCAGTCCGTACCGGTCCTTCCCCGACACCCGGTCCGCCGACACAGGCTCCTCCAAAAAAAATCTGAGCATCCTCCTCATTGTTCACCACCCGAACACCGTTAGACAACTCCACCTTCTCGACCTCCTCGCCTGTCTCTCACACTGTGCCCTCACTATGTTCAGACCCGTCCAGTGACATGATGGAGTCAACAAAACAATTCTCAAGTCAAGACAAAAATAGCCAAACTCTCGTGTAGCTTTATTCAAAAAAAATATTCGAAGATGTTCTTGAGTGCAATACTAGGTCACCAATAAACTCCAACAAGTTCTATATATCCTCAAAACAATGTCCACTGCCAACAATGCGAGAAATAAATTCAACCCCAAATGGCAATAAGATTTCTCCAAACAAAAAATGCAATATTCAGTTCACTATATTCTGGTCTAAGGTCTCCATTTGTTATGACTGGCACTACGAAATAAACAAGGGCACTTAATAATGGACTAGATGATAGGCTATATCTGCAACAACGGTACGTTAATTCCAAAACCCTCGAACTATTACGCCGGTGAATAAAACACTTAAACCCTCCAGAGTTAATCTACGGGATAACGGGGTATCAATTAACTGGGTTTTAGTGCACTTCTACAAAGCTTTCCGGTGACGGCAAAGCCTACTCACAATAGGAGTACTTTACAGTAATAAAATGCTCTTAAGTAATAACAATGCTTGAATAAACTATAACAAGATTTAATAAAGGAGTATATGCTTACGTTAACTTTAGTGTGAGTCTGTACTCAACACTAAACTCTTCAATGCTCTATGAAAACACTGAAAGTCTAGTCCTACAGCAAACAGATATGGAATCTTCTGAAAACGTCTGATGCTCTAAGATGCTCGTTAATATAGAACAGAAATAATGCAGGGGCAGGGCACCAAAGCGTGTATCTTAAATACACCAATAAGTAGGATACATATATATAACAAGGGAGTGCAACAACTCTGTGACAGCACTAATAATAGCCACTCAAAACAGTACTTCCTTAGCCAAAGTACCAGCCATACTGGGTTGTGCACCAAGCATCAACCTAGGCTAAAATAATACGTGAATAATTCCTAAAGCATACACAGTTAAAGTTAATAAACACAATCCTGTCTTTAATACTAATAAAGTCTAGCAGCGGCAAAAAAAGGTACCAGGAGGCTAGGCAGAGCGCAAGCATGCTCGTAGCCTACTGTCTCCCCTTGAACAGATTTCCCTTATGTTACGTTAAGTGACTAGGAGGCTCTCTTGGTAAGTCCAGATCTCAAGTATCTGGTCTTGCCCTGGCACTCCACAAAGGTCAACACACTGAGGTAGAGAGCATACAAGTAAGCGTAGGCAAAAGCCCTTCGCTTGTATACTGCTACACTCGCAGAGGAAAAATATGCACAATGGTTACAGGCACCTAGCTCCATCGAAGTCGTACAGGCTCTGACTTGCCATGTACATAACTCAGACAACGACTAATGATACCCTCCACTGTCTAGCATTAAATAGTAACAAAGAACAACTCAATAATTAGAAGCACCCAATGATAATATGACTCATGTGACTATGACTTATAATCCCTAAAGCTAGTGCAAAACATATATGTGAGAACTGGTGCTGGTAATACGACTGGCCGACTATGGAAGTCGTATGCAGAACCAGAAGGGATAAGTAATTGAATAAAGATGAGAAGTAATGGAAAAGAAGAAGTTCAGAGAGAGAAACTGTAGTACAGGGGGTTAGATTGGGGACAGATTGCAAGGGACGTCTAGGACCAAGCACACCATGCCAAGCTCTAAAGGCGACATGCGGCGGGAGCCCCCCAGCACCAACACTAGGACAGCGGCACCCAATCACAGACCACTATGTCATGAAAAGCAAGCGTCCTAGGACGCGCCAGGCCTGCCAGCCAATCAAGAGCGTGGGTAACCCCGAGCGGGGAAGGCACACGTACATACTCACGCACAAAATACAACCTCGCTGCCTCCACCGCTCTCTCTCTCTCCTTAACTTCACACTACACATCTTATACTCTGTCACTGATATAAAATACTTCCATGTGTCACAGACAAGAATAAAGACCACCACTGATCTGGCTGTGACTACATGAATACTAAGAAAGAACATCGTTCTACGATTATTATTTCACTGCCCTGGCGAGCGCTAGCGAGTACGAGCACATTCTGGCAAGCTGGCCAGCGTAACAATAGATATGCAATTGCTGAATTATCCACTTATCCAAAAACTACTAACGCTATAACTTAGGATATACAGCAGATTGTATGACTCACATAAAACTATATATGATGGCGCTTGACAATGTGTGAGTGCCTATTATAACGCCTTTTGTTGGACTGCAATATATAAGCTATGTGTTAATTGAGATAAAACAAAAAAACATGAATTAAATAATGAACATCAGGACCTCCCTCACCTCACTAAAAATATAATGTCATCTGTCTTGAAGCTATAACATAAAACTATCAGGAATTATGTTAACATATTTTTTCCTATGTGTATGAAGGAAACAAAAGGTACGCTGCCTGTGACGAATGTCTACCCCAACGCCAGAAGAGTAGCAAAATTCAAGGGACGTTGGGGTCAAAGTGCTTGGACACACACAGTTTAAAGTAGTCTAGGTTGTAAAACGAATGAAAGATTGATTGAAGCCGAGAGTTCCAGAGTTCACGTGTTGAGTATAGATATGCAATGTTTGAAATTAAGCCAGTATGAATGACGCTTTTGTTGTATTTTTGCTTTCGTTATTGATAATAGTATTATTATCATTATTTAATAGTGTTTTTATTGATTTATTAAATATTATTTATTTGTTTAATTAGCAAGATCCTGTTGGGAGTCAAAGGATTACGTGTGGGAATGTTCAACTTACTGCTCTAATTGAAGGTGTTAATAAAATTAAAACTAAATTATAGTTACAAGTAACTTTGTCCGGGATTCAAGCGGTTTTGCAAGCAGAGTATTGTGTTGGATACAAGAGCTGTGTCACAGATATCAAAAGATCATTTAACCTATCGGGCATGGAGAAACTACAGAAGGAACAGATTGTAGCCATTTTGGCTGTGTCCATTTAGTAGTGTAGCTCTTTTGGTTGTGGCCGTTGATGAGTGTTGCTGTTTTCTGGTTGTGGCCATTTATAAGTGTGACCATGAATTTGGTGATTTGCTAATCATTCTGACTTTTGTTTCAGTCTTTATAGCATCGTCCTTATATAATTAAGGTTATTACTTCAGCATTACTAAGTGCAATAATGTACTGTACTTTATTATATGTTGTGATCATTTTTTACCCAAGTTACCTAGATATTGTTTGATTATCCAGAAGTCTTAGAAATAAGCTGACATGGAGGTGATTCACTCATGTAAATATATTATTGGGCTAGTAATCTCCATATTATGGCCTAGATGTAGAAATATGATCATGTAAATATAAAAAGCTGTATAATTTGACCATTACTATATAATTATTGAAAAGCACTTAAATTTATGTAAAGTATATAACGTAAATACTGTATAATTATATGGAGGTGATATTCGTGTAAATATTTTATGGCGTAGGTGTAGATAGTTAGGGCAAGTTAACGATTAAGAATGAATATGAAATATGTGACCATTTTAGTCGTGGCTGTATATGAATGTGGCCGTTTTAGTCATTAAGAAATGTTGGCACTTTGGTTGTCGTCGTTAAAGATTGTGAATGTTTTAGTGTGGCCGTTAAGGAGTGTAGCCATTTTGGTTGTGACCGTTAAGGTGTATGGCCTTTTAAGAGTGGCAATTTTGGTTCTGACCGTTAACCCGGGAACGACGCCGAGAGGTTTTACTGGGCGAAGGCGACAGGACTCTTAAGATCCAAGGCCTAAAAAAAATCCTTTTAAAAGACCCCAGTGGCACTCAAAACAAAGGGAATATGTGATTAAATGAGATAATTTCCCTCCATACCTCCTATCACTCCTCCACATGTGTCCAAACCCCCCCCCTCAATATGTTCGACTGGCGGGCACTTTCAAATACCATAGCTTCGCCGTTCAAAGGTTAAGGAGTGTAGGCATTTTAAAGTGTGGTCGGTTTGGATTTGGTCATAGATATTTAAGAGACTTACCATTTGGAATGTAGCCATTTTGTTTGTGAATTTTAAGGTGTGTGGCCTTTTAGGAGTGTGGCCTTTTTGGTTGTGACTGTTAAGGAGTGTAGGCATTTAAGAGTGTGGCCATTTTGGTAGTCCTTAAGCTAGCCTAGTTGTAATGAAATGGGCATTTAGGATATGACAGGGAATGAAAAAGCTGTTTGTTCATGGTTGTATTATGACTTTCCTCCTTCGCATAACTTAAGCCATTCAGTACCAGTGACGTCTTTTCATTATATTCCATCAATTATTAATATGATTATATAAAGTTTAGGAAGAGCGGCTGCCAATTATAAGGTGACAGACTTTCTGAATTTATCCTTTTGGCTACTAAAGATCCTTCCTAAGCTTCATAACTTCATAACTCTCTGCAAACTGCCTTTTTCTTCTCATTTGTGTGTGAGAGAGGGAGAGAGGGACTTGGATGTCGTAAACGTAAGGAAAATATCGATAAATGAGAGACAGAGAGAGAGAAGAAACTAGCCCAGCAAGAGAGAAGAAATACTGCTGATAAATAAAATCATATATTAGAAGATATATTCATAAATAATATGTAAGTAGTATTACAAAATATTAGTATAAAATTGACAAATTCTGATCCAACCATCAATGGCATCAGAGAGTGTTGCCATTCAAGTGTGCATGCAATTACTTAGATAGGAAGGGAACAACTTATAACAACTCTTATAGAGCATTGAATTTATTATCTAGGTTTATTAGCATTAGTAGGCAATAGATATGATAGTTAAAATAGAAAAGACTGGGCATTATTTAGGTATGCATGATGGTGGTGAAAAGAGAATACGAAAATGAAATGTAAACGTCCGAATAAGAATAACGGGGTTCGTGCGACAGTGTGGGAGGGAGAGAGGGTGGAAGGGGAACAAGGTATGAGGGAAGTAGGGGGTTGGGGGGGGGGGGGGGGGGGGGTACATCTGTTATGATTCTCTCTCTCAAACCATACTAATCCCCTTCTGTACCGGTGACTTTTTAAAATATATTCTAGATATATTTATAAGATTTTCTGCAATTTAAGAAGGATCTGTGGTAGTAGAAAGGGTTAAGTGAGATAGTTCGAAGCCTGTTAATTGTTGAAGGCCCTTTTTGGAATGAATGCAATCATCTAAAACTAGCAAAAATGTTGTGTGTTTAGCGTACCACCCGCCATGACAACAAAACTTCTCGCGCGGTTTTAAGTTATTTTTGCCCATGTAGGCTTCACGAAGGCCATCCGTGCTCCGACGGTTAACTATGGAAAGTTATCAAAAGTTAACACAATGTTTTCCAAATTGCTCGATCCAGAGAAGGTTAGTAGATAATATATAATATTTCGGCTAATTATTTAATACACTGTTGCAAAAGGTTATGATATGCAATGTAGTAAACAATGAAATGATTACTGAAAGTATAGTATAATGATCAATTTTCAGTTTAATACAATAGTAAGGAACATGTAGAGGACAAATTATCCGAGGGCTAGACCTGTAAAGGTGTGGGATCAGGCTACACGCTCTGATCTCTAATATAAATATCTGACAAGTAAGACATTTTGAACATGGCTGCCTGGAATGGCACCATTAGGACGCAAGAGACTGAAACTACACCTTGTGTGGAAAACTCGGTCTTTGAATATGCAGTATGTATTTATATATTTTTTTTCTATGTGAATGAGGGAGACAAAAGGCATAACTGCCTGCAGCGAATGCCTCCCCCAGATTTCAAAGAGTGACAGGGCCGAAATCAAGGGACTTTCGAGCTAAAATGCCTAGACACACGGAGTATGAAGCAATTTAAGTCATAGGAAGAGGGAAAGACTGATTCTGAGAGAGAGTTCCAGAGCTCAGCAGTTGAATAGAAGAAAGTCTGAGAATAACATTTCACTCTTGGGTTGGAGAGTTGCACAGAGTAGGGGTGGGATTGTGTTGCAAGGTGGGTACTACATACTCTACGTAGAGGAGGTGGTATACACTGGGAAAGCTTCGAGGAACACTGATTATTGTAGTAGCGATAGAAAAGCGAGAGAGATGCAACATTGCGGAGAAGAGAGAGAGAGATTGCAGAGAATTGGTGAGTGGACGGGAGTTAATGATACGAACGGCTTTCCTTTCTAATTTATCTAGGAGTGCGGTGTGTGAGGATCCTCTCCACACATGTGAACAATACTCAATACAAGGACGCACTGTGCCCCTGTACAGAGCAAGAATCTGCACAGGGGTAAAGAACCCCTTGAGGCGGTTGAGCTCACCCAGCTTTTGGGAGGCTGCCTTAGCGAGACTGGTAATATGGTCTTTCCAAGTGAGAGCAGAAGAAAAAGAGACACAGAGAACATTGAGGGAAGATGAAAGGTTGATTTTTGTATTATTGAAGAATAAGGGATAGTCCTCTGGAGGTTCCTGACGGGTAGTAAGATGGATAAATTGAGTTTTGGAAGCATTAAGTGCAACAAGGTTTTCTCTACCCCAATTGGAAATAGTAGCTAGATCAGAAGATAAGCATTTTATGGCTTCATTACGCTTACTTTTGAGGGATTGCTGGCTGGGGCGTTCTGGAAAACTAATTGAGTGGTGTAAAGTAGAGTCGTCTCCATATGAATGGATGGGACTGGATGTACAGTAGAGAAGATAATTCATGAAAATTAGAAAGAGAATAGGAGATAGGACAGAACCCAGAGGAACACCGGAGTTGATAGGATGAGGAAATGAGCGATGGCCGTCCACAACCGCAGCTATGGAACGGCCGGAAAGAAAATTAGAGACAAAGGCACAGAGGGAGTGACAGAAACCGAAGGAGAGCAGTTTGGAAATTAAAGATTTGTGCCAGAGTCTATCGAAGGCCTTCGATATGTCTAGTGCAACAGAAAAAGTCTCACCGAAGTGCCGAAAGTTGGATGACCAAGAGTTAGTAAGATATGAAAGAAGATCACCAGTAGAGCGACCCTTAAGGAAGCCATACTGGCGATCTGAGAGCAGATTATGAGAAGAGAAATGCTTAAGAAATTTGGAAGCAAGAATAGTTTCAAAAACTTTAGATACAAGAGATGAGAGCAATTGGACGATAGTTGGAGGGTTGAGAGCGGTCACCCTTCTTTGGGACAGGTTGAATGAGAGCAAACTTCCAGCAAGAAGGAAAGACGTTAGAGGAGAGACAGAGACGAAAGAGTTTGCCTAGGCAGGTGGTCAGCACGGAAGCACAGTTTTTTAGTACAACAGGAGGAACACCGTCCGGACCGTACGCCTTCTTAGTATTAAGCCCAGAGAGGGTAGAAAGTACATCTTTAGAAGAGATTAGGATATTAGACATAAGTAGGAGAGAGGGGGGTGGAGAAGGAGGAATAGCACCGGAATCATCCAAGGTAGAGTTTCTGGCAAAAGTTTGAGCGAAGAGTTCAGCTTTTTCAGAGGAAGAAGTGATGGTTGTGCCATCAGAGTAGAAAAGGGGAGGGAAAGACGAGGAAGAAAAGTTGTTGGAGAGGTTTTTGGCTAGATGCAAGAAAGCTTGGGAAGAGCTAGAGTTGGATAGTTCAGTGCATTTATTATTGATGAAAGAGTGCTTGGCAAGTTGAAGAACATATTTGGCTTGATTCCGGGCAGAAACATAAGAAGAATGAGATTCTTGAGTTTTAAGGCGTCGGTACCGTTTGAATGCTTCCTCCTTGTTGCGGACAGCAGTAGAACAAGCGTGAGTAAACCAAGATTTGTTAGCATTAGACTGAGAGAAAGAAAATGGAATGTACGCTTCCATGCCTGAGAGGATTACCTCGGTAATGCGTTCAGCACTCTCCGTGGGTCCTCGGCCACCGAAGCAGAAGTCATTCCATGGGAAATCAAAGAAGTACTGCCGGAGAGCCTCCCAGTCGGCAGCGCCAAAGTGCCACAAGCGCCACCGGCTGGGAGGATCGGATGGCCGTACTGAAGAGATAGGACAGGTGACGGAGATAAGTTTATGGTCGGAGGAGCCCAAAGGAGAGAACAGATTGACAGTATAAGAAGAAGGGTTAGAAGTCAGAAATAAGTCAAGAATGTTGGGCCGATCTCCGAAGCGATCCGGGATACAGGTGGGTTGCTGGACCAGCTGCTCTAGGTCATTTATGATAGACAATATGTAGGCTTGTTCACCAGGTGGGTCAGTAGAGTGAGAGGAGAGCCATTGGCGGTGGTGAACGTTGAAATCTCCTAAGATGGAGATTTCAGAGAAGGGAGAGATAGATAGAATGTGTTCCACTTTAGAGGTTAGATAGTCGAAGAATTTTGGAAAGTCGGTAGGGTTAGGGGAAAGATAGACAGCATAGAAATATTTAGTATGAGAATGACAGGATAGTTTGAGCCATAAAGTTGAGAATTCAGAGGAGTCGAAATCGGGAACACGAGAGCAAGTGAGTTTGTTGTGCACGTATGCACAACATCTGCCTTTGGCTTTGAAACTAGGATAGAGAAAGTAGGATTATACAGAGAGGGAGCTGCTGGCAGTTGCTTCAGACACCAGGGTTTCGGTGAGGAAAAGAAGATCAGGTTTGGGGGAGGAGAGATGGTGTTCGATAGAGTGAAAATTAGAGGAAAGGCCGCGAATATTGCAGAAGTTGATAGTAAGAGTGACAGGCCGTCGTCCAGAGTCTTTAGAGGGGTCGTCAGGGGAAGGTCGGGCATGTGTGGGGGTATTTATGCCCCCCCCCTCCCCCCCTGGGGACTCCGAGGCTGGACCTGTGTTCATCATCATATTTTGTTTTTAATAATTATGAAGGAGGAAGTGTGGTGTGCATGTTAAGTGTAGTGAAGTAGATAGGAGGAGGAGGGGTTTGTGAGAGCATGCTGGACTACTCTCATTGTAAGTAAGGCACAAAGGGAATCAGTAAGAGAGGCCAAGCAAATGAAACAGGAGTTCCAGTGATTCTTTGTCAAATGCCCACAGCCTCTCCTGGGTATAGCCCTGTTCGATTGGTGCCTACAATCTACCCCCATTCCCCCTATTAGTCGCCTTGTATGACACACACGCAGTAGGACGCGTGGGGCATATTCTTTTTTTCCTCCACCATAAGATGGAGGCCCCCTTACCCCCAGGGGGGAATGTATACTGTATATATATAACATCAATAGGAGGAAAGCAAATGAGTGGAAGTTGCTTGTGCTACACTTTGCTGATACAGTTCTGATGAGTGATAAGGGGAGGTGTGGTGGAGTGGTTATGCCACTGGATTGGTAATCCAATGGACCCGGGTTCAAATCCCGATATGTCAATGGGAAGATATTATTGGGATTGAATTTGTGCTGTACCTAGTATCAGTGCAATACCACAAAGCCCACCGAAATGCCAAAAAAATACCCTCGTTGTTCCCTGATTAAATAACACTGTATGAATATTCCCATATTCAAAATATGTTACAGGGGGACAATGCCTAGTGAGTTCACTGCTCAATAGGTGGCGTTCTGAGAGTGAGGGTCTGAGTCTGGAGGGTGAGACGGTGAAGCACTTGAGCGAAGCAACCGGCCGCTTCAGAGATGGAGCTGCTTCGAGCCATGATGGATGCTTCGCATGTCTCACTCCCCAGACTGGAACAAGACCTCACGGGCTTCACCGTGTTGGGCGGTGGCATGTACAGGCTCTCAGCCTATGTCCGAGAGGGAGTAGTTGGAATATAGAAAAAAAAAAAAAAAAAAAAAAAAAAATGAGTGAGCGTTGCATGGTTTTGTAAATATTTTTGGTGAGGTGTGTGAGCAATGGAACTTGAAAGTCAATCTGGTAGAGTAAGGTTTTTCTCTTTGAGAGGGATTCAGTCACAGAGTGAGGTGAGGTTGAATAGTCAGGTAATAATAATGTTTAGGTTATTTATTAACTGGCATTTCTCTCTAGCCCTCGCTCCGAGATTCAATAGCGCTACCTTATTACTGGTACCAGACACTATTACCCAAATTCCTATCTCAAGGGAAATGGTACGGGCTACCAGTATATGTGAAAAACGTTCATGCCTGAGTGTGGCATTGAACTCGGGTCCTCCTGGGTGGGAGGCCGAGGCGTTCTCCACTACACTACCGAGTCGGTAGTGGAGAATGTCAGCTAATACAATTATTTGGGCAGTGTTATGAATACAGATGTGAGTATAAAGGATGAAATGCGAGAGAGGGGGGTTGTATGGTAATGTTAATTTAGGTAGATGGGAAAGACTGTTCAGAGATGGAGATGACTCACAGGTGTGGAAAATACCACTCAATAAGTCAGTCACCTGACTACCGCTTGACAACAGTGTGCAAAGCAATCACTCAATATTTTTCGGCAGTCTGATTCGATGCATGCAAGCACTGTTCAGAGACAAAAGAATGGTTACAATGGTGAAATAAATCAATGATCAATTATGAACAAAATAATAGTAAATAATCAATTATTGAAAGTGTTTCCAACCTGAAGCCGTACGCCGCTAATGCCGGCCGATCGTTCAAACAAAAACATACACATCACCCAGCCCAAAACTCTTCATATTTTCAACTTCAGCTTCAAAGATGACGCTTTGACTGAAGAAAAAAAGGGAAAAGGGAAGGAGATAATTGATAAATAAGAGACCAGAGATTACTGTTATTATAGAGCTAGAAGTGAAGTGTTTTCAGCATTATATATTTTCATCTCATTTTACAGGTCCATTGGGTCAACAAGCCAATGAGACATCAATCATCCAGGGGGCCCATGACCACAGTGAGGAGATGGAACAAAATCCAGAATTACAATTCCTCACCACATGTCAATGGGCTGCAATTATTCCTCCATCCACCTTCCTCTCATACAAGCACAGGTGAATATGTAAATGAGTGTCAGTACACTGATGCTGAGATAGCTGCTGCTGATATGTTGGCTAACTTTAGTCAACATCACGTAACTAGCAGTCAGCTGTCTGTCTCGGCACCTATCACTGACCCAGGAACATCTTTTTCATCCGTAGACTTGGCAAAGACAATGGAACAACTTAACCCCTAACTATCGGCGCGCAACATAAGTCGAGTATAAAAAATCTGGATTATCTGGCGGCGCGCGACATAGGTCGTGTGGCAATTTCAGCACGTAATGTTGCTGAAAGAGAGAGACAAGTGGTGGCAGGAGAGTAGCGAGCGTATGACTGCTCCAGACCACCGCGGCGAACCTACTGACATGAATCCCACCTCCTCCCTCCCTCTCTCACTCGCTACATACTGAATTGTATGGGAAAAGTACCGAATTACATGCTTTTTGCACTCGTGTTGCGCGGTTGTTGCAAGAAAACTAGCGATCATAAAAGGATCGTTGTGGTGTCATTGGAAAGCTCTGTTTATGCCCTTTCAGGAATAGATACTTGTTTTACGCTCTGGGTCTTATTTAGGCATGAAAATGATCACGTAAACAACCCTATTTTGGGTAAAAACACCCCGCTGGTGGCTACATATTATATACCGCCTAGGCCGCTCTTAAGGTGTTAAAGAAGAAGTTGTACAAAAAGATGGTGAGTATAGCATTATTCAAGGGAAGTTTCAGCAGCTAACTGAAAGCCTAAATACACATAAGGTGGCTTTAGGAAAGTGTTTTACAGCAAACCAGGTGAATTTTTTATTATCTGGTAAACCCATCACACAGTGGCAAGAAATTGATGTTGTAAGTGCCTTGACTCTTAGAAGTCTTAGCCTTAAAACATACAAATATCTGCGGGAGCACATGAACAATCCACTGCCATGTGTTTCCACGATAAATAGATGGGTTTCAGCTATAAATATTGAGCATGGTTTGCTGAACTCAGTACTACGAATGATGCATATATGAGGCAAGTTGATAACTACTGGTGAAAAGAATGCATCAGGAGCTTTGATGAGATGAAGGTTGTCCAAAAATACAGGTTTGATAAAGATGCAGATAAAACCTACAAACCCCATAGGCCTAATTATGTCCAAGTAGTTATGGTGCAGGGTATTATATCCCACTGGTAGCAACCTGTATTATGTCCAAGTAGTTATGGTGCAGGGTATTATATCCCACTGGTAGCAACCTGTATTCTATGACTTTGACACTAGAATGGCCAAAAAGTTGTTATGCCATATAATTAGTAGCATAGAAATGGTAGGATTTCCAGTACATGCTACAGTGTGTGACTTGTCTGGTGCCAATCAAGGTTTGCTCAAATCCCTAGGAATAAATTCACCCAATGCAAGCTTTACCAATCCATTTCAAGCAGATAGAAAAGTGCATGTTTTTGCTGATGTTCCCCATTTACTGAAGTTAGTCAGAAACAATATTCTTGATCATGGCATAGACACCCCGTTTGGAATAGTCAATTCGGTGACCAGTCAACTCAATCAGTAGACCATTTCAACCAGTACCAAATCAACCAATTCGGTTAGGTTAGGTTAGGTTAGGTTAGGTTAGGTTAGTACTATATTTTGGCACAGGTTTGGTTGGTCTGGGTTAATTTGGCTCTGGTTGAGAGCTACTGGTTGAAATGGTCTACTGGTTGAGATGACATGGAACCAGTCAATTCAGCCCCTTTGTTTGAAGTTGTGCATCATCAAAGTGGGGATTTCAAATATGCAACCAAACTTTCTGAAGCCAATCTATATGTCAAAGGACTTCAGCGTCAACACGTTAAAACGGCCGCACACTTGTCTGAAACCGTGGCAAAATCCCTGGAATACTTAGGAAACAAGGACATTCTAGTCAACAAACTGGAGAGCAACAAGTAATCAATTTAGTACACGTGGTTTGATTTATTGAACTCTGCCTCCACCACTAGTGACAAACCACAAAGGTCACCATTCAAAGCAAGTAACCATCAGGTAAATACCTTGAATTAAAAAATAAAAGTATACCAAAACTCCAAGGTTTATGGCCAAGTGTTCCCTTTCATAAACGACATTGTCATATCATCAAGATCACTGCAAAATTGTCATATCATCAAGATCACTGCAACATTGTCATATCATCAAGATCACTGCAAAATTGTCATATCATCAAGATCACTGCAACATTGTCATCATCAAGATCACTGCAACATTGTCATATCATCAAGATCACTGCAACATTGTCATATCATCAAGATCACTGCAACATTGTCATATCATCAAGATCACTGCAACATTGTCATATCATCAAGATCACTGCAACATTGTCATATCATCAAGATCACTGCAAAAATTATTTGTAGACATGAAACCTCTTTATTCAATCCGTTATCTGTTAACACGGAGATTGAATCAAGATGTTTTAGAAAATGCCTTTGGAATCCTGAGAGAAATGGGTGGTATTCATGGTCATCCTGATCCAGCCAGTATGAAGCACAGGATGCGGCGATACATCTTAAGCCGTAAACATGTGCTAGTATCGGTAAATTCAAATACTGAGGAAGGCATAAAAGAATTCAGTAAGCCGAGTTCTCCACATAAGAAATTAGTTGGGGAGGATCACTTTGACTTCAATATCAGTGGCGATTGGAGAACCGGAGTAGCAGGAAATTTGTCCCCCCTGACTGAAGTTCCCCCCCGGGAAAAGTAGCCTAGGCTCAATTTCCCCCCGGGAAAAGTGGCCTGGGCTGTTCTGCCCCAGTGGGGAATTTCAGACTAAAGGATATTTTTCCCCCCTCTTGGCCATTTTTCCCCCCTTATATAGGAACCTTTAGTTGACATAATGACTTTATTGAAGGACTGTTAAACCTAACCTAACCTAACCTAGCCTAACCTAAACCTAACCTAACCTAACCTAACCAAACCAACCTAACTTAACCTAACCTAACCTAACCTAACCTAATGTTATGTTAGTAATTTTGTTGTGATGGTCGAGCCATTGTTTGATGTTTCAGTCATGTTAAAGTCATTGATACACTGGGGATTTTGGCCAAGAGGGGGGAATAATATCCTAGGCCAAAATTCCCCCCTCCCCCGGGGGAAATCTATCCTGGGCCAGATTTCCCTCAGGGGGAATTTCGGACGTGGGGAAAAGCAGACTGGTACACCGGTACTGCATGTCATGTGGATACGATGGATAATGACGTGGTTCAGGATGATGATGATGATTTTACAGTGCCCAGTGAAGAAGTAGATGGCTTCAAATATGTTCTTGGGTTTGTAGCACATACATTTAAAAAAAAGTATCCCTTATGTTCCTTTGAATAGGAAAACTATTGGATTTCTTGTAAAGATAGGGGAGATCTGCGGCGGATGAACAAGGATGTTGCTGTCCAATTTCAGAAAATGGAGGAAATATTTAGAGTACGGCACAAAGATGCACTTTTACAAGAATGTGGAGCGGTCGGTGGACTGACAGAGCTTGCAAAACCTGAAATCATAAAAAAATAAACGAGTTGACAAAGGCAGCGTCTTGAGAAACTTTGTTGCTCAAGACAGTTTAAAGGAAATCAGTATAAAAAAGACTTAAAACAGGCCTAACAATGACATTTATAAGGGAAGTAATAAAAATTATATCTATCTATCTTTCTATCTATATGCTCAGGCCCAATCCCCATTATGGGGGTAGCCGACTCAAGACAGAGCAAGAACAGGGAAAAACACAAAAACAACATAAAACAACGATTAAACACAGATAAAAACACAAATTCACACACATCTAGGTCAACCAGGAGAAGACCCAGAGACCAGGGTCACCAAGGTCGCTCCAGCACTCCCCCGGCCCCCGACCACCCGGAGAGGTTCCGATCTCGGCAGGCAGACATGCAGCGGAGCTAAAGCCACAAGCCCTCCCACCACACTTCCAGGAGCACCCTTCATATTAATCGTCTCCCCGGGCCAGGCACTTATGGACTATTATCTAGTTCAACTTGCGCCCGACCCCTTACTCCAAATGACCAGGTGTTCACTCAACTATTCACAAGCATTCTCCATTCACTCCTGTCCACCACCACTTCCCCTGCCTGATCTATAGTCATTCCTCTATCATCCAAAGCTTTTCTTACACAGTCTCTCCATCTCAATGGGGGTCTTCCTGCCCTTCCGTCTCCCCTTGTACCTGACTCATATATTCTCTGTGACGCATGTCCAGTGTGAGCATGCTGTACAGAACGCCTAGTCATGCCCCACTCTCGCTAGGATCGTCAGGGCAGGAACTTTGGCTGTAGTCTATGTAGAGTTTCCTAACTTAGTTCATGTGAGCCGTTGTACTATAAGTATTATGAATATGTATTTTGTTTTCATCTGAGTCAACGAGTTCTATTTTATATCATTAGTTATAAGTATTGTGTGTAAAACTTATTTGTAATGATGGGAAGAGAAACCGCCACAGTTGGGGGTCAGTGGGTGCGCCAGGCGGGAGGTGGGCCTAACTCACTAGCACTCCCCCCCCCCCCCCCCTCAGTGCTAGGGGAGCCTTTGTCTATCCCAGAGGAGAGAGAGAAATGACGTAATGGTTGTCAGTGGGAGGTCCTTAGTAATTCACGTTGGGCTCACTAGAGGGCCGGGTATAAAAAGGGAAGTCTAGCCATTTTTTCGTCAGAACTCATTAGGCAGAGCGACTTCTCATTTCCCTTGCTAACTATATATATTCTTCTGACTGATGTGAACTTTCTCTACTACCTTACATTCTTATCTCCTCTTTTCCCTGCCTGTTTAACTTCCATGGTCCCGTTGGTGCAGAGCTAGTCAGCCAACATATTATCGCTTGAGTTCTCACGAGATACTTGCCTATTAGATAGCCTATTTTGGAAGGGTTGACTTAGAATAGGATTGATTTATGTTTGTTGCACTTGTATATGCATTTCCCTGTGTGTTATTATTATTATTCCTGTTTTCTGCTAGTCTAGGTAAAGCCTGGGGTAAGGCTTTTCTGTGTTACGAGTTGTTGTTTGATGCAGTGGTTAAGCGATAAACCTGCATACTCGTTTCGGTTCAGTGAAGCCTAGGTTGTCTTCGCGGCTGACTGTGTTGAGTTAATAATTTACAGTGCGTGAGGGCAAGAGCCTAACCACCCTGTATTTTATTAACAATTTGTTTTTACTTTGTCAAGGAGCCGGGAGAAAACCAGATACAAGGGATCTGGATTTCTCAAAGTGCACTTGTTAGTTTTAACGTAATAGTTTAAACAGTTGTGAGGACTTCGCTAGGCTACGAGCCGTTTTTGCTCAGTCACTGCTACCTTTTGCCCACAGTACCCCAGCTAGACTTTACTCGATTAGTAGATACAGAATAGTATTGAAGCTTTCCTTATGTATGATATTGTTTATGCACTATTGATTTCATGTGTTGCAAGCTTGGCTACTTTAGTGATTAGTGGCCCACGAGCACAATCCGAGTAGGCTATTGCCGTTGCATTTGCGGAGTACTTCTTTTTAATGTTTGCCATTTACTATTGCATATTCTTTTAATTATTCTTATGCCAATTTAAACCTTTAATAGTATTTAATTGCCAGTGTTTTTGCTTATTGAATTACTGTTCAAAATCCGATACGTACTTCTTACGAGCATCCGAGAAGCATCTAACTTTTTTCAGAAGATTCCTTGCTCGATGCTTAAGGACTATTAATTAACGTAACGTAATAGTGCCGATCCGAAGTAGAGGGTGGAGGACTTCTTAAGTTCATAGTCAAGGGTGGATTACTTCGGCTTTGGCCAACACTATTCTTTGGTGTTGTTGTTTCCTACTTCATTGTTTGATTGTTGACCAGACTAGATAATTCCTGTCTCTTTATTAGTCTGTTGTTGAACACTAGTACCGAGTTCTTGTATACCCCGTTATAGCAGATTGAAATCTGGAGGGTATTGGTGTTTTTTGTTCGGCTGGCAGTACTCAGGGGTTGGGATCGTGTGTTTCCGTTGTGGCAGCGAGCCGTATTCGAGTCCTGATTGAGAGCCCTTGTGTACCCAAGTGCCAGTTCGTAACAAATGGTGACCTTGCTTAGGATTTTGTGAACAGTATACATTTTTGCAGAGTTGTACAACATTTGTTTGTTTGTATTTTAGCGTGCATATTGAAGAATATTTTTTTGTATGGCAATTAGTAAAGCATTTAAGAGACTCCAGTTAATTTAGTAATTAGTGCTTGCATAGGAAGTTTAACACTTTTGTCTCGAGAATTTTTTTGTGGACTTCAGTATGTCGTGCATTAGCACTGACGATGAGCGAGAGATGTCATTTGAAGGTGTGCCGTTAGTAACCAGTGAGGAGGATGCTAAAGTTTTTGTGAGTAAGCGGTACCACGTGACGGAGGAGAGGCTGACTGGGGTGGATGTTTGTGGCTTGCACCTGATAGCCAAGGTTTTGGGCATTTCCAATGTAGTAGGGATGTCCAAGGGGGAGCTGATTTCCTGGGTGTTGCGTGGGCGACATGGGGTTTCGGAGGGGAGGGCGTTTGGGGGGGTTCCTCCCCAGATCCCCTCTCACTCGACTCCCACAGTGCCGTCCACTCAGTTACCGGAGGTTAGCACTCTCCCACAGAGGGATGAGAATTGGCAGATTGGAGTGCCCTCGGGTGGTGCACGTGGTGGTTCCCCAGTTTTTGCCCCCCCTCCTTCAGTAGTGGCAGCTCCCTCTTCCTGCCTGTCTCCAGATATGGTATTTAGACTTGAGCTTGCTAAGATTGAGACCAGGAGGCATGAGGCTGAGCTTAGGTACGACTCGGAGAAATATTGTGCTAAATTAGATTTAGATAAGACTCGTGCAGAGTCGACAGGGACTCGGATGGGCCGTGAGGGCCAAGTAAGAGAACAGTCCTTGGCCCAATTAGTCAAATTGGTGCCGGTATTTAGTGAAACTGAAGTCACAGATTTGTTTTATCGTTTTGAGAAGAAGTGTAGGGAGCATAATTGGCCTGAAGAGAAGTGGGCAGCTCTAGTCTCCTCAAGACTTACGGGTAAGGGTCTGAAGGCTTATGATGTACTGCCTTTAGAGTCTTGCATTGACTACCCAGAATTGAAGAGAGCTGTCCTACGGGCATACGAGTTGCAACCGGAAACATATCGATTGAAGTTTCGGGGTGTTACAAAGACTAGGGAGGCGACCTTTCTTGAACATGCCCGGGACTTAAAAGATGCAATTAAAAACTGGACACGTTCTGAGAAAGCTGAGACGGCAGAACAGTTGACTGAGCTGTTTCTGCTCGAGCAGTTTTATAAGTGTACTGGTGCAGAAATGACTTTAACTATTAAAGAAAAGAACCCAAAAACTCTACAGGAGGCAGCTGAGATGGCTGACCTCCGGCTATCACTAATTCGTGGGTGCGGGTCTGCCCAGCGTAGTGAGGCAGGTAACAAGGGGCGTGACGCCCCCCCCCCCCGAGTTAGTGATATACCTTATGCAAACAAGTACAAGAGCCATGATACCAAGACTGACCACAAGACTAGCACCGTCCCATTTAAGAAGGGGCCGGGCCCTTCCCAGTACCAAGGGAAGCCCAAAGGGGAGTTGGAGTGTTATCATTGTCATAAAAAGGGGCACTTTGCAAGAGTCTGTCCTAGCAAACCACCTACAGCAGCTGTGTCTTTGGCCTGCAACATTGGTGTGTCTCCGAAGTCATCTGAGTTTGCCCGGGGCAGTTCGTCAGAGGCTGAGGTACAGCCAATGCAGAAGCACCTGGGAGGCTCGAACCCTGCTCAGGATGTTTTTTTGCGACCATAGAGGGCGGGGTTGCGTGATGTGGGCGGGGCGCAAGCATGGAGTAGAGGTCTTGCGTGATACAGGTGCTTCCCAGACTCTGATGAAAAACTTGACTGGCTACCCTATAAACGCGGCTCGGGTGGTAGTGGTGCAGGGTATTAATGCAACTCGGTCATACCCGCTGGTGCGGCTGGAGTTGGAGGTGGATGGTGTGGCACGTGAATTGGATGTCGAGATTGTGGAGAAACTGCCAGTGGAGGGCGTCGACCTTCTTCTCGGCAACGACTTTGCAATGCCCGCTTCTGAGGTTCTACCCTTAGTCGTTGCCGAGAGGCTGGCCGACGTGAGTAGGGAAGAGCAAGAGTGGGTCGAGCGGTGCCTGACACAACCCATGGCGTGTGTTGTCACCCGAGCTCGGGCAGCTAAAGTGTCACAGCCTAGTCCTCCGTCTTCAGACCAGCGGAGGAACGATCAACAGGAGGAGGCTAAAGCTGGAGTTGGTTTTAAGAGTTTTGACTCGGCGGCTCTCCTGGGTGATTCAGTATTAGCACCATAACTTAATTCTGGAGTAGCCCATGGGCCTGTCATCGAGAGTGACGAGGCTGGGCATGACGAGTCTCCACGACAGCAACGTTATGTACATCGAGAGAGACAGAGGGAGCAGCCCAGTATCGGGGAAGGTCATGCATTGCTCCGGGAGCAGTTAGATCGCTTGGCACCCACAGATATACGTCGGTTGCAACTAGAGTACCCTGAGCTCCAAACGTGTGCTAATGGAGCTGTAGAGCTCGACGAGGACGGCGATGCACAGCCAGGAGATTTTTTTTATTTAGAAGGCATCCTCTATAGGCGTTTTCAAGACCCTACACGTAGTTGGCAAAAGGAGTCCGGAGTAGTGGACCAGTTAGTGGTGCCACGGGAGTGCAGGGATAGCCTACTGAGGTTGGCGCATGGGATACGAGCAGTAGTATCGTCAGGGGTGAGAAAAGCGGTGGCAGCTTTAAAATGCTCAGGTGTTATTGTGCTGACCACGGTATGATTTGGATCTTGGATTATGTGCTGTTTGCTGCTCGGGAGGTACCTGGTGAGAGCTTGGGATTTAGTCCAAACGAGCTGATTTTTGGACACCGTGTCAGGGGCCCCCTTAACATGCTGAAAGAAATTTGGGAGGGGACTGTGCAAGCTTGTCCATGTATATTAAGTATGTGCTTGAAAGCCGTGAGCGCATGCTTAAGAGTCTGGAGATGGCAGGTAGAAATTTGACAGAATCACAAGCTTTGATGAAGGACAGGTATGATCGCAAAGTGAGGCTCCGGAAGTTCACTGTAGGACAAGAGGTATTCATTTTGTTCCCTTTGGTTGGTAACCCCCTCTCTGCGTAGTACACTGTACCTTATAAAATTGTAGAAAACATTTCAGACTTAGATTACCTTGTTGCCACTCCAGACAGGAGGAAAAAGAACCAGTTATGTCACGTAAACCTTATTAAAGAGTATGTGAGGCGCCCCTCTGAGCCTGTCACTGTCCCTGTGTTGGCTTGTTGCGGCCGTGGTGGAGAAGGAGAGGGGGACAGTCAAGCTTCAGAGGAGGATAGCTGGGATCAACATGTTTCAGCGGATCAGTGGGCGGGGAACTCGAGCCTAAGGGCTGACGAGGCTATAGCTCATTTGCCTGAGCCGCAGTTTGATGCTATCCGTCAGTTGTTCGGTTCATACCCCACTGTATTTGCTGAACACCCAGGCCTCACTACTCAGGCTATGCATGATGTTGACGTGGGGGACCATCTACCCTTTAAGTCAATCCCGTACCGTGTGCCCCCATAAAACTACCAGCTCTGAGGGATGAGTTGGAGTATATGCTCGGTAGAGGGTTGATAGAGAAAGGCACAGTTAATTGGACTTCCCCCGTAACACTGCAGCCTAAGCCAGAGGCCAAGGTACGCTTTTGTATTGATTTCCGTAGGTTAAACGGTTTGACTCCAACTAACCCATATCCTCTTCCTCGGGTTGATGATAGTGTTGACAAAATTGGTAATGCTCGTTTTTTGTCTAAAGTAGATTTAGTAAAAGGTTACTGGCAAGTACCTTTGTCCGAGCGTGCTAAAGAGGTATGTGGTTTTGTTGTGGACGGGATTACCTACCGGTGCAATGTTATGCCTTACGGACTTAAGAATGCACCAGCAACGTTTCAGAACCTGATGAATGAAATTGTAAAGGACATTCCAAATTGCACCGTATATTTGGATGATGTAATCATTTATGATGACGACTTTGTGAGCACCTTGAGACCTTGTTCCGGAAACTTAGTGAAGCAGGTCTGGTAGTAAATTTGGCAAAGTTTGACTTCGTAAAAGCCACTGTGCAGTACCTTGGGTTTGTAGTGGGAAGGGGACAGGTGTGCCCTCCTCGAACAAGGTACAGGCTATCAATACATTTCTGCACCCAACAACCAAGAAGCAGATTATGAGATTCTTGGGTATGATAGGCTACTACAGACGCTTCATAAAAGGTTACTTAACGGTGTTGGCACCTCTCACAGATTTGTTATCTAAAGACAAAAAGTTTTTGTGGGCACCTGAGTGTGAAAAGGCTTTCACTTTGGTGAAACATTTGCTATGTACTCACCCGATACTCAGGGCCCCTGACTTTAACAGGCCTTTTCAGCTGGCAACAGATGCTAGTGGTGTAGGGGCTGGTGCCGTCTTGCTACAGACAGACAATGATGGTGTGGAACACCCAGTAAGTTTCTTTTCTAAGAAGTTCAATGCTGCACAAAAGAACTATTCTACAATAGAAAAGGAATTACTGGCGATTGTGCTGTCGCTCAGGCACTTCGAGGTGTATGTTCCAGCCTATGGCCCAGTCGTGGTTATCTACACTGATCATCACCCTTTGAGATTCCTGAATCAATTTCACAATCGCAATATGAAACTGACCAGGTGGTCTTTGATGTTGCAGGAATATAACCTGGACATCCGTCATATTGCTGGATGTGACAATGTGATCGCAGATTGTTTATCAAGGGTGGATGATCAGTCGTAGGCTATCACAGGTGTGTGGGTTTGAGTGGAGGAAAATAGGCTGCCCTTATAGTGCAGCCGGGAAAAACATATTAAAATATAAAAATCATATAACAACTCTTTCTTTTGATATAGGTAATCGTATAAGTTTGTCATAGCCTATAGAGTTTGAGTAGTCCACGAACTATCAAACGGCTGAGCTGCTGTAAGCTCGCTCTGGGAGCATGATATTGTGTCTTTTGTTATTGTTGGGAGGAGTTATAAAATGTGATTTTTTTTTTTAATAATAAGATGTGTTTTGGTGATAAACTCAGCTTTGTTTTAGTGCCATGCGGTCGCTGGGGTTGAGGGGCTTGATTGGGTTCTGTGTTTGTCAGATTTTAGCTCAGGGTTAAGCAAGTAAAATCTTGGGGGAGGTGTGACGCATGTCCAGTGTGAGCATGCTGTACAGAACGCCTAGTCATGCCCCACTCTCGCTAGGATCGTCAGGGCAGGAACTTTGGCTGTAGTCTATGTAGAGTTTCCTAACTTAGTTCATGTGAGCCGTTGTACTATAAGTATTATGAATATGAATTTTGTTTTCATCTGAGTCAACGAGTTCTATTTTATATCATTATTTATAAGTATTGTGTGTAAAACTTATTTGTAATGATGGGAAGAGAACCCGCCCCAGTTGGGGGCCAGTGGGTGCGCCAGGTGGGAGGTGGGCCTAACTCACTAGCACCCCCCCCCCCCCCCCCTTAGTGCTAGGGGAGCCTTTGTCTATCCCAGAGGAGAGAGAGAAATTACGTAATGGTTGTCAGTGGGCGGTCCTTAGTAGTTCACGTTGGGCTCACTAGAGGGCCGGGTATAAAAAGGGAAGTCTAGCCATTTTTTCGTCAGAACTCATTAGGCAGAGCGACTTCTCATTTCCCTTGCTAACTATATATTCTTCTGACTGATGTGAACTTTCTCTACTACCTTACATTCTTATCTCCTCTTTTCCCTGCCTGTTTAACTTCCATGGTCCCGTTGGTGCAGAGCTAGTCAGCCAACGTATTATCGTTTGAGTTCTCACGAGATACTTGCCTATTAGATAGCCTATTTTGGAAGGGTTGACTTAGAATAGGATTGATTTATGTTTGTTGCACTTGTATATGCATTTCCCTGTGTGTTATTATTATTATTCCTGTTTTCTGCTAGTCTAGGTAATGCTAGACTGGGGTAAGGCTTTTCTGTGTTACGAGTTGTTGTTTGATGCAGTGGTTAAGCGATAACCCTGCATACTCGTTTCGGTTCAGTGAAGCCTAGGTTGTCTTCGCGGCTGACTGTGTTGAGTTAATAATTTACAGTGCGTGAGGGCAAGAGCCTAACCACCCTGTATTTTATTAACAGTTTGTTTTTACTTTGTCAAGGAGCCGGGAGAAAACCAGATACAAGGGATCTGGATTTCTCAAAGTGCACTTGTTAGTTTTAACGTAATACTTTAAACAGTTGTGAGGACTTCGCTAGGCTACGAGCCGTTTTTGCTCAGTCACTGCTACCTTTTGCCCACAGTACCCCAGCTAGACTTTACTCGATTAGTAGATACAGAATAGTATTGAAGCTTTCCTTATGTATGATATTGTTTATGCACTATTGATTTCATGTGTTGCAAGCTTGGCTACTTTAGTGATTAGTGGCCCACGAGCACAATCCGAGTAGGCTATTGCCGTTGCATTTGCGGAGTACTTCTTTTTAATGTTTGCCATTTACTATTGCATATTCTTTTAATTATTCTTATGCCAATTTAAACCTTTAATAGTATTTAATTGCCAGTGTTTTTGCTTATTGAATTACTGTTCAAAATCCGATACGTACTTCTTACGAGCATCCGAGAAGCATCTAACTTTTTTCAGAAGATTCCTTGCTCGATGCTTAAGGACTATTAATTAACGTAACGTAATAGTGCCGATCCGAAGTAGAGGGTGGAGGACTTCTTAAGTTCATAGTCAAGGGTGGATTACTTCGGCTTCGGCCAACACTATTCTTTGGTGTTGTTGTTTCCTACTTCATTGTTTGATTGTTGACCAGACTAGATAATTCCTGTCTCTTTATTAGTCTGTTGTTGAACACTAGTACCGAGTTCTTGTATACCCCGTTATAGCAGATTGAACTCTGGAGGGTATTGGTGTTTTTTGTTCGGCTGGCAGTACTCAGGGGTTGGGATCGTGTGTTTCCGTTGTGGCAGCGAGCCGTATTCGAGTCCTGATTGAGAGCCCTTGTGTACCCGAGTGCCAGTTCGTAACATCTCTTTGTAAACCTTTCATCTCCCATTCGTTCAACATGACCATACCAGCTCAGCACCCTTCTGTCCACTCTGGCTGACAAATGTTCCTGCTGCCCCACTCTCCTACGTATCTCTTCATTCCTCAATCCGTCTCTACGAGTAACTCCACACATACTCCTCAAGCAGCTCATCTCCATCACATCCAGCCCTCTTTTCTCCTTTTTCTTCAGAGCCCATGTCTCAGCCCCATACATCACTGTTGGCACAACAATTCCTTGATACAGTGCACTTTTTACTTTCACTCCGAGATTTCTCGTCTTCCCCATACTTCCCATTGCTCCGAAAACCTTCCTTCCTTCACACACTCTCTATTTTACCTCCATTTCCATACCTCCACTCCTGCTTATCGTTCCTCCTAGATATTTAAAGCACTCTACTTGTTCCAATATTTCCCCATCCAGCCTCACATCTAGATTCACCCTATGCTCTCCCCTATTACACACCATCACTTTACTTTTATTGACGTTCACCTTCAGTTTCCTCCTTCTACAAACCACACCAAACTTTTTGACTACCCGCTGCAGTTTCTCATCAGAATCCGACACCAATGCTGTGTCATCAGCGAACAGCAACTGATTCAACTCCCAATCTCGACCATTCTTTCCTACTAAACCCAATCCTCTTCCCATAGTTCTCCTTTTCACCTCCCTCACCACACCATCCATAAACATATTAAACAGCCATGGTGACATTACACAACCCTGTCGCAAACCTACCTTTACCTCAAACCATTCACTCAACTCACCATTTCCTACTCTCACACATGCTCTGCTCCCTTCCTAAAAACTCTTAACTGCTTCTAACAAATGTCCACCTATTTCATAAATCCTTAACACCTTCCACATTGCTTCACGGTCCACACGATCATACGCTTTTTCCAAATCCATAAAAGCCCAAAATATCTCCTTATGCTTCTCTAAATACTTCTCACTGTCTTACTGCAAACATCTGATCCACGCACCCTCTTCCCCTCCTAAAACCGCACTGTTCTTCTCCTATTACAACTTCCGTACACTTTATTATCCTCTCTATCAACACCCTGCCATACAGCTTTCCAACCACTGACAATAAACTAATACCTCTATAACTCGAACACTCCTGCCGATCTCCCTTCCCCTTGTACAACGGCACAATACATGCACACTTCCAGTCTATTGGTACCATTGACACAGCAAAGCACACATTGAAAAGTCTCACCAACCAATCTATTATCACATCTCCACCCTTCTTTATACACTCCACAGCAATACCATCCAAACCTTCTGCTTTTCCCGCTCTCATTTGTTTCACTGCTTCTTTCACCTCATTTTCCTCAATCCTTTCATTCATTCCCTGCCACCTGGGTGGCCTGGGTAACCTATCTCCATCCACCTCTGCTTCAATCACTGCTTCTCTTCCATCTCTTGCATATAACAAAGATTCAAAAATACTGGCATATCTTTTCCTCACTTCAACTGGTTCCACTAGTAATTCTCCATTTGCATCTTTCACTGACTCTTCCCTCTTTTGTCCTCCTTTCCTTACTTTATTTACCTCCTTCCAGAACATCTTTCGTTCTTCAAAATTCTCACTCAACCTTTGAACCCCACCTTTCGTTTGCATCTTTTTTCGCTTCTCTAATTTTCCGTTTTGCCTCTCTCCTTTTCTCCTTGTACCTCTCCCATACCTCAACACTACCATCCTGTAAAACCCTCTCAAAACACTGTCTCTTCTCCTCAACTGCCTTTCTCACCGTATCATTCCACCACTCGCTTCCTTTCCTGATACCTCTGCCTCCTACTTTCCTTTTGCCGCATACTACCTCTGCACTTGCTTTCACTCCTTCCTTAAACTGTTGCCATTCAACCTCTACTTCTCTCTCTTCCATCTCTCTCACTTCCATCCACTTTTCATTTAACCTTTCCTTGTACTCCCTCTCTTTTGCACTCTTCTCTAACTCACTAACTTTTATTACCTCTCTTACTTCACGCTTGTCTCTTATTCTCCTGTAACTCTTAACTCTTAGCTTTCCCTCCACCAGGTAATGATCTGACATACCCTCTGCCTCACCTCTCATCACATTCACATCCAGCAGTCTACACAATCTTTCCCTTGTCACCAGCACATAATCCATCAATGCCCTCTCTACAATCTCTCTCCTCACAAGTCTATGCCAGGTGTACTTGTGTATACGCCTTTTTTGGAAGAACGTATTACCTACACTCAATCTGCACTCTTCACATACATTTTTCAGTCTTTCTCCACTCTCGTTTACACCATCCACACCAAAACTACCGATGACTCCCTCAACAGGCTCATTTTCTACCCTAGCATTTAGGTTCCCTAAAACTATAACATTTTCATTTTCATCAAACCCTTGTAGACAATCTCTCAAATCCTCCTAGAAACCCTCTACCTCATCTAACTCTCTTTCACTTCCTGGTCCATACGCACTTACAAAAACCCACCTTTCACCCTTAAACCGCATTCGCACCCACATTAGCCTTGATGACACCTCTTTCCACTCTTGTATAAACTCTCTCAACTCCTCCTTCACAATAATAGCCACTCCTTCTTTCCCCCTGGCTCCCTCGTCTACTCCAGACTTTCTACCTATCACGTTTCCAAAATCCACTTCTCCCTCTCCTTTCATCTTTGTTTCATTCAGTGCAAGCACATCATACTTCCTTCTTTCAAATAACCTTCCAATATCCTCTCGCTTCTCATTTGTACTACATCCACGCACATTCAAAGCTCCTATTCTTAGAGTCGGGGACCACGAACGCGTTCCCTCGCCCCTATCTCTGTCTCGTTATTTTGGTAGATATATTTAAGGGGAGAAGGATAGCAGGCCCCCCGCCCCCGATCCCCTTTAGCCGACTTCTACGTCTCGCCGGAGAAAAGTGGTGGTGGAAATTTCTCACCCCTCCACCACAGAAGAGGCTACCTGCACCAGAAAGTGGCGGGCGTTGGGGTCGCCGCATCCCTACGCCATTTGAAAAAATTAGAGATGCAGAGGGAGAAAAAGATAGAAGGGGCTATGGGAAGTACAGGACACCAACCCTCTCTCTGACAAAGGGTCAGCCCACCACCATAAAAATTAGATGTGAAAAAAGGGTTTAGTAAAAACTGTGCACGACTTACGTCGGTCAGATCAAGCTACATCTCTCCTTCCATGCAAGACCTTTACATGTAATGCAATTTCCTCTATTCACTCAAGTAATCCATAATCAATACCGATAGCTACCCAATTACAATGCGAGATATGATTATTTTAGAATTTGCATAGACCTAGCCTATAACAGAGAAAAAAAAATCATGTTTGATATCTTATTCCATGGGATGATGGGGGTCCAAAACTATAAGTTGACCAAAAAGTAGGTTATAGTGGGAGTGGAAAGACTTTGTCAAAAATTAGAAGTGGGCTAGGCCTAATCTACAGATTATGAAATCTTGAATGACTTAGAATATGAAATATTATCCTAAGGAAATGATTCATCTAAATGATCTAAAAGTCATTATCACTTTGAAATACCAGCAATAGGCTATCCATTTATAACATTCCAGTATCCAAGGTTTAATGATGGTTAATATTACAAATTTACAGTAGCCAAAGGTTTTATTATTGGTGAATATTACATAATTATTGTTTTTTTCCACTAACCAACTTCACCTTTAAACTCAATTGATGAAATCAACAAATACGTGTGGAACTCCAGGGAACCTAGGATACTCACATCGAAATTCCGCGCACTTATGCATTACGCTATCATGACAGTTAAATAAATATGCACAAGCTTACGATTTATTATGCAGTTTCGAATCCTGCATATTAATCTGAGCATGTACATATATTGCAACTGCACCTATGATAGCCTAATGTATAGACAAATGGAAGGTGTAATTAATGGGGCACTTAACCCTTGGGAAGGCCTCGCTATAAATTGCTCCTGAACCAGAATTAATTATTCGTTTTTGTTTTTCTCCACCAAACAACTTCACCTCTAAACTCAATTAATGAAATCAACAAATACATGTGGCACTCAAAGGACTCGAACCTAGGATACTTACATCGAAATTCCGCGCACTTATACATTACGCTATCAAGACAGTTAAAGAAATATGCACAAGCCTACGATTTATTATGCAGTTTCGAATCCTGCATATTAATCTGAGCATGTACATATATTCCAACTGCGCTATGGTAGCCTAATGTATAGACGAATGGAAGGAGTAGTTAATGGGGCACTTAACCTTGGAAAGGCCTTGCTATAAATTGCTCTTGAACCAGAATGAATTATTGTTTTTTTCCACCAACCAACTTCACCTCTAAACTCAATTAATGAAATCAACAAATGCATGTGGCACTCCAATTTAAGTATGCTATCGAAGGTTATATTTCTTACCAGGATGAGCTCCGCAAAGTGGGAACCCCAAACATGCTAACACGCCACCAGTATGCAGTAATATTTATCAAACTGATAGACAAAGATTTGATAACTGTGGAAAGTGTGTTGTTAGCATATAATGATAAATTATTATGATATAGTCTACTGTACTCCAATAGTCTTATGGCCTGGGAGGCGAAGCATGGTAAGCACTCAAGCTGTTGTTGGTGAACATCTTACCAGTGCAGTCCCACTGGTCAGGTTCTAGGGCATTAAGCCTTAATATAGCCTATGTAATTAATCAACCAGATTCCTACAACTATATTCCCATGATCAGTCTCACAGAAGTGTCAATGGATGCACAGTGTCATATTTATGGTCTTGGTAGGAGAGTCACTCGACGCTGGTCTTGGTGTGAGAGTCACGTTTGATTGGTCAAGGTGTGGCCTTAGAATCGGCTCTCTCTCCTAGGGTAAACTTATAAACTATAATGGAAAGGGACAGGTTGAGAGTAAAGAAGATTGTTCCCCATCACCCCATGGGCATTCTCACCCCATTTCTTACAGTGAGGCTGATCTTTTTCTCCATACTCCCTCTAGGAAGTCCTTAACACTCCGTGCAGTGATCTCATTCCACATGTTTAGGTCGCTCAGGCCAAGCAGGTAGATCACTATTCTGTCGATCACCCATTCATACCTTCCTACCGCTTCATTCCATTCGTCCTCACCAATTTCTTGCACTATGGATCCTAGCATTACCCGCCTTTCTCTTTCATATTTTCCGCACTTTAGGAGGATATGCTCCACAGATTATTCCTCACCACTCTCACACATCTTGCATGCCTTGTTTCCTTCATTTGACCTTTTATTATTCTGCTGTTCAGCTCAAGCGATTTAGTACGGGCCTTGAAGAGGAGTTCGCTTCCGATGCTCCCATTGTAAAAGGGCTCCCTTCTTGGCTGCTGCTTACACATGTACCATTCTAGCAAACTCTTATTCCTCATATTCCCTACCCATTCATCGTTTGCTACACTTTGTACCCGCCTGCCGATCTCTTTCTTCCATCTCTCACGACTCCACATTTCCATACTTTCCCCCATCATGATACCACGCATTCCGTACTTCTCTATCCTTTTGTCGCACATTTTGTTCCACTTACTGCTCTCCTTAGTCCACTCAAACACCTTTCGTGCCCATCTATCACCATTAAGTTTTCCAACCTGACCCGGTACCATAGGGCTCCCTTGTCTATTCTTTCTTCAAAGGAGCTCCACCCCACATCACCTCTCAAGGCTTCCACTGCAGTGTACTTGTTAGCACCCAGTGCAAGCCTTCCGACCCTATTCTGGGCAACTTCCAGCTTTGCCAGGTCATTCACTGTCCACGGGATGGTTTCCAGACCATACATCAGGCCCGGCACAGCCATACCCTTCCACACTCCTCGCACTACTTCATACTTGTTCGCTCTACACCTTGCAGCGCTACCAAGTCATCCCACCCACTGACTCGCTCTTGTTAAGGGGGTATCTCACTGTGCGATTTTTCGATGGCGAACGCCCAGCGACAGAGGGCGACAGGAATTTTTTGTCTATGTTCCAAAAATAGCCATATTCGCTCGAACATTCTCCAATTGTCGCCAAAATCGCACAACGGTCGCCCTAGCGTCGCCCATGTTCGCCCAGATTCGCCGTTAAATTTTGAGCATACCCAAAAAACGGTGGCGAACTGAAAATTTTGGCGAATGTTGGCGAACTTTCGCCCTTTGTCTCACTTCATTCGCCCTTGGTCGCACTATAGTCGCACAATTCGCCCTGATTCGCCAATTTGCAAATTCCAATTATTGGCAACGTTGCTTTTTGAGCGAATAAGGCGACAGTAGCGCGCCAGTAGCGCAAATGCAGCGAATGTGTGAATGTGTCGACGAATGATTGCCAATGCGATACGAATGCCATGCAACATGTGGCGAACTGAGGTGATTGGTGGGTTTTTATGTGACTGTTGATGTGTCTCTCACTATAGTCTGTTTCTTTTCAACTGACGGTAACAAAATGCAAAGTTCCCATCAGGATTTCTCAGTTATTTTGAAGATTTTGTAGTGAAATGTGGTGCTAATTATATAAACTTGGACTTAACCCCTTCACCCCCATAACTTTCATTCTGGCTAAAGATAGACGATTTTATACAGTTTCAAGACGACCTATGTTATTCAGAGGGTTTATTGAGATCGTATTTAGCCATATGAGTCCTAGAGGTAGATTATATACTAAAGAAAATCGTATATTGGTAACTAGAATATGATTAAAATTACGTCATGGTGGTGAAGGGGTTAATATGATGCAGAAACATGATTTCATATTTTTCCATTAAGTATCGAGAAATGGGATTCAATACCGTCAGATGAAATGAAACTGAGTATACCGTATATACCGGCGTATATAGAAACATTTCTAAGCCTTAAATAAACCCTGCAAAACCATGGGTGGTCATGTCCAAAGAATATAATTTCAATGCAAGTGAATTTGGAGCGCCGAAATTCATCAGCTGATTTTCCGAGTGACCAAAATCGACGAAATACGATAATTAATCATAAGTACTATATGCATAACAGTAGGTTATGTATACTTACTTAATTCATTCTTCATAATATTTCAAAATAAACTTATATAACACGAGTTATAAGTTCAAACTATGGTTTCAGTGTACCGGAACCATTACCGAAACACGTGTTGTGTGTGTTATTGTTGTGTGGCTATGTCGAGTGTGTATGTGAGGCATAGTTATTTCAAAAGGCCCTGTCTAAGCTGTATTTAAGGGAACGTTCGAATGGGGCGAACGTCTTAAAATTTCAAAAGGAATGGTGCTAAACATGATGGAGAAAGGGGTTTAGAATAAAATCCTTCAAGTGGAAATCTACCCTTAAATCAACAAATGATAACTCGAATTAGAGGAAACAAACTATCATAATAGTGACAGTGTTAATTTAATAGTTACTTCTACTTAACCCTTTGAAGATTAGGACGAATGTTGACAGTATATTCTGACTACCTTTAAACGATTTTATCCAGCTTAGGAATGATCTGTAGTAACTAGAAGGGTAAAGAGTATCTCAATTAACCCTCTGACCTCCATCTACACTTCCTAATCTGAATACAATAGTCTTATAATTGAACGGAAACAAAAAATAAATCCATAATTGTATCTTGAGTGGGAATACACCTATTCCATAGATGCACAGACACTCAGACATACCCACACAATATATTTACATTTTGATTCGAGGGCATATGTTTTTGTAATTGACCTTATGTAAACGAGATTGTGAACTTCGAACGAATATATAAAACAAAGTTAATGTTCTCTATGGGACTGTTAATTGTTTAGAATAATTCGTCAGTGTATCATTGTTGTTCTCCCAAGTATTGTTCAGATATTCCGGGATAAGGCTTGTACACATTGATCCATAGATACATACACACACACACACACACACACACAATGTTCAACTTTTCCACATTTCGCCTTTTCACACACACACACACACACTCACTACAGCACACATACATGCACAGTTGCACACACACTCTACAACACACACACACACAGAATGTCCAGCTTTTCCACATTTCGCCTTTTCACACACACACACACTACAACACACACACACACACACACACACACATGGCATTCACCATATTCGCCATAAGTCGCACAACCTCCGCGGTTTTATCTCATTGCATCGTCCAACAATCGCCGTACATTCGCTATTTTCGCCACTTTCGCCATAAATCGCCCTCAATTATCGCACACCATTCGTCATTTTCGCCAAAAAATTCGCCATATTCGCACTTTGGTCGTACTTCCGTCGCACTGCAATCGAGGAAATTCAACTTTTTCGCTTTCATTCGCTTCTGAAAAAATCCTATTCGCCGCGAATTTTGGGACATAGAAAAAAACACGGTCGCACGGCATTCGCCATCGAAAAGTCGCACAGTGGGATACCCCCTTTAGCCTCTCATCCTATGTTTTCTTGCATCCTCTTGCATCCACAGTCATCCCCAGGTACTTATATTCAATTGTTTGGGTAAGAATATTATTCCCAAGCAGCCACGTCGCACCCACATCCGTTTCATCCCCATTTACTACTAGCACTTTACTTTTCTCCCTGCTAAAACTCACATTCAGATCATGTCCAAATTTCAGACACTACATCTAACATCCTCTGCAGATCCTCTCGGTTGTCACTCATGATCACCACATCATCTGCATATAGCAAGATACTCAGACGTTCATTCCCAATTCGTATTACCGTGCCAGCTTCTTTCATTCTCACAGCTAGTTCCTCTGTGTACATCCCAAACAGGAGAGGGGACAGCGCACAGCCCTGCCTCACTCCCCGCTTGTTCCCAACCCAGTCAGTCTCTATATCACCCATACTGTACCTACAGTAGCTCTGGTATTCTCATACATACTTCTTATGATGTTTATTACCTTCTCACTCACACCTACTGTTTCTAGCAACCTACACAACTTGTACCTGTTCACTCTGCCATAATTATGCCTTCTCTATGTCTAGAAGGCAAAGTATCCCTTCCGCCCAGACTTTTTTGTATTTTCTATCACTTCTCTCACCACAAACATGTTATCTTCTCCTCTTCTGTCCATTTGGAAACCATTCTGTTATTCACCCATCACTCTGTTCCTTTCAAAGATCCCTTTCAGCCTTTCATTCAGCACCCCACAGAACACCTTGGAAATGGTGTCTGTTAGCGTTATTGGCCGGTAGTTTTTCAGATCTTTCTTACTCTTGTTACCCCCATTGTGTAGGAGGGTCACCCGGCTCTCTTTCTATTTACTCGGTACTCAATCTCCAGACCACACTTTCTTAAATAGCCCATACATGCCTTCAATTACTCCATTCCCACCCTCTTTATAAAATTCATATGGGATCTCGTTGTTTCCTGCGTCTTTACCAGTCTTCAGTTTCTTAACACATTTCACTATCTCTTCCCTGCTGATCTCGTAATCCATATTTTCATCTACTGATATCATGCTTTCTATTTTCAGGTTGGGTTCACCCCTATCCTCCACTTCATTAGCACCATCTATGTTTTCCCAGAATTATTTTACTGCTATAGCTTTCTATGGTTTCCCTCTAACCTCTTCCGTTCACCATTATCACTTCCACATTCACTCTTTCACTCTTTTGCTCTCCCCTTAAAAAGTCATACCATTCTGTACTGACCTCACCGCCCTTTGCATTCAGCTCATCTACTACATCCTTATCAGCCTTTACTCTCGCTTTCATTATCAAGCCTCCTGTTATACCTGCTTCTTGTATTCCTCCCATGCTTCCTCATATGCAACCCGTTCATTCTCACCATTGTCCTTGGCCCTTCTCAGTCTTCTACACCTTCGATTGCTCTCTTTCCCTTTTTTCATGGCGGATTCGATGTCATTATTCCACCATCTCCTCTGGGATCTCCTATTATTTCCTTTCTTTTTCCTCCCCACTCTTCTTTCATCTACTTCTTTCACTGTCTTGGTGAACCCTTCATTCATGCTGTCTACCCCTATGGCATCTATCCAGTTCACACGCTCTAGATCTTCTCCGAATTTTACCGAGTCCGCTTGCTTCAGTTTCCATTTCTTACCCTTTGGTTTCCTAGCTTCCTTTATTTCCCTCCCACAGGCATATTGCATCCACAACATATTGTGGTCACTTGTCTCATCCATCTCTCGTTCTTTGTCTATCCTCATGTATTCCACTTTCTTCCTTGCATTCTCATTCACCAGGATATAATCAATTGCAGATTCACTATTTCTTCCAGCCCATGTCACTCGTCCCTCTGCAATGGTTTAATTTAAGTTTTCCAGTTCATACTCCTCAGTGAAGTCCCTCAACATTTCTCCATTCGTGTTCACTTCTTCACCCAGGATTCTGATGTTTCCATTCATATCATCCATTACGATAACTTTTTTTCCGTCTATGGTCATTTACCAGTCTCCTCATTAGGTCATACTTCCTTTCATTAACCCGTCTGGCATCCGGTCCCTGTACAGTCATGTAGCATACATCAGCAAGATCCTCTCAGTCTTTCCTTTTGCCTTGTAGTTCAGGTAAGCTGCAATCATATCTTCACTCATCTCGCATTCACCAACTTTTATCTCTTCAACATCCACACCCATATTCTTTCTAACTATTAGGCCTATACCTCCACCCCTTTCCTTCCATTTACTGCGCCCCTTCTCAATCATTCTGTAGTTCTCGGTGTACAGTTCCACTCTTTCACGTAGCTTTGTTTCTGTTATACCTATCACGTCCATACCCCCCTCATACAGCTCTTTACTTATGTCCTCCATTTGTCCCACTCCCCATCCGTTTACATTTAGGCACCCAAATATAATGCAGTTCCTATCCTGCTGGTTCGCCAGTCACTTTTCCCGGGAATCCCCACTCTCATGGCCGGAGTCAGAAACCTCTCCGTCTTCTCTCACGACTGGGGTCTTGGTTGGACTAGCTACCCCATTCCCGGGGGCTGTGTCCTCTTGGCCTTCCCTAGGGGCAGATTCTTCCCTGGTTCCGACCCTGGGTGTTGGCTCACTCTCCCCTCCCTCTACAGGTACCGCCTCTTCGACTTCTACCACTATATTGGTCTCCTCTGCCACTGGTTCTCTCCTCGTTTCCTCATTACTGTTAGCTAACCCCTCCCGGATTTCCTCCGGGTCCGAGCCTTGCCCATCCCTGATGGCCCTTTTTTACAGGTGCCCCTTATGCAACATTTCACTAGCCAAGACCCATTCCAGGATCCTATTTCCGAGGAGTCTTATCCCCTCGTTATTTAGGTGCATTCGGTCTCCTGCAAATCTGTTACCTGTGAGTTCCTGGTCTAGGTAGCTCACTCCTATGTCTTCATTTCTCATGTAATCGATTTTCATCTTGCACAGCTCCTCTGCTGTTTTCTTATTTACTTTTCTTCTGGTCCATTCGTAGGTCATGTTCTCTCTAGGACGTCTTAATATACCCACAACTCCTACACGAAGGTTCTTTTTATGTGTCTTGATTGTCTTAATTCCCTCAATCACTTCTCTTACGGTGTCCTCAGCTCCCTGCTGCATGAGGTTGTTTCCACCGCCCTGGATGATTAGGAGTTTTCCTGTAGCTGCCTCCCACATGTCTTCGCCTCTACCATGATATCCTTTATATCTTTCCCTTTCAAGCACATGCTTTTGCTTCCTTCCGCCTCCATCTTCACATTCTTTCCTACTTTACTGATCATGCTGTCCCCCACTATTACCCTTGCTGTCCTCCTGTGATTTATTTCCTTTCTAATTGTTAGGTCCCCAGGTGTACTACCCTGTTCTTGGTGTTCTGTGGGGTCTGTCCTCACAGGGGTAACCGTAGGCCTAGCTCCCATTTGGTTTCTCTTACCCCCTTCCCTTACACTCCCATTTGTTTCTGCAGATTCCCTAGCATCCCCTGCAATATGCCTAGGCCTACAGTTGCTACAGTTGGTTGCTGGGCTTGCTGGTTCTTTGTTTCTGCCTGGTGCACTGGGACTGCCGCCCCCACCGTTTGCTTACATGTACACACTCGTGTTTCCTCCACCATTTTCCTACTCAGCTCTGTGTTCTTTTCTTTCAGACATTCCATACCCCCTTTCAACTCCATTATTTCACTCTCCATGCATACCCTACACAGCACAGTCATCTGATTTATCTGCCTTTGTGTCTTACCCTCTACGCCCATTTAAACATGTGGATACCATTCACTGCACTTAGAGCATTCTACTAGCCGCTAGCGTATCTGCTCTCACCGATCTCCGAGCCCCAATTCGTTTGGACGCCATTTTGCCAATCTGCGACTTATTTTACCTTAAAAAGCAATCTAGGGGAACTAATCTGCTTTATACTCAATAAGATTTTCCGTAGTTGTAGTTATATCGTGGGTTTTCGAGCTATTATCCGCGGACGCACGACCTGCCACCTCCACGCTCCTCACCGTCGCGCCATTTGTCACTCGTCGCGTCACTGTTCAACTGTTCAACTCACAATAGGGACGTTATTGTATTTTAGTTTTCACGGATAAACACTGCAATGTTCAGTGCATACAAATCTCACACCAGTATATGGATTATTACAGATATAAATATACTGTCAAGGCTAAAATTAACTAAGTTTACGGGACTTTAAAGTTGTGTATCAAACCAAGATGGTACCATGGGCGGTCCGATTGGTGCGTGACGTCATCAGATCAGAAAGAAGAAAGGAAAATCAGAAAGTAGAAAAAGAAAAAGTGACCGCGGTCTGTTTACGGTCTTATAGAAGCCTGCGTGTGTAGGAGTTCAAGAATTCTGTGCGTTTACCTTACTAGTCTTTATACCATGTGCTAACTGAAGACGATCCCTTATACGCTGGTGTTATCCCTCCAACTTCCCTTCCCTTTCCTCTTCAATCTTTTATATATATCTAAGACCACCAAATACAATTTCTTATTTATCTAATTAATTATTCCATTCATTTGAGATCCCCGTCCCTATATCAATATTCATACAATTATTTGCATTTATCTTTTAATAAATTATAAAGAAAACCTTGTGTTTGCTTATTGTCCCCTGTGAATAAATGGGAATTCTGATGAACCTTTACACTGAGCGAGCTCTGAAGTTTTTTTTTTTTTTTTTTTTTTTAAAGAGACAATGAACGGAGGAAGGAAAAACACAGATAAAACAAAAAGGTCCATGTGCCTAAAGGCATCCTCCATTCATAAAATGTTTGTAACAACTGGATTCAAACATTTGTAGATTGTAAGTTTGTGGAAAGCAATTCGAGGGAAGTGAATTCCAAAGAGTAGTAGCTCTGGGGATAAATGAATTCTGATAAGCAGAAGTTCTGCATTGTGGAGGAGAAAGTGTAAATTCATGGGCGCTCTCAGCTGCCCTAGTTCTACGGGGAAAGATGTGGAGAGGCGGCACAATTGAAGCAAGTTCCTTGGAACAATTATTGCTGTGAATATATCTATAAAATAATGCAAGGGATGCAACGTTTCTTCGTATGGATAATGTAGGAAGGTCCTGTGTGATTGCAGGGTTATTGATTAATCTAATAGCTTTATTTTGAATTTTGTCCAACTGCCTCAAGTACACTTATTGTTGTAATAGCGATAGCCGAGTGGAAGAGATGAAGCATTGCGGCGTGTAGAAAGAGATTGTGATAAGCAACTATAACTTGGTAGGCATTTCGGCGACATTGGGGTGAAACGGTTAGCAGTAAACACAAAAATTATAATGATGTATAAATCCAATAGATATGCATGTGTATACCGCTTATATATTATATTATCATATTTCTAAGGGACCAGGAGGGCCTATTATAGACCTAACATGGCGAGCTCTCTCTATCACTGCCCGACTAAGACTGAAGAAAATTCCGTTATCACTAACTTATGACTCTTACCATATGACAGTTGTGTATTATATTTGCTGATGGATTTTATGTTGAAACTACAAGCAAACTATTCTATGAGTCACTTTACAGTAGTTTAAACAAACACACGTTCACTAGTTGTGAGCTTCAGTAGGAATCGCTCACAGTTACCGCCGCTGTCTCGAGTCTGTATAACCACCTGATCGCTTCACGTCCAATACTGATTTTTAGCGGCCCTTCACGGACCCCATAAAGCCTGTCCATGGACCACAGGTTAAGAACCCCTGATCTACACTCCTCCTCGACATTATAGCCAGGGGTTTTGAGAGGTTGTCCGTACATTTCTTCATTAAGATCGAATTCCATGAGACGGGCCTGGCGCCGAGCGTGATGGCATGTTGGAAATTGCCTCCTCTGTCTTTTGGACCAAAATCAATACCCAGAATCCAGAGAGTTTCTGTAGGGGAGTTTTCCATGAACAAATAATGTTGGTCTCTGGTGGCTTTTGTTTCGTCAGGCTCACTAAGGCCATTTCATACTGCCGGCGTAAGAGTTCGCTCATTTCATTTTTGACCCCTGTGAATGACCCATTCCCTTTACTTAGTGGGCCGATGTTTGATGCTGTTTTAGCCTTTTGTTTGGCATATGAAAAGAAGTACTTGGAATTTTCCTATATACCTGCAATAGCTTTCCTCTCCTCTTTTATGTATATAACTTTTTGTTTGTCTATGTGAGTGAAGGAGACAAAAGGCAGAATTGCCTGTGGCACGTGCCTCCTCCAGAGTTGAAAGAATCAAGGGACGTTCGAGCCAAAATGTCTGGACACACTGAGTTTGAAGCAATGTAAGTCCTAGGAAGAGGGAAAGACTGATTCTGGGAGAGACTTTCAGAGCTCACCTGTTGAATAGAAAAAAGATTGAGAGTAATGTTTCAGTCATGGGTTGGAGAGTTGCACAGAGTAGGGGTGGGATTGAGTTGAAAGACGGTTGGTAAACACTCGGAGAGCTCTGTGGAACACTGATTATTGTAATAGCGGTAGAATAGTGAGAGAGATGCGATATTACGGCGAAGAGAGAGAGACTGCAGATAATTAGTGAGTGGACGTGAGTTAAGGGGATCGATCGTTCACCACTTAATTAGAGTGTCCAACAATTAGGTTTGATTTCAATGAAATTTGGCACACATGTAGAGGTCTATAAGGTATTATCACATCATTTTTCAAGAAATTATTTCAAATATTTTTTGGATTAGGGCCGAATTATGTGTAGCATTACGGTGAAAAATAGGCTTTACTAGAAATCTAACTATTTTTTCAAATGTGCCTGTATATTATTGTTATTGTGCTTAAACAATACAGAGAGGATGGTTTTATAGTGGTCAAATTGTATTTTTTTTCTTCAAATTTTGGTGTAATTTTTGAAATAGGCGATCAGGAAATTAGGTGAATTTTGTTTTACTATTTATACGGCTCTGACAACATACTGTGTATGGTACAGGGAGAATATAAGAATAACAAAATTACAGCCTTATAGAGTTTTTTCGGTTCCTTCCAATGATATATATATATATATTATATATATATATTATATATATATATATATACATATATATATATATATTATATATATATATATATATATATATATATATATATACCGTAGGCCTATATATATATATATATATATATATATATATATATATATATATATAATAAATTTAAGAGGTGTAATTCTTGTGGTGATATACAAAACGTAATATACATACACACCAGGTGCATGTATAGCAAATTTGAAACTGCGCAATAGAGAACGTGTTAATATTCACAGATCTTTGTTATGTGGTTTAAATTTTGTTATGAAGCAAGTTTCCTTATATTTTCGTAAGGCAAGGTCATCTTTGTTGACTTTATAAAAAGGTATTATATTAAACTTAGGTGAAAATTTGTTTAGCACATTCAGATAATGTGAGTGCTTACATGAAGGCCTTTGTTGTGGGCGATATGGTCTCGATGGGGGTTTGTTCGAAATCTCAGGTTTGATGTTTCGCCTATATAGATTTCCTTACAGCCATTGCAGTGAATCACATATATACAATTTAGTGCAGAGCAGCTCCAATTGTAGTTAACTTTAAAGTTAACTACAATAGGAGCTGTTCTACACTAAATTGTATAGATGTGATTCGCTGCAATGGCTGTATCAAAAATCTGTCACAATAATATATTGCATTCATTTTGATCTCTTTCCAATGATATCCTACTTATTAAAATTGGACCAAAAATAAAAAATAAATTTAGGGACAAATGGTCGAGTAACTATAGTTTTGAGAAAAAGGCGAAAAACTAAATGTATCCATTACCCAACGATTCCTCTCTCAAATGACGATTTATTGCAACTGTTTGCTCTTCATTGATTTGATACATGCTCTGGCTCTAAAATCCAGTAAAATTGACTAAGTCTAAGTGAATAATATGCCACCTGGACCCCCCAAAAGGTATTTTATTCATTTGGCGCCAATGGTGTCATGAACCGCGCACCTCATTTATGCCAAGTTAGGCCATTTTCGATTACTCTACTGTAGGTTGTGTTATGGTTGGTTTGGATGGGTTAGATCTGTTTAGTGCTGAATATATAATATGTTTGTGCATGTCTTGGCATCTGGATGATGATGATGGCTTGGATGATGATGATGGTTTATATGATGAGGACCCTGTATTTAGGATATTTTTTATTTTACGAATCTAAAACTTTGCCACATCACTCCTACAGTGTTCCCATCACTGCTGCAATACAAATAATAATAACAGATTTTCCAACCCACACCAGTTTGGGCCACACAGGATGCTCCCCTTAAGAATAGCTCAAAATCTTTAGAGATGCAAAAATGAGGCCAATTGGACAATAGTTGGAGGGTTGAGAGCTGTCACCCTTCTTTGGGACAGGTTGAACGATAGCGAACTGCCAACAAGAAGGGAAGACGTTAGAGGAGAGACAGAGACGGAAAAGTTGCCTAGGCAGGGAGTTAGCATGGAAGCACAGTTTTTTATTACAGCAGGAGGAACACCGTCCGTCCGGTCCGTACGCCTTCTTAGTATTAAGCCAGAGAGGGTGGAAAGTAGCCTACATCCTTGGAAGAGATTATGATATTAGGCATAAGTAGGAGAGAGGGGGTGGAGAGGGAGGAATACCACCGGAATCATCCAAAGTGGAGTTTTAAGCTAAAGTGTTAGCAAAAAGTTCAGCTTTGTCAGAGGAAGAAATAACAGTAGTGCCGTCAAAGCAGAAGAGGGGGGTGGGTGGGTGGAAGATGAAGAACAAAAGTTGTTGGTTCATATGATATTATTCAATTGTTTTAGTTCATATACTATTCTTAGTTTTTGTTCAATTTCCATAATGTCTCTATCTATTTAGTTTTTTGCCTATCCTGTAGATTGTGTTGTGTGCGTCGTTGTGTTAGTAACTTCCTTCTACTGCTCAGCTTCCTTCTTTCCCGATCTTGTTTGCTTCTTCGTCTTGTTTGTCTTTCAGGTATGTGGTGGCTACAGATTTAGGTCAAGGTTTCTATTATTAGGACTTAGACTTCTGATGGTGCCAGGTTTTTCACAAACACTTCCCAGTTTATGTCCTCTATTTCTTTAAATTAAATTTACTGAAAGGGCCGGTTTTTGGTCTCGATTCTGAGGTTGTCTGTACATTTGTTAAGGTTAATTTGTTCTCAATTAATGTATGATCTGAGTATGTTTCCCAGAATTCTTTAACTGCACCTTCTTTTTCAAATTTCCCTTTAACTTCTCTTCCTTCCACAATCGCTCACCTCTTAGGAAGTCGTACATGGCCTCCCCGCCCCTTGCTCTGAGCTCGTCCACAGCTTCCTTGTCAACATTCACTCTTACCGTTCTTATTAGCCCGCTTGTCATACTTTTATATTTTGTTGTATTCATCCCATGCTTCTTAGTATGCGACTCCCCGTTCATTTTCCCCTGTGTCCTTGAACCATCTTAGTCTTCTACAGTTTCGGTTACATTCCTTCCTTTTCTTCCTAGCGGTGTCAGTGTCCCGGTTCCATCACCTCTTTAGGGGTATCTTATTTATTGCTTTCCTTTTACTTCCTACCCTTATCTCTGCTATTTCATTCACTACTCAGGTAAACTCCTTTTTATCTCATCCACTCCTCCGTCTCTCAACCAGTTCATTGTGTCTAGATCTTTCCTGAAATTTACCCAGTCTGCTTGCCTCAGCTTCCATTTCTTCCTTTTCGGGTTTCCGCCTTTTTTTTTGTTTTTCCTTTACACAGTCATACCCCATAATTGGCATGTTACTGTCGCTTATACGTTGGTGCGAACATTTCCAATCTTAAGTTTAGGATATTAAAATAGGGACATAATAATCATAGAGTGTGTGTTTTGTCTCCCTGAAAGATTATAACACGGTATGGCAAAGAGGGACTCTAAATGTTAGAGACTCACTCCAATTGTTTTGATTTAGTGAATTCCCAGCGTAGGACGGGGACTTGGTGAGTTTTCGTGTTCTGTGTGTGATGTACTTCTAGTATGTATTTTATCTTTCGTAGGTGTTCGGTCAGGCCTGGATTCCTTGGTTGGACAACTTGCATATTTTCTCCTCTCGCTTTTGCTGGTGCTAGGTCTCTTACCACTAGCTTTGCAAGATATTGAACCGCAAGCAAATAAACGAATAGATATGAGTGTCGGCTTTTGTAACTCCAATCTACGACCTGGAATGTGAGCGTCAGGCTTTAACCCTTATTTAGCGGCGAGCAACATAAGTCGAGTTAAATAAAGCTGGACTATGTGGCGGCGCTCGACATAACTCGAGTGGCAATTTCAGCACGTAATGTGGCTGAGAGAGAGAGACAAGTGGTGGCAGGAGACTAGCGAGCGTATGACTGCTCCAGACCACCGCGGCGAACCTACTGACACAAATCTCAGCTCCCTCCTCCCTCTCTCACTCGCTACATACTCAATTATGTACTGAAAGTACCGAATTACCTGCTTTTTGCACTCGCGTTGCACGGTTATTGCAAGAAAACTATCCATCATACAAGGATCGTTATGGTGTCATTCGAAAGCTCTGTTTATGCCCTTTCAGGGATAGGTACTTGTTTTACGTTCTGGGTCTTATTTAGGCATGAAAATGATCACGTAAACAGCCCTATTTTGGCTAAAAACACCCCGCTGTGCGGTACACATAAATAAACCGCATAGGCCGCTCGTAAGGTGTTAAAATTAGGTCTTGTTGCACAATTCTTCACGGAGTTCCAATTTACTTTGTTCAATAATTGATTTGGTTTTTGTATCAATTGCTTAGCTCTTTATTCTGCATTCTACTGTTTCATATTTGTGGTCATAGAATATTCCATTGTTATTTTTTTAATTTAACAAAAACTTGGACGTGGTCAGATACATACTGTGGGTCATATTTATGTCACTTCCTAAGACATTATCTAAATCAATGTATGGTCAATGATAGTGGCCGATCAATGAGTAACACTTGTAGGTTTTGTTACAGTTGGTGGCGTAGTATTGGAATGACCGTGTCTGTCTGTGTGTGTGTGTGCCCCGTATAAGCACACATTTTCCGTGCCAGTAGTGATGATGTTGATTATGGCAGTAGTAGTGATGTTGGTGGCGATTGTGGTAGTAGTTGTGATGATGGTGGTGATTGTGATAGTGGTGGTGATGATGTTGGTAGTAATGGTAGCAGTAGTTATGGTATATGTATATATATATATATATATATATATATATATATATATATATATATAACTGATTGACAAACATATTTTTCAAAATTCAAAACTTTACTCCAAATGTTTGTATATCGTTCGTTCGCTGTAGAGTAAGTATCACTCATCCTATACTGCTACTTCTCGTAACCTCCCCCTCTCTCGTCATCCTCTTTCTCCTTCCATCCTCGCACACCCCAACCCGTATCTCTATAACAAGTGAAGGGGAAAACTGTATCGGAGAAGGATCAAAGGAAAGGGAGGAAGGGGGAGATATTATGGGCTAAGGCATTATAGGGGAAAATATCGGATAGCGAAGTAAGTGGACAACCTTAGAGAAAGCTAAAGAAAGGGATATTAGGTACTATTATCTCTCTTTCTCTCTCTCTCTCCTTTCAACTTAGTCCCACCCCTATTCTCTTCAACTCTAACCCAAGAGTTAACTGATTTTCCCATTTTTTGTTTTCTTCTATTCAAGTAAACTTTGGAGTTCTCTGCTTCAATCTGTCTTTCCCTCTTCCCATGACTTAAGCTGCTTCAAACTCTGTGTGTTCAGACATTTTGACTCTAACTTCCTTGAATTTAGCTCTCTATCACTCATTCATCATTGTGGGAGACACTTGATACAGGCAGCTATACCTTTTGTCTCCTTCATACACACAAACAAAAATCTATTTATCTATCTATCTATATATATATATATATATATATATAGGCCAATACAGCCCATATACATTAAATTTGCATATCTAGCTGAGAAGGTGCTAAACAAAGAATTACAATAAAACAGTTTAACACCAAAATGCCGGGCATCATTTGCATGTTTGTCAAGTTTAATTATACTTATCTCTAAATTATGGGAATGGGAAAACTACGTAGCTGATAACAAATTATGGTTTACATAATTCAACCCAATATTAACCCTTTCACGCTTGGATACTCGAATCGCACATTCAGGAATGGTGTCCCTAAATGCTCAGATACACGATTAGCACATTAACTCTTTCACGCTTTTATGACGCAGAGGTTGCCAGATTAGCAATAAGAAATAGAGTTTTATCACTCTTATAATTACCTCTCCAAAATTAGTTTTCTGCCCACAGCTCACTCAAAGACAACTGCAGAGGTTGAAGTAACTAATATAAAGATTTCTAAATAACCCTGATGGTAACAAAGGCTTTTAAGTATTCCCTAATTGGCTCAAAATTTCGTCATAAGCGTGAAAGGGTTAAATACCGGTACCTTAGAAATCAACTGAATGAAAACTGAATTCTCATATTGTGCATAAATTGGTCTACAATACGTTTTGGTAGTTGGATGCTGAATGAAACCTTTGGCACCACTGCTTTTAGTCAACCTCCTCCCTCCCAGTAGGTCTAGAGAGCGAGAGCGATCAGTGTTAGTTGGGCATCCAGAGGGAGATTGCACTGTCCGGTCCCTTTAACCCAAGAAATGCTATAGGCCTCATGGAAGAGAGCCCATGAATATATACCCCCAAAACACCCCACAATAGTGAAATGGAAGCCATATGTAATTAGGTGGTATGTTTACCATCCACCACCTCTAGCTTTCCACATACATGTGTCCCACCTCCCCCCTCCCTATCCTTCCCCCCCTTTCTCCCCTCCCGAATCATTGAATATTTTCCCTCTTTTTTTCCTACCTACCTTCCTTCTTCCCACATGAATGATGGTGACTCACACTCTCCCACACTCCCTCTTCCCACTGAAGTGCGCAAGATCTCTCAAACTAAACATAGTGAGACCAGTCACCAGTGTCTGGCGAGAGGTGGTAGAGGGAGCAGGTTGGCCTTTCTGTCTCTCGCCTGGCTTCACCCACTCCCACCACAAATATATGGTTTTGATTGGATATTTGCCTTTTAGACCTCCTTTCGGGTTCTTCAATGTTCACATATTCAATATATAAGTAAAATAGGTCTATATGGAAAAGTAATATGGCTTTATATGGTAAATATAACAAATGTTGTCCAAATTTATTCGCACGGGTGCCACTTTCAAATCAATTAATAACATGTTTGTCGGGTTAAGCATGTCGGATATTCCGCCTAGAGATTGGGTTAGTCTATCTAGAACACTATATTATCTATCTATCTATTGCTGGACAACATGATCCCCGAAGGGGTGGCCACAAACAAATCGGCCCCATGTACCTCCGTCCTTCCACCTCACTCTCGTACACTCTCATAGTAATTTAGTAATTTAGTATATACTGTATATACTGTATATGTGTATATATATATATATATATATATATATATATATATATATATATATATATATATATATATATATATATATATATATATTTTCTTTAATACATACGAGGTTGAAATGGAAATTTTATTATTCAAAGTTTCCAGGTCTCTGATGAGTTTTCGCTGGGTGGCAGGAAGTAGATGAAGGAGATGAGCAAAATTCATGGTGGTACAGGGTTACATAAATGTACATGATGATACAGGATATACGACGCGTTTCACTGGACAACCAGCATTATCAAGTAAGGAAGGAATGATATAAAAGGTAAACAGGAACAAAAGTCTGCTAGGAAGGGAGTTATTTACTAAAACTTGGGATAGTCTTTCTAGTTCCTGGTGGGTGCCGGCCCAGGTAGAGCAGTGCGTGAGGGCTCTCCTAACATAGGCGGAGATGGAGGATAGAAGATAACGACATATATATATATATATATATATATATATATATATATATATATATTTATGTATATATATATATATATATATATATATATATATATATATATATACAGTATATATAAATATTATATACGATATATATTTAGATTGTAGGCACCAATCGAACAGTGCTATACCCAGGAGAGGCTATTGGCATTTGATAAGGAATCACTGGAACTCCTGTTTCATTTGATTGGCCTCTCTTACTGATTCCCTTTGTGCCTCACTTACACTGAGAGTAGTTCTGCATGCTCTCACAAACCCCTCCTCCTCCTATCTACTTCACTAAACTTAACATGAACACCACACTTCCTCCTTCATAATTTATTAAAAAATGATGTACAAAGGCGCAGCCTCGGAGTCCCCAGAGGGGGGGGGGGGGGACCATAAATGCCCCCACACATGCCCGACCTTCCCCTGACGAACCATCTAAAAACTCTGGACCACGGCCTGTCACTCTTACTATCAACTTTTGCAATATTCGCGGCCTTTCCTCTAATTTTCACTCTATCGAACACCATCACTCCTCTTCCAAACCTGATCTTCTTTTTCTCACTGAAACTCAGGTGTCTGAAGCAACTGCCAGCAGCCCTTTCTCTGTATCCTCCTACTTTCTCTATCCTAGTTTCAAAGCCAATGGTGGATGTTGTGCATACGTGCTCAACAAACTCACTTGCTCTCGTGTTCCCGATTTCGACTCCTCTGAATTCTCAACTTTATGGCTCAAACTATCCTGTCATTCTCATACTAAATATTTCTGTGCTGTCTATCTTTCCCCTAACTCTACCGACTTTCCCAAATTCTTCGACTATCTAAACTCTAAAGTGGAACACATTCTATCTATCTCTCCCTTCTCTGAAATCTCCATCTTAGGAGATTTCAACGTTCACCACCGCCAATGGCTCTCCTCTCACTCTACTGACTCACCTGGTGAACAAGCCTACGTCTTTTCCATCATATGTGACCTAGAGAAGCTGGTCCAGCAACCCACCCGTATCCCAGATCGCTTCGGAGATCGGCCCAACATTCTTGACTTATTTCTGACTTCTAACCCTTCTTCTTATACTGTCAATCTTTTCTCTCCTTTGGGCTCCTCCGACCATAAACTTATCTCCGTCACCTGTCCTATCTCTTCAGTACGGCCATCCGATCCTCCCAGCCGGCGGCGCTTGTGGCACTTTGGCGCTGCCGACTGGGAGGCTCTCCGGCAGTACTTCTTTGATTTCCCATGGAATGACTTCTGCTTCCGTGGCCGAGGACCCTCGGAGAGTGCTGAACGCATTACCGAGGTAATCCTCTCGGGCATGGAAGCGTACATCCCATTTTCTTTCTCTCAGTCTAATGCAAACAAATCTTGGTTTAGTCACGCTTGTTCTACTGCTGTCCAAAACAAGGAAGAAGCCTTCAAACGGTACCGACGCCTTAAAACTCAAGAATCTCATTCTTCCTATGTTTCTGCCCGGAATCAAGCCAAATCTGTTCTTCGACTTGCCAAGCACTCTTTCATCAATAATAAATGCACTGAACTATTCAACTCTAGCTCTTCCCAAGCTTTCTGGCATCTAGCCAAAAACCTCTCCAAAAACTTTTCTTCCTCGTCTTTCCCTCCCCTTTTCCACTCTGATGGCACAATCATCACTTCTTCCTCTGAAAAAGCTGAACTCTTTGCTCAAACTTTTGCCAGAAACTCTACCTTGGATGATTTCGGTGCTATTCCTCCCTCTCCACCCCCCTCTCTCCTACTTATGCCTAATATCCTAATCTCTTCTAAAGATTTACTTTCTACCCTCTCTGGGCTTAATACTAAGAAGGCGTATGGTCCGGCAAACTCTTTCGTCTCTGTCTCTCCTCTAACGTCTGTCCTTCTTGCTGGAGGTTTGCTCTCATTCAACCTGTCCCAAAGAAGGGTGACCGCTCTCAGCCCTCCAACTATCGTCTAATTGCTCTCATCTCTTGTATCTCTAAAGTTTTTGAAACTACTCTTGATTCCAAATTTCTTAAGCATTTCTCTTCTCATAATCTGCTCTCAGATCGCCAGTATGGCTTCCTTAAGGGTCGCTCTACTGGTGATCTTCTTTCATATCTTACTAACTCTTGGTCACCCAACTTTCGGGACTTTGGTGAGACTTTTTCTGTTGCACTAGACATATCGAAGGCCTTCGATAGAGTCTGGCACAAATCTTTAATTTCTAAACTGCCCTCCTTCGGTTTCTGTCCCTCGATCTGTGCCTTTGTCTCTAATTTCCTTTCCGACCGTTTCATAGCTGCGGTTGTGGACGGCCATAGCTCAATTCCTCATCCTATCAACTCTGGTGTTCCTCAGGGTTCTGTCCTATCTCCTATTCTCTTTCTAATTTTCAAAAATGATCTTCTCAAATGTACATCTAGTCCCATCCATTCATATGCAGACGACTCTACTTTACACCATTCAATTAGTTTAGTTGGGGTTTAATTGGGGTAGAGAAAACCTTGTTGCATTTAATGCTTCCAAAACGCAATTTATCCATCTTTCTACCCGTCAGGAACCTCCTGAGGACTATCCCTTATTCTTCAACAATACAAAAATCAACCCTTCATCTTTCCTCAATGTTCTTGGTGTCTCTTTTTCTTCTGCTCTCACTTGGAAAGACCATATTACCAGTCTCGCTAAGGCAGCCTCCCAGAAGCTGGGTGTGCTCAACTGCCTCAAGGGGTTCTTTACCCCTGCGCAGCTACTTGCTCTGTACAGGGGCACAGTGCGTCCTTGTATTGAGTATTGTTCTCATGTGTAGGGTGGATCCTCTCACACCGCACTCCTAGATAAAGTAGAAAGGAAAGCTTTTCGTATCATTAACTCCCGTCCACTCACCAATTCTCTGCAATCTCTCTCTCTTCGCCGCAATGTTGCATCTCTCTGACTATTCTATCGGTACTACAATAATCAGTGTTCCTCGGAGCTTTCCCAGTGTATACCACCTCCTCTACGTAGGGTACGTAGCACCCGCCTTGCAACACAATCCCACCCCTACTCTGTGCAACTCTCCAACCCAAGAGTGAAACGCTATTCTCAGACTTTCTTCTATTCAACTGCTGATTTCTGGACCTCTCTCCCAGAATCAGTCTTTCCCTCTTCCTATGACTTAAATTGCTTCAAACTCTGTGTGTCCAGGCATTTTAGCTCGAAAGTCCCTTGATTTCGGCCCTGTCACTCTTTGAAATCTGGGGGAGGCACTTGTTGCAGGCAGTTATGCCTTTTGTGTCCCTCATTCACATAACAAAAAAATATATATATATGTATATATAATATAGTATATAGCCTATATAATTATATATATATATATATATATATATGCGGGGTGTCCCAAAATATAAGTTCCCAACTTCAGGATTAGGTTAGGATTAATATTCTAAGCTTAAAATCTTCTATAAGCAAAACTCCAAATTTTATTTCTTTACAGAGACATCGCCTGTTGAAAAAAACATTTTCATAAGTATTTCCCCATAAGGCTGGCCTAGCTATCCTAAAGCTTATCACAACCCCATCTAACTGCAATTATTTTACCATGTTATTATCAAGAAAATATAATTATGTAAGTTGCAAAATGATTATAAACATATTAGCTCACTTTGGACCTGCTGGAAACTATTTGACATGGAAGAGTTATTACAGAAATGCGGGGGAGTAACAATATAAAACCTTCAATACTTCTTAAACGGTACAGATTTATAATTTTTGTTATCGAATATTTTATGTTAAGAATCATCTGTATAACGTTATCTTGAAGTTTGGTACGTCTATTTCAGGACACCCTGTATACATGTAGTATATATATATGGGGAGGTGTGGTGGAGTGGTCTTGCCACTGGCCTGGTAATCCAATGGTCCCGGGTTCGAATCCCGATATATCAATGAGAAGATATTATTGGGATGGAATTTGTGCTGTACCGAGTATAAGTGCATTACCACAAAGCCCACCGATATGCCAACAAAAATACCCTCATTGTTCCCTGGTTAAATAGCATTGTATCAATATTCCCATATTCAAAATATACTATAGGGGGGGCAATGCCTAGCGAGTTAATTGCTCAATAGGTGGCGTTCTGAGAGTGAGGGTCCGAGTCTAGGTGGTAAGACAGTGAAGCACGAAGGCAAAGCGGCTTCAGATATGGGGCTTCTTCAAGCCCTGAGTGGAACTCTAAGTGCTTCACATATCTCACTCCCTAGACTGTAATAAAACCTCAGTGCTTCAGCGTGTTGAGCGGATGGATGTACAGGCTCTCAGCCTATGACGGAGAGGGAGTAGTTGGAATATAGAAAAAAAAAAAAAAAAAAAAAAGAAAAAAATATATATATATATATATATATATCCGAGTCTAAGAACCACGATCGTATTCGCTTGCGATAAAACTATTAATAATAGGCACATTATGATTCCATTTTTGGAATGTAGGTGAAATACACTTTTTGTTTCATATATACAAACCTCTTGTCATCACTGAAAATATTTATTTACGATGGTGCGAAGTTGAAAGATCTTTAAAAAACAAAAAACATACAGCCTGCATCAGTGTTATCAAACATACAGCCTGCATCAGTGTTATCAATATGTATTTTTGAGTACATTTTGCTACTGGAATATTGAGGATTGGTCTTTCCTCATTCAATTGGAATATTATAGATTGTACTATACATAATTTTTGTTGCTGAAAATATTTGTAGAATGAATGTTTTGGTTACGCATGCATAATATACTGTATATTAGCTAAGTACCAATTTGTATTTATTCATATAAAACAACTATTTAATATATATATATTCCGATGACACATTTGGAATGAGCGTGGAAAAGGCTTCTAGCTTCATTTAACTATTAATTGCTCAGCTTACAACGAAATAATGACGGTGTAAACTCGGAAAAACAATGAAATATTTCTTATATATCAATTTTATATGAGATAATTTAAAGTTATGGGATTTGTTTTCCAGTTGTTTAATAGTATGCATATTACATTATCTGTGGATGTATAATACATTGCATGTAAAGGCGATTATATTGTGGATTAAAACAGAGTGATAACATACGAATATCGTCTCGCAGTAGTGCAATTAGTGCTTCATAATAAACAGTAGTCATAACTTAACCAAGCAAGAGAGAGCTAAAGCACCTTTATAGCTTCCTTTATCTGCTCGTGGTGATAAGTTGAATATGAGGTGCTGTGTTATTTTGCAAATAGTTTATGGTCATCGAAGAATCTGGAAAGCTTAATGAAGGTGAATGACAAGGGAAATTGACAAGGACAACATACCTCGAGTGTGAATATACCCATACAGTAACTGCGAAGGTGAGCCTCTCCCCATCCTGATTATCATTAAGAAAAACAAAATATATATAATATTATATACAGTACATAATTATACATAACAAATTCAGTGAAGAAATATATAGTGATCTCGTGCAACAAACAACGCTTATCAGACTGCTTCAGAACATCAGGATGTAATAATGATAATATCCTAATCCAAGTGATACTCAACAATCTATAGCATAATACCTACTTATATACAGTAGGAGGTTTCAAAGAAATCTGTTTTCACAAATTTAACAAGTATATAATTACACAATTCATATAATGACATGCAGTAATTTATCAATCTTATGGCCCTTATTAATATCATTACATTTGTATAAACAATTATGAATGTGATTGTCTTTAAATACGGAGAGCTCTAATTCAACAAGAAAAATATAATAGTCTGAGAAGTTAATCTCAATAAGTTCACTTTAATCTTAACATAGTTCAATATAATGATTCTGCAAAATGCACTAATGCGCTATATGAGCGAAATGGTGACTTAAAACATTCGTAAAAAATATGCCCAATATGCGATTTAAATCAAATTCTGGCAGAGAAAAGGATCGGATATATGACACAATGACAACAATTCTGGCAGAGAAAAGGATCGGATATATGACACAATGAAAACAATTTGGTAACACTGTTCTCAGTCAACATTCCACTCCCAAGAGGTAGAGAGCGAGAGTTTCTCAGTCTATATTCATCAGTGAGCCGGTAGTGTGGCTCTTGATCCATTTAAAGACGGTAGATTTATCGGCTGGACTACGTGTATCTAATATATTATATGATAGGGTTATATGTCTTTGAATAGTTATTTTTTATTTTATTTTATTTTTCTGTGTGAGTGAGGGAGACAAAAGGCAGAACTGTCTGTAGCGAGTGCCTCCCCCAGAGTTAAAAGAGCGACAGAGCTGAAATCAAGGGACGTTCGAGCCAAAATGCCTGGACACACAATGTTTGAAGCAATTTAAGTTGTAGGAAGAGGGAAAGACTGATTCTGGGAGAGAGTTCCAGAGCTCAGCAGTTGAATAGAAGAAAGACTGAGAATAGCATATCACTCTTGGGTTGGAGAGTTGCACAGAGTAGAGGTGGGATTGTGTTGCAGGACCGGTGCTACATGCTCTACGAAGAGGGGCTGGTATACATTGAGAGGGCTCTGAGAAACGCTGATTATTGTAATAGCGGTAGAATAGTGAGAGAGATGCAACATTCTGACGAAGAGAGAGAGACTGCAGAGAATTGGTGAGTGACCGTGAGTTAACCCGGTAAGCGCGAGCTATGTGTAGTGAACACCACACTTCTGGGCGGCAATATTAGGCTCCATTCCTGCCTTTAATCGTCATTTTACGATAAATATCGTTATTACTTATTCATATGCGCCTATTTTACCTTTACTATGAAGATAGTTACCTGTAACAACATTAAAACAAGTGGGAATATCATTTTTCTGGTCAAAATTGCGAATAAACATGGAGCGGCCCATTCATGAAATGTGGAGCACAGTGAGGCAACCCATCTTCTCGCGAGCTCTAGAGCATGACTGAGAGTCCCACCACACTGTCTACCTCTGCCAACACACTCGCTAGGCACATAACCACACCCTGCAACCAGTTTGCTAATGTTGGCACGAAAATATACCAATGAATTAGGGAATAACAGGGAAATTAGGTGATAATTGAAGGGGGGGGGGGGGGGGGAAGGGGGGAAGGAGGGGATGTGGAGGAGTGATATGAGGTATGGAGGAAAAAACATATAAACATTGTTTTAAGTGCTACTGGGGCCTTTTAAAAAAAAAATTGTTTAGGCCTTCCCTCCTAAGAGCTTTCTCGCCGTTGCCCAGTTAAACCTCTTAAGAGTGTTTTTGCCGTTCCCGGGTTAATGAGACGGAAAGCTTTCTTTTCTACTTAGTCTAGAAGTGCTGTGTGAGAGGATCCTCCCCACACTTGTGAACAATACTCAATACATGGACGTACCGTGCCCCAGTACAGAACAAGAAGCTACGTACGGATAATGAACCCACGGAGGCGGTTGAGCACATCCAGCTTCTGGGAAGCCGCTCTAGCAAGAGTGGTAATATGATCTTTTCAAGAGAAATCAGAAGAAAAGGAGACACAGAGAATATTTAGAGAAGATGGAGGGTTAATTTGTATGTTGTTGAAGAGTAAGTAATTGTTTTCTGGAAAGGGGCTACGAGTAGACGGATGGAAAAATTGAGTTTTGGAAGCATTGAAAGTAACAAGGTTTTCTCTGCCCCAATTCAAGATAGTAGAGAGATCAGAAGATAAGTGATTTATGACCTCCTTACGTAAGTCTTGGAGTTCCTGCTGTGAGTGATTTCGAGGAAGGATAGTTGAATAGTGCAATGTAGAGTCGTCAGCATAGGAGTGAATGGGCTGGAGGTCCAATTGAGAAGGTCGTTAATGAATAATAGGAAGATAATTGGAAATAGGACAGATCCCTGAGGAACACCAAGAGTTGATAGGTTGAGGAAGTGAATGGTGGCCGTCCACAACCGCAGCTATGGAACGGCCGGAATGGAAATTAGAGACAAAGGCACAGATGGAAGGATAGAAACCGAAGGAGGGTAATTTGGAAATAAGGGATTTGTGCCAGGCTATCGAAGGCCTTCGATATGTCTAGCGCTACAGAAAAAGTCTTACCGAAGTCCGGAATGTAGGATGACCAAGAGTTAGTAAGGTAAGTGTTGTGCCGTGTCCTGATAAGTTAGTTCCCTTGATACAGTCCGTAAAACAATCCAGATCTGGTTTGATGGACTTAAATATACTTGACAGGAACATACTGAGTAGGTTCTATATACAGTACAAATGGTATTCAAAGGTTCAATATAGTACTCAATAACAACACCAGGAAGAACATATATAAAGGCTTTATTTACTAAGCATGAGAGCAGGTGAATAATAAGGATCATGAGGGAAGACCCAACAATATTAACAAACATATATATATTATCCTTACTTCAGGACAATGTTACTGATACCAGAATAACTCAATAGTGAGAGTCTAGCATTCAATCAGATGATGTAGAAAACATACATAGAGGCATAATGTACTAGAATAACTTTTAACCTTCAATGCAATAGTAAATGAGAGTCAAAATATCTTCCGTATTCACAGGAGACTTCAATGCTCTAGATAATGATCCTAGAGTCACACTGTGGAGAGTTGAGCTTATAAAGATATTGGCACAGGAGGCTAGGTGAGTCACGCGTAGGGCTCAGCTGACCCTTAAAACTGACCGCGTGAACTTGTCCTCAGGTCAGGTCACTGGGAAGGTCACCAGGTGAACTGAGGTAGTAATAAATACTTTTCTTTGTTAATGCAACTATGAACTTAGCTGAACAGCGATGTTAATTTACTTTACAGGACAGGGCTGAGATTAGTATTTATAATCACTGAGAAGTATCAAAATCGCCCTAACTGAATGTACAGTATATCTTATCACAGGATTATATTACTTGAACATATGCTACGATAACGAACCGAACTTAGGAATTCGTGTATCTAATATTTTCGTGGCGAAGCAAAGTAATAATGTGAACTGGATATGCAAAGGAAATGGTTTTAAAAATAGTTTTACTGGAGGGTATTAATTAGGTCAAGATATAATGTTTAAAATTTGTGATAAAGACAACACACGAAGATAGCCGAAATAACTAGCTGAGTTCCAATAGACTCAGATTGAAATGAACACTGAAGTTTTAATCTCAAAAAGTGGAAACTGACTGATTAACAAATATCGATCGGTAGATCGGACTTAATAATTAAATTGGCGCTAATGACGAAGTTTAGCTCATTGACATTTAACGCAATATCAGATTCGCTTCTAAACGAGTTAACAGGGCAAGCAAAATAAAATGTACAGGCACAATTAGTACATGGACGTAGGCGACGAAGTCCTACTCATTGATACTCATTATGAATAGTACCAGACTCGGTTCTGAACGGGTTAACAGCTGCGAGGTGAATGAAATACACAGATACAATTAGTGTATGGTGGACGAAAGTGAGACGAAACATGGATGAAAGAATTCCTAAACACGATATTCGAAATATCACAACATCAAGATTTACAAGAACATAAAAGCACGTCTATAAGATGTATTTCATATGCGATTTATTAGCAAAAGAATTAAGGAATTACACTATGCACTCGTTGGAAAATTGGGCGTAGGTTCTAGGTAAAAAGTGATTATATAAATGGAGTGATCATGGAATATACTAAGACTTCAACTCTACAAAAAATAAATCAATATACACGTAGTCAGTAAATCTGCGAGCGTGGGGCCCTGAATATATATTAATACACGGATATGTAACGTATGCGTAAGTTATGAATTAAATAAAGTCTTGAACAAGGGTCAAGGAATTAAGGCAAGTTTAACACAGAATAACACAGATTCAGAGGGATGACACTTATTACGCAAGTACGTGATCTTGGGCACAGATCACAATTAAATCAGGACACACACGGTTCACATATTTACCAAAACAATGCCTCACAACAATAATCAACAGAGAAAAACACAGAAACACTTAGGTATTTGGAAGGGCAGGGGGGGGGCGAGAGTGCTGGTCTGGCCGGCATAGAGGGTAGTAGCCAATTCTTACACAGCTGGTTACCTCCTCGAGCAGGGGTTCTCGGTTTAGGCCTGATTACGTAATTAGAACAGGGGTACTCCTAGGTCCAGGCCTGTTTACGTAATGGAGCAGGGGTCCTAGGTCCAGGCCTACGTCCGTGGCTCGAGCAGGGGTCCTCGATTCAGGGCGCCAGGCAACAGACAGGTGGTCCTCCAGGAATCTTGAAGGAAGGGGAGGTGTCGTCCGGGGGGCATTCTCGAGGCCAAGGGTTGTTGAACGGACAGGCAGACATAGGCCATTTACAAGATGCCATCCATGGCCGATCGGTGAGGGGTGACTTTGGAGCTGGTAATGCTTTTGCAAATATGCAAGATAGTTTGCACGCTCCAAGTGAGGACGGAGACTGTCCAAGTCAGGCACAAGTCGGATCGTGCTTTTTTTCTTCTGAGCTCTCCACTTCGCTGCCCTCGCATCTCCCAGGGTCTTGCTTTTGGTATCACCATAGACATATCGAATGATAAACCGCTCCAAATCACTGATGACCTGTTCTGTGACTAGGAGCTGTGTACCACATGCTGCTAGCAGGTCGTGTGCCTCTTTAGACTTCTCCAGACGATCTGCGATGAGCTTCTTGCTTGCTCCATAGAAGCCAGAGTTGTGGTCACACCCAGTGAGGACATGAAGTGGCATGATGGATGCAGCCATTGCCTCACTGCACAAACATCGGGCATCGATAAGCTGACGTTTGCGTTTCACACACAGGATTCCTGTTGTCTTCTGAGCAACATATGCCGCTTGCACGTAGTTGCCTGTGTCCTCTGTGTCAAGAACGACAGCTGCTGTGTAGCTGTCTGACCGGAGCACACTATATATGGTGAGCATTGCCGTATCTGCCTCTGCATGGGAGCATGTGAGCTCTGGCACAAGCTTGCCTGTGGTGAGATTCTTTGCAGTGCTGCCAACTATACAGTAGATGATCTCGGTGCTAGTTGTTGCTGCTGTTCTCTGGAATGCCTGAAGGCGGATTTTGTTCTCAGGTTTACCCAGGAGAGCATGGAAAACTTTACTAGAAGGAAATTTATCTTCTGTCTTCATGAAGACATTGCTGATTGGCAGGTTTTTGTGGCGCAGTATTCTCTCACTGTCCTTGATCGTGTAATTCTGATCATATGAATCATTGACGCAAATTATGCGCTCAGCATGCTTGTGTCTCATTAGAACGAAGTGCACCAACTTCTCTGCATAATCTCCCCAGGTATACTTGGTACCATCTCCCTTCTCTCTGTCTTCAATGGTAGGAGTTGTTAGGCACCAGATGAGGCCCATATCAATAATAGACGTGTATACATCAGGCTCTGGAATGACAGTCATAGTTAGTTTTTGTTGAAGCTTGCTTTTCTGTGCCTTACGGATGGTTCCATTGACGTTGAAGATGGAAAGGCACTCGGCTGTAATACGATGCTGCAGGACTTCTTGAAGTTTGAGGGCACCACTCGTTTCAACCAGTCCGAGAACAGAGGCCAAGGCATTACGCTCCATTTCCTCAGTCTTTCCCTTCAGGTTCTCACCATCTGCTTTCTTCAATTCCTGAGTTGAAAAGTTCAAACGCTTGCTACGGGGAACTCTGTCGTTGAGAGACTTGGTCTTGGAATACACTCTCTCATTCAAGAACTGCTTCAGTTTGCTTGTGCCAGCCTCCTTTGCCGATTTCAAGTCGGCAGCGAGAGCGTCTGAGGCTGGGATTCCTGACTGTAGGGATCGCAGTGTCTTGTTTGTATGGTCAAATGGATCACACTTGAATTCAGTGAGACATGCGTTTATATCCTGTACAGCTTGTTCATCCTTCTTTATTTTACTCGACGAGCAATCAGCATGCTTCCCTTTTCCTTGTTGCTTGCGATTAGCATGGCGATGGACCTTTGTTCTCTCCCGATTGATGTTATTCACATTCCGAGTGTTTGAAAGGAGCTGCTTTTCATTGTTCAGAATGGCCAACCAACCTGACTTCAGCTTAGAACCCTTATTCATTGTTGACTCTATCCATATGTCGAGGGCGACACACGAATATGGTTTTCCTGTCATTGACTGTGCAAACATACCACTCTCCATGAATGCAGCCTGATCGACAGGAAGGGTATCAAGCACTGCGGTGAAATCGGGGAGATGCCGACCATACTTGTCATTATCATAGATTTGCATCAAAGGAAGCATGAGCTTGAGTGAGGACTTGAACTCAGTCCAGTTGCTTGTTCTGATTGCATGGATATTTTGAGTTAGAACCTCAACCATTTCCATGAATGACATCCAGTATTCTGCTTGTGGGGCACCCTCAAAGTCCTTGAAGAGAGCATCAATGAGGTCCTTCAGCTCAGCATTTCTCTCTAGCTCTGCATGTTAATCTGCAAGTTCCTGTGCATCAATCGGATGTCGAAGCTTGGCAAGGGATGCCTTTACTTCTTCAGATAGAGGGGAATCTTCCAAACGTTTGTCTATGACATGGTGGACCAGAGTCTCGTAGAATAGTCGCAAGCAGCGAAGCCCACGCTTAACATGTTTTCCACGAAGGGCCTGACCAACAGACCCGTCTGCTATAACACCAGCTGCCACCAACACATCTGAGATGCCAGATCCCTTAAACCTCTTGTATATAGTGTAGATGAACGACATTTGGATGTGGAAGGGTGCCATGAATGGTAAGATTTTGCTGAACAGCTCAGCATTCTCACTTTTCAACTCTAGCATGAGCACGTAGACAGGATGATCACCAACAATTATTGCAAAAGGCATCTTTTTTTCTTCGATTGATTTTGCAAGCTTACACATCACATCATTGAGAATTGTCTTACTGGGTGGGTTGGGATAAGTCATGTGGTATATTGCTCGACTCTTCTCATCTGCATTTGACATGCTGGTGTGAAACCCTGAAAACCCAGGCACAGTCTGTTCTTCTGGCTTAGGTCTCGTTCAGTCATCTTGCGCCCTGGCCAATGCATGGATCACATCACGAATTCTTTGCACCGATGTGTCAGGAGGAGTACTTTGATCAGCTGGTGGCTTCCTGAGAGGTGGTTCCCCAAGTTTCGCTGTCTTGTATGGGTTGACTTTTTACATTTCACTTCCGAGCTCTTTGATAGTTGTCGAGACGTTTGATGCAAAGTTGGCACCGGGAACTGGTCTATCCTCGTGATTCTCGGAAGGAAGTTCTGTATCAAATGATTCTGGCTGCACAAACATGACATTAGTGCGGTGTGACTGGCCAGCACCGGTCAGTGTGTCGCTCTTGAAGTCATCGTTGTCGACTATAGCGATAGCAGGCTTAACCTCAGCTAGTTCGAAGGGGTAATCAGATGAGCACTTGAGGTCATTGACCACCCAAATATCTCGCAGTATAAGTACTGTTACGGACTAGGGCTCAAACCCACAACACCATGAATAAATGATTAACTCCAATGAAAAGGCAACACAACTTATCACTGTGGTATTATAAGAATGGAAGTTAACCACCCAAAACTAGACTGCAAGGTTAATATTATCCTCCAGCGAAACCCTATTATGATATTACCCTATTGCTATACAACAAGTCAATCAGAATCATATAATTGATATTATTAAGTTTACGTTAAATGTCAGTAGAATAATTTATGCTTTCGTAAATCCTTTAGGATTTATATGTAAGGAACCACACAAATATCTAAGGTATTTAAATCTTTAAGTTAATTTGAAAGCGAAAGATAGTAGGCTACATGAAAATAAATAAGGTAGGTATGGATGAAAAGATAGTTTAAAAGAATGGATATTATTTACATATAAATTACACTTTATACATCTATCCTTACATTCACACCAATACAACATAATCATACAATACAAAATAGTAATACTTATCTATAGAGAGATAGTTATACAAGGCAGGACAAACTCAGGGTGACCCATGGTGAGGTCTTGGCGAAGCAGAGGCGTGAGGAGAACTGAAGTTTCTCAAATCCTATTTTCTATCGAGTCCTTGCATGGTCAGTAAAGTTATCGTACTGGACTAAAATACAACTACTCTCTCTCCAATCAAACAACTTAACTCAACTAATAATTATATAGAATACTTCATTAAAATATATAAATGAAGAGTAAAACATTAAATCACGAATTATATAAAGACTAATCATACGTCTGCCAGAGAGATGCTTAAACAAGGTAAGAGGGGGGAACGTGTGCGCTTGGCGCCACTTGGCTACAGTACACTCTGAACACAATGTATGTTCCCGAAGTTAGTTTACTTCCTAAAGGCCTTCCTATGTACAAATAAATAGTCACATATACCCACTAATAATTATTTAACTGTATCCCACCAGCAATTAGTTTAATTAAGGCAATACATAACACCTCCCCCATTAAGAGATTTATAAGGGAAACATTGTAAATCAAAATATTCTAAGTGCTAGATAACATGTCTGCAATTATATTGTTTTTCCCCTTGATATGGAAAATGTGCAGTTTGTAAGGCTGCAATGCCTAAGCCCACCTCATGAGACACTGGTTAGAGTTTTTCATCTTATGCAGAAATTTGAGGGGATTATGATCAGTGAACACATCAATAGGAAAGCAAGAACCATTCAAGTACACATTAAACTTATCAATGGCAAACAATAATGCAAAGCACTCTTTTTCAATAGTACTATAATGTCTCTGGTATGCTTTGAACTTTGTGGATGCGTAGCAAACAGGATGTAATACTTCATTCTCGCTATACTGTAACAATACAGCCCCTGCTCCCACATCACTGGCGTCTATTTGCAAGATAAACGGCTTGGTGAATTGTGGAGATTTCAGTATGGGCGCATTTGTGAGAAGGGCACGGATTTTCACGAAAGCGTCCTGGCATTCCTGAGTCCACACAAACTTCTTCTTTGGACTGACTAGGTCTGTTAAAGGTGCAGAGCGGTCAGAAAAATTGGGCACAAAGCGCCGATAGTACCCACTCATGCCCATGAAGCGCATTAATGCCTTACGATCATGAGGAACAGGCAGTGACGCAATGGCTTCTACTTTGGCAGATACTGGGCTAACTTCACCTTGCCCAACCACATGACCCAGGAATATTACATTGGCATGTCCCAACTCACTCTTGGCCAAGTTTACTGTTAAGTGTGCTTCAGCCAGGTTGTAGAATAGGGCGTGCAGTTGAAGTTGATGATCTTCCCAAGATTTGCTGTATACTACCAGATCGTCCAAGTAAGATTGCACCCCGATGAGTCCCTCTGTCACCCGATGAATCAGCCGTTGGAAGGTTGCTGGTGCGTTGACCATCCCAAAGGGCATGACGGTATAGTGGTATAAGCCGTCAGGGGTGACAAACGCAGAGATTCGTTTGGCACGCTCAGTCAGCCGGACCTGGTAGTACCCCCGCAATAAGTCGATCTTGGTAATGTAGTTGGCGTCCCCCAGTTGGTCGATAAGGTCGTCAATCCGAGGAAGAGGGTAGCAGTCCTGACAGGTTAGTTGGTTAACCTGGCGGTAGTCAGTCCACATCCGGAACGATCCATTCGGCTTGTCCACTAGCAAGCATGGTGAAGCCCACTCGCTGTCACTCTTCTCCACCAGGCCATTATCCATCAGGAACATCACCTCCTTCCTCAGGGCCTCCCGCTTCCATGGATTGGCGCGGTAGAGATGCTGCTTGATGGGACGAGCACCGTCGACCAACACCACATCATGCTCAACCAGAGGGCACTGCCGGGGAACATCGCCAAACAGCTGTGGAAACTCATTAAGCAGGGATTCCAAGTCACCACTCTGGTCAGGCGGCAAGTGCTGGAATTTTAGATTAGGATTAGACAAGAAATCAGAGTTTTGCAATTTTGTGTCCGAGGGCAGAGAAATATCTTCTTCATCCGTAATTACAGAGTTTGCTACATCCACGTTCAATACAGGGGCATCATTGCCAGGATCTCTTACAAAGTATGGCTTGATCAGGTTCACATGTATTAGTCTCTCTGCCTTTCGTCTGTCAGGAGTTTTCAGGACATAATTTACATTACTGGTCTTTCGTGTTATCACATAAGGACCATGAAACTTACTTTGTAAAGGTTTCTTAGGGATTGGCAGCAAGGCTAACACAAGATCACCTGGCTTAAACTCTCTGGCAACAGCTTTCCTGTCAAAATTGTCTTTCATTGTTACTTGAGAATCCTTCAGGTTTTTCATTGCATGTTCTATAGCAGTTTTTAATCTTTGTCTAAACTGATGAACATAGGTAAGAAGAGGTTTACTGGAAGGTGTATCTAACCAAGTTTCTTTTAGAACTTTAAGAGGACCTCTAACCTCATGACCATACACCAACTCAATAGGTGAAAAACCAAGGGGATCTTGTACACTACTCCTTACAGCATACAACACAAAATGAATACCTTCATCCCAGTCTGCATTATTTTCCTCGCAATACTTTGTCAACATTGACTTGAGAGTTTGATGTAGGCGTTCTAATGCACCTTGGGACTCTGGTCTACAGGCTGTGGAATGGTACTGGCGCACTCCCAACTCATCCATAGTTTGTTTGAAAAGTTTGGAAGTGAAATTGCTACCTAGGTCAGATTGGACAATACGAGGAATTCTATACTGAGTGAAGAATTTCCTAAGGGCTTTCACGATATTCTTGGAAGTTATGTGCCTCAATGGAAAAACCTCTGGATACCTAGTGGTAGAACACATAACCGTTAGCAAATATTCATTTCCACTGCATGTTTTAGGCAAGACAATCAATGATTATTTTACTGAAAGGTTCCTCTGTCACTGGAATTGGATTTAATGGTGCAGGTTTTATTGGCTGATTTGGTTTTCCAGCCATTTGGCACCCATGACATGTTTTACAGTAGTAGGCAACAGATTGCTTCATTTTAGGCCAGAAGAAGTCCTTGGAGATTTTGGTATAATTTTGTTAACACCTAAATGTCCACCACTGAGGTCATGACCCACTGATATGATAAGAGATCTGAACATAGTAGGTATAACCACTTGGTGGTATTCTTGCCAAATTTCATTAGCTGGTAATTTAGGAGGTCTGTATTTTCTCATTAGGATACCGTTCCTCACATAAAAGCATTTGGGAAAGTTCACTAACTCAGAATCCTCGACAGCCTTGTCAAAGAATGGTGCTAACTCAGAGTCTTTTACCTGGGCTTCTTTAAGAGTGTTAGAATCAATTGGTACGTTACTTAGTTCCTCTGGAGAAGCAAAGACCTGAGAAGGGTCATTATCAGAAAATAGGTGTGAGAGATAAACATCCACAGAATTAGTGCAATCATTACTGTCATTCTGTTGAGCTGCCATGCTCCTAGTAATTACACAAGAAGGGAACAAATAAGGATAGTCCTTTTCCAGCTGTTCTGTGTTATTACATAAAGAGGGAGACGAAACTACAATGGGGTCAGGTACAACTTTTCCACCTGCAATATCATTCCCTAACAGAAAGTTCACTCCTTTCACAGGTAGTGACTCTTGAACTCCTACAGTGAAGTACCCACTAGCTAACTCAGTATTCAAATAAACCTTAGCCAGAGGAACAGTAATACACCCACTAACTCCATTGATCAGAACACTCTGGGCCAAATAACAGTCCTCCAAATCAGGCACCACACCTGTTAACATGAGGGTATGAGAGGCTCCTGTGTCCCTAAGTACTTGAATAGGATATTTAGTGGAAGTGTCAGAAAAAGAAACTGTTCCTATAGAACGAAAAGGTTGAAACTGATCACCAGAACAGCTAGGAAGGTCACTACCAGCTAAAACACTGTCTTGAGTCTCTGTGGGGTTATTAGGACAGGCACTCAAAACAGTCCGTTTAGAAGTTTGGTTAGAACTAGAAGTAGCTGGTTCACTGGTAGGCAAGTTAGAAGGAATGCTAGATGTAGCCAGAACTTGTTCTAGGCATCTTTCCCTGCCTTTAAGCTTAGGACAGTCCCTAATGTGATGACCGGTTTGTTTACAATAAGCACAAATCAAAGTAGGTTTGGATGAGTTTGGGGTTTTACCTGGTTCAGTCTTACCAGATACAGTGCTCCCAGAAGTAACCTTAGTAGATGGCTGGGAGCCACCAGAACCATTCCCATCACCTGTTACACGAGTTCCACCACCACCTCGGAAACTGCCGCTAGAGACACTAGTACTCCTAGACGAGTCAGTCCCCTTCTGCTTTTGCCTGAAAAAAGAGTCACCATGAGTCAACCTGTAATTTTCAGCCAAAGTGGCTGCCTTGTTTACATTAGTAACTTCTCTCTCTTATAGATACAATTTCAAGGAATATGGAACTGTGCGGAGAATTTCTTATAACACATCCAGCTGACAGAGTTGTTCAAAAGTAGTTACTTTACTGGCCCTCAACCAAGCATTAAAGTGTCTTTCCTTTTCTTTGACAAACTCCAGATAGGTTTGTTTCTCTTCCTTCTTTAGATTATGGAAATTCTGTCTATAGGTTTCAGGAACCTGGTCATAAGCCTCCAAGATAGTCTTTTTTAGATCATCGTAAGGTATGCTATCACTAGGGAGATTAGCGTAAATAAACTTTGCTTTACCTATGAAAGCGGTTTGGGAAAAGAAACTCCACTGGTCTTTTGGCCATTTAAGCTGGTTTGCTACACGCTCAAAAAGATTGAAGAAATTCTCAACATCAGTTTCATCAAATTTTGGCATAAATTTCATCTGATTTCCTAGGTCAGAGAATGATTTCTTTGCATTCACTTCTCTGTCTTTCACACTTTCTTCACTCTTCAGTCTCAATACTTCAAGTTCATGTAATCGATCTTGCTCTTTTTGAGCATTTTCTTGGGCTTTCATCTCTCTTTCATGCTCTCTCTGTCTTGCTGCCTCCTCTAACTCCATCTTTTTAATCATAAGCAATGATGCGCTACCTCCATCACCATCGCACACACTATAGGCTTTAAGTGGTAGCAACTCATCAATTACCAATTTATCGATCAGATCACACGTTTTTTTTTTTTTTTTTTTTTTTTTTTTTTAAGAGACAATGAACGGAGGAAGGAAAAACACAGATAAAACAAAAAGGTCCATGTGCCTAAAGGCATCCTCCATTCATAAAATGTTTGTAACAACTGGATTTAAACATTTGTAAATTGTAAGTTTGTGGAAAGCAATTCGAGGGAATTGAATTCCAAAGAGTAGTAGCTCTGGGGATAAATGAATTCTGATAAGCAGAAGTTCTGCATTGTGGAGGAGAAAGTGTAAATTCATGGGCGCTCTCAGCTGCCCTAGTTCTACGGGGAAAGATGTGGAGAGGCGGCACAATTGAAGCAAGTTCCTCGGAACAATTGCTGTGAAAATTCTGTAGAATAATGCAAGGGATGCAACGTTTCTTCGTATGGATAATGTAGGAAGGTTCTGTGTGATTGCAGGGTTATTGATTAATCTAATAGCTTTATTTTGAATTTTGTCCAACTGCCTCAATGCAACCACTCCACTTCCACCCCACAGAGGTGAACAGTAATCCATCTGAGAACGCACTTGACTTTTATATATTACGGCCAACTGCTCGTCAGTGATGAATTCTCGAACTCTGTACAGGAGTCCCAGTTTTTTAGAGGCATTCTTAGCAATGCTTCTAACATAATGTGTCCAGCTCAAGTTAGTAGTTAATGTTACACCGAGAATGTCAATACTAGGGGAAGTGGGAATATTTGCATCATTAAAAAATATATGGGAGTCAGTGAGATTCTGTCAGTTAGAAAATTGAATGTACTTGGTTTTCTGTGCATTAAAGGAAACTAGATTCTTTTGTCCCCATCCATTAATTCTAGAAAGGTCCTGGTTCAGAGAAATTGCAGTGTTTATTTTTGAATTTATAAGATCGGGTTGGGTGAAAGAATTGGTAAATGTGAAGGAACTGTGGAGTGTTGAGTCATCTGCATAGGAATGTATTGGATTATAAGTGGTAGATATGAGATCATTGATATGAATGAGGAACAGAATTGGGGCCAAAACTGATCCCTGGGGAACACCAGCATTTATTACCTCAGCTTTAGACATACTGGATTTGTGAGCAACTCCATATTTGATGGCTAATGTAATCCAGTCAGTTTTCTTTATCTGGGAAACAGTCAAGGTACTCAAAGAAGGTTTCTCAACAAATTCATCGAAATTAAACTCCATATTGAAATCTAAACAGAGCAAACAGTTTTAGAAGAGATGTTCAAGAGTGCACAAAACAAAGAAAATTATTCACACCAAAACAGGACACACAAAATCATAAGTATTCATAGTTGACCACTAATAAAATAATTAACTGTTGTATAACATTAACTACTAACTTGAGCTGGACACATTATGTTAGAAGCATTGCTAAGAATGCCTCTAAAAAACTGGGACTCCTGTACAGAGTTCGAGAATTCTTCACTGACGAGCAGTTGGCCGTAATATATAAAAGTCATGTGCGCTCTCAGATGGATTACTGTTCACCTCTGTGGGGTGGAAGTGGAGTGGTTGCATTGAGGCAGTTGGACAAAATTCAAAATAAAGCTATTAGATTAATCAATAACCCTGCAATCACACAGGACCTTCCTACATTAGCCATACGAAGAAACGTTGCATCCCTTGCATTATTCATCAGATATTTTCACAGCAATTGTTCCGAGGAACTTGCTTCAATTGTGCCGCCTCTCCACATCTTTCCCCGTAGAACTAGGGCAGCTGAAAGCGCCCATGAATTTACACTTTCTCCTCCACAATGCAGAACTTCTGCTTATCAGAATTAATTTATCCCCAGAGCTACTACTCTTTGGAATTCACTTCCCTCGAATTGCTTTCCACAAACTTACAATCAACAAATGTTTAAATCCAGTTGTTACAAACATTTTATGAATGGAGGATGCCTTTAGGCACATGGACCTTTTTGTTTTATCTGTGTTTTTCCTTCCTCCGTTCATTGTCTCTTAAAAAAAAAAAAAAAAAAAAAAAAAAAAATAAGAGCAAAAAGGTAATCCCGGACAGGCCCCCATATAATGTTACGGACTAGGGCTCAAACCCACAACACCATGAATAAATGATTAACTCCAATGAAAAGGCAACACAACTTATCACTGTGGTATTATAAGAATGGAAGTTAACCACCCAAAACTAGACTGCAAGGTTAATATTATCCTCCAGCGAAACCCTATTATGATATTACCGTATTGCTATACAACAAGTCAATCAGAATCATATAATTGATATTATTAAGTTTACGTTAAATGTCAGTAGAATAATTTATGCTTTCGTAAATCTTTTAGGATTTATATGTAAGGAACCACAAAAATATCTAAGGTATTTAAATCTTTAAGTTAATTTGAAAGCGAAAGATAGTAGGCTACATGAAAATAAATAAGGTAGGTATGGATGAAAAGCTAGTTTAAAAGAATGGATAGTATTTACATATAAATTACACTTTATACATCTATCCTTACATTCACACCAATACAACATAATCATACAATATAAAATAATAATACTTATCTATAGAGAGATAGTTATACAAGGCAGGACAAACTCAGGGTGACCCATGGTGAGGTCTTGGCGAAGCAGAGGCGTGAGGAGAACTGAAGTTTCTCAAATCCTATTTTCTATCGAGTCCTTGCATGGTCAGTAAAGTTATCGTACTGGACTAAAATACAACTACTCTCTCTCCAATCAAACAACTTAACTCAATTAATAATTATATAGAATACTTCATTAAAATATATAAATGAAGAGTAAAACATTAAATCACGAATTATATAAAGACTAATCATACGTCTGCCAGAGAGATGCTTAAACAAGGTAAGAGGGGGGAACGTGTGCGCTTGGCGCCACTTGGTTACAGTACACTCTGAACACAAAGTATGTTCCCGAAGTTAGTTTACTTCCTAAAGGCCTTCCTATGTACAAATAAATAGTCACATATACCCACTAATAATGATTTAACTGTATCCCACCAGCAATTAGTTTAATTAAGGAAATACATAACAGTACGTCATTGGAACTGATGCCCAGTCCATCTTTGTGCATTATGTCGACTATCTCCCTACTCTTGGTCAGTCCATGTAGCAAGACAGAGAGATTTATCTCAAATGCAGTGCGTTTTCCAGTGATGTAGCTTGTGAGGATAGATGCAATCGATCGGACGGATGGACTGTCATCAATTGCAGACTTATTTGGGTGTTTCAGCCATGTGAGCAGCTTCAGCAGGAGCTCACTGAGGTCTTCTTCTCTCTCCAACTCGTGTATATATGGGAGCCAGGGAATAGTATTTGTCCTGATGACTTGCTCTTTGAGTCGTGCCGCAACATTCATCACCAACTGATCATTGCTGACACCCAATGAAGATATTGCTGCCTCGATGTATGTACCTGCTGCTGTTGTATCATATACCAGTTCACTCACATTCTTTTGAATGCGTTCATGAAATCCGATGTCTTCCCCAAATTTATTGACGAGAATTTCCTTTAAGTAGCTGGATTTTACTACTGTGTTATGTCCGTGATTTGAGATAATGCACTTATAGTCCTGCAGCAGGCCTTGCAGTGTGCGAATTTCATGGTCTTTGAAGATGACTTGACGAATATGATGAAAGAAGAGAGCTTGGGCCTCTCGGAGTTTTACACGCTGCAGATGATGTTGACTGCTTTCATCTGAAAGGGGCTTGTGGTCGCTTACATATTTGCGCCAGCACGCACGATGGTAGCGGATTTCCAACCCAAATGCTGTTTGACTATCTGGGATGGATGCAATCAGAGTGTCAAGTCTCAATCTCATGACCTCATCTTCCAGACGGACAGTATGTAACTTGAATTTAGTCCAGGCATCTACTGTTGATAGGAGTAAAATCTGCTTGTCACGATCACTACTCTTGTATTCCCCTTTCATGCACCACACACATAGAGTCTTATCGTGAAGGACACCCATACTGGAGCGGAGCCTTTTAGGGGGACTGGCCTCTGGGGAAGGGTCTTGTTGATCTGATGCTTCATCTCTTTCAAGACGTTCCTCGGATTTGTGTTTGCGTTTTTCGGCTTGAGAGAGCTTGCGCTTGCTGGATAATGATGCGTAACAAGTGCTATGCATGTGGTGACCCTTTGGTCCCTTCTCCCAATCCACATTTTCATGTATATGTTGAAACTTATCAAGTTCTTTCCATTGTAAAGACTTTTCCCAGACTGATTCCCACTTCTCAGGTGTAATGTTTTCCAAACGATCATCTGCGGTACATCGCTTACCACAGAGTAAAATGCACTCGTATTCATTTAATGTCTTGTCTGGTAACTCTTCACTCTCTCTTCTATTATCCATTATTTCCGTCACTTCATAAGTCGGCGATTTTCATCAGATGGGCATGCGATCCATCTGAAACAGTAAAAAAGTAATATTAGATATACACCGCAGGCAGAGAACAACAGTGATGATAGCAGCGAAAGTGAGGACAGTGATTCTGATAGTGGCTCATACAGTGAATCATGTAGTGACAGTGAAGTGGTAGATTAGTATGTACAATTAGTATAATACAATACAATAACAATACAATATACAAAACAATACAATACAATAACCATTCCAGTGGATTTGTAATGCCAGAATTAGTGAAAAAGGACACCTCATTCGTCCTTGTAGCTCATCTGATGCCAGAGATATTACATTTCATGTTTTTCAAGATGGCGTTGGCGGCCATTTTGAATATTGGGCTCTAGCAGAGTTAGCCGTCATTTTTCAGAGGGGCATAGGAGCTAATTTTCCTTTAAAATGGTTCAGGTTGTCAAATCCATCGAGAGAAAAAGGTAGGAACAAAATGGTCACGGATTCCAAGCAAATGACCCTACTATCGGGGGCTTGGAGTGGTCAGGCGTTATCAGGTCCATTGGTTCCTGAAATATTCGGGGCGCTGGTGAGTAGATTGCATAAGGGAGTGTTCGTCATATTCTAGATCTGGCGGAACAATACAGGGAGCGTCACTGTTAGTGGAGGCTATGTAAAAGGAGGGTTCTAATTGGCTGTCCCAGGGCGCTTGTGGTTGGCTGCAGAATACGGCTTGTGACTGGCTGAGAGAGTGTTCCGTTTTCTTAGATGGCTGGGGGCGTGAAACAGAACTGGGAAATGGACGGCTGGGCATGGTCAACTCAGGTAGATTCTTGTGGACTCGGAGGGGGGACTCTGGTAGATGTCTTCGTTGTCTGCCCTGGGGTTTTGACCACGTACAGTAGCCCAACTAAGTTTCGCGACAAAATATTAGGAATGTGGCACCTGTCTAGTTTGCAGTCCCGTCCCAAGCCTGTGTGGTCGTGTCTATCCGAGACCGTGCAGGTGTCTAGGCAGGCGCCACCACCTGAGCTACCACAGCCAGGGCACACATACACAGTACTCGCACACGCTGGACGCTACATAATATTATGACAATATTGCTATCATTATTTGTTTGTATAATAATAATAGGTAAATTCTCTCTCTCTCTCTTTCTTTCTCTCTCTCTCTCTCTCCGCTAAATATAAATAGATTTACGCGCGACAAACTGTGTAGACTAGCACACACGCGGGCACACACACACACACACACACACACACACACCAGAATGGTAAGCGTCATTACTTTATAGATCCACATTCTATACATAACTTAAAATGAACACAATAAGTTGCATAGATTGTTATTTTATAATTTATTATACACTTTTTAGTAATTGTTTTAATAAGAGCCCCGGCCTCCTTAACACTATACTTGGTGTTGGTGTCAGCGACATTGGCTCTAATATTCTTATCCTTAGCCTCTCTGTAACCCAGAAACATCTCGAGAAACGGGTAGTCAATTTCTATATCTATTACCTGATCTACTCATATATTTGTTTTGTTCTTTATAAGATGTTATGCGGTCAGGATTAGCCCCAAGTTCCCTGACACCCGGTATAGATTTTATGAGTTATCCTAAACGTTTATATGCATCAACTGTATTAGATGTTACTCAATAAAATGTAATTTTATACAGCTAAATGACCAAGAGACTTAATTTGTCCGAACGTTAATAGCATCTGAGGTGAAGCCAGTCATCTTGGGGGCTAATAAGTGATAGAGGTTTCCGAATGTTTGTGTGCGAACTGTTGTATGGATTCTTCCCCTGCCGCCTCTTGTTTTGCCTCCTTTCATGTGTTTCTTGTTGATACTCCCTACCCCTTGTGGGAATAAGGGCTGACTACTGACTAATTTACAAACGTCAAATTAAGAGTAGTATGCTCCTGTCACATTTGTTAAATGCTTAATCATCAATCTTGTAATGGAATTTAACCGTGTTGGCTGCGAGTATATTTCTATCTATTAACCTTTCGTTTCCCAAGCATACGAATTGATAAACACAGACAAAAAATACCTTCAAAGATATTGACATGTCAGTAAAGTTTTCGATAAATATCCACAAGAATGATTGCTGATTAAAAAAGCAGCTCATGGAATAGGGCGAACTATATTACGTGAATTATACCATGACTAATTAGTAGGAAACAAAGATTTAACATTAACAGTAGCCCATACAATCAGATTGGTGTGTAGTGCAGATTGGGGTCTTACACAGATGGTCTGTTTTAGTTCCTCAATTGTTCACCTTTTACATTATCGACCTTTATATAGGCCTAACTAAAAAGATCGGTAATTTGTCAAATTACACTAAAAATAGGTTGAATTATTGATCCTAATAACGATTCATGCTCTCAAAAAATCATTTGATACACTACCCGAATGGGCAATACCTTGTCAGATGATATTTAATGTAGCTAAATACATGCAGTTTATTGAAAATTGGGAAATCAATAGAAATTTCAGGATATAGATTTAACAATATTTACTTAAAGTCATTAATTACGCGCCATTTATCTCCTGTTCGAGGAGATTCAATAGCTCAATGCGTTCTTGTAATGTCCGATTCCATTACCCATCTCCCTTACTCAAGGGTAGCCAGTAACCACGAATTATATCTCAGAAAAAAAAATATATAATATTTTCACGAATCTGAGTGGTGACAGGCCAAGACGCAATATCAGTGGTATCTAGATGGCTAAATAACATGGAATTATGTAACTCAATTATTACAAAAAACTTGGAAGTCGTCGCCAGTCGTGATCTGAAAAAATAAATAAAAGATGCAACATTGTTTGAAATCAGAGTTTTTAGATAGATATCTAGAAGCGTAATTTAAGCGTAATTAAAACATTTCACCTCTCCTTAGTGAGGCTTCACATGGATTAAGTTTTTAATGTTACTGTCTAATGTCCATAGATTGATTGGAAGTTACGATACAAAGAAGAATGGCAAAACAAACTCAGAATAATAGAACATTAGAACATCACTAATATTCTAATGCCTGACCACTAAGGCCAAATAACAGAGAATTATAGCCAGAATGGGTTACAACATTTAACAGAAGTAACATTTTATTGAGGTAGTGAATATCATAAAATACATGATATGGTCAATACAAAAGAAAGATGACTTGGGAAAACATTAGGCTTGCATTTATTAGAAGTGTAGAGTAAAGGCCTTGTCACACAGAAGTCGAACGTTGGCCGACTGCCGCCCGAAGTCGATGACTTGTATATTTGAACCGAATTACCCGAAAGTTACTCGGAGTCGAATATAACCAGACACTGACCAGAATGAATTTCGAATATAACACGATGGACCTGAATGAAAGTCGATGATGAGTCGATGAATCCTTGTACGTAACTCGAAGGAAACCCGATGTTTGAACGAAGAAGCCTCGATCATGTGTCGAATATAACTCGAATATGCCCCGAAGACGGGAAATAACCAGAATTATTACCGAAGCTCAGCTGAAGCTCAGTCGATCAACAACCGAAATAGAAGAAGTTAGGTCGAACGTCAGTCCAATAGGTCGAAGATCATAGTAAGTTAAATAATCGCTTATATTATCTTTCGTTAACACTTTATGTATCGGTGACGTCATATTTATTTGATTTAAGCAACATTTAAACGATTTTATGAAGCTTGGGATGGATTTATGGTAGCCAAAGGGATTAATTGATATTGTCTGAAGCATTTCAATGGGTAGACGCCCTTCCTGCACTGAATAAAATTGTCTAATAGTTACAATATTTCCCATCATTTTGTGTAGGCTATACCGTGGGAAAAGAAAACAAAATCCTTCAAACGTAAATCTTCTGTCTCCGAAGCTCGGGAGGGGAGGGTTGAAATATTTTGTAGACTATCTTATTTATTGTTTATCTATGTGCTGGAAGGATATTATATTTTTCAATTCCATCGCATTAGAAATTATTCAAAGATTACAAAAAGTCCAAATAAGACATAGTTATGTTAATGTATAAGGGAGTTAGGTAGATGCATTAGAGAGATAGATAGATAGAAAGAGAGTTGCAGAAGGGGAAGTGAGAGATAAACACGAACTATTATGAGACGGACTTAATTGGTTCTGAAAAGAGAAGATAGATAGAAAGAGAGTTGCAGAAGGGGAAGTGAGCGATAAACACTAACTATTATGAGACGGACTTAATTGGTTCTGAAAAGACAAAGGAGACATTTTGATTGACTCTTTTTCATGTTATTACTTGTGTGCGAGAAGGATAATATTGTTTTCAATTCCATCGCATTAGAAATGATTTATAGATTACAAAAAGTCCACACAAGACATAGTTATGTTAATGGCACAAAGTCTCGACTTCCCGGACGAATCACTTCTACAAGCGATATATGAAGATGAATTGAAGAAGGCAAACGAAAATAGCAATATAAACAATGGGATTTGCAATTAAAATGTAAAACTTGCGAAATAAACACACCAAAACAGGAACCACACAATATATAGACAAAATAACTTATCAAAATCGCTATGTGGAAAAAAACACATTGAAGATTTAGCAAAACCATGTTATGAAATAAAAAAAAGATGCACGAAACTCCAAACAAGGAAACATGTAACTGGCCAACAGACAGGGTGAGATACTGGCAGTGAGATACCAGCCTAAAGCTGGTATCACACAAGAGCTTTTATAGTCCACATTCAGTGATAAAAAAATGTCTGGCATCATTTCTGGATTATTTTGCACTGGTATCGGAAACTAGACTGGTTATAGATAAATTTAAGTCACCGAAATATTTTAAATGTTAGCCTCATAAGCTGCCAGACCAGTGTTGAGGATAAATGTTGAGGAAAAAGCGTTTGTGTGATACCAGCTTAAGGAAGTCAATAATTATGATACAAATTGGGTTATATTCGACCCAGGTTCGAATATTTCGAGTCATCATCGGCAATTCAAAATACAATCGAACACGACCCGAATGGGTTTAAGGTAACCAGAATATGACTCGAATATAACTAGATCATGACTCGATAGTTTTTTAACGGTTTTTTGACCCGATTCATCGGCCAAAGTTAACGCATGCATTAACTTTGGCCGGATTCACCGGATGATTCCACTCAAGCCCAGAACATCCAGAAGATAACCGGAACTCACCTGAAGTGTTACCAGAATCGACCGGAACTGGCTGAAATTTGAATGTTTTCGTCGATTCGGCCGGTTTCGGGTGGGTTCGACTTGTGTGTGACATGGCCTTAAGAGAGGATATGATACAAATGCCTAAAGGCCGCGTCATACAGAAGTCGAACGTTGGCCGACTGCCGCCCGAAGTCGATGACTTGCATATTTTTCCTGAATGCAACCGAATTACCCGAAAGTAACTCTGAGTCGAATATAACCAGACACTGACCAGAATGAATTTCGAATATAACCCGATGGACCTGAATGAAAGTCGATGATGAGTCGAATCCCCGTACGTAACTCGAAGGAAACCCGATGTGGAACGAAGAAGCCGCGATCATGCGTCGAATATAGCTCGAATATGCCCCGAAGACGGAGAAATAACCAGAATTATTACCGAAGCTCAGCTGAAGCTCAGTCGATCAACAACCGAAATAGAAGAAGTTAGGTCAAACGTCAGTCGAATAGGTCGAAGATCATAGTAAGTTAAATAATCGCTTATATTATCTTTCGTTAACCCTTTCTGTATCGGTGACGTCATATTTATTTGATTTCAGCAACATTTAGACAGATTAGTGGCGTTTCCTTCAATGTGTTAAAAATAATATTCATAAAATGTAGACTAGTTATGCTACAACCAATATATTCTACATTGCACACACGAAATCAACAATGTACTCAGCTTAGAATTTATATCTTGTAGCGTGTGTGTGTGTGTGTAACGAAGCTGTAACAAATTCGTGGTCAATAAACGATCTGCTTATCTTTCTGTGTGTGTGTGTGTGTGTGTGTGTGTGTTGGGGAGGAAGAATGCAAATCCACCCCAATAAAACAGTTGTGACCCAACATGAAGCAGCGTTCATGGACAATCGATATGCATGGAGGCGGATTACGTGCGGTTCTGAGTTACAAAAACCCCAGTAGTCTAGCGGTAATAATACGCTCGCTAAATGTATTCACTGCGGGCCCTCTAATCAAACGGAAACAGGACAATGGCATATAATTATTTGTATTTGTATGTATTTGTATGTAAACAACTCCAAGGAGTGGAGTTAGAGGGTGAGTGCGGCTCCGTGCCATCCTGACATTTGTTTTTATTTGTATGTAAACAACCCCAAAGAGTGGAGTTAGAGGGTGAGTGCTGCTATGCGTCATCCCCTCGTAGTCCTCCTTTGATTGATTAATGTGCTTATACCCTGTTCTAAACAAAAAGGTCAAAATTCTTAAGGGGGGTCACCAGCTTCTTTTGTTATCTCTCCATTTCTCTCTTTCCCTGGCTTGTATCCATTCGGCCCCATTCAGCCAATTGTGTTATGACGTTTATCCCCACCCAGGTGTCGATTTCTTCCTGGCAAGCGATAGAGAGCCAGCATAGACAATGAAAAAACAGATGGATAGGGTGATATTCGACTGTTATTCGAGTGAGCATCGACTTTCCATTGTCTGTTTTTCTGCCATTTCTGGTCATGGTTGGGTCAATATCGAGTCTCGTTTGACTCTCGTTTGAGTTACATTCGATTTTATGAGAGATTAATCCTTCCTTCGTGGCAATATCGACTATCATCGAGTTACATTCGACCCAAGTTCGAATAATTCGTGGCATCATCGGCAATTCAAAATACAATCGAACAGGACCCGAATATGTAGAATGTAACCCGAATATGACTCGAATATTTCCGAATGTAATTGGAACATAACTAGATCATGACTTGATAGTTTTGTAACGTTTTTTTTACCTAACTTTTGGCCAATTCACCGGATGATTCGATTCAAGCCCAGAACATCCCCAGAACTTCCTGAAGATAACCGAAGATCACCCGAAGCGTTACCAGAATTAATCAGAATCGACCGGAACTGGCTGAAATTTGAAATTTTAAATCGATTCGGCCTGGTTCGGGTGGGTTCGACTTCTGTATGACGCGGCCATAAGTTGTAAGTGGCATCCACAAAGACGATGTGGAAAACGGACTGCTGCTCCGTGATAAACATGAAAAAGTGTGGTAGATAATTATGTGAAATAGGCTACCGATCGCTACAGTACGAGCAATACCGACAGAAAGCTTAGAAACATAATTAGATAGGCACGTGGATGTGATGTGCTGATTGTCAATGGGATCCGCCGTGAATGGGCCAGTACATGGTATAAAGACTAATATTAGTCTTTATACCATGGGCCAGTCAGCCCATGGAGTCAGTCCTCTGAAAAATCCCTCTTTTATGATTTTTGTTAATGTTAATGTTTATGTAGGCCTAGTGGAATTAGGACGCGTATTTGGCAGTTTATTCAGACTAGCATTATACTATTATATTCAGAGTAGAAAAAGATACTATTTTAAATGGAATATGAAAGTCAAAGGGTAAATATGACATAGTATGTGTCCCTATAATTCCTACAGAACCTCCTTAAGTTGTATAAACTCTAATGAAAAGCCCGATTAAACTGCCAAAATTAGTCAATCCTAATGGGATTAATGATTATATATTTATTGATTCTCATGATAAACTGGTCTCTCTATTCACCAATCATAGTTAAGGTAAGGTATTATTTATTATATTCGCAAAGAAGTTATATGCATTCACTAAGGGGGGAGGGAAGTAATAGGGGAAGATCTATCCTATATTGCACAGATAGTGGCGGGCGAAGTGGCTAGGATGAGTTACTAAACCGAACGTGGTTGGTTTTTAGGTAAACAACCGATGGTATAGACAGGAGTGGTTAATGTGCATATTATATCAAGTCATGCTAGCTTAATAGTATTTGGACAATATAAGTAACGAGTTAATTAGTAAGTTAGGAGTATTAGTGGATGAGTCAAGAAATTAAGAAGTTATATAATGCTTGGTTAACATGAAATTCGCCAAGCGTGATATGATGGAAAGTATTACTCTGTATGATGACTATTCTATAATTATATTTTATGCACAATATCAACTAGGACTAACTCACATGCCGTGTGTTCCTAGGCCTCCAACAGCGCAGTCTTCGACCCATGCGTGGTTGAGCTGAAAGTTCTCTTGTCTGAGAAAACAACTCTTGGTTGGGAGAGAGGTATCCTGACCAGGATTCGAACCCACTCACTCCAGGTATGTTTGGGAGAGTTGGGCACCATAACCACTCGGCCATGAGCGGATATAAAGGAAGCAACCTTTATTCTTATTTAAAGAACCCCCGCCAACTCGGCTAAGTGATTCCATTTTAATCGTCCTGGTACTATTATGGAACCTCTCTGACATTATCAAAACAACTCGTGCCCAACAGACAATGCCCTGGTCAACAAATAGTCGAGCGAAATCAAGCCTAGTTTGTTTGTGCCTCTTGGTTAGCTTTGGTTTGACAGCTGGTGATCTATGATTATATCCCATCTTCTTCAATCTCTTGCGTATAGTTTCTGTAGGAGCTTGAAATTGTAAACGTTGCTTAGCTTCGTCGGCGTTGGAGAACGGATGGTTATGCATATAATGTTTAATTTCTTGGTCCTGTTATGACGTGGTTTTCCGCTTAGCTCCACTTCTATGTCAGTCTGTCAGTTGTCCTTCTTCCCACCTTTTTTTGCCACCGGTAAACGTTCCGACATCCCCCCTCTCGCTCATCCCAACCATACTACCACGTTCAGCAACCTTAGCAGCCTCATGAGCCATGACTTGCTGAATGGATGACTATGTGTGATGTGGGCAAGAGAGTATTGAGGATTTTCTGATCACCTCAGTTTCCAATAATTACAGCTTCACGTTTTTTTTCTTTTTGTTTTTTACCGAAAAAAGTTCGATCTGGGAATATATTGTGTGAAGTGTTAATGCATGGTTGGAGTGGCTGTAGATATGCATGTAATCTGTAATCAACCAATTGCCGATATCTGGATTTTGAGTGTTTGGTTGACCTGTACGGTACCCGTCCAGCTAGTAATAGACCACCAACACTAACAAAAACGTCGTAAGTGGCCTCTTATTCCAGAGGCCTATTTATACTGCTAGGTCAAGAGAGGCGCATTGTGTAAGAAGAATTGCCCAAATGTTTCTTTCCCGCCTGGGAATGGAACCCGTGTCCTTTTGGCTGTGAACCAAGTGAGCTAACCAATATGCTACGGACCTCTGTGTGTGTGTGTATGTGTGTGTTTGTGTGTGTGTGTGTGTGTGTGTGTGCAATATAGAACTTAAATGATATACCCGGTAAACTAAATAATGTTTACTTATACTCCCATATATTTCCATGGTAGACAGAATTTCATTGAAGTTAGATTCTAAAATCATGATACGGTAACAATAATTTTCTATATTCTAATAATATCTCATAGAAACAGTAAGAACTTTAGCTGTATATTAATACACGTTATTATCATTAATAATAATACCTGATGCAAATGTTGCAAATATAACTACCCGTATAACCCAGCACTGCAAGATGATGCAGATTATAACATACCTGTATTATCTAAAGAGTGTTAATTAGATAAAAGAACACAACGATTTACACCTCATTGTTTTATCAAGGAAATCAGTGTAAAATGTTGGTTTATAACACTGAACTTTACCTTCCGTTTCTGTGTGTGTGTGTGTGTGTGTGTGTGCGTGCTAATTAATCTACAAATAGTGTAGCGTGAAAATCGATTGATACTTACCTAAGAAAGAGAGAGAGAGAGCTACATAGAGCTACATAGATACACAGACCACACATACCTCAAGGTCCTTACTAGGCAGTCTGGCCTTACAAACTATATATGTATATATGCATACATAGATATATATATATATATATATATATATATATATATATATATATATATATATATATATATATATACACCGGTACATACATATACACACATACACACACACACACACATATACACATACATACATACACACATACATACATATATATACAGTATATATATACATACTGTACAGTGCACACACATACACATACATACATTTTTTTTTTTTTTTTTTTTTTTTCATATCACCCCAGCCCTCTGCAGATAGAGGTCAAGCCTTCCCTTGAAAGCGTTTATTGTGTCGCTCTCCACCACTCTCGCTGGTAGTTTATTCCACTCTGTCGCCACACTGTAGGTGAAGAAACTCTTTGTGACATTTAGGTTTGCCTTTTTGGTTTTTAATTTCATTCCATTTCCGCGAGTTTGATTAGTATTGTTTAATGTGAATGGTGCATTTACATCGACTTTGTCGAAACCTTTTAGTATCTTAAAGCACTCAATAAGCTGACCCCTCAACCTCCTCTTTTTTAATGAGAACAGGTTCAATCGTTTAAGTCTTTCTTCATATGGTTTATTTCTTAATGAGGGTATCATCTTCGTCGCTCTACGCTGTACTGACTCGAGTCTTACAATGTCCTTGATCAGATAAGGTGACCAGAACTGCACACCATATTCAAGGTGGGGCCTCACCATACTTTTGAACAGTGGCACTATTACGTTTTCATGTTTATATGTAAATTTTCGTTTAATAAAGCCCAATGCTATGTTTGCCTTATTTGCAGCTGCTATACATTGGTCGGAAGTTTTTAGGTTTTCAGATATTAGTACCCCTAGGTCTTTTACTACCGTTGCGGTTTTTATTTGTTTGCCATTCATTTCGTATTTGTATTTCATATTTCTGCTACCAACCTGCAGCACCTGACATTTATCGACATTGAAGGGCATCTGCCATTTTTTCGACCACTCTGATATCTTGTTTAAATCAGATTGCAACGCATTTCTATCATCTTCGTTCAGGACTGTATTTCCTATTTTTGTATCGTCGGCGAATTTGGAAATGGTGTTGTTTACCCCTACATCAATATCGTTAATGTAAATGAGAAACAGAACCGGTCCAAGGACTGAACCCTGTGGAACTCCACTAGTGACAGGCTCCCACTCCGATTCCACTCCATTTATCACCACTCTCTGTCTTCTGTCTGTAAGCCAATTTTTTATCCAAGAATGAATTTCACCTTTGATACCTATCCTCTCCAGTTTAGCCAATAGTTTTCGGTGAGGCACCTTGTCGAAAGCTTTTTGAAAGTCCAAGAAGATTATATCTAGTGATTTCGTCATGTCGTTATATGTGAATAGTTTGTTATAAAATTCAATCAAATTTGTTAGGCATGACTTATTTGATCTAAAGCCGTGTTGACTATTTTTGATTAGGTTGTTTGATTCGAGGTAATCTACTATCTTATCTCTAAGGATTTTTTCCATGATTTTTCCTACAATTGAAGTTAGACTAATTGGTCTGTAATTACTCGCTTTGGCCTTGCTACCCTTCTTGTATATCGGCGTAATGTTCGCATCTTTCCAATCACTCGGTACAATCCCCTGTAGTAATGATAAGTTAAATAGTTGTGTCAGGGGTTTTGCTATTTCGTCCTTAACATTCTTAATTATTTTCGGGTGGAGCATGTCGGGTCCCGGGGTCTTATTTACATTTAAATTACTCAATTTGCTTTGTACTTCGCTAACACTGATGGTGAAATCTCCTATCACATGAGTTGAGGTGTTATTTTCAAGGGTATGATCGATAATTTCTTCTGTGAAAACTGAGCCAAAATATTTGTTGAGCAGATTTGCCGTGTTTGTGTCACCTGTTATTGTCTGGCCATCTTCTATTAGCGGTCCGATTCCGCTTTTGATCTGTTTATTTTATTTACGTAACTGTAGAATTTTTGGGGGTTTGTGGCACTTTCTCTGGCAATAGTCATTTCGTAATTTTGTTTGTTCGCCCTAATTATTTTGTTCACTTCCCTTCTACTATTTTTGTACAAGTTTTTAATTACTTCAGTGTTTGTGTTATATTTTACAAGTTTTTGGAGTTGATTCCTTTTCCTTATTGCCTTGCCAATGTCTCTACTGTACCAAGGGGGCATACTTGATTTCGTATTACGTTTTGGTTTCATGGGTACAAATTGTTTATGCGCTTCTGTAATTGTAGATTTAAAATGTCCCCATAGTTCATTTACTTCGTTTATATTTATGAGGTTTGAGTGTATGTTTGATAGCGATTCCTTAAGTCCGTCATAATTTGCGTTTTTAAGTCCGAAACCATTCCTGTTGTTTTTACTGAGGAATATTTGCTTATAATGTTGATTCTTAAGATTTTATGATCGGACGTTGCCAGATGTTCACCTACATCCAGGTTTGATAATAGATTTTCTTGGGTAGTGATTACGAGGTCTAATATATTCCTGTCTCGCGTCGGCTGTTTTACGTGTTGAGTCAAAAAATTGTCCTGGATGAAGCTTGTCATTAGGCGTGACTCAGCATTTTTTTCCGGTCAGGGTATTCCAGTCAATTAGGGGGAGGTTATAGTCACCTAGTAAAACTGTTTCGTCGGAATTCAGGGGTTTCTCTAGTATTTCATAACATTTTTTATCATCGGCAACAGTTAGTCTCGGTGGTCGGTACGCTGTAGTGATATTTAAGTTCATGTTTTTTGTATTTATTTTGACGCACACTATTTCTGCATTACTTTCGGGGAGAGTCACCTCAACTGGGTTTAAGTAGGTTGCAACGTACATTGCAACCCCCCCTCTTTGTTTTCCATTGTTACGGTCTTTATGAAAAAATGTATATGGCTCTATGTGATATTCATGAAGTAGATCTTTATTTTTAAGGTTCAGATGTGTTTCCGTTATACAAATAACGTCAACTTTCTCATTTAATAACAGACATTTGAGTTCGTCTATTTTGTTTCTTATTGAGCAGGCATTTATGGATATTATTTTTATATCATTTCTCTCAGCATGCGCTGGATTTGTTTTTCTTATTGGTGGGGATGGGTTTGGGGTTGTGACTTGAAGCCGCGGCGGGTTGTCAAATTCATTCAGTTGGTTGGGTTGGCTTGGATGGGGTTGGGTGGGGTTGTTTAGTTTGTTTTGTGGTTCAGGTAGGTAAATTTTCGCAACTTGTGGGCCATTGGGGTTGACGGTTTCGTTTAAATGGTTGTGATGGACTTGGAAGGGTTGGGCGGGGTTATTTATTTATCTTAACTGTGCGGGTGGAGTTTGATTGGGTGGGGTTGTGGGAGGGCTTTTCCGGGGGTAGCGATGTCAATACTCAGAGGAGTCTATTAGCATAGTTATCTCTCGGTCCTGACTGGCGTTGTTTTCATGGGCAATGTAGGTTGCTTGATTTAGGGTGTCACTCATGTGCTGAATGCCTTTTTCTGATAAATGAATGCCATCTCCGCTGTACAGGGACGAGTTCCCTACAAAGGTGGTCCAATTGTCCACATACAGTACCTTCTCTTGTTCGCACATGACCTTGACTGCGTTGTTAATTTCTATGGCTCTATTTTTTCCGTATGAGCTTGTTTTAATCCGGGATATGACGCCGCTTACCACACATTTCGTGATCTTCCTTTTCATGACTTTAATTAGGTTCTCGAAATCTTTTTCTATGGTCTTAATTGGGGCCTTACCTCCGTCAAAGCAGTCATTTGAGCCAACATTGACGACTACACAGGTGCCCTCTGGTATGGCGGAGTTAGTTATGTCTTTCAAGATATGTTCAACTTTACCGCCTGGAATGACCTTTACTGACCTTTTTCCTCTGTTCTTGGTGGCAAAGGCAGCTCCTTGACCTCGCATGAGACTGTCACCATAGACTAGGGTGAGTTTCTCCTTCCCGCTGACTCCGTGATTTGATGGTTTCGTTGTTTTCCTGTCAGGAATTTTCTTGCCTTTCGAGCTTGCTTTCAGGTGGTCAGTTACCTCGTGTGCAAATCTGTTTTTGATGGGGTTACCTGGTGTCGCTTTTCCATTCCCATTCCCATTCACGTGGTCAGTTACCTCGTGTTCATTGTTTTCGGCGAGAACCGCAAATCTGTTTTTGATAGGGATACCTGGTGTCGCTTTCCCATTCCCTTGGGATTTGTTCTTGTTACGCCGGTTGACTACTGTCTGATATAGATCATTGGATGGGTTTTCTTTTTGAAGATTTTTAACAACGTCGACTTGCTTACTCTCTATGTCCTTTACTCGCTCTTTTAGTAAGAAATTGTTATGCGAAAGTACACCTACAGTCTCCTTTAGTGTGAGATTATCTCGCTTCAGTTCGTCAGCCTGTGCCTTGTGTGCTTCTAATGTGCACTCCAAGAGCAAAAAGTTTTCACCAGTTAATCACATAAAACACTTGGCATTTGGATACCCATGACGTGCATACCATTCCTTGTAGTAGTTCTTGTTACAGGAGGGGCATTTAATTCTGATCGGTGACATGGTTTGGGGTTAGTGGGGGAGAATTTGCAAAAACGAAAGGTACAAAATGATGGAGTGGTCACTTCCCTTAAAAGTTGTTCCGATGTTGATGATGCAGGTTGCAAGGTGTTGGTGGGGGGTGAGGGCAGTTTCTGTTACGTCGGCACTTTAAAAAGAAATTTGGGACGGGTTTTGGGGGTGGGGTGGATGGTCCTAGGGCCCTTATTTTATTTTATACCCCTATTTCCCCTCATAAGCGGGGGTTGGAGGGGGGGGGGGGCCCCCCCGGTGGTACTTGTTGACACTTGGCGGCAGCTCCGGAGCGGTGCATCCCGGGGGGGGGGGGGGGGGGGGGGGGGGGGGGGGGGGGGGTGCAACTAGGGATGAGAGGAGAAGAAAGAAAGAGAGAGAGTGGGGGGGGGAGGGGAAATGAATTGGGATGAGAGGAAAAGAGAAAGAGAGAGAGAGAGAGGGGGGGGGTGAGTGAGTGAGAATGAGAGAGAACGAAAGTGAGAGAGATGGAGGGAGAGAGAGAGCGAGCGAGAGATCTGAGCGAGAGAGAGAGAGAGATATGAGCGAGAGAGGGAGAGAGATATGAGCGAGAGAGAGAGAGAGAGAGAGAGAGAGAGAGGGAACGAAAGGGAGAGAGAGATGGGAGAGAGATATGAGCGAGAGAGAGAGAGAGAGAGAGCGGGGGTGAGAGTGAGAAAATGGAAGTGAGAGAATGAGAGAGAGAGAACGAAGGGGAGGGAGAGAGAGAGAGAGGATTAGTTTATTGAGGGGCTGTATTACAAAGGAGTACAAAGGAAATCAAGCAACAACAGATCTAGTGACCCTTCTAGGTTGCTTGTCCTCCAAAACACTGAGGATCAAGTGTCCAAACAGTGGTTTAGAGTGGGTAAGGGAACATTGGAAAGGGAATTACTGCCCTGGAACTAATGTCCGTGGCAGGATTAGGAAGTTAGTAGGGGACAGATGGGTTAGTAACTGAGGGGGGGATAAAATAAAGTTATTCATTTACAAACGCAGTCAGTCGCGGGTTTGATGCGAGATATTTGTCTAGGCGGAGTTTAAATGAATCAACGGTGATGCAGTCTATAACGTTTCGGGGAAGCCCATTCCACAAGTTGACAACTCGATTGAAGAAGAAATTCTTAGATTCGTGTGAGTTAAAAGATTTACCAATAATTTTGCAACCGTTTCCCCGCGTGTAATTAGATTGGTTGATAGTGAAGTACTTACTACAGTTCATATTGTCGATGCCTTTGATGATTTTGAACACTTGAATTAAGTCACCTCTTAATCTGCGCTGGGTTAAAGGAAATAGATTTAATTCTCTAAGACGCTCTTCGTATGGTTTGTTCTTTAGGCTAGGTATCATTTTGGTAACTCTACGTTGAACTCGTTTCTAGCTTGTTTATATCTTTTGGTAATAAGGGCACCAGGATTGAACGCAGTATTCCAGAAGAGGGCGGACTAAGGAATTGTAAAGGGTTAGGATAACTTTTGGATTTATGCTCAAATGACCTGCCTATAAAGCCAATTATTTTGTTTGCCTTCTTAACAACTTCTGAACATTGTTGACTCGGTTTTAGATTACTCGATATTGTTACTCCCAGATCGGTTTCTCTGTTTACATTCTTAAGCTGAGTTCCATTCATCGAATAGTTTGCTTTCTCATTTAGGTATCCGATATGTAGTACTTTACATTTATCCGCATTGAAACTCATTTGCCAAATTTGGGCCCAACATGTCAATTTATCTAGATTGTGTTGCATATCGTCAACATGTTCTTTTGAGAGTACGCTATTTGCAATTTTTGTATCGTCAGCAAATTTTGAGATTGTACAGGTGAGGCCCTCATCTATGTCGTTGATGTAAATTAGAAAGAGAATTGGTCCTAGTACCGATCCCTGGGGTACCCCGCTACTTACATTGGTCCATTTAGATGCCTTACCGTTTATGACTACTCTTTGCTTTCTGTCGCTGAGCCAATTTTCTATCCATTTCAACACACCGTCTTGTATTCCATGCGCTTTTAGTTTTAGCAGTAAACGTTTGTGGGGAACTTTGTCAAAGGCCTTTTGAAAATCAAGGTATATAATATCTACAGCTTTACTCTCATCGTAGAGGTTGAGGATATCGTGGAAGAAGTCTAAGAGGTTTGTTAAACAGGAACGTTTTTTACGAAAGCCGTGTTGAGTATCTTAAGTATGTTATTTTCCTCTAAGTGATTTACGAGTCTGTCTCGTATGACCGTTTCTAGCATTTTACATACAACTGAGGTTAAGCTAATTGGACGATAGTTACTGGGTAGGGATTTGCTGCCTTTTTTGAATATCGGTGTTACGTTGGCTAGCTTCCACTGACCAGGCATAGTTCCAGACTGCAAGGATTTATTGAATAGTAATGTCAGTGGTTTGGAGAGCTCATCCTTAGCTTCCTTCAGAACTCTAGGCGAGATTGTATCAGGTCCAGGCGTTTTATTTACCTTGAGTTTATCTAAACAATTCAATACTTCTCTCTCTGTAACGGTGATATTGCTTAGAACATCTGAATTATCAATCTGAATCGGCGATGGTGTAGGGATATCACTGAGGTCTTCTGTTGTAAAAACTGATGTAAAGAAGGTATTGAGGGCATTACTCATTTGTACTTCGTCTTTGGTGTATTCTCCATTTTCATCGACTAACGGTCCAACAGTTGAAGTAACTACTTTTTTCTTTCTGATATAACTATAGAATTCTTTCGGGTTTGTTTTACTTTGATTCGCAATATGTAACTCTAGGGTCTTTTTACTTTGCTTAATTAACTTTTTGGCTTTGCGTCGTAGCTCTACAAATTTCACCGTTCTTCGTCATTTTGTGAGGATTTTAATCTATCATTAGCAAATTTTTTAGCAAGCAGGCAGTTTGAAATATCTTTATTCCACCATTTGGGCTTATTATTATGGCCTGGACGCCGTATTTTCGATGGTATGCAGTCTTGCACTGCTTTAGGTAAGTGGTTTCGAATAACTTCCAAGATGTATTTATGTCATTATTGTTAATTAAAAAGCTCCAGTCAGTTTCTTTAAACATAGCTCTAAGTTTATGGAAGTTTGCTTTCTTGAAATTAGGGACTTTTTCGATGCTACTATTTGGTTCGTTACTAGTAAACTTTAAAGTGAAAGTTATCGTACGATGGTCGCTGTTACTGAATTCATCACCAACATTCAAATTCTCTATTAATTCTTCTTTGTTGCAAGTACAATGTCAAGAACGTTATTACCACGGGTCGGCGTTCGAACAAATTGATAAAGCGAACTCTCTTGCAAGTTCGTATACAAGTCATGTCCGGAGTGTGAAGTAAGAGTATCGCCCCACTTGGTCACATGGTATTCACCCTGGTGGGGCACTCCTCGTAAAGCGGAAGTCGTTGGAGGGGAGAGAGGCGTGCCTTTAGTGGGGGGGGGAGGGGGGGGGGAGGGGGAGTTGGGAGGAGAGAGAGAGAGAGAGAATTAGTTTATTGGGGGGCTGTATTCACCCCGGTGGGGCACTCCTCGTAAAGCGGAAGTTGTTGTGGGGACCGCGGTGCCTTTTGTGGGGTTGGGGTTGGGTGGGGGGGGGGGGGGGGGGGGGGGGGGGGGGGGGGGTTGGGAGTTGGGAGGAGAGAGGAGAGAGAGAGAGAGGAGAGAGAGAGGGAGAGAGAGAGAGAGAGAGAGAGATGAGAGTGATAGAGTGAGAGGGAGTTATTGAAAACTAGGAATTACAATGGATAGGCAGCTGGGAGTTGGTGTGGGACAAATCAAAGGAGGTATTTAGACAAGGAGGATATATTTAAGCTATAGAGAGGGATTTTTCTATAGCTTGAGTCTGCCAGACCAAGATTTTTGCAAGAAGGATTTAGATAATGGGATGTGGGGATTGTAATTCGGGATGTTCTATATAGTGAGAGTTAGTGAGAGAGACAAATTTGTGTATAAGAGAGATTTATATGTAAAAATAGGTTAGGTAGTTTATAGTAAGAGAGTTATTTAGATGATTTGAAAGAGACCGAAGGGTGTGAGTAGAGAGAGAGGATGGAGGAATGGGGATAATGAAAATTTATAAGGGATATTGGTAATACTAAGTTACAAGATACTGGTGAGGGCAGAGGGGAAAGGCAGCATGCACGGTGTGGTGGGGCAGGGGGCGGCGCTCGGAGCTCGGAAAGACACTTCCTTCTTGTTCGACCGCTACTGACAGGAAGAGAGAGAGAGAGAGAGAGAGAGAGAGAGAGAGAGAGAGAGAGAGAGAGAGAGAGAGAGAGAGAGAGAGAGAGAGAGAACCTTCTAATATGATACAAACAAATAATTATAGCAATATTGTCATATGTAGCGCCCAGCGTGTGCGAGTACTGTGTCTGTGTGCCCTGGTTGTGGTAGCGCAGGTGGTGGGGGCTGCCTTAGACACCACGGGCCTCTGTTAGACACGACCACACAGGCTTGGGACGGGAGTGCAAACTAGACAGGTGCCACGTACCTAATTTTGTCACAAAACTTAGTTGGGCTACTGTACACATACGTTTTCACCCAGGCTGGTCTTATCTTGTAATGACTCTGACCACTACTGTAAGCCTCTATTTACCTCTGTGTGCGGGCGCAAAAGTACTATCTCATGATCAAGCGATAGTACTTAGCCATACTCCACGTCCCTATGGTCTCTGTTACTAACAAAAATCCGGATTATTCAATCATTTAGGCACCAGCAACAATCTGTTTAGATCCACTTGACTGCAAAAACCATATTACGTAAGTGAACATTATTCCTTAGAAGTCTAATTATAAATGAAATGGATGACATTGGAAAAGTACAGGAAATTTAACTTACAAGACTCATTAATTCCGTATATATAATAATTATACAGTGAAAGTACATCGCTATGGCATTCATTGTGGCCATTATATATACAACTAATATTTCAACATTTCAAATATCCCATACAATATTCCTACATTACTCGTGTCATCTACAATAAACATTAATGACTAAGGAAATAAACAAAAAAACAATATTTCACGCGTGCTACCATGGCAAGAAAGAGAGGTTCCCTCCTGCACTCTGCAGAGTGGAGGGAAACAAAGAGAGAGAGAGAGAGAGAGAGAGAGAGAGAGAGAGAGAGAGACAGTGGCATGGCCTATTTTAAATACTATGACTTACTGCTCTCTCTCTCTCTCTCTCATGACTGTCTTTCAACATTTGATTTGTGTTTTTAACTATATTGTCCATGGCATACATAGAGAGAGGAAAGTGAAGATACATCGGTCTGGCTCTCTTTGTACTTGTAACAATATATATATATAAATTATATACTGTATATTGCGTTTTATGATGTCTACCAATGTTCAAGGGGTAACGAATGAACAATAAACTCTGCATCTACCTAGAAGGTAGTATACAAATCAGTTGCAAATAGAAAGGCAAGCATCAATAATTCCACCCATAATGATGGAAATTTGATTCGGAAATTAAAACGAAGTTAACACATTCTTACTGCCATTGGTAAAACCGTATTTGACAAATAACAGCAAAGCCTTATACATACGGGCAGCTAAGAAATTGCTCCACTCAATGTTCAAGGACGCCCTTTTGGTTTAATATGGCTACCATTAAACAATTTTACTTATTTTAGGAAGGAATTCTTAGAATCAAGGAGGCAAAAACTGTGTTACCTTTGATTCCTACAGATTCCTCCTGAGCTTCATAAAATTGCCAAAATATAACTAATAAAGATGTCATCTTATACTGAAGGGGTTGGATAACGATCACAATTACAAACACACTAATAATGTCTATCAAATGTATGTCAAACTATCAGTAGGCCTCAACCTACCAGTATAGCTATAGTAGTTCTCAAGGTAAAGCCATAAATAGCAGATTATTCCATGTCTTGGGTCCAAATAATGAGAGTGATTCCGAATTGGTAGTATTTGTGTTTGATACATAGAGTATCATTATTTGTTCTACTATCTGTCCTTAGTTGTCAGTATTATTGAGTGTATTCTCTAAGTTTACACAAGGCATTACGCTGTTCGAAATAATGGGAATTATTAGTAGACTTGGAGAATTACCAGTTGATCCATATTGGCAAGCTTATAATAATTCAGATTATTTCTTTCTGGAAGAAATATAGACACAGTATTCGAATAGGTCGATTCTCTCTCTCTCTCTCTCTCTCTCTCTCTCTCTCTCTCTCTCTCTCTCTCTCTCTCTCTCTCTCTCTCTCACATACATATTTGGAATATTTTTTTGTATATGTGAATGAGGGTCACAAAAGGCAAAACTGGCTATAACAATTGTCTCTCCTAAAGTTGAAAGAGTGACAGAGAGCCAAAATCAAAGTATGTAACAGGCAAAATGTCTTGACACAAAGAGCTTGAAACAGATTAAGTCATAGGATGAGGGAAAGACTGATTGAGTGGGAGAGTTCCAAAGTTTGTTTGTTGAGTAGAAAACAGACTGGGAAATTTTTCCAATCTTGGGGTTGAGAGATGGACAGAATAGGGGTGGGAGTGTGTTGAAAGGCGGGTGCCCCCACTCTCCGTAAGGAAGGGGTTATACACTGAGAGAGCTCTGAAGAACATCGATTATTGTAATAGTGGTAAAAGAGTGAGAGAGATGCAACATTGCAGCATGTAGAGAGAGATTGTAGGAATTATGAGAGTAGGTGACTTGATGAGATGTAATGCTTTTAACTCTACCCTTTCGAGAAGTGTGGTGTTGGTTGAACCATACCCAAACATGCGAACAATACTCAATACTATGCACACACTGAGCCCCTATACAGAGCAAGAAGCTGTGCAGGGGTGAAGAGCCCATGGAGACAGTTGAGCACACCTAACTTCTTGGAAGCTTGTTTAGCAAGAGTGGTAATATGATCTTTCACAGAAAGGCCGGAAGAAAAATAAACACCAAGAGTGCAGAGAGAATATGAAGTGTTAATTTGTGTATTGTTGAAGGATAAGGGATTGACCTGTAGTAGTTCTTGATGGGTAGATAAATGGAGAAATTGGGTTTTGGAATCATTGAATGAGACAAGATTTTGTTTTGCCCCAATCGGAAATGGTTGATAGATCAGAAGATAAGTGGGCTATGGCCTCATCACATGATTTTGTTTTAGTTATTGTATGATGGGTCGTTCTGAACAACTAGTTGAATAGTGTAAGGTAGAGCCATCAGCATATGAATGGATAGGACTGGAGGTACAGTTGAGAAGATCATTAATGAATATTAGAAATAGAACTGAACACAAGACAGAACCCTGAGGAAAGTTGATAGGTTGAGGAAGTGAGCGATGGCTGTACACAACCACAGCTATGGAACGACCCGAGAGAAAACTAGAGATAAAGGCACAGATGGAGGGATAGAAACCGTAGGAGGGTAGTTTGAAGATTAATAATTTGTGCCAGACTCTATCGGAGGCTTTCAAAATGTCTAGTGCAATAGAAAAGGTCTCACCGAAACCCGAAAGGAGGATGACCATGGATTAGTAAAATAAGCATATAGATCACCCATAGAGCGGTCATTAAGGAAACCATACTGCCAATCTGAAAGTAAATTATGGGAAGAGAATTGCTTAAGAATTGTTTAATTAGGAATAGTTTAAAAAACTATAGATATGCAAGAAAAGAGAGCAATTGGACGATAGTTAGAGTGTTGAGAGCGGTCACCCTTCTTAAGGACAGGTTGAATGAGAGCTAACGTCCAGCAAGAAGGAACGACTTTAGAAGAAAAACAGAGACGAAGAGTTTGCCTAGGAAGGGAATGAGCACGGAAGAACAGTTGTTGAGTACAACAGAAGGAACACCATCCAGTCTGTACGCCTTCTTAGTACTTAGCGCAGAGAGGGAAAAAAATGCATCCTTAGAAGAGATTATGATATAAGATATAAGTTAGTGAGAGGGAGGAATAGCACCGGAATCATTCAAAGTAGAGTTTTTACGAAAGTTTGAGCAAAGAGTTCATCTTTGTCAGAGGAAGATGTGGCACCTCGGTAGTGCCGTCAGAGTGGAAAAAGGAGGGAAAGATAAAGAAGTAAAATTGTTAGAGAGGCTTTTGGCTAAATGACAGAAGGCTTGGGAAGAGTTTAGAGTTGAACAGATCAGAACATTTATTATTAATGAAAGAGATTTTGGCGAGTCAAAGAACAGATATGGCTTGATATCCGACAGAAACATGAAAAGAGTGAGATTCCTGAGTTTGAAGGCGAAGGTACAATTTGTATGCTTCCTCCTTATTGTGGACAGCAGTAGAACAACAGTGAGTAAACCAAGATTTGTTTTGCATTAATCTGAGAGCAAGAAAATGGGATGTATGCCTCCATGTCCGAGAGGATTACCTCGGTAATGTGCTCAGTGTACTCCGAGGGTCCCTGGCTATGGAAGCAAATATAATTCCATGGACATTAAAAAAAGTACTGCCGAACAGCCTCAGTGGAAAGCACCAAATTGCCACAAGCGCCGCCGGCTTGGAGGCCGTAGTGGAGAGATTGGACAGATTACCAAGATATGGTTGTGATCGGAGGAGCTCAATGGAGAGAAAAGGTTCACAGCGTAATTAACCCTCTCACGTTCTCGACGCAATGTTGAGCCTATTAGGGATACTTTAAAGCCTTAGTTACCATCAGGGGTAATTAGAGACCTTTAGTTTAGTTACTTCAACCTCTGCAGTTGTCTTTGAGTTAGCTGTGGGCAGAAAACTAATTTTGGAGAGGTAATTATAAGAGTGAGAGAACTCTATTTATTATTGCTAATCTGGCAACCTCTGCGTCATAAAAACGTGAAAGGGTTAACAGGATTAGAGGTTAACGATAGGTCAAGTATGCTGGACCGATTTCGAAGGCGGTCAGGAACACGATTAGGGTGCTGGACATACTGCATTGCCTTGCAGAGCTATCTCCTACCCAAAGCAAAGACAAAAAGTGGTTAGAAAAAGTAAACTACAAGAGAGTTACATACCGTACATTATTTTTCGTCAGAATGCTCTACATATCACTTATTCTAAAGCTTGTAATTGCAATGCTAATCACTCTAGTACTTATTAGTCATAGAATGTAAGTTGATCATAACTAAAACAGTACAAGAAGAGAAGGGATAGAAAATACAAACCATCTCCTTTAATAATTCTCTCTCTCTCTCTCTCGCCTTCATCTTTGCTATCCTTTCCTTCCACTTTCTCTTAGGGTTGCTATCTCTATTAGGATTAAGTCCTGGTCACCTCGCAGGGATCGTAAGATCTGTGTGGCCAGTGTATCTATGTAAATCTCTCTCTCTCTCTCTCTCTCTCTCTCTCTCTCTCTCTCTCTCTCTCTCTCTCTCTCCAACAAAAGGGCTCCCACAGAAACCATAGAGAGGATAGGATCGGCCATAACACTATAGGCTCGTTCGTAAATAAAGTTTGATCGGCTATAAACAGAATCTCCTTGAATACAAATCTGATCGTATGAGGACATATAATCAAGGCTTAGTTACCTGTGTATTTATATAAGCAGGTTAATAGTTATATAGCCAAGATTATTGAAATATGGTACTAATGCTATTTAGTTACTTTACTTACTTTAGTCGTGTCTTATTTAATAGTGTGCCATTGTTCAAGTTCTAGAATCGAGAATTCAAATAGAATCTTACGTCAATGAAATAACTATTATATTCTGTGCTTATTAGTGTGAAAAGTGTATTATATATACAAATGTTACCAATTTTAACTGAAAGTCCACAAAATAAATATTTAATCAAGATAATGTAGCTTCAAGGGGTGTCACTTAGTCATTTCCATTCCACATGATAGTATTCAAATACACAACACAGATAAACGTGCGAGGTATATTATACAGTATATCACGGAAAACAAATATATTTATTGTAAACTTCAATGATTTAGGAGGTTTAATGATTAATTGAGGCAGCTTGGGCACTCTTTCTGAATATATATATATATATATATATATACAGTATATATCTCACAAAATACATGTGAGCTAATACATGTTTATATACTCCGAGCCGGACTCAAACCTTCGACATTCCGTTCAAAACGAGTATCCCAACTTTTTTATCCACTATGCCACGGTGTGGTAAAGGAATCTTAACCTGTTCCTATTTAATATTAAGGGTAAGGTGTATTAGAAGGTATATTATCCAAGTAGGATTTCCCTTCTTAACATTTATAGGAAAAGGTTAAGATTCCTTTATCATGCCGTGGTGTGGTGGATTGAAAGCTTGGACACTCGTTTTGAATGTCGGAGGTTCGAGTCCGGCTGGGAGTAAATATATATATATATATATATATATATATATATATATATATATATATATATATATATATATATATATATATATATATATGTATATATATAGAGTTTATACTCCCAGCCGGGATCGAACCTCCGACATTCAGAACAAGTGTTCAAGTTGTTTATCACTACACCACGGCGTGATAAAGTAATCGTAACCTTTCCCTATATATATATATTATATTATGGAGAATTATTATGAAATCTCTATAACCCGAGTTGCGTGGATAATCTTGTAAAAAACCCTGTTTGGTATCCTGGAATATGGATTGTACGACTTGTGTATGAATTGAAATACATGTTTAGGTTAAGATTACTTTATCACGCCGTGGTGTAATGGATTAAAAGCTTGGACACTCGTTCTGAATGTCGGAGGTTCGATCCCGGCTGGGAATATTTAAACACATATTTGCTCATGTGTATTTGTGCGATATACTGGATGTATATATATATATATATATATATATATATATATATATATATATAATATATCACTTGCATACAATGAACCAGCTAATAGAGAAAACCTCAGAGTATAATATACCTCACATGTGTTTAGCTTTTATAGAATACGAAAAGGCCTTCGATTCGGTATAGAAAACTGACTAAATGAACAAGGAATAAATGAAACATACTGTATATAAAAGCTCTTAGACAATATATATAATTGCAAAAGGCACTGCTTTGGTCCGATTACATAGAGGCACAAAGAAGATAAACATTGGGAAAGGAGTGAGGCAAGGAGACACAATGTCAGCAAGCTGTTTACAGCTTGTCTTGAACGGATTTTAAGAAAATGTTCATGGGTATCAAAGGGAATTAATGTAGACGGGGAATACCTTAACCACATCTGATTTACAGATGATATTGTCTTAATTTCAGATAAAGCAGAAACATTCCAAGAAATTTTCAATTATCTCAATAAAGAAAGTCTCAAATTAGGTCTAAAAATTAATACGAGTAAAACCAAAGGTATGTACAATGATAAGGCTCAACGCAGAATAATTAGCATTGATAACGAAATTCTAGAGGAAATAGAAGAATACAATTATCTTGGCCAAGTAATAAAACTAACAAAAATTACTTTAGGATGGAATGCATTCGTCAAACAGAAGAACGTCATGAAAAATACACTACCAATATGCCTTAAGCGTAAAGTTTATAACTAGTGTGTGCTACCAAACATGATCTATGGATCTGAAACTTGAAATGTGACACTCCTGCATGGTAGCCACGTGCGGGCATGTGCGCGCGTCGGCTGCCCAGCCGTTTAGAAACCGGCTGGTGGCAGCCGGCCGGCCGGCTTTTCCTTAGTATATATCCTACGACAGTGTAACTAATGTCTGGGATATTCTTATGTTGTTTCACAGCTTGTAGCTGCCCTTATTCTTAACCAACGCATCTTAGTATATTTTATTCTCGATAGTTGATTGTTTCATTATAATATATAAGATGTAAGTCTAGTGAGGGCGGGAGGAGACGAGCGGGAGAGAGAGACCGGCTGGGGGACGTTGCTTCGCGCGGAGAGTCCAGCCTGATGTTGCCATGTGCATTTGATTGCAACGTTAGGCTTAGTTTCGACTCACGCACGGGGTAGACGATTTTGACCCGGCAACTGTGTTGAGTGTTGCCAAGCCTGGGATGTATTCTGCATGCCTAGGGCGGGGTTAGACAGATTCAAGACTCAGAGCTCACCTCACTGTCGTACCCTTCGGACCCCCTTGATATCTATCCCTCTCAACCCCAATTAGAAACTTTCTCTTTTACTTTGTATACCTTCCTTCCACTACTTCACCAATCTATTTAATTATCCCATCCCCTTGATAGACCTTATATCTATTATTGTATTAACGACGAGCTCTCAGATAACTAGATAGGCTTTTGGGCCTTATGCAGAGACGTAATTGTTAATGAGACCTAGGAAGCTTTTTTGTTGTCTCATATTTGGTGGTTTCATGCTTGCTAGTGTGTTCTTGTGTCAGGTTAGCAGGGGCTAGACCGGAGGGGAGGCTTTTTGCGATCCTTTAAGTAAAGTCTGCTGGTGCGAGTCCTGTGGACCCGCACGACTTTACTAGGATACCCGTGGGAGTCTGGGGGCATTTTCTTGTCTGTGTCCCTGTGTGTCTAGTGTTGTATTGGGTGAGGGCCCTTGCCTAGTCCACTCAGCACTGCGCTAGCACGTCTTGCTTTTGTTTTAGGGTCGCCAGGAGAGAGTCAGATACTTGCGATCTGAGTCTCTCAAGAGAGCACCCTTTCAATTAGAGTAATTTGGCGCACAGACTTGGTAACGTCCCTAGGCTAGAGCAGGTGGCTCAGCCCGGGTATCCGAAGCCTATATCCTTCCGGCTAGACCTCTGCCACCTGGCAGATTAACAGCTAGGGGTTTATCATCTCTGTATGCTTGTTATTGTGCCACAGTTTACCGTTTTTGTGAGCATTGTGAGTCAGGGTGTGGCTTAGAGATTCTGTCCGAGCAGGCTTGCCTGACTAAGAGTGAGAAGCACACCTGTATGTGGTTATGTTGCGAGTTGCTGGCTTTATTTAATTAGACCTATGCCATTATACACTGTATGTCCTATCACTAGTATTTATTCCTGCTTATGAGTTAAGAGTTCTCTAAATCCGTAACGTATTTTCTTTGCTAAGCATCAGATCCTACAGTAGCCACATGCAGTTTAGAAACCCGCATCTTGTCTACCTGTATGATGTTTTGAGGACTGTTTGCTTTCACCTTCTTTCACGCAGGGGTGATTAGTTGTATTAATTAACGTAACGTTAAATGTACTTTCTTCTAGTTTGTTATTAAATTGTTTCTGCAATTTAATTCCATTATCTATCTTTTCCTTCAAGCTTTAAGTCAACTTAATTGTGTGATCTTTTATATAGCCTGACTATCAGCAGTCTATAGTGCGTGCACCCTGTAACCGAGTCATAGGATACCTCGTTGTCCAGGCAGGACTCTTGACGGTTTAGGGTGGTTTGTTGCCTGGGTTTATAGATAAGGGTTGGATCTAGCGTTTTCCGTTGTTGCTTGTTGCCGCATACCTAGTCCAATAGAAAGAGCCCAGTGTTTATATATTCCAGGACGTAACAAATGGCGACCTTGCCAGGATTTACTGAACAGAGGAATATTGTGGTCATTTGTTTTGAGATTCCTTATAATTAACCTCTCCGCGGCGCACAGGGGGTTTTCTACAGGGTAAGACTGTGCGCACCTATGATGATTTTGGGACCTATTGCCAATTTCGATAAAAAGTACATCATCGTGTAGGCAATGTTTGCGTGCATCGGCCCATATATATTTGACCCCCCCAAAAATGTCTGGGGGGGGGTGGGGGAACGGTCCGTAGTTGAAAAATGTGGAGCGAATGGCACCACGCGGCTAGATTGTCATTGAGCGGCGAGATTTCCCTGCCGAATGTTCACGCGCCCAGGGGATAGAAGGAGAAGGAGGAGGGGGTGGATTACCGGGTATTATCACGTATATCTCCTTTTTTGAGCCCTTTTAGGCTATGTAGAGTATGTATACGTGTGTAGGCCACCCATACAACAATGAATATGCCTCATAGTGACCAAAAATTGCAATATATAAGGGAATTATAAGAGAATTTTTAGGCGGGAATGAAGATAGGTTTGGCGGCAATTTATGAGCTGAGAGTGTGGTTTACGCCATACATATCACTTATATCTTGTACGTAGAGCACTGTCATGCTACAATACAGACTTTTACGTATGTATACGTGCCATATATCAAAATATATACCGCATATAGACCAATTCATGCGATATTTACGCACATTATCAATGAGTTTCTATGCGTGAACCAAGGTGTGAGTGAGTTGTGCTGGGATTGAAAGGGGGAGAGGGTGTGTTACGCCATAAATATCACGTAAATCTTGTATTTAGAGCACTGTCATGCTATAATAAAGACGTGTACGTATGTAGGCGTCCCATATAACAAGGAATATACCGCATATAGCCCAATTGATGCGATATTTACGCAAATTGTGAATGTGTTTCTAGCAGACGGAAGCCTGTAAGGGTCGGTGGGGGTGGCGGGGTAGGGGGGAGGCTAGCAGGGAGGAGGAGTGAGTGAGTGAGTGAGTCATGGAGAGGAAGGCAGGCAGATCTCTAGATAGATAGCCAGCTGTGTGACAATTGTGGAGGCGCCCGAGGCGTATTGATGTCTTGTGATTTTTAACCTTATGTCTACCAGGTGTCTGGTGTTTGTTGCCACCAAGAGTTTTACAATAACATGAGTCAGGAATGGAGAGAGAGAGAGAGAGAGAGAGAGAGAGAGAGAAACTGAGACATGCGTATGTCGTACGTATAAATGGACTTCAGAATTGCATTTTTATGCAAGCAGACATTGCATTTTAGACACATGTGAAGTGTCACAGAAACATGAAGGCCATTGACTGTAAATAAAGTACTATATTATAGACTACCAGCGACGGTGGTCAGTAAACACAGGCAGATTGCCTTTTGTGATAAAGGGCTAAATATAGAATGGTGTCTCCTTACACTTGCGAAAGGGTAGATTGCCACCAGAGAAACGTATACTTATTTATTTCCAAGTAATATGCAATCTAAATGTATATTCGAGACCTACTGCAATTATTTGTATGACAGTCATGACTATGTATAATCCAATATACGCGCGTAGGCGAGACATAAGAAAGCTGGTTGAGCAATTTTCGACACCCACACAGTTATTATTCTTTTTTATTTACAATATTATACAATACAAATGTATTTGTGAAGAGTATTTATCCATTATTGTATTTATACAAATTTTGTTCCCAGACAGAGCTGCTGTTGCTGGTGTAGCTGGGGCATAAAGGAGCGGCAAGGGTTACCGCTTGACCGTGTGAAAATGAGTGGAGTCGCACTGAGAGGGGCAATTTTGCTGAGTGTTTGGGCAATTTTTGACAGAATAAAGTTATATAATTTCTAATTCTTGACAGAGACAAACTTTTATAAACCTTGGCATGATATAATTGATAATCCCATCAATTTACAAACATAAATTTGTGGGATAATTCATTTTTTTTTGTATATTGTCATTTCGATTGTAGACACGAAGTTTTGAGTGATATTTGGTATGAGCTCCTGTGGCATGGTTGGTAAGGTCGCGGACTGGAAAACTCAAAGTGTGGTAGGGTTGTGTGATCGAATCCAGGAGGGGGTTATGGGGAAGGTTTTATATTGTCTAGAACATTTTTGATAAAAAAAAATTTTTACAAGATCATGCCATTGTATTCAAACAATATGAAATATTCATAGAATATATCATATTGTAAGAATACAATGACATGACCTTGTTTTGTTTTTGTTTTTTTATTGTTTTATTTTATTATCTTAGTAGGTTTGACAGGATTTGTTGAAACATATTTATTTTTGTACAATTCATTTGAGGTAAGAAATAATTATATACACATTACTTTGGCTAATAACAAACATATATATTGATATACTAAAAAAATAAGGCATATTACATGTAAATCTTTGAAACTTATAAACTAAATAATGAAACATACAATTATATAATGTAAAAGCTATATCACAGGGACATCTTTGGAACTTATACATTATATAATATATATTTTACATTATGAGGTAGCGTGATCAATTAGGTCAGGTCAGGTAAGGTAGGGCGCGAGTCCAGGACAGGGCGGGGCAGGGGGCGAGTCCAGGGCAGGGCACGGGGCGAGTCCAGGGCAGGGCAGGGCAGGGCGACACTCAATAATTCTTGAAGGTGTGGTAGTCCCTGAAGCAGTCACCAAGGCAGAGTGGAACTTTGCATTCGGCGCACATTGAGGTGACTCTTTTGGTGACATGGGGTTTCCTGACACTGGTGCTGCAGACGGTGCACTGTGCCTGCCTGCGACGAGTGCCAAGCATCTCAGTGTTGATGGGGTAGTGTCTTTCGACACCCAGCTGGATGCGGTCAGGAACGTGATCCCCACGCCATGCCGTACGTCTGTGAGTGGTGGTGCCATACTTCTCCAGGAGTTGGTATGAGACGTTGTAGAAAAACTCCCGGAATTTCAGCTTCTGGTTTGGGGCCATATCCTTTTTCACCAACCACAAGTTGTAGGCGTTGAGCATCGTGATATCAACTAGGTGGAGGAAGAGCTTGTGATACCACTTCACAGTCTTCCTCAGACACTCAACTCCTGACAGCTGACACTCAGACTTGTCCACCAGGCGCATGTTCTTAGTGTAGTCCACTACCATGTCGGGCTTGTAGATTGTCTTCCTGGTTCGGTAGTGGATTTTGCCAGAATCCATCTGGGCACCTGTGTGGACGGAGGAAAGCAGGTGGACGTCTCGCTTATCCTTCCACTTCAGGGCTATCAGTTTCCCACACTTCTCGAGCTACTTGTATTTCTGCCCCTTTCGTCGCCTTCTTCGCACATGCCTCTCGCGGTGTTCCTGGGCCAGGTCGTCTTCTGAAGGTGTGTCACTGGAGGAGGCATCTGTGAGAGGAATGACATTACCTGTGAACTTTGGCATAAACTTTCTTGTCTTTCTGACAGTCCCACATGACCCCGTTTGGTTGTCATGAAAAAACTGGCAGAGAGTAGGAGAAGTATACCAGTTGTCAGTGTAGATGATGTGGCCTTTGCCCAGGTAAGGTGCCAACATTTTCCTGACGATGGCACCTGACATGACCATGGGGTCATTGGCAGCGGCTTTCGGTATGTCAATGTCAGTGCCTGTGTACACGATCATGTCAAGCACTATTCCAGTTTCGCAGTCACACAAAACGAAGAGCTTGATTCCGAACCTATGCCTTTTCAAGGGGATATACTGTTTGAAAACAAGACGTCCTTTGAAGAGCACGAGCGACTCATCAATCACCAAATTGAGGAAGGGGTAAAAGTATTTCCTATACCTCTCCAACAACATGGTGAACACATCCCGAACTTTCCATATCCTGTCAATCCTGTTAGGATTTTCGTTGTCTGCAAAGTGCATAAATCTTAGCAGCAACAAAAATCTGTCACGAGTCATGAACTTATTGAAAGTTGGGGTGGCGATGAGAGGGTCGTGCTTCCAATAGTGTTGCAACACATGCTTCTTGATCAGAGGCATGAGGAACAACAAGGCAAAGAACGTCATAAATTCTTCCACAGTCGTATCCACCCAGCCTCGTATTCTCGCTTTTGGAGAAAGGACGTCCAATCTGCCAAACACCCACCTGTAGTAGGCGTTTGTTTGGGCAACGATGTACGTCATTACCTCCATATCGAAAAAAGCGAGGAAGAAGTCGCTTTCGTTCGCTTGATCGTCACAGGGCCAGTCGTCAGTTGTTCCTGACATCCCAGGATTGAACTGGGGCACGTCAGGTACAAAATTGACCGCGTCAGACCAATCGAACGAAGGCAGCTCAGGGATCGGAATGTCGTCTGCGTCTGCTTCATCGTCTGAAATATCGCTTCCATGGTCGCGATACAGCACTGCATCATCATCATCACCCTCCTCTTCACTTGACAGACGATGCCCTTCCTCATTCTCGTCACCGACGTCGGACTCACTCCCACTGTCCACTCCCAAATCCCCCCACCCTTGGTCCCGTGCTAGGGCTTCGTCGTCGAAACCTGGGCTGCCAATGTCCTGCGAATCACCATCAAACAGCAGGGCGGCATACTTTGATGGTGTCAGAGTTTTCTGGGTCACTTTTGCACGTGCGGGAGTCATATGGACAGGGACAGCAGAGGCGGTGGCAGGGGCGGCGGCAGGGGCGGCGGCAGGAGCAGCAGTGGTGCGTGGCCTTGATGGCAAGATGATGGTGGTGCCTGTCGCCCTTCTCGCTGGTCCTTGGGCAGGAGCGGCATGGGCGGCAAGGGCAACAGGGGCAACAGGGCCGGCAGGGACACCAGGGCCAGCAGGGCCAGCAGTCGCTTTCCCTCTCCCTTTCCCCTTCCCCTTCCCCTTCCCTGTTCCTTGGGCAGGGGCGGCAGGGGCGGCAGGGGCAGCAGGGGCGGCCGGGCCAGGGGCGGCTGGTGGTGGTGGTGGTGGTAGGGGCACTGTGGCTGGCGTACGGGTTCTCTTCCCTACGCCCGTGCCTTTAATTTTTCCTGCCCCCACAGGTTCTGCAGCCCTAGGGCGGCCTCCTGCGTCGCTGGTACCGGTGGCATGGGTGGCAGGGGCAGCAGTGGCGGCAGGGGCAGCCGGGCCAGGGGCGGCTGGTGGTGGTGGTGGTAGGGGCACTTTGGCTGGCGTACGGGTTCTCTTCCCTACGCCCGTGCCTTTAATTTGTCCTGCCCCCGCAGGTTCTGCAGCCCTAGGGCAGCCTCCTGCGTCGCTGGTACCGGTGGCAGGGGTGGCAGGGGTGGCAGTGGTGGTGGTAGTGGTTGTTGCAGTGGCCTGGGTCGTGGTGGCAGTGTCCCGAAACACCAATGACCTCTGTACCTTTCTCGTGCTTGCACGTGTTTTTCGTGCTTTGGGTGCAGGTGTTTCGTCCTCCGAGCTGTAGGGCGTGTCGTACTGGTAGGTAGGGTCTTTAGCAGCCACCCTCTGCCTTCCACAGCGGCTAACACCACCAGAAGGAGGGCTGGTTGTGTCATCAGGGAGCGAGCGTGAGGGACGTGTGGGCTCCATGACTAGTGCGTGGTTACTGGCGCGGTGGTGCTTGCACGAGTGCGGGGCGAGCGTTTGGCGGGGTGGTGTCGAGAGTTGACATGTAGTACTATACCCACACCAATTTTCAGCCGCCTGGCTATAAACGCGCGGTTTTGGTACGCGTTCAAAAGCTCTGCTCTTAAGAGTCTCCCCGCAGTCTGCCGGGGGAACTCTTAAGAGTCTCCTCGCAGCTCCCGGGTTAAAGGAATACAGTGGACATCGAGTTTTTTTTGGAGCAACCAATATAACACATTAAAGACTTTAAATAACATTAGTATATACATACTTGCATAGGAGATAAGGCACATTCTATAACCGTGATAATTACTGCAGTACACAAACATGTCTAATACATCAGAACACAGTGATGGGTCAGGTCACGATACGGGCTCGGAGGGAGAAAGACCTGTGGAGTGGCTAGTCGATAGCGAGGAGGGCGCTAGAAGATTCTTCGAGGTGCCCCTTACCGCTGCCAGGGTTTTGAAGCTGAATAAGTATGGCTTAAAGTGTGTGGCAGGTCTTCAGGGTCACCAGGGTTTAAGTGGCATGAGGAAAGATCAGCTGAGGACTTTGATATTTGGTTTAGAAGGGAGAGACCTGGGTGGAGAGGCGACTGGGGGCCCCGGTCCCCAGCCCCCCCTCCACTCTACCCCCGTATCAAACGTCAGGGTGCCTGAATTTAGTACATACCCCCAAGTTGATGGTCAATGGCAGCGTGGAATTCAATCACAGGGACCCTCTCCATTAAATGCACCTTCCCCTCCTCAAGGGTTGACTCCAGATTTGTTGTTTCGGCTTGAGATGGCCAAGGTTGAGGCTGCCGAGAGACAGGCTATACGAAAGGCTGAACTGCAAGCAGAGTCTACTGGGTATCGGGCTGACAGGGAGCTGGAGAGATCTCGAGTGGAGGTAACAGGGCGAAATATTGGGGGAGGTAACAGACATCGGGACCAATCATTGTCGCACCTGCTTAAACTAGTTCCTGTGTTCGATGAATTAGGTGTGGCTGAGTTTTTTATGCGATTTGAGAAGAAGTGTCAGGAACACAAGTGGCCTCAGGAAAAGTGGGCAGCATTAGTTTCATCAAGACTCCTAGGAAAGGGGCTAAAAGCATATGATGCACTACCTTTAGAGTCCTGTGTAGTTTATGATGAGCTAAAGAAGGCTGTGCTACGGGCCTATGAGTTACAACCAGAAACTTACCGCTTGAAGTTTCGGGGTGTTACTAAGGGCAAGGATAGTACCTTCCTAGAACACGCCCGGGACTTGTCTGATGCACTACGCCATTGGCTGCGTTCTGAGAGGGCAGCTACTTTTGAGGAGTTGAGTGAGCTGGTTCTCTTGGAGCAGTTCTTTAAGTGCACAGGCGGGGACTTAACATTAAATATAGAGGAAACAAATCCTAGAACTCTCCAGGAGGCAGCAGAAATGGCTGACCGCCGACTGTCATTAATTCGAGGATGCGGAGCAGCAGCTAGGAGTGAGTCGGGTGCAAAGGATCGTACTCCTCCCCCTCCAAAGAATTTTGATACACATAAATACACAAAACCATCTAGCACTGACAATAAAACTGAACATAAACCAAATACCGTCCCGTATAAGAAGTCTAATGGTACCTCCCACTCCCAAGGGAAACCAAAGAGTAAAGAGTGCTTTGCATGTCACAAGGAGGGTCACTTTGCAAATGCTTGTCCGAACAAGCCACCAAACAAGGTTGTGTCATTGGCCCGCAGCATAGGGGTGTCACCTATATCTTCTGAGTTTGCCAAGGGTAGTTCGTCAGAGGTTGGGACACAGCCTGTGTTCAAGAGTCCGGAAGGCTCGAACCCTGTCCGCGACGTCTTTGGGGGTCATAGAGGGCATGGTTTTGTGAGGTGGGCTGGCGAAAGGCGAGGAGTTAAGCTATTGCGTGATATGGGGGCGTCTCAGACCTTGTTAAAGAACTTTACTGGTAGACCGATTAACGCTGCTCAGGTGGTAGTTCAGGGGATCAATGCTACGAAGTCCTACACGCTGGTGCGGATGGAGCTGGAGGTGGGTGGTGTGGCGAAGGAGCTGGATGTAGCAATTGTAGAGAACTTGCCTGTTGGGGGCGTCGACCTCCTCCTCGGCAACGACTTTGCGGTGCCTGCTTCTAAGGTTTCACCCTTGGTCGTTGCCGAGAAGGCGGCCGACGTTAGTAGGGAGGAACAGGAGTGGGTTGAGAAGTGTAGCGTACAAACCATGGCATGTGTTGTGACGCGTTCTCAGACATCCGGAGCCTTGCAGCCACCACCTCAGTCTATCAAACCGCGGAGGAAAGGTCACAAGAAAACGGGAAGTGTTGGTCAATTGGAGAGTTTTGAGCCGGCAGTGTTTCTTGGTGACTCATTATTGGCACCTATGTTAGAGTCTGGAGAGGCCCCGGGGCCTGTCACCACTAGTGCAGGTGCAGGGCAGGAAGAGACTCTGCGACAGCATCGTTATGCGCAGCGTGAGGAAAGGATGGCTCAGCGGGACGTTGGAGGTGGAAATAAATTATTTAAGATGAACTTGGATAATCTCGCACCTGCTGATATATGTTCCTTGAAGCTGGAAGATCCTGAAGTCAGGGCGTGTGGTAATGGTGCTGTCGAACTGGAGAGCGATGGGGATGCGCAGCCTGGTGATTTTTTCTTGTCCGAGGGGATCTTGTATCGGAGACATCAGGATCCCAAGAAAAAGTTGGATGGCGGGTCAGGATTAGTGGACCAGTTAGTAGTACCGAGGGTGCGCCGTGAGAGCTTATTGAGATTAGCTCATGATGTGCCTTTGGCAGGGCACCTGGGGGCACGTAAGACGGAGGCAGCTCTGAGCAAGCTTTTCTGGTGGCCTGGGTTAAAGGCGAGTGTCGTGTCATGGGTGTCACACCTTGTCAAGTTGTTGGGAAATCCAATCAGGTCATCCCGAGAACCCCGTTACAACCCATCCCTGTCATTGGGCCGCCCTTCAGCAAAGTAGTTATCGATATGGTTGTCCCCTTGCCCCCCACTAGTGCCGGCAATAAATTTGTACTAACTGTAATGGATGTAGCAACACGGTATCCAGATGCTTACCCCATGCGCAACGGGATGGCTAAGACTGTTGTCAAAAACCTACTTGTCTATTTCTCTCGTTATGACTACCCTCAGGAGATCCAGTCTGATCATGGATCCAATTTTACTTCTGCTCTGTTTAAGCAGACCATGCAGCAACATGGGATAGTGTCTGCGGTGTCATCTGCCTACCATCCCGAGAGTCAGGGAGTTTTGGAAAGGTGGCACTCGACTCTCAAGAGTATGTTGCGGTGTTATTGCATGGACAATGGGAAGGACTGGGATCTAGGTCTCCCATACGTTTTATTTGCTGCGAGAGAAGTACCTGGGGAGAGCTAGGGATTTAGCCCGAACGAGTTGGTTTTTGGACACAGGGTCAGGGGGCCCCTCCACATAGTCAAGGAGATCTGGGAGGGAGTCACAAAGCCATGCTCGCTTCTAAAGTATGTAGTTGAAAGCCGTGAGAGAATGCTAAAGAGCTTGGAGGTAGCAGGTCGGAACCTTAAGAGTTCACAAGCTCAGATGAAGGACAGATACGACCAGAAGGTGAAGCTGAGGGAGTTTGAAGTAGATCAGGAGGTACTGATACTACTGCCTCTGGTGGGACACCCCTTGTCTGCCAAGTATTCTGGTCCGTATCGGGTTGTAAGGAAGGTTTCTGATCTAGACTATTTAGTAGCTACTCATGATCGTAAGAAAAACAACCAACTTTGCCATGTAAATCTGATGAAAGAGTATGTGAGGAGCCCCTCCGAGCCTCTCACTGTCCCGGTGTTGATCTGCAGCGATCGTGGTGGAGAAGGAGGAAGGGACAGTCAAGCTGCGGGGGAGGATAATTGGGATTGTCATGTTTCCGCGGATCAGTGGGCGGGGAATTCTAGACAAGTGGCTCACGAGTTGATATTGCACCTGCCTGAGCAACAGCGTGTAGCTGTGCAGCACTTGTTTGATTCAAACCCAGCTGTTTTCGCGGAGCATCCTGGCCTCACTACTCAAGCGGTGCACGATGTCGATGTTGGGGACCACCCGCCCTTTAAATCAGTGCCATACCGTGTTCCCCCTATTAAATTACCAGCACTTAGGGAAGAGCTGGATTATATGCTGAAACGTGGGCTGATTTCTGAGGGTGCAGTAAGGTGGACTTCCCCCGTCACACTGCAGCCCAAACCAGATGGCAAGGTGCGGTTTTGTATAGATTTCCGCAGGTTGAATGGTTTAACCCCCACAAATGCCTACCCTCTCCCTCGCGTAGACGACAGTGTGGATAAGATAGGAAAAGCCAAGTTCCTCACTAAGATAGACCTTGTTAAGGGTTATTGGCAAGTGCCCTTGTCTGAGCGAGCGCGAGAGGTGTGTGGGTTTGTGGTGGACGGTGCCACATATCGTTGCCATGTTATGCCATACGGGCTGAAAAATGCCCCTGCAACGTTTCAGAAATTAATGAACGACATTGTAGCCGACACTCCCAACTGTACGGTGTACCTAGATGATGTCATAATATACGACGAGGATTTTAACAGTCACTGTGCTCACATCGGACAGCTTTTTAATAAACTGAATGAAGCAGATTTGGTGGTAAACCTGGGTAAGTGCGATTTTGTCAAAGCCACAGTTTTGTACCTGGGGTTCGAGGTGGGGATGGGTCAGGTGTGCCCTCCACAGACAAAGATCAAAGCCATCGATCAGTTTCCTCAGCCTACGACTAAGAAGCAAATCATGCGGTTTCTAGGTATGATAGGCTATTATCGTCGCTTCATCAAAGGCTATTCGACTGTACTTGCACCTTTAACTGACTTATTATCTAAGGACAAGAAGTTCCGGTGGTCTCCTGAGTGTGCAGAGGCGTTTTCCTTGGTGAAACACCTGTTATGTACGCACCCCATACTCAGGGCCCCGGACTTCAGCAGACCTTTTCAGCTGGCGACTGATGCCAGTGGCGTAGGGGCTGGGGCTGTCTTGTTACAGACAGATGATGAAGGTATCGAACATCCAGTGAGTTTTTACTGTAAAAAATTCAATAGTGCACAAAGGAATTTCTCTGTAATTGAAAAAGAACTCCTGGCGGTAGTGCTGGCGCTCAGGCACTTCGATGTATATGTTCCTGCTTTCGGACCAGTCGTAGTGGTTTATACCGATCATCACCCTCTGAAATTCTTGAATCAGTTTCATAACCGGAATATGAGGCTGACCAGGTGCTTCAGGAGTATAATCTGGACATACGCCATATTGCCGGTTCTGATAACGTGATAGCGGATTGTCTCTCAAGGGTGGATGATGTTGGTTAGACTGCCACAGGATTGAGGGTTGAGTGTGGAGGAAAATAGGCTGTCACTGTAGTTCAGCCGAAAAAAACAAATTAAAAAAGCAAAAACCTTATAAAAACTCTTTATTTTTATAATGTGTAGAATTTTGTATAAGATGCTGTAGCAGTATCTAAGTTGAATGTTTTCGCTTATTGTCGCTAAGTTAGTTGAACTTGCTCGGTGGAGCGCAACAGTCTTTATTTTTTTATATATAGTGCCTTGTGTCGCAACAGTGTGTGGTACTATGAGAAGCTTTCTGTTAGATATGAAGAACTTAGTCAAGGGTCTTATATCTTGGGGGAGGTGTGACGCTCCTGCATAGTAGCCACGTGCGGGCATGCGCGCGCGTCGGCTGCCCAGCCGTTTAGAAACCGGCTGGTGGCAGCCGGCCGGCCGGCTTTTCCTTAGTATATATCCTACGACAATGTAACTAATGTCTGGGATATTCTTATGTTGTTTCACAGCTTGTAGCTGCCCTTATTCTTAACCAACGCATCTTAGTATATTTTATTCTCGATAGTTGATTGTTTCATTATAATATATAAGATGTAAGTCTAGTGAGAGTGGGAGGAGACGAGCGGGAGAGAGAGACCGGCTGGGGGACGTTGCTTCGCGCAGAGAGTCCAGCTTGGGACGAGCCTGATGTTGCCATATGCATTTGATTGCAACGTTAGGCTTAGTTTCGACTCACGCACGGGGTAGACGATTTTGACCCGGCAACTGTGTTGAGTGTTGCCAAGCCTGGGATGTATTTTGCATGCCTAGGGCGGGGTCCAGACAGATTCAAGACTCAGAGCTCACCTCACTGTCGTACCCTTCGGACCCCCTTGATATCTATCCCTCTCAACCCCACTTAGAAACTTTCTCTCTTACTTTGTATACCTTCCTTCCACTACTTCACCAATCTATTTAATTATCCCATCCCCTTGATAGACCTTATATCTATTATTGTATTAACGACGAGCTCTCAGATAACTAGATAGGCTTTTGGGCCTTATGCAGAGACGTAATTGTTAATGAGACCTAGGAAGCTTTTTTGTTGTCTCATATTTGGTGGTTTCATGCTTGCTAGTGTGTTCTTGTGTCAGGTTAGCAGGGGCTAGACCGGAGGGGAGGCTTTTTGCGATCCTTTAAGTAAAGTCTGCTGGTGCGAGTCCTGTGGACCCGCACGACTTTACAAGGATACCCGTGGGAGTCTGGGGGCATTTTCTTGTCTGTGTCCCTGTGTGTCTAGTGTTGTGTTGTGTGAGGGCCCTTGCCTAGTCCACTCAGCACTGCGCTAGCACGTCTTGCTTTTGTTTTAGGGTCGCCAGGAGAGAGTCAGATACTTGCGATCTGAGTCTCTCAAGAGAGCACCCTTTCAATTAGAGTAATTTGGCGCACAGACTTGGTAACGTCCCGAGGCTAGAGCAGGTGGCTCAGCCCGGGTATCCGAACCCTATATCCTTCTGGCTAGAACTCTGCCACCTGGCAGATAAACAGCTAGGGGTTTATCATCTCTGTATGCTTGTTATTGTGCCACAGTTTACCGTTTTTGTGAGCATTGTGAGTCAGGGTGTGGCATAGAGACTCTGTCCGAGCAGGCTTGCCTGACTAAGAGTGAGAAGCACACCTGTATGTGGTTATGTTGCGAGTTGTTGCCTTTATTTAATTAGACCTATGCCATTATACACTGTATGTCCTATCACTAGTATTTATTCCTGCTTATGAGTTAAGAGTTCTCTAAATCCGTAACGTATTTTCTTTGCTAAGCATCAGATCCTACAGTAGCCGCATGCAGTTTAGAAACCCGCATCTTGTCTACCTGTACGATGTTTGCTTTCACCTTCTTTCACGCAGGGGTGATTAGTTGTATTAATTAACGTAACGTTAAATGTACTTTCTTCTAGTTTGTTATTAAATTGTTTCTGCAATTTAATTCCGTTATCTATCTTTTCCTTCAAGCTTTAAGTCAACTTAATTGTGTGATCTTTTATATAGCCTGCTTGACTATCAGCAGTCTATAGTGCGTGCACCCTGTAACCGAGTCATAGGATACCTCGTTGTCCGGGCAGGACTCTTGACGGTTTAGGGTGGTTTGTTGCCTGGGTTTATATATAACGGTTGGATCTAGTGTTTTCCGTTGTTGCTTGTTGCCGCATACCTAGTCCAATAGAAAGAGCCCAGTGTTTATATATTCCAGGACGTAACAGGAACTAACAAAAACAATGGAGAATAAGCATAGAAGTGCACAAAGAGAAATAGAAAGGTGATAATATAATATATATATATATATATATATATTTATTTATTAGTGGCTCCTCCATCATTGACGATATGCCTATTAGTATAATAGTCCACTTTCAAGCGCCCGCAGTCCGCCAGTTTGAAACTACCGCGCGGGGAGAAAGAGTCCTAACATCATAAGTGCAACGCTAATTCTCTTATGGAATCGTCTTATGATTGGGTACTCACTACGAAAAATCTTAATAAAACATAAAACAGATAAAATTAACTTAATAATTGTTATATAAATGCTTTCCATCTCGGTGGATTTCTTGCGTGGATTCTATCCCTGACGCTTCTCTTAGAGACGCCATTCTTTCTTCCTCTCCCCGCGGCCATACCGAGTGGGTGTGCGCGGTCTGTGCTCCAGCTTAATTCTTCGTTCACTCTCTTCTAGTGAGTCCTTGCTCATTTGTATATATCTGAGTTGTATTGAACAGGTTCTAGATTAGCTAGCACAGGCTACCCCATTGGTATGCCCGCAGGAAATGTTAAAATAGGGTACTATTGTACAGGCGCCTTTATGTCCCCCAGGATCAGCGCCTCATGTGTTTACTCTAATTTCTGCGCCTTAGCTTTTGTCCTTATCTATTAGTTAGAAGGCTACTCTACTCGCAGGAATATGCTTCAGGCCATCTCTATAAGGCAGTTGCGTTATCTTTGTTTAGCAGGCGATCTAGTTCAAGGGTTGTCACACGTGGTGTGGAATCTTCTAGGGTCCGAGCCTGCGCTTGCCCTCTCTCTCGTGGGCTCCCTTCACCGGATGCTGTGACTGTGTCTCCAGGAGGTAGGTTACCAGCCAAGATGATGTTTCTACGAGCCTCGTGGCCAGCCTCAGTAGGGGTCTCCGTAGCGGGCTAGGGGTATATTATTTAATTATAAAATAATAATAAATTTGGTAACCCTAAGTTATCCCTCGGTTTGTGCATGTAGTGTTTTTTCCATGTGTAAACAGGGAGCCAGGAGACGTCCTGATGGTGGTTGGGTTTTTGGGGGTGTCTGACTTTCCCATATAAGTCAACACCTCTGAACATTTTGGTTTGTTTTTCAGGCGGACTTTCTGTGTTTTGTCGCCTTCTCGTCTTGCAGACGAGTAAGGAATAAACCAAATATCCCGGCGTGGTGTGCTGTACCACGAACCTCCAGGCGGAAATGCTAATTCCTAAGGGAGTTGTCTCGGCCCGCCGAGTGAGCTCATCCAGACCAGTAGCCTCACGCGTCATGACTTCTAACGCCCGGCGCTACAGTCACAATGTGAAATACTATCTATCTAGCCAAATAGTCAATGAACGTAAGGGCCTAAGGTCTTATTGGGCCGGTGACACTTTGTCACAGGTAAGCAGTTCTGGAGTTGAAAAACTTAAAGGTTTTTCAAGGTCAGGTCCAGAGGAAGGTTAGAGTAGCAGTGGCTATAGCTAATTTTCTGGCGGACTTAAGGTAGGATGTGTAAAACCTCTCGGATTATCCTTATGAGCATTGATTCCTGGAAATGTTCTATTTCCAGATCACAGCACATTGGTAGCAGCACAAGCAACAGGTGAGGGGCCGATCACGGCGGGGGGGGGGTCTTAAATTAGCACCATCATGCCTCTGTTCACTCTTTGCACTACTCCTACCTGCTTTCTTCTACCAGTGTTCGCACATAAACTATGCGTGAGGTGAGTAATATGCCTTGATAGATCACAGGGCCTCTGGTTGTCAAAGAAATGCGCCGTTTGCGCCGAATTACGAGCGACACTGTTCGACAAGAGAGATCAATCATGCCTCATGGCACTCAAAGAGATTAAGAACTTATATAATGTTTACGCTAAAGGCTTTGCACTGTGATAACGAAGCCCTATGGGATAACCTAGTCATAAAATATCCATCCTTAACACTCAACGAGCAGCCTAGGTGGTAACTTCTACTACCTGCCAATCGGGTGGTTTTACCCTAAACGAGCTTATTTCTGTGCTCTTTTCCATGCATAAACAAGAGCCAGAGCGTAATACAATTATGTATCCCTGAAAGGGCGATAATTGAGCTTTCCAATGACACCAGAACCATCATTCTACGACCACGCGTTCTCTTGCAACGATCGTGCAACCGAAGGGCAAAATCGCTAAAATACGGTAATTTCTTTACATAATTCCCTGTGTAGCGAGTTAGTGAGTGTGGATGTGTGTGGAGGGGACATCAGTTGCCGCGCGGGACCCGTGCCGAACGGTCAGAGCTGACCTACGCTCCTCCCACCGCTCGTCTCTCTCTCAGAGCCGATAATGTGGTCAAAATTGCATGCGACTATAGCCGGGCGCCGCTCTTTAGGGGTTAAAACTATTGCCGTCTAAGTCAAATTCTAAAACAAAAGCTAAAAGTCTAAAGTCTTATCCAAAGAGCTAGTAAGTAGTGGCGAGAGTAGCGACAGTTCTCAGGCATCCCCCTCACCCGGCCGGCGGAAACGAGGGCGCTCACCTTCACCTAGGACCAAGTCTCGGTTCAGATCTAGGTCCCCTCATAGACAAGCCCATCAGCCTTCCGTCGAATCATCTAGGTCAAACAAATGACAAAAAAATGAATCAATTACTTCAACCCCCAAATCAGTGACAGGACATAAAAGTGCCCGCACGGATGAAACGCAGCCGCGGCACCGGTCATCGCCGGGGTCACGGCCTTTCCCCCCCCCCGCCTCTATCTGCGCATTTCCTAACGTCCAATCTGGCAGCTCGGAGGCAGGGACGGAGGGGACTGAGTCGAATCCCAGGGATGTACCGGGACAAACTTTAGGTGAATCACAGGATTTTACATTTGCTATACCTAAATTAGACTTTGTAACACGTAGAGGTCCTCCGGTAGTGTCACAGAGGGTACTAGCAGAGCAGTACCGGGGAGGCTCAACTTGTACACGCCAGAGTGGTGACAATTTTAACGAGGTGATACCAGACTCCCAACCACCCATTGATAAGGGTAGAGGTGTCTGGAGACAGTCAGAGCCCTCTCAGGTACAACCTTTAGTTCAGACTCAGGACACGACTAGGGATCGGGATAATGTACAAACAATCCCCTCGTCGGTCCCGGACTTTGGGCGGCCGATAAACGATCAGGTGCCGGAACCACGGCAATCGACGCCGGAGATTGTGAAAGTACCGGTAGAGCAAGAGGATGTTGATCTGTCCTCAGCTTAACCAAGACCTAATGAGGACGTATCTGAGGAGGGTTCTGAGTCCTCTAGAGAGTCCCACAGTAAGTGTTTAACGACAGATGACCTAAATGAGATATTACATAAAGTCATGCGCCAACATCATATCCCTACTTCCCAAGGTCCGTCCACTACTATTCCGGCAGCTCCCTCGATCGGGTTAACAGTGCGGCCATTAGAACCGACCGAAATTAAGCCTCCCAATAAATCATTGCCTCCCCTTAATGTAAATCCGGCAAATATCACGGCAAGCGGCACGACAGTACCCGCCTCCTTGACTTCCACAAATGTTCGGGTGATCACGGACGTTACTCCTCCTCCCCTTGATAGACTCCCACAGAGGAGAGGCCCTATGCCTCTCTTATACGGACCAGACTGTTCATGGGTACCGGCTATCGCCCAGAACCCACACATGGCACAAGCGATGGTATCGGGGGGGCTTCCGGTCCCTAGTGAATGGACCATTGAGGTGAGTAAAAACAAGAAACTGAGAGCCAAAGATGTGCAAGGAACAGCTATTGGATGTTACAATTAAGGCCATATCTAATGTATGTTCCTCTGATTTCTTTGTATACTGTGCTACTCCTGCATTACCTCCTGCCTTGGCTGCACGACTTTTTGCGGACTGGTCACGATCTGACGGTGTTATTGACATAAAGTCACTCAATTTGCTTACACCGGAATTGGATACAATCCCGGTGCTCGATCAGAATCACAACCCAGTCCTGTAGGTGGGGCAGGTAGGTGTGGGCCCATGGGTGGACTGGGAAGCTGAGGTGCAACAATTTGCAGCCACTATTACTTCAAAATTCTCCCACCAAATTCCTCAAGAAACCCACTCATGGTTCTCTCTACCCATTAATAAGGCTGGAGGGGTGTCCCCCACTTTGTTTGCTTTTCTGGCGGCCCCCAAACTGTCCCTTTATGAATTACAGGAACCTTTCTCAAACCCCCCCCCCCCCCCAGCCCACTTAGACAGAGAATTCAAATTGCGTCACAAAGCCTCACAATTCCTCTTAAGCCGCCAAATTGCCCAGTCCCTCACGAGGACTATAACTGCCATCTCTGATCAAAATGTACGGAAGGCCACGGAACTGTCCCGGAGGCTTTTGTTGCAAAATTCAATACAGTCCCTGGGTGATATCAGAATAGCCTTAATGGAGGCTGTTCGGGCACGACAGGACTTACGGGTGTACTTGGTGAGAAAGTTACCGGAAGACATTGGTCGCCGGGTAACACTCTCCCCGGTCTTAACTTCCTCTCTGCTAAACTTAGACACATGGTCAGCAGTTTACAATATTGTAAATAGCCTAAAGACGAGTACCACCCAGCCAAAGAAGGAGCCTTTTAAGAAACCATACTCCAAACCAAAAAGTGGAGGCAAACCTCAATATACCCGGGCTAAACAGTCATTTCAGGATCCCAGATCTCCCCAACAGCAGGGAGGTACTCAGTACAAACAAAAGCAAGGGAAACATTCAGGCAAGTGGAGTAACAAAGCTAAGTCACAACACAAGCCTCAGCAGGGAACGACATCTGCCAAACCTAGTCAGCCGTCTATATCTGCCCAACCACCACCAAAAAACTAGTCACTTAGTCTCTCTCTCTCTCCCGGGGCCTACCGCAGGCGAGTTGGATCCGAGAGTAGTTCTGCCGGACAAGCCCAGTCAAGCGACTGGGTCATTCCAAGCATGTCGCAGGGCCTGGCCCCGGCGGACTTGGGCTCAGACAGTGGTAAGCACGGTACGAGCTCGTTTACGTCAAACTCGAGAATTCAATCATGTTTCTTTAGAGGTGGAGTCGCTAGTTCAAGAGATGATTTCCAAGCATGTCATTGTCCTAGTCAATCCAACTTGGCATGTATTCACATCCAGACTTTTCCTAGTGCCAAAGAGGGACATTGTGCAGATGCGACCAGTAGTAGATCTCTCATGTCTGAACACACACATTCACAATTCACCCTTCAGAATGCTCACTGTGAATCAGATCAGGCTCACACTCCCGCCGCAAGGCTGGATGTGTTCACCAGACCTGACAGATGCCTATTGGCATGTCCCCATAAACAAAAGGTTCCAAAAATTCCTCGCCTTGAGGATAAGGCAAGACTCTTACGTTTCTGAAATTGCCATTCGGTCTGAACCTGGCACCGAGAATTTTCACAAAATTAGTCCGGCAAGCCCTTATGCCAATGTTAGCCCAAGGGATCAAGGTATTGTGGTATCTAGACGACTGGCTAGTAGTGGCGGAGTCAGAGAGTCTATGTCATACCCATGTAAATCAAGTAATAAATCATGTACAAACCCTAGGGTTCAAGGTCAACCTGGCAAAGTCGCACCTTGTCCCCACACGGGTAATTCAGTGGATTGGGCTGGTCTGGGACACAGCCAATCTTACTCTCAGTCAGAGTGTGGACAACCGGAACAGATTTCGCAGGAAACTTTTTCGGTTTCTCCACAGTCTGAACACGACGAGGAGAACGTGGGAGTCCCTGGTAGGTTCTCTCAACTGGATTCAACTAACTGTGAAGTTGGGCCGATTGAAAGTGAAGAGATTAATCCTGGAAGGTAACACATTTTTCCCACTCTTGCCAGAGGGAAAATTATGGACCATTCCTCCATTAATTCACAACTTACTGTCGGTCTGGGCAAGGAAGGAAACATTGCACTCAATAATGACATGGGTTTCTTCCCAACCTACGGTATGGATAGACACAGATGCCTCAGGGACAATAGGCTGGGGATATCAGTCAAACCTACGCCATCAGGGCCAAGGTCGGTGGTCCCAAGACGAGAACTTTCATATCAACAAACAAGAGCTTCTAGTCCCTTTATTTTTCCTTCAAACTCACGGCTCTTAGTTACAGGGAAAGTCAATTGCATTCCGAATGGACAATTTGAACACGGTACACTGCATTCAAAAGCAAGGGTCAACGAGGTCTCGGAAGTTACTAGAATTGTCGGAACAGATTTTTGCTCTGGCCGAAAAGCTGAGCATCCATCTGCATCCATCTTATCTCCCGGGATTGGCGAACGTCTGGGCAGACGCTCTGTCCCGGATACAGAGCACCACAGTAGAATGGGCAATCAAGCAAAACATCTTCAACAAGATGATTGCAGAGCCTTACCGTCCACAAGTGGATCTATTTGCGTCCGAGGGAAACCACAGGCTCCCTCTCTTCCTAACCCGCCGGGAAATGACTTCGGCGGGGGGTCCAAACGCATTGTTGGATGACTGGAACAGATGGAATTCCATCTATCTTTTTCCGCCTCCAGACGCTTCACTCATGTGTCAAGTAGTTCACAAACTATGGGGTTACTGGGGCGTAGTCTCGATGATCGCGCCACTTTGGCCGGCTCAGGTATGGTACCACCAGTTGAAAACGTGGTGCGAGAACCCGGTGTCACTCCCGGTCTAGTACTTCCACTTGGAGACAATTGGCAACCTAGAGACCTCGCTGACTTTTGCCTTCTGGACATTCAAGATGCCAAGTGGCTATCTCAGTACGGGGTGAGTGTTACAAATAAATATCTCAGTACACTATGTCAACCAGGAGACAATACCAATCACATTGGAAAACGTTCACAACCTGGATTGTAGAAACAGCGCAAACAGAATCATCAGTAGCTTTGGTGTTTAAGTACTTAGACTATTTGTTTGAACAAAAGCGCTTCTCGGTAGTTAAACTCAAAAATCACTTGTCTGCCATTAGAAACCCCTTTTACGACCTTACTGGTCTATCCATACAGCAGGCAGAGGAAAAAGGGTTCATGAGGGCATGTTTCAAACTGCGCCCACCACCACGTCAGCTCATGCCTACCTGGTCGCTGGACAAAGCTTTATCCTTGCTTCATTCGCGCAAGTATAATCATGGGCCGGACTTTGACTCATTATTAAAGAAGGCTGTGTTCCTTATGGCTTTAGCGACAGGAAACAGGGTATCAGAGCTGGCGGAGATGAGCAATGAACCTAATTGCCTCAGGTTTGGGAAACTGAATGAACACTTACAAATCGCTCCGTCTCCCACATTCATAGCTAAGAATGAACATTGTGATCATGTATTCTCAGAATTTACAGTCCCGGCATTCAAACGCGGACATACGCATCACATTTTGTGCTCAGTGCAGGCTTTACTTAAGTTTATGAGGGTAGCACAACCTCAACAACCAGGCTTCTTATGGGTCACCAATACAGGTACTCGCATCACAAGAAGGAAATTAGCCTCTTTACTCGTTGACGTCATTAAGGAAAGTAATCCCGGTGTGGTGGGCAGAGCCCATGACATAAGAAAGTGGGCCGTCTCTCTTAGATTCTTGCAAAATTATTCAATTGATGACATAGCTAACACTAAGTTGTGGGCTTCTAATCACACCTTCCTGTCTATCTCTGGATAAGCCAAAACTAACCTGTGTGGCGTTACGGCAGCGGGTCTAGTAGTCCATGTGCTATTACATATTAAGGTTAATCTTAACGGTGAAAAAGGAGGTGGGGGGGGTTTGCCGGAAAGCCCAAAGACCCCTAGAGCCCCTCCGCCGGATATTGTGATAAGATCACGAGCTGTGATACTTAATAAGGCGAACTGGTTCTACAGCTCTTAATAATATTTTTATATTTTTGGAGATTTCTATCATAGTTACAACTATATAGTATAAACAAAGCGTACACATTATATATATGTACAAATAGCTTTAAGAACAGAAGATATAATCCATAGATATATGGGTCTGTTTTAAGTTGGACAGGAATACAAGTAGTTCCTAAGACTACGATTATGAACCTCAAAGTGTGATCATACCATTGTGCCTAGTCGGTCAAGCATAAGCAGATATTCTTTGAAGTAACGCACTGCTTTCTTTTCGATTTTTACTCTTATTGTATGTAAGCAATAAAGACTTAAAATTGTTATAGGATTTTTTGTCTCTACCTATATTATTTGGTTAGCGGATGATATAGTCACGAATGTCCCCCTCCAGTCTTGAGATATCTGGCAGGCATATCGTCAATGATGGAGGGGCCACTAATAAATTATAGGTTTGAGTCCCGGAGGGAAGAATTAAAACCTAGTATTTAGTAGTGGCCCCGAAATCATTGACGATGTAGGGCCCTCCCTTCCATCCCCTTCCCATTCGTTTGATGTCTTGAGTTTAGTCTTAATATATCATGGAGAAGGAATGGCGTCTCTAAGAGCAGCGTCAGGGATAGCATCCACGCAAGAAATCAACTGAGATGGAAAGCATTTATATAACAAGTATTAAGTTCATTTAATCTTTTTGTATTTTGTATACAGTTTTTTCGTAGTGATTACCCAATCATAAGACGATTCCATAGGAAAATTAGCGTTGCACTTATGATGTTAGGACTCTCTCTCCCCGCGCGGTAGTTTCAATGTGGCGGACCGCGGGCGCTTGAAATTGGACTATTATACTAATAGGCATATCGTCAATGAAATTGGACTATTATACTAATAGGCATATCGTCAATGATGGAGGGGCCACTAATAAATATTAGGTTTCCATTCTTCCCTCCGGGACTCAAACCTATAATATATATATATATATTTTATGCGTGGTTGTAATCCAACTCCGTTTCTTAGTCATTAATGTGCGACATTAACCTCATGACTAAGGGACAAGTGGCTTATTTCTACACTTTTGGTAATGCACTATATTGACAAAAATTAGGGGACGGTGTGAAAAAAAACTGTGTCAAATAAGTTATTCCCGAAAAACGATGCCACACGGCCTCTGAATCCCATTGTAGTTTGCTTGGATCTCTATGCATACCAACATAAACCCATTGTAGTTTGCTTGGATCTCTATGCATACCAACATAAACCCATTGTAGTTTGCTTGGATCTCTATGCATACCAACATAAATGTAATTATTGTATAGTTTTGTAATTCTTGATTTTAGTGTTTTCAAGTGTCCTAATACTTATTATTAGCCCTTATGTTTAGTGCAAGTTAATCAGAAATATTTATATTGGTATTATAACTGAAAAGTTAAGGTCATTATTGTTACAGGAATCTTATTGGCAGCCCTGAAGAGCTATGTTTGTGCCTTTTGCTGCAGTGGGGACGCTGATGTTTAAGGGGTCTTTATAAAGAAACATGGAGATCTCAACCTAGTGCCACAGAGCAATAGAGGCTAAAATCGTTTCTAAATATGCAGTAGGGGGGAGAAGGAGGTGGGTTGGGCGGGATGGAAGTGAGTAGTTTGCCAGGTTAAACAGGTATGTCGACTTTATATTACCATCAATAGAGAGGAATATGGTATGAAATTAGAAAACAGTTACCAGTTGCTTTATATTCTGTAAAATCAGTAGAATATAATGGACATTATAATAACCTTAATGTAGAGACATTGTGCCATAGTTTTATATATACAATCAGACACAATTAACTTCACGTCCTGTACAGTATATAATGTGTACTGTATAGTTGGGGGTGGGGAGGGTATATGAACGATTGGTGATGTAAGGGGATCATAGATATCTAAAACTGGAGATATGAAGAAAGGATGAAGATGAAAGATATAGTGAGTTCTCCGTTGTTGCTATTATGTAACATAATCACTAGCTCCTGTGGTATACAATGTATTGTTGGAGTGGCTGTGGTTGTCAAAGTAGTCTGTGACCAGTGTGATGAGATTGGTCATGCTGATCAGGTCCCAACATTTACATACAAAATAGGTTTAACACAGCTCTGATGTCCGTCATTGCAGACAGGGGTTGGGAGGCCAAGGGTGTTGAAATATACTTTGTATATGGATAGGACATATCCCTGGTCCTCCCGTGTGCGAATGACATACGTTACACCTGTGGCACACATAATATGCTGGATAAGTAACATATATTATATTATATTTTATATCAAAGAAAGTCTTAACCCGACCCTCTTGTCAAAACCTCAAATTGTGAACGTCGACACATCTTTTGTGCTAATAAAGAATAATAAAGGTACAAAAATAATACTTGCATTAATATACAGACCTCCAGCTCAATCAGTGCAAACTGACCGAGAAATTTATGAACAAATTGCAGATGTAAGTAACTCACAAGATACCGTATTTTTTGGCGACTTTAATTTACCTGTGACCAAGTTGGGCGATACTCTTACTTCACACTCCGGACATGACTTGTATGCGAACTTGCAAGAGAGTTCACTCTATCAATTTGTTCGATCGCCGACCCGTGGTAATAACGTTCTTGACCTTGTACTTGCAACAAAAGAAGAATTAATAGAAAATTTTAATGTTGGTGATGAATTCAGTAACAGCGACCATCGTACAATAACTTTCACTTTAAAGTTTACTAGTAACGAACCAAATAGCAGCATCGAAAAAGTCCCTAATTTCCAGAAAGCAAACATTCATAAACTTATAGCTATGTTTAAAGAAACTGACTGGAGCTTTTTAATTAACAATAACGACATAAATACATCTTGGGAATTATTCGAAACCACTTACCTAAAAGCAGTGCAGGACTGCATACCATCGAAAATACGGTGTACAGCCCATAATAATAAGCCCAAATGGTGGAATAAAGATATTTCAAAATGTCTGCTTGCTAAAATGTTTGCTATTGATAGATTAAAATCCTTACATAATGACGAAGAACGGGTGAAATTTGAAGAGCTACGACGCAAAGCCAAAAAGTTAATTAAGCGAAGTAAAAAGACCCTGGAGTTACATGTTGCGTATCAAAGTAAAACAAACCCGAAAGAATTCTATAGTTATATCAGAAAGAAAAAAGTAGTTACTTCAACTGTTGGACCGTTAGCCGATGAAAATGGAGAATACACCAAAGACGAAGTACAAATGAGTAATGCCCTCAATACCTTCTTTGCATCAGTTTTTTACAACGGAAGACCTCAGTGATATCCCTACACCATCGCCGATTCAGATTGATAATTCAGATGTTCTAAGCAATATCACCGTTACAGAGAGAGAAGTATTGAATTGTTTAGATAAACTCAAGGTAAATAAAACGCCTGGACCTGATACAATCTCACCTAGAGTCCTAAAGGAAGCTAAGGATGAGCTCTCTAAACCACTGACATTGCTATTCAACAAATCCTTGCAGTCTGGAACTATGCCTGATCAGTGCAAGCTTGCCAACGTAACACCGATATTAAAAAAAGGCAGCAAATCCCTACCCAGTAACTATCGTCCAATTAGCTTAACCTCAGTTGAATGTAAAATGCTAGAAACACTCATAAGAGACAGACTCGTAAATCACTTAGAGGATAATAACATACTTAAAGATACTCAACATGGCTTTCGTAAAAAAAGTTCCTGTTTAACAAACATCTTAGACTTCTTCCACGATATCCTCAACCTCTACGATGAGAGTAAAGCTGTAGATATTATATACCTTGATTTTCAAAAGGCCTTTGACAAAGTTCCCCACAAACGTTTACTGCTAAAACTAAAAGCGCATGGAATACAAGACGGTGTGTTGAAATGGATACAAAATTGGCTCAGCGACAGAAAGCAAAGAGTAGTCATAAACGGTAAGGCATCTAAATGGACCAATGTAAGTAGCGGGGTACCCCAGGGATCGGTACTTGGACCAGTTCTCTTTCGAATTTACATCAACGACATAGATGAGGGTCTCACCTGTACAATCTCAAAATTTGCTGACGAGATACAAAAATTGCAAATAGCGTACTCTCAAAAGAACAAGTTGACGATATGCAACACAATCTAGATAAGTTGTCACGTTGGGCCCAAATTTAGCAAATGTGTTTCAATGCGGATAAATGTAAAGTACTACATATCGGATACCAAAATGAGAAAGCAAACTATTTGATGAATGGCACTCAGCTTAAGGATGTAAACAGAGAAACCGATCTGGGAGTAACAATATCGACTAACCTAAAACCGAGTCAACAATGTTCAGAAGTTGTTAAGAAGGCAAACAAAATAATTGGCTTGATAGGCAGGTCATTTGAGCATAAATCCAAAGACGTTATCCTAACCCTTTACAATCCCTTAGTCTGCCCTCTTCTGGAATACTGCGTTCAATCCTGGTGCCCTTATTACCAAAAAGATATAGACAAGCTAGAACGGGTTCAACGTAGAGTTACCAAAATGATACCTAGCCTAAAGAACAAACCATACGAGGAGCATCTTAGAGAATTAAATCTATTTCCTATAAGCCAGCGCAGATTAAAAGGCGACTTAATTCAAGTGTTCAAAATCATCAAAGGCATCGACAATATGAACTGTAGTAAGTACTTCACTATCGACCAATCTAATTACACGCAGGGAAACGGGTGCAAAATTATTGGCAAATCTTTTAACTCACACGAAGCTAAAAATGTGTTCTTCAATCGAGTTGTCAACTTATGGAATGGGCTTCCCCGAGATGTTATAGACTGCAGCACCGTTGATTCATTTAAACTTCGCCTAGACAAATATCTCGCATCAAACCTGCGACTGAGTGCGTTTGTAAATGAATAACTTTATTTTATCCTCCCCTCAGTTACTAACCCATCTGTCCCCTACTAACTTCCTAATCCTGCCACGGACATTAGTTCCAGGGCAGTAGTTCCCTTTCCAATGTTTCCTTACCCACTCTAAACCACTGTTTGGACACTTGATCCTCAGTGTTTTGGAGGACAAGCAGCCTAGAAGGGTCACTAGACCTTTTGTTGCTTGATTTCCTTTGTACTCCTTTGTATATACAGTATATATAGCGACTGTGAATCTAATGTGTATATTATGATGTTGACACTCGATCGGTAGAAATATAGCTACTTTACAGCAATATGTTGTTATTTTTTAAGTTTTCTATCGGTCATGGGGCTTATTTGGTAATATGTAAATCATATTACATAATCATCAACAAAAACGAACCCGTCTGACTTTAGAATGCTTTATAACCTGTAAATATCTGTTTTTCCTTGGATCATAGAACACAAGGCGACGTTATTATTTAAGTATTGTATTGTGTTCTGGGTAATTTCCTTGACAAATGACGATCAATAGTTTCAGGTGACTATATTATGTTATTAGTATGCGAAGCTTATTGATTATTTAACATTATTCATAAATTTGTGATGACTTAGTGCAAGGATAGGATGTGATCAATGGCTTGGAAAGACGACAGGTTAATCAAGTAACATTAGGGCTAGGCTATGTGTTCTCTACAGTAACATTAGGGCTAGGCTATGTGTTCTCTACAGTAACATTAGGGCTAGGCTATGTGTTCTCTACAGTAACATTAGGGCTAGGCTATGTGTTCTCTTCAGTAACATTAGGGCTAGGCTATGTGTTCTCTACAGTATATTCCTGCGATCCAACTTGGGCCGAAGTGTATATAAAGCGACACGTTGATAAAGGAACTCTGTGTTCTCTTGATGTTTGGGATCGAACTTGAACCAACGGGAATGTTTGCCCTAGGTTTCGTTATATATTTGCTGCACCACCACCCTTCAAAACCTAAGCATTCCTTAAAACAGATATGATTTATGGCCGAGGGCATTTGGGTACAGTTGTGTCATATAATTCTTCTCACAAGCATATATTCAGAAAGCTGTGTGCAGACAAATTACAAGAAGCGGGTTAGTGCGCCGACAGGTTATTAACCCGTTCAGTACTGGTGACGCCCTTTTCATTATATTCAGGAAACTATTAGAAGAGCTGATTTAGCTTAGGAAGAACATCTACCCAGTAAAAGGCTACAGAGTATCTCAATGAATCCTTTTAGCCACTATTTGTCCTTCCTAAGCTTCATCAGATCGTCTAAAAAACTACTGTATATGCTTGGGATCAAACTTGAGGTGGAACCTGTTTGATATGATAATTAAATAGCACTCCTGTACCTAGATGCTTCAGTGCATATCAAATATATCTGTCATAAGGGATGCTTAGGTTTTAAAGGTTGTAGGTAGTAGAAACTAGAACTGACTTATATCGGCTTAAGTCGATCAAGGAGGAGAAGGCAATATAATGACATAATTAGGCTATACAAGAGCAAATTAACTTCTTGTTTGTTTGTATTATACCAAGATAAATGAATTTATTGATAGAAATCGTGGCACCGCAACAACAAGGTCATATGGCGACGAACAAGCTAACATATTTGCTGAAAACTAAAATCGTAAAAAACAACATGTGTAAAATTAGATATCAAAGTAAAATCAATGCAATCATAAAAACTGAAAGAGGCCAGCTTTTTTCAAAAATAAAAACACATCGTCTCCAGGGGAACCAGCCTCCCCTCCAAGCACCGAAGAGAGACAGTAAGTACCATCTGCCTTCCAGTGCCGAAGAAGCAACCTCCGATGTAATTCAACCAAACTGGGACACTCAATCAGCAAGTGCCTGATAGTAAGGGGAACTAGACAGTCATCACAGAATGGCGAAACACCTCCACACATAAGGAACCCGTGTGTGAGCCTGGTATATTCAATGCGGAGGTGAGCTGAAGCAGTTTCCAATTTGCGAGGAATGGTAGGGCAAGCTCTTGGCGAGACTAATTTGTTAACTTCCCTGAGCTTATTAACAGTAACACAATCCCACCGTGCCTGCCAACAAGCACGAACAGCAAACATGAGAGGAGTACGCAGATCTGAAGCAGGCAGAGGGTAATTTACATCTGAAGGTCTCAAAGCAGCATATACCAAGATAAATAATTTAGTAGTGGAATTATGAAAATTATCATGTATTTGTGCTTGCTCAATCAGTAAGAGCATAAGATAGTCTGTATAACCTGACAACATTTATAATACAACGTGCTGTATCGAAAATAGTGCATAGTATTTGAAATCGCAGTATAAAATGTGAGATGTCAAGGAAGTTACTTTAGATATTTGTTTGAATCAATTAAATCAGATGACACCATTTATAATATATTCTTACTATCTCTATATGAATGAATATTGATTAGGAAGATATTTGAGGAAGCAAAGGCTTAAAAATTACTCGGTGTTATTAATCTTGCGATTAAAAGAAACCTTTGCTCAAGGTGAATAAGACAGTCTGGAGATAACTAACAAATTAAAAGGCGTCACCTACTTGAAGGTACAAAGGAGTACAAAGGAAATCAAGCAACAACAGATCTAGTGACCCTTCTAGGTTGCTTGTCCTCCAAAACACTGAGGATCAAGTGTCCAAACAGTGGTTTAGAGTGGGTAAGGGAACATTGGAAAGAGAATTACTGCCCTGGAACTAATGTCCGTGGCAGGATTAGGAAGTTAGTAGAGGACAGATGGGTTAGTAACTGAGGGGGGGATAAAATAAAGTTATTCACTTACAAACGCAGTCAGTCGCGGGTTTGATGCGAGATATTTGTCTAGGCGGAGTTTAAATGAATCAACGGTGATGCAGTCTATAACGTTTCGGGGAAGCCCATTCCACAAGTTGACAACTCGATTGAAGAAGAAATTATTAGATTCGTGCGAGTTAAAACATTTACCAATAATTTTGCAACCGTTTCCCCGCGTGTAATTAGATTGGTCGATAGTGAAGTACTTACTACAGTTCATATTGTCGATGCCTTTGATGATTTTGAACACTTGAATTAAGTCACCTCTTAATCTGCGCTGGGTTAAAGAAAATAGATTTAATTCTCTATGACGCTCTTCGTATGGTTTGTTCTTTTAGCTAGGTATCATTTTGGTAACTCTACGTTGAACACGTTCTAGCTTGTTTATATCTTTTTGGTAATAAGGGCACCAGGATTGAACCCAGTATTCTAGAAGAGGGCGGACTAAGGAATTGTAAAGGGTTAGGATAACTTCTTTGGATTTATGCTCAAATGACCTGCCTATAAAGCCAATTATTTTGTTTGCCTTCTTAACAACTTCTGAACATTGTTGACTCGGTTTTAGGTTAGTCGATATTGTTACTCCCAGATCGGTTTCTCTGTTTACATTCTTAAGCTGAGTGCCATTCATCGAATAGTTTGCTTTCTCATTTAGGTATCCGATATGTAGTACTTTACATTTATCCGTATTGAAACTCATTTGCCAAATTTGGGCCCAACATGACAATTTATATAGATTGTGTTGCATATCGTCAACTTGTTCTTTTGAGAGTACGCTATTTGTAATTTTTGTATCGTCAGCAAATTTTGAGATTGTACAGGTGAGACCCTCATCTATGTCGTTGATGTAAATAAGAAAGAGAATTGGTCCTAGTACCGATCCCTGGGGTACCCCGCTACTTACATTGGATGCCTTACCGTTTATGACTACTCTTTGCTTTCTGTTGCTGAGCCAATTTTCTATCCATTTCAACACACTGTCTTGTATTCCATGCGCTTTTAGTTTTAGCAGTAAACGTTTGTGGGGAACTTTGTCAAAGGCCTTTTGAAAATCAAGGTATATAATATCTACAGCTTTACTCTCATCGTAGAGGTTGAGGATATCGTGGAAGAAGTCTAAGAGGTTTGTTAAACAGGAACGTTTTTTACGAAAGCCGTGTTGAGTATCTTTAAGTATGTTATTTTCCTCTAAGTGATTTACGAGTCAGTCTCGTATGACCGTTTCTAGCATTTTACATACAACTGAGGTTAAGCTAATTGGACGATAGTTACTGGGTAGGGATTTGCTGCCTTTTTTTAATATCGGTGTTACGTTGGCTAGCTTCCACTGATCAGGCATAGTTCCAGACTGCAAGGATTTACTGAATAGTAATGTCAGTGGTTTGGAGAGGTCATCCTTAGCTTCCTTTAGAACTCTAGGCGAGATTGTATCAGGTCCAGGCGTTTTATTTACCTTGAGTTTATCTAAACAATTCAATACTTCTCTCTCTGTAACGGTGATATTGCTTAGAACATCTGAATTATCAATCTGAATCGGCGATGGTGTAGGGATATCACTGAGGTCTTCCGTTGAAAAACTGATGTAAAGAAGGTATTGAGGGCATTACTCATTTGTACTTCGTCTTTGGTGTATTCTCCATTTTCATCGACTAACGGTCCAACAGTTGAAGTAACTACTTTTTTCTTTCTGATATAACTATAGAATTCTTTCGGGTTTGTTTTACTTTGATTCGCAATATGTAACTCTAAGGTCTTTTTACTTTGCTATATTAACTTTTTGGCTTTGCGTCGTAGCTCTACAAATTTCATCCGTTCTTCGTCATTTTGTGAGGATTTTAATCTATCATTAGCAAATTTTTTAGCAAGCAGGCAGTTTGAAATATCTTTATTCCACCATTTGGGCTTATTATTATGGCCTGGACGCCGTATTTTCGATGGTATGCAGTCTTGCACTGCTTTTAGGTAAGTGGTTTCGAATAACTTCCAAGATGTATTTATGTCGTTATAAAGCTCCAGTCAGTTTCTTTAAACATAGCTCTAAGTTTATGGAAGTTTGCTTTCTTGAAATTAGGGACTTTTTCGATGCTACTATTTGGTTCGTTACTAGTAAACTTTAAAGTGAAAGTTATCGTACGATGATCGCTGTTACTGAATTCATCACCAACATTCAAATTCTCTATCAATTCTTCTTTTGTTGCAAGTACAATGTCAAGAACGTTATTACCACGGGTCGGCGTTCGAACAAATTGATAAAGCGAACTCTCTTGCAAGTTCGTATACAAGTCATGTCCGGAGTGTGAAGTAAGAGTATCGCCCCACTTGGTCACAGGTAAATTAAAGTCGCCAAAAATTACGGTATCTTGTGAGTTACTTACATCAGCAATTTGTTCGTAAATTTCTCGGTCAGTTTGCACTGATTAAGCTGGAGGTCTGTATATTAACGCAAGTATTATTTTTGTACCTTTATTATTCTTTATTAGCACAAAGATGTGTCGACGTTCACAATTTGAGGTTTTGACAAGAGGGTAGGGTTAAGACTTTCTTTGATATAAAGTAAAACGCCACCTCCATTTCGATTTATTCGGCTTTTCTCAAACATTACATAACCGGGAAGTGAATACTCTGCTAAAAAGTCTCTATCTTCTGTATTGAGCCAAGATTCTGTTATGCCAATCACATCATAATTTTCTGTAAACACTAGCTCCTCTAAATCTGAAAATTTATTGCGTATTCTACGAGCGTTTGCGTAGAAAACCTTTAAATTTGTTATTTTAGAACTCACGGAACGCTCTTTAATAATATTTTTGGTTCATGTCGGATCTACATTTATGTTCATGGCTGTCCTGGGTCCTCGCTGTCTTCGGTCCTTATCGCTGGTGGTCCTCGGTTGCCTCTGTTTTTTGCTTGGCGTTGGATGATTTATGTCACTGCTGCTGCTTCTTCTCGGATGGCGTTTTTTGATCCATGGCTGCGGACTGCTTCGTGTAGGAGACGACCCATGGGTGCTGAACCCGCAGGGTTTAGATGAGTGCCATCCTTGCGGAACAGAGTAGGCTGGTTGTAGAAGTTGTCCCAGAGGTTGATGAATTCAACTTCTTCCCTCAGACACAAATATTTTAGTCGGCTGTTTGTGCTGAAGGCCTTGTCGTAGAATTTGTCAGGTGCATCGATCTTGGGGAGAATGCCTGAGATGATGATATTCCTTGACTTGTTTTTGTAGAGCTGGATCATCTTGCGATATTTCTCCATCAACTCTTCGGATCTGGTGCGCATGACGTCATTTGAACCCGCATGGATGACAAAAAGGGTATTTTCATTTGCATCATTTGTGGTATCTTCGAAGGCTTCCCCAATGTCGTCCAGTCCAGCTCCTGGGATGCAAAATCTTTTTCGTCGATTTGGGACTCTGTCGCAGAACTCTTCGACCTAAGGTGTTAATTAACAAAGTGTCTCAAGTGTCACCCTTACCATTATTGGTCATCATGCTTATCAAACTAGACTCCATACCACAACCATCACTAAGCTTATGGGCACATTGTGGAGGGTGGCGAATCCTAAATTATTGAGGATACCACATTTGTTTTTGTTTCTATACTGTTATATGAGAGAGAGAGAGAGAGAGAGAGAGAGAGAGAGAGAGAGAGAGAGAGAGAGAGAGAGAGAGAAAGAGAGAGAGAGAGAGAGTGAAAATAGGAATGTGAGAGACCTGATGAATGTGTAAGTGTGTGTATATGTTAAAATAGTAGGGATAAGAAAAACTGTGTATGAATAAGACCGTGAATAACGTGATAAAAATGAAATAACAAAAGAGATGACATGCCTGCGAAAGCAAGAAGACCAACTCCTACCGTCCGCTCTTTTTGTCTAAAGGCGGTAATCACTAGTCAGGGGTTTAAGTTAACAGAAGTTATTAGGAGCCCATGTTACCTCTGTCGCTAGCAGCAGAAAAATAATTATTACCGATAGGTTGAGGAGGTGGGGGTCAAAGGGAAAATGTCTGGAGGAAGGGCTGGAGTGGTTTTCATTGCACGCAATGCTTCTTGTTTAACAATATTTTTTTTATAAAATGTTGCATAAGTTTATCTTATTTTAGATATAACACATTATAACCTTAATACATAATCAGAAATAATAGTCATATTATTCATTGTAAATCTATTAAACTCGAATAACATATGCAATGTGTGAAATTGTATTTCTACTATTTCCGTGTAGTTGGTATGATGATCCCTCACCCTATAGATTCCGTGATACCCACAGAGCTCTTGACTTTTAAATCTAATTACATCAGGTTATTCATAGTTGTTAACTAATCTGTTTATTATTATTAACTGTATCACATAAAGCCGCACAATGTATTATTATAATAAGAAGGCAAATTTGGTATGTAATGTTACGAAAATAAGAACTATAGAAATTTGTTCACTTGCCAACCAATCAACCCTCTCCCTACATACGGCAGGCACCACCTCTAGTTCATTCATAAACAATGCTTTACTACACTCATAGAGTAAAGAAGGATAGAGAAGAAAGCGCCACGTCACAAATCTGAAACTAGTGATCCGCGCATTCGAGAGATGGCAGCACGATTGGAAAAGAAAATGGGAGGGTCCCCATTCGTTTGTAATAATCCCTACCTTGTACTAATAATGCTATTAATAATCAATTCAACGTTTTCCAGAGACTCTGTAAACATGACAGAGTCCAATAGACATAAGTAAAGGCTGCTGTAAAGGCCAGGTCATCGAGAAATTGTCGTCATTATGAGGAGGTTTACAAGCAAACTTCCTCCAACCCCCGCCATTGTTGTTGTGAGAGTGGGGAGTTGCCAACGTCAAACAGGCTGGGACAAAATATCCTTAGACGTCATAAGTATAACCTAAGAACGTATTTCTTGTAAATGTGCAGTTTTAGTGCAACTTTACAAATTAGCATCTACATAACATGTAACTAATAATACTGTATTTATTCAAAATGACATTTTCATTCTTGTTGTGTTGCTTGGAGTTATACTGTTTGCATCATATATAAGTATTTTCTATAGTGTATATGTATACTTAATGTTTTCCTCTATTTTATATTAAATCATTTACAAGTGCTTTTACCAACATTAATTCACTCTTAACACCTTACGAGCGGCCTAGGCGGTAACTTCTACTACCTGCCAAGCGGGGGGTTTTACCCTAAACGAGCTTATTTCTGTGCTCTTTTTCATGCATAAACAAGAGCCAGAGCGTAATACAATTATGTATCCCTGAAAGGCCGATAATTGAGCTTTCCAATGACAACAGAACAAATCCCTCTACGACCACGCGTTCTCTTGCAACGATCGTGCAAGACGAGTGCAAAATCCCTAAAATAAAGTAATTTCCTGACATCATTCCCTGTGTAGTGAGGGAGGGAGGGTGGATGTGTGTGGAGTAAACGTCAGTAGTCGCGCGGGAGCCGTGCCGAGCGGTCATGAGTCAACCTATGCTCCTCCCACCACTCGGCTCTCTCTCAGAGCACATTACGTGCTCAAAATTGCATGTTACTATAGCCGGGCCCCGCTCTTTAGGTTGGGGTTCTCTTGTCCGACTATAGCCGGGTGCCGCCAAAGAGGGGTTAAAGACATACCTTTTTTAATAAATCGCCCCCTCATTATGCATACTTTACCTTAACTGTGGTAACACTGCAGACAAGTCCAGGATCGCAGATATCAAGGAGTATTTAACACATAACGAGCGGGCCCGTCAGTTTTTTTCCACTACCCGCCCAGCGTTTCTTTTTTTTACCCTAAATGGCCTTGTTTCCGTGCTCTTTTTCATGCATAAACAAGAGCCAGAGCGTAATACAATTATGTATCCCTGAAAGGGCGTAAATTGAGCTTTCCAATGACACCAGAACCATCCTTCTACGACCACGCGTTCTCTTGCAACGATCGTGCAACACGAGTGAAAAAACCCTAAAATACGGTAATTTCCTCACATAATTCCCTGTGTGGCGAGGTAGGGAGGGTGGATGTGTGTGGAGTAGATGTCAGTAGGCGCGCGGGGTCCGTGCCGAGCGGTCATGAGGTAACCTACGCTCCTCCCGTCGCTCGTCTCTCTCTCAGAGCCATTCTTGCTCAAAAATTGCACACAGACTTAAGTCAGGCCCCGCCACATAGTCCAGATTTTTAGATACGGACTTAAGTCGGGCCCCGATAGACAAGGGTTATTGAGGAATAACCAATGGGGCCTTTTGCTTATAATATTATGCCCCACGATAGTGCTGACACTCCTAGTTCGGGCGAGGAAATAACCGTGTGACGTCACGCTTTCTTCTCTATCCTTCTTTACTCTATGACTACACTGTTTACTTACAAGTGTTGCCAGGTACCACCACAAACCTCTGCCTCGTTTTTTAGTTCCGCAACTGCAAATACATTTAAACAAGCAACTGTACCCTTCCCTATACTTAAAGGTCACATTCAGGTTTAAGATCGGTAATTTTTTTACTGAGATCAGAGCAGTGTCAAATGATAAGTTGTGTCCTGTTTGGGGTGAATTGGATATTTAATTTAAACTTATAGACAAGGCTTGGAGCTATAAACACAGGTAGAGATATTCTCTCTATATGGAGAATGCTCTGTTAATAATATAATAATACATCAAGAATCATTGCTCGCTTTTTAATCATAATTATCGTCTTAACCGTACTTTACTCTGCATCAATATATAGAGAGAAAACAATACTAATATATTACATAAAGGAAACCCATACGAAGCTTCTAATAATTATTGTGTATAATAAATTTTAGGAATGATTCCCAAATATAATGGTGTTTTTCGCAATTAAACTCACGATATTTCGGAAACCCACGAAATAACTGCAAGTGTTTGTATTATGAAATCACAAGTATTTTGTTCGCTCTTTGCGATGGTTCATTCAGCAATATTCTATCATCAATGTTAGATTTTATATAAATATTATAAAATGGTAGTTTTCCGCTTATATAATACAGTCAGGTCATAAATATTCACGCTCGGTCAGTTTAAGACCATAAAATATACTTCTAATAGTTTATTTTGAATAGATATATAATTAAGAAAGTGTATTCTATTAATTTTAGTTAGAAAAAATAATCAAAACCTTTAATCATCATTGTGTTAATGTATTCCATAAAATACATTCCGCCGTGAACGTAACATTTTGAGGATATTTTCAATGAAAACATGGGTGTTTTAGGAGCCCACAGAATAGTATTTGTTATGCTCTTTCCAGCGGTTTCATCAGCATTTATGTCCCATGAATATTTGATTTTATATGAATATTTTCATCCCCATCATGCGAAGAGTAATCACAAACAAATTTGCCTTGCTGCATGCATGCATTTCACCTTATCTGGTAAGCTATGCGGCTATTAAATATAGCTCCAGATTTACGGCAATTAATATGGAATCTTTGATAAACTTGGTTTTATATGAATATTTTTGTCTCCGTATATATCTGTGACAATTAGAGCAGGAATAACTATACAATACCTTATCTTATATCGTATCTGGGATAACTTCTGGGCTACGTACTTGGTTATGATATCCAAGCTTTTATATGTTATTATCAATGCTATGTAAATTAATTTCAATCATGTATAGATACCAATTGCATATAAAGCCGCAGCGATGCCAGAAATGTAAAGAGTGGGGTGAGCGACCTTACTGCGCTTCCAAATATTCAATATTGGAAAATATGTTTAGACGGTCACTGTCACACTGTATATAGGAGCGTACATTGTTACAGATACAAATTATATCCTGTAATTCTTTGTTTGTTCAGCTTTTAAGAGCTGTCAGAAGGCGCAATTAGCGCCTTTTGGCGATTTTTGGCCAATATTTTATTTCAGAAGGCATTAGTCGCGCCATAGTGCATTTAGAGGGTGGTATGGGAAGACACAGGTTCGTCGTCTGGTGAGTGAAAGGGTTAATTAAAGAAAAAGTTGTCTGATTAATTATGGCTATATAATTTCACCCAGTACCTAAATATAATCCTACTGTATTTATGGTAATTAGGGATTTGTGGCAGCCTATTCTACTCTACCTACTTTATATCTACCAATTCTACCATTGTAATAAGAAAGTCTACCAGAATCTACCAGACATTCACCAGAGTATACAATCAACCAAGAACCAACCTATTTACTACCTATCTCCACATGGCCTTCACACTGTACCCACAATTGTGTTAACGATTTATTATTGAGCTTGTCCGAGCTCTTGCACATAATGGTATACACGGTAATATATTCGACCTAACCATTCAGTACTGTAAGGCATACAAGTGCAACAGCAAGATATGTGAAAAGTAGTTTTATTTTTGTTTATGTTTTTCATTATTGTAATGGAATAAGTCCTACAAAACAAATGTATATATTATGAACAATTAATTTAAATCCTCATTGGTTGAGTATCTTTGACAACCATCCACATAACCTCCCAACTTCTCTCTTCAATAGCGGACATCAAACGTTCAGTAGACCAGTGTCACATTTATAATGTAATTGCTAGCACCTGATCAGCATGATCGATCTGATTATATTGGTTACAAACAACGCTCACAACCACAACCATTTCAACGATACCATTCCACATGCACCTCACACACCATACATAATAATGAGCGGTTGGACTACCGACCCTCCCCCGACATTAGCTAAAGAATTTAATGAGTTGCCTGGAAATATGAAGATAATAGATTTGTGAACAAATGTCCCCCTCAGAGGACACGGTGTCTGGCATTAGATAGATATTATATATTTTTTTGTTATTAATTATACATTAAATGGCCAGTATATAACTTAACTATTTTTAATTATACATAATTGTCATTGTCCATAAAATACCCAACACAAGGAAATGGCCTACAATCTGTAACATCTTCTTACGGATATACTGGTAAACCCAGCAAGTGCGATGAGCATCACGGAAGTGTCTCTATAGCTAACGCAATAGGCCTCACGGAAGCAAGACACGAAAATAAACTTCCAAAATGCCCCAGGGGCTCTCAAACCAAATGAATATGTGATTAGGTGCGATATTTCCCCTCTAGTACCTCCTAACACTCATCCATATATGTCCTAACCACCCCCTTCCCCTCCTTCCCCCCTCAATTATCATCTTATTTTCCTCATATATCGGTTATTTTCCGCATTAAATATATTCTCAGGTGAACTGGAAGGCAGCAATTAGTCATTTAGAGACCCTATGGCAGTGTGATATATCTCCCGGGGAGCTCAGTTGGTTGCGAATCGTTGCAAAGGGAGAATGCATGTCTCTCAGCCGGCCGACCCAGAAAATGTCTGGGCGGTGAAAATATAAATTTTCCACCATATAATTGCTGTTTCTACTTCTTTTATTGATATTCAAGGTTCATATGTTCATCATAATAGTAAAATTAATACACATGGAGACACAATTATGCTTTATAGGGTAAATATGACTATTTCTCTCAGAATCGAAGAGTAGAAATTACACGTCATTGCCACTTTTCACTACCTCATTTTCGGGTCCCGCGGGTTAAGGATACAGTGAGATACTAAGAGGAATAAGATGGTGTTACACAATCTACAAATTGTTTTTGGCAATTCAAACCCAGGATTTTCCTAAATTAATGTTTATAATTCAGTCATTTTAGAACACGAAAAACTAAACATAAAAACTCTGACTTCATATTAGTTACTGGTATCAATCACAATAGTTTTAAATATGAGAAATCTAAGAAATATGAGAAATATGAACCATAAAACTGCCTTGACTATGTGTGTGTGAGCTCGCCTTTATGTTTCCTTTCTTTCTGCAGGTGTTATGTCAATATTATTTGTTTCATCATGAGGTAACTCCACATTTAATTAATTTTACTTTATCAACAAACCTTTAACATAGCGACCTTGGTGACCCTTGTCTCTGGGTGACCTAGATGTGTGTGAATTAGTGTTTTTATCTGGGTATGTTCGTTGTTTTATATTATTTTTGTGTTTTCCCAGTTCTTGCTCTGTCTTGAGCCGGCCACCCCCACCCGCAAGAAAAAAGGAAAAAAAATAATAAAATAGAATGAAATAGAAAATAAAAAAAAAAAATAGGAAAAATGGGGATGGGGCCTGAGCATATAGATAGATAGAACAAACCTTTAACATGTCTTCACAGTTGCACCAATAGTTTCGTAGTAAGCTAATATGTTGAAAGGTTCAACCAAAGCCAGAACCAACGTTTACTCCATAAATATATCGTTCAATGAATATCTGGGCGTAGTTCTGTAGTAAAGTTGCCGAACATATATTTCCCCCGTTTAATTATTCTCTCTTCAATCTTTTTGCTTTATTTGAGTATATAAAATAATTATATTACTCCTTATCAATAAACAATTAATTCTGGTACTTGCTAGATACCAATTTCATATTCTAAAATACAGTATATGGTGCAGCTTTCCTTAGTATACTGGAATGATAAACATAACTCCCTATACATATATAAATGTGTCTCGTACTTGCTAGACACACATACTTATTTGGTGGAGCATTCTTCAGTAAACTATACAACAACATAAGTGCGAATGATAGCTTTTGTATAGTGTGTACAAAATACAATGCCCTAAAAATTAAAAAAAATGCTTCTGGTTCTTGATGGAACCTATTTTGTGTATTCTAAAATATGTGAAGCAGCATGTCCTAATAGCCTATGCTGTACACATGAGAATAGAGTACAAGGAGCAGCATCAGAGCACCCCCCCCCCCCCTCCCCCCTAGTGTAGCGGCGTGTGTGGGAACCTGGTCCATACGTCATAACCTTGTTTACCTTCAATCTCTTTAGCCTAGGCGGGGGGAAACTCCGAAGATAAATATTTTCTCCCTCATCTGAACGCGCCTCTTAAAGAAGGATTCCCCCCCTCCCCCACCCTTCCGTAAGTTTTTCTCTCTCTCTCTCTCTCTCTCTCTCTCTCTCTCTCTCTCTCTCTCTCTCTCTCTCTCTCTCTCTCTCTCTCTCTCTCTCTCTCTCTCTCTCTCTCTCTCAGATATGCACTCATGCTCATAGGTAATTACGTGAATCAAGTCGTTATACTACAGCTTAACTCAGTATTGTTGATGTACATTAAGTGTTAGTTTTCTAATATCAAATAAAGATAACAAACCTGAATGAGTGTTGATGAGGCATGGTATAGGGCGTGATTTTGATCTTTATTTGATTTGTTTTATTCATTTGTTTTTGCCAAACGTGTATAACATATATTGGCTTTTACAGTATGTGTATACATATATTTTCTGCCGGAGCCTTTTAGAGTGTAAATAGCTCTTTTAAAAAGGTGCAACATTCACTTAATCTGCCCTAGCCTACCACAGAAGATATGTGAAAACTAATATTTTAAAACTACAAAAGGTTACAGTTGTCTTGTCCAGCTTGCTCAGTTGCCACCTAAATTAGCGGAAATATTTAATAAGCCTACCAAAATCGAAAACAGATACCTGATACTTGGAAGTCATCAAATCTGATCCAGATTGTTAAGATGCAGGGAAGTGAAATCCCTGGTAATTATTGGCAATTATCCCGGTGTCAATCATAGTAAGTCTATGTCTACTTGAAAAAATACCGGTAGATCAGATAACTGACATCTAATAAACAATAATCTAACTCCTTCAGTGATCGAGAACACATTATCACTTTATCCTAGCTAAAATTACTGTTTTATACAGTTTTGAGAGGGTCATTATATATTGATGTGGTACGAACTTTCTTAACCCTTCCTGCCTGGGTGTCAGTGTGAAATGACACCACGAAATAAGGGAAGGAGCCCGGGTGTCCTGTTACTAGGCAGTAAGCTTTCAAGCCTATTCAGCTTGGTCTGAACGCCGTGCGTCCGACGCATGTAAACAAAGCTGATCGTTGCGTCACCGCACCTCCGAAAACAATAAGGAGACGTCGGATCAATATTATTGTTGTGACGTCAGACGAAATTAGTGTCTGAAAATCTCCGATATTGTCAACATCGCGGCAAAATTCGCTCCACGGAAATCGTCATCACAACTGAACCAGTTGACTAAGAGAGCTCTACTCAACGCCAGTCTACAGATTGGAAACCGCACTACTTTTATAGATGCGTGGGAAATTTCTAGCAGTTAAACTAAACAAAAATACGGTAGCCTAGGCCTAGACGTTTTTTGGCCAGATCGCCTGGGTAGCCCACACTGTCCTTTGGAGAGACAGCCCGGGCCTTTTGATTATCATAGATTCCACAAAAACAGTTGAACGTTGTCTAATAACAGCCAGAATAAAAGGGAGAAAAGCATCCTAGTACCTCGAAGGGATAACTACCGAATTCGAACATGTTCTCTGGCATTATCAATGATGCCGTAATAGCTTGCTGGAATTTTGAAAGATATTTTCAGTGCCTATGACAAGAGTATATCCATGTTTATCTTTCACTTGCAGTAGACGTTCCTATATATTCTGAAAAAACTCCTCAACATAACCTAAATCAGTACAGAAGTAACAAATCATATTTAAACAGATACATAGACATGATCAGTGAAAACAATAGCTTATCCTCAAAATGAACTCCATGTCACTTGGGGATATTCAACTGAGAACTAACCTTGGTCCATTGTTGTTGGTCGGAGCTTGGGGTTGGCGATACTTCACCCTTTCTGTATTGTGACTTATTTTTCACTATTTTCTGGCCAATATTCAACGATAATACTCAGCTTTCAAAGGCTCTCAGGAAGGGGTAATTGTTATGCCCAATTCAACCTCAAGAGAAGTTTCAGCACGCCTCAAAGTCATCACCTCAACACCAGCAACCTCATGATAAACAATGCAGTACCCCCCACCAGTACCCTCCTCTGAAAAGCAGCTGACATCACAAGTCCCGCCCCCAGCCATTACGTCAATTGCTCCGCCCTCCGGCTCCCCGGGGAATACCCAGCCACTCCTACCTGTACTGCTGCCCCTGACCTCAACTCTGTTTGAGTCACCAGAGCGAAAAGGACACAAAGTCAGGTCACAGGTGAGGGAACAGGAAAACCTCATGGCCTCAACCCCATTAACCCCTCCAATCCCAGCACCATATATATACGTCAGTAGATAAGTAACTCCCCAGTCACAGCGAAGTATACATCCGTCAGTAATGTACTTTCCTTGTAACTGCCTGTACAACCCTGTACCAGTTACCACAACCTTTTGAACACTGCTCCCGCGTTGGCAACACTTCTCAGCTTATATGAGACCCACTGAAGGGTGACAAGAGACAGTGCTGCCTCATCTTTGGAGGTGGATAGGTGGTCTCTCCTGCCATTTTTGCCACATTGCTTGGGACTGCTGGGGACTTTTATTACTGTATCCTAATGTACAGTACGGGTTAAGAAAATAATCGGGACATACCTCTCAACCGGAACAGCGCTAGTCAGCTCACTTTCAACAAGGCAAGCTCACTCATTTAGATATCCTATGGAGGGTCGACTAGGTATCGTGTCTGCAAAACCCATGACTAGGTATCCGGTCACGATCTCGTCTAGGTATCCTGATAATCCCACTAGGCATCCTGTGGGTGGGACAAACATGCACAAACTAACCCAGCTGTTTAGATATCCTGTCGCCGTGTTTAGGTATCCTGACAAAATTTGATCACACTCACAGTCTTGCTCATTAGCACCTGATGAGGAGGTAGTACATAAATACTCTACCAAAGTGACTCGCCCTATGAGATCGCCATCATCAAAGGAGATGAACCACAAGAAGACATAAGTCCCTGCATACACATTGGGCGAAAAGCAGAATTACAGCACTACACCTCAGAAGTCTTCAGTCCCAGATTTATCTCTACCTGTGAGCCCCGTAAAGAAAATTAAGCTGTAGTACTAAGTAATAAGTCTTGTCTTTGGCTTCTTGTATAAAAGAAAATAACTTATACAAAATAATACAAAATATACTCCATCCATTGCTCCCCTTGACCAAAAATATATATAAATTGATTCTCGTGAGCGACTCTGTTAACGTGACTGTTGGTTTTGAATATATTTGATTAACGTAGTAGCCTCCATACAACACCACGCTACTATTTGTTCTATGTATATGAAGGAAACAGAAAGACAGAGCTGCCTGTAACAAGTTTCTCCCCCAAAGCGAAAACTGTGACAGAGAGCCAAATTCAAGGAACATTGGAGTCAAAATTCCTGGACACACAGAGTTTAGAACAGGCTAAATCATAGGATGGAGAAAATATTGATTAAGGGAGAGAGCTCCAGACCTTACTTGTTGAGTAGAAGACAGACTGAAAAAGTTATATAATTATTGGGTTGGGAAGCTGGACGGTATAGGGGTGGGATTGGGGTATAGGGGTGGGATTGGGCTCAAAAGCGGGTGTCACCCACTCGCTGAATGGGAGGGGGTATGCACTAAGATATCTCTGAAGAAAACTCATTGTTGTAATAGTGATAAAAGAGTGAGAGAGATGCAACATTGTGGTGTGTAGAAAGAGATTGTAGGGAATTAGTAAGAGTTGACGAGGTAATAAGATAGAATGCTTTGGACTCTACCCTTTCAACAAGTGTGGTTTGGGAGGAATATCCCCACACATGTGAACAGTGCTCGATACATGGACGCACAGTGCCCCTTTACAGAGCAAGAGTCTGTGCGGGGGTAAAGAACCCACTGAGACGGTTTAGCACACCCAATCTCTGAGAAGCCGTGTTAGCAAGAGTGGTGACATACTTTTTCCCGGAAATTTTAAAAGAGAAAGAGACACCAAGGATATTGTGGGAAGGTGAGGGGTGGATTTGTGTGTCGTTGAAGAGTAAGGATATACAGTAGTTGTGTGGATGATTGTGATGGGTAAAAAGATGGAGAAACTAGGTTTTGGAAGCATTGAAGGTAACAAGATTTGATCTGCCTTCAACATAAATACTTAAAAGATCAGCGAATAGGTGCACCATGGAATCACCACGATAGTTTTGGAGTGACTGTGAGGACGGAGATTGTGGAAATCTAGTAGAATAGTATAAGGTAGAGTCATCAGCATATGAGTGGATATGACGTCTACAGCACCAACCGTAGTGGAACCACTGGTTGTGGAAGAACCAAACAACTACTCGGCTCTCCCTCAGAACAACTTCTGTGTCGTGAGGAACAACGTTTGACACAAGACAAGGAAAATCATCCCAATTACCGAGTGCCATAACTGCTTTCAAATTCTATCGGAATCAGACGATGACGAGGAAATGGAAGAAATTCGGCTAGTAGGCAACTCGATGGTCCGTGGCCAACTAACAAGAGTTCTGCGCTAGGGCATCCAAGACCAGGAAGCGTTTCTGCATCCCAGGTGGTGGGGTGGATGATGTCATTGCTGCAGTCGAAGAAGTCTCCAGGCTGATACCCTCAACCACAACGTACGTCATACACTTCGGATCTAATGACATACAACGGACCCGAATGGAAGACCTTATTCAGAAATACCGGAAGCTGATCAAATCGTACAAAGAAAAGTCGCAAAGATCATCGTGTCAGGGATTGTCCCAAGGATTAGTGTAGAGAACTGGTTCTACACTATTGCCACCAGCGTACTTTAAATCGTCGACTTGCTGACCTCTACAGGGAAGAGGACATCGGATACGTGAACACCTGGGACAACTTCTACCATGATCAGTATTTGTTTTCAAGAGATGTCGTTCATCTTAACCATGTAGGCACAGCACGTTTTGGTCGTCTGCTGAATGATGCGGTAAAGGATTTTCGGACAAAAACGGAAACGACCGTGTGCAGCTAGACAATGCAGTGTAGATCTCACAAGAACCAGAAACTCGGATAATTTGCAGTCAATTAATTGTAACTATAGTACTCTATGCAAATGCTCGTAGCATACAAAATATATTTTTGGATCTAGAGGAAATTGTGATTACGGAAAATTATGATATAATCGGTAGTACAGAATCTTGGTTAAATACGGAAGACAAAGATTTTCTAGCAGAATATACACTTACCAGTTGAATCAATAAAAATGGAAGAGGCATTCTGTTTTTTATCAAAGAAGGTCTTAATCCCATCTTAATGTCAAAACCTCAAATTGTGAATGTCGCTATATCTTATGTATGCTACTCTAGAAAAATAATCAGGGAACTAAAATAACACTAGCTTTAATGTACAGACCTCAAGCCAGCTCAATCAGTGCAAACTGACTAAGAGATTTAACACCTTACGAGCGGCCTATGCGGTTTATTTATATGTACCGCACAGCGGGGTGTTTTTAGCCAAAATAGGGCTGTTTACGTGATCATTTTCATGCCTAAATAAGACCCAGAACGTAAAACAAGTACCTATCCCTGAAAGGGCATAAACAGAGCTTTCGAATGACACCATAACGATCCTTGTATGATGGATAGTTTTCTTGCAATAACCGTGCAACGCGAGTGCAAAAAGCAGGTAATTCGGTACTTTCGGTACATAATTGAGTATGTAGCGAGTGAGAGAGGGAGGAGGGAGCTGAGATTTGTGTCAGTAGGTTCGCCGCGGTGGTCTGGAGCAGTCATACGCTCGCTAGTCTCCTGCCACCACTTGTCTCTCTCTCTCAGCCACATTACGTGCTGAAATTGCCACTCGACCTATGTCGAGCGCCGCCACATAGTCCAGCTTTTTTTAACTCGACTTATGTTGCTCGCCGCTAATTAAGGGTTAAGAACAAATTTCAGAAATATGTAATATTCAAGATACCGTAATTCTTGACGACTATAATTTACTAGTAACTAAGTGGGGCTATATGCTTACTTCTCATTCCGGACATACCTCTATGCCAACTTGCAAGAAAGTTCACTTTTTAAATTTGTTCCATCTCTGACCCGAGGTAATAATGTGCTTGACCTTGTACTTGCAACGAAAGAAGACTTAGTGGAAGGTTTGAATGTTGGTAATATATTCAGTAACAGCGACCATCGAAGGATCAGTTTCACTATAAAGTTTAATAGTAATTAACCTCTGAAGTGCGCATGGGGGGTATGAGACACCACACTCCTGTGCTGATGTATTTGAGCTGTTCCCATCACTAACATCGTTATTTTACCATAAATAGCACTAATACTTATCCATATGCGCCTATTATAGGTTGATTATAAAGGTATTAACCTGTTACAACAATAAAACAAGTGGAAACAGCGTTTGGATGGTCAAAATCGGCGATACAGGCCGAGAGATACATAATGCATGGCTGAGGCAACCTCCCTTCCCACCACTTTCCCCCACGTCTGGAGAGAGACTGTCGATCGATACTCTCTCTCTCTCTCTCTTGCACTCGCTTGCTAACAGTGATGACAATGCCCTGCTTGCAACTCGCTAATGTTAGCACGAAAATATACCACAGAATAAGGGAATAACAGGGAAAATAGGTGATAACTGAAGGAGGGGAGGAAAGTGGGGAAGGAGGGGAGGTGGAGGAGTGATATTTGGCATGGCCCAGGGGCAATAAAAAAATAAAAAAAATAAAAAAAATAAAAACAAAAATACATTATTTGTTGGGTGTTTTAAATGTTTTTTTTCCCTTACTCTTAAGAGTCTTCCCGCAGTCCTCCGGGGGAACTCTTAAGAGTCTTGCCGCAGTTCCTGGGTTAAAGTAGAAACGCCCTCCGCCAATCACCGCGCTCCCTTTTGTTTACTTGCAAAGCCATCTGATTTTGTTAGCTCACGGCTGCAACGTGCCAGGCCCACCAGCCAATCAGCGGCCTCCATTATCGGAGCGCGAAGCTGGACTTCCTACTCCCCCTCAGAAGTCACTCTCTTTCTTTGCTCGAAGAACTCCTTCTGATTATCCTTTGAGTAATACCTCGGTGCTAGCCCTCTGTACTCCCGTAAGCCACCAAAAGAGGGTTATAATCAACTTCCTGGAACTTACTATGAAGAGAAGAGAGAAGAGATGAAGGATGCAAAAAGTCAATGCGAACGTACATCCGGGTAAAGCTACCAGCCAATCAGAGCGCGCGAGAGCGGGAGGCCAGAGTATAAAGGTAGCCGCGCGCGGACTCCCGGGGTCATTCACCCCTCAGAGCTCACCGGGTCCACACACTGCAACCTACTTGTTCTCTCTCTCGCCCGGGCACAAAGGAACCACAGGAACCCACTTTTCAAGTTACCTCGCCCTCACTTAAGCACAGTTCCAGACACACACACACCTGATCCAGCATACCAGAATACATTTGTTTAACCCGGCAAGTGTCGGAAGACTCTTAAGAGTTTCCCCGGGCGACTGCGGGAAGACTCTTAAGATCCTGGGCCTAAAAAAATCCATTTAAAACACCCCCAAAATTTTTTTTTTCTTTTTTGCCCCTGGGCCATGCCAAATATCACTCCTCCACATCCCCTCGTTCCCCACTTTCCTCCCCTCCTTCAGTTATCACCTATTTTCCCTGTTATTCCCTTATGCTGTGGTCTATTTTCGTGCTAACATTAGCGAGTTGGTAGCAGGGAGTTGTCATTACTGTTACCAAGCGTGGGAAAGAGCGAGAGAGAGACTATTGCGTAACAGTGTCTCTCCAGACAAGGGGAGGGGAGGAGGGGAGGGAGGTTGCCTCAGCCATACATTATGTAACTACCGGCCTGTATCGCCGATTTTGACCTCCAAACGCTGTTTCCACTTGTTTTATTGCTGTAACAGGTTAATACATTTATAATCAACCTATAATAGGCGCATATGGATGAGTATTAATGATATTTATGGTAAAATAACGATGTTAGTGATGGGAACAGCTCAAATACGTGCGCACAGGCGTGTGGTGTCTCATACCCCCCATGCGCACGTCTTAGGTTAAGGGCCAATATTGGGCCCGCATATTATAAGGAGAGAAAGAGAGATGTGGTGGACTAACCTGGTGGTTTGCTATATAAATTGATGTGTCCTTCTAGGACAAGACTAAAGGAAAAAGAATTTAGACTTACCTGAATATATAAAGATGATGATGTGTTTATTAATTAGTTATTTTTGTTAGCACCGGCACCAGCCGAAGAGTTATTATATAGGATCTGATAGGAGAGATTAAAGATTAAAAGAGCAGGGGAAAGAATACTTGTGTTAATACATGAGGCAACCAAAGTTAAAGAGGGAAACAATTGCTTAGTTGCCAAATAGATTAAAGATTAATAGAGTAAAAGTAAAGAGGGGAGGGAAAGAATACTTTTGGTAATAAATGAGGCAACCAGTAAGTTAAAGAGGGAAACAGTTGTTCAGTTGCCTAATAGGTTTGCTATAGCTAGGGATGGACACTAGTCCCTATGAATCATTTATTAAGTTGTGTAAAAAGGAAACTGTAACGAAGGACACTAGTCCAATGTGAACTATGATATTATGAAGTCTAAAAGAGTTATTTCGTGTATGTGTCTGAGGCACGGTTCATCTTTTTTTAGTACGATAATTGGTTAAAGTGAAAGGTAACCTAGCGTGTTGGTAACAGGGTTACTAGAGGGTAAATTCAGAAGATGTAATTGAGATACAGATTGTAAACCAAATTGTGAAGTAACTGGGTGGCGGAACCCAATAGGGTTGTTGAGGTAAAGATTGTAAATCTATATTGTGAAGTAACTGGGTGACGGAATCCAATAGTGTCATTGAGATAAGTAATGTAAACCTATATTGTGAAGTAACGGGGTGACGGATCCCAATAGTATTATTGAGATAAAGATTGTAAACCTAATTGTGAAATAACTGGGGGGCGGAACCCAATAGTGTTATTGAGGTAAAGATTGTAAACCTAGATTGTGAAGTAACTGGGTGGCGGAACCCATATTGTACGTGAGAGAGACCTTGTAATCTTATGTCATTGTGGAGGTACTTGTGTAGTAACGACGGTTGTGTCGGAGGAATAAATAGATTCTATGTATTGAGGAGATAGATTATATATGTTATAGCCTTGGGATTGAGGAGATAGATTATATATGTTATAGCCTTGGTATTGAGGAGATAGATTATATATGTTATAGCCTTGGTATTGAGGAGATAGATTATATATGTTATAGCCTTGGGATTGGGAAAAGGCTCGGTAAACGTGGGAAAACCTAAAGAGTAGAGGAACGAATATAACTTTTGTTTTAGTTAGGCAAGGAGCATATGGTTCATTAGGCCCTGGTCTCAATAAAAGACACAGCAGGGTTTTGACTTAATTATTTTGGATTAATCACTAATAACGGGGCGTAGGATCGAAGCCGACTTGATTCAATACCTGAATAGCGGGGATTCAGTTAGGGAGAAACGGGAACTCTAGGGGTCCAAAGTACAACCTAGCATGAATCGACGTAATATTCAATCTGTGTCTTGAACTCATCTCGGCCCTAGCCAAGAACCTATTATTAGGGTAGTTAGGAAGTCTGTTAAATAAAATATACGAACTTCTAAATGACTGTCGAATTATCCACCGTAGTAGTAGCATAAAAGATTTAGAATTAAATACTACAGTAATGAATCAAATAGCAGCAATGAGAAAGTCACAAATACTATAAAAGCAAACTTTCATAAACTAAAAGCAATACTTAAAGAAACTGATTGGAGCTATTTGAGTAACAATAATGACATAAATAAATCATGGGAACTTTTCACTACCACGTATTTCAAAGCGGTGCAAGCATGCATACCATTGAAAAACCGTCGTTCATTCCATAATGATGCACCTAAATGGTGGAATAAAAAGATTGCAGACTGATCGCTTACGAAGAAATTGCTCATGAAAGATATAAAACCTCGAAATATATTGAAGAAATATATAATTGATAGATGTACGACGTAAAGCCAAAACGTTAATTAAGGGATGTAAAAATACCCTGGAGTTACATGTTGCAGATCAAAGTAAAACAACCCCCCCCCCCCCAAAAAAAAAATGCTATAGTTACATCAAAAAGAAGAAAATAGTTACTTCAAATACTGAACAGTTAGTAGATGAGAACGGAGATTACTCCAAAGATGAAGAACAGATGAGTGATGTCCTCAATACCTTTTTTGCATCAGTTTTTACAACAGAAGACCTTAGTGATATCCCTACAGCACCGCCAGTTCAGTTAAACAATTCTGATGTTCTAAGCAATATCAACATTACAGAGAGAGAAGTACTGAAATGTTTAGAGAAACTGAAGTCAAACAAATCACCTGGACACGACACAATATCACCTAGAGTTATAAAAGAAGTTAAATGTGAACTCTACAAACCACTGACATTGCTTTTTGATCAATCCTTGCAGTCCGGAACTATGCCTGATGAATGGAAGCTCGTTAACGTAACACCGATATTAAAAAAAGGCAGCAAATCTATACCTAGTAAATATCGTCCAATTAGCTTAACCTCAGTTGTCTGTAAAATGCTAGAAACACTCATAAGACACACTCGTCAATAACTTAGAGGAAAATAACATAATCAAAGATACCCAGCATGGCTTCCGTAACAAACGTTCCTGCTTGCCGAGCCTCTTAGACTTCTTCCACGATATCATCAACCTATATGACGAGGTTAAAGCTGTAGATATTATATACCTTGATTTTCAAAAGGCCTTTGACAAAGTACCACACACACATTTATTGATACAAATAAAAGCCCATGGAATACAAGGCGGAGTGTTGAAATGGATGGAAAATTGGCTCAGTGAAAGAAAGCAAAGGGTATTCATAAATGGTAAAGCATCGAAATGGACCAATGTAACTAGCAGGGTATCCCAGGAATCTGTTCTAGGGCCAGTTATCTTCCTAGTTTATACAAATGACATAGATAAGGGCCTCACCTGTACAATCTCAAACTTTGCATAATTATGATACAAAAATAGCAAATACTGTACTCTCAAACAAACATGTAGAAGATATGAAAAAATAACATAGATAAGCTATCCAGTTGGGCTCAAATTTGGCAAATGAGTTTTAATGCGGATAAATGTAAAGTACTCCAAATCGGGACCCGAAATGAGAAAGAAACCTATTCAATGAATGGCACTCAGCTTAAGAGTGTAGACAGAAAACTTATTTGGGAGTAACAATATCGAGTAATCTAAAACCCAGTCAACAATGTTCATAAGTTTTTAAGAAGGCAAATCAAATATTTGGCTTTATAGGCAGATCATTCGAGCATAAATCCAAAGTTGTAATCCTCACACTTTACAATTCCCTAGTCAGTCCTCTTCTGGGATATTGTGTTCAATCCTGGTGACCCACTACCAATAAAGATATCAATAAACTTGAGGGAGTTCAGCGTAGAGTTACCAAAATGATACCTTATCTATGAAACAAACCATACGAGGAGCGTCTTAGAGAATTAAGTTTATTTTCTTTAACCCAGTGCAGATTAAGAGGTGACCTAATTCAAGTTTTCATAATCATCAAAGGCATCGACAATATGAACTGTAATAAGTACTTTACGATCGACCAATCAAACTACACACGGGGAAATGTTTGCAAAATTATTGGTAAATCTTTTAACTCACATAAGTCTAAGAATTTCTTCTTCAATCGAGTTGTGAACTTGAAGAATGGGCTTCCTCGAGATGCTATAGACTGCAGCACTGTTGATTCCTTTATACATCGCCTAGACAAGCACCTCGCCTTAAACCTGGGACCGATTGCATTTGTAAATTAATGACCTTTATCTCACAAACATTGTATTATGTTATTAACCCAAATTTTTCCCTATTAACATCTAACCCTGCCAAGGGCATTGGTCTTATAAGGCAGTGCTTCCCTTTCCAATTGTCCCTTACCCACTCTGAACCACTGTTGGACACTTTGAACAGCAGTGATTTAAAGGGCAAGCAAAATCGAGGGGTCGCTAGATCTGTTGTTGCTTGACTTCCTTTGTATTCCTTTTTACTTCTTTAACTAGAGGTATAGTTGAGAAGATCATTAATTAAAATTTGAAATAGGACTGAGGAACATCGGAGTTGATAGGTTGAAGAAATGAAATATGGCCATCCACAACCATAGCTATGACACGGCCAAAAAGGAAATTAGTAATAAAGACAGATAGAGGAATAGAAGCCAATAGATGGTGATTTTGAAATAAGTGAATTGTGCCATACTCAATCAAAGGCTTTTGATGTGTCTAGCGCAATAGAAAAGTCTCACCAAAGCCTCGAAGGGAGGATGACCAAGAATTAGCAAGGTAGGTTTAAGGAAGCCATACTGGCGATCTGAAAGAAGGTTATGGGAAGTCAGATGCGTAAGAAATTTTGAATTGCGTATAAATTCGAAAACTTTAGATATACAAGATGTGAGGGCAACTATGGACGATAGTTGGAGGGTTGAGAGCGGTCACGCTTCTTTGAGACAGGTTGAATGAGACCCAAATTTTCAGCAAGGGAAGGAAATAGATGAAAGATAGAGGCGGAACAGTTTGCCTATAGTTTTTTAGTACAACTGGAGGGACACCATCTGGTCTGTACGCCTTCTTAATATTAAGCCCAGTAATGGCAGAAAGTACATCCTTAGCAGGGATTAGGATATTAGGCATAAGTGTTAGGGTGGTGGAGAGGAAGGAAGAGCACTGGAGTCATCCAAGGAATTGAACTCTTAGCAAAAGTTTGAGTAAAGAGTTAAGCTTTATCAGAGGGAGATGTGACGGTGGAAAAGAGGAGGTTAAGACGAAGAAGCCAAGTTGTTGGAGAGGATTTTGGCTAAGTGCCAGAAAGGTTGGGAAGAGCTAGAATTGGGGAGTTCATTACATTTGCTATTGGTGAAAGAGTTTTTGGCAAGTCGAAGTACAGATTTGGCACAATTCCAGGCAGAAATATATAGAGTTCTAGATTCTGGAGTTTTAGTTTGGAATTTGAGCGAAAGTTTGAGCAAAGAGTCCAGCTTTATCAGAGGAAGAAGTGACGGTGGTGCCATCTGAATGGAAAAGAGGAGGGAAAAACAAGGAAGTCAAGTTGTTGGAGAGGTTTTTAGTTAAGTGCCAGAAAGGTTGGAAAGAGCTAGAATTGGGGAGTTCATTACATTTGTTATTGATGAAAGAGTTTTGGCAAGTCGACGAACAGATTTGGCACGATTCCGGGCAGAAATATATAGAGTTCTAGATTCTGGAGTTTAAAGGAACCGGTACCATTTGCAGGCTTCCTCCTTAACCCTTTCACGCTCATATGAAGCAGAGGGTGCCAGATTAGCAATAAGAAATAGAGTTCTCTCACTCTTATGATTACCTCTCCAAAATTAGTTTTCTGCCCACAGCTAACTCAAAGAAAACTGCAGAGGTTGAAGTAACTAAACTAAAGGTTTTTAAATACCCCTAATGATAACGAAGGCTTTAAAGTATCCCTAATAGGCTCAAAATCGCGTCATATGTCGGAGAGGGTTAATGTGGACAGCAGTAGAACAAGCTAGTTTCCCTCTGGTTACTCCCATGCAATATTATATAATTATTTTGAACAGGTTCTGCCCATTTATTGGATCATACATATAATGTGTTATTCCTTGTGATTATTAGTATACTTATTATTATTATTATTATTATTATTATTATTATTATTATTATTATTATTATTATAATTATTGCTATTGCTATTATTATTTATATTATTATTGTCATCATGAATATTTGTCACTTGCAGTTATTCAATATGTGTTATTTAGCCAATGGTTCAATAAGTTGCTTTCTTTTATGTATATATTGTCACCCTAATTGTAACTTAGTCAAAAAAAAAATTATAACATATTCGTGTACTTTGTTCTAGTTTTAGCCATCCCAGTCGGACAATACACTCACTTAAGGTGTACAAACTGCACCCCAATGTGTAGCTAATAATTCTGGAGGTACCGGTATCTTAGTAATATCTATCTCAATTAACCTTCTGATTTTTACAATCGTTTCCTAAGTTGAATGCAATCGAGTAGTGAAAGCCAGAATATAAGGAATAAACGTGTCCTCGAGTACTGAATGTTTTGACAGAATGCCTAGATTTAATGTTTAGACATATTGTGAACCACATGTCTGGAAGGTTCGCCAGATCTATTGATTTGCCTAGTCCCGGTTCCAAGCTTTACTCCATCATGAAGGCTGCAGAGATTCCATTTAATTATTTTCCACACAAACATTAGCTTAATAAATCTCCCAAATTATCAAATACAGAAACAGAAGAAGCGAATTACTTTATTTAACTTATGTCTGGTCTTCAACAGTTGGCTATCTGTCCTCATTACCTATGAGCATTGGTGGTATTAACCCTTCACTGGGGGCCCGTATTGGTACGTCATGGAAATATCCTGAAATTATTAGCCCAGTAAAGCCTGTGGAATCGAGCGTGAGTAATCAGGAATAACTTGACAAGTACACGTCCAGTACCATCCAATACTAGATGTTCAACTACAAAACTATCAAGTGGTAACCAGAACTATATACTATATATCATCTAAAGATTTCTCTCTCTCTCTCATTAATATGATACAGTGGCATAGTTTTGCATTGTTTTCTTGTCTACCAATGTGAAACAACTAGATAATATTGTGCAAGCAGAAAGGTAGGACAGAAAGCAGATAGTTTGGAGCGGTTTGGGTATCTGGGAGCATGATACGTAAATATTGTATTGTATACAATACTCGTTATATACTCGCATGGTCGAGTTTTCCTCCTCCATTCCTCCTTCAGGTTATATATTATCTTATTATCTTTCTCTCCTTTCGCTTCTCATCATCCTTTCATTTCTATCCTCCTCTGCTTCTCCGTTCATCTCATATATTATTTTCTATGCCCTCTCCATTATTCATTCATCTGCTATATCTCTTTATATTTTCTATGCCCTCTCCATTATTCATTCATCTGCTATATCTCTTTATATTTTCTATGCCCTCTCCATTATTCATTCATCTGCTATATCTCTTTATATTTTCTATGCCCTCTCCATTATTCATTCATCTGCTATATCTCTTTATATTTGCTATGCCCTCTCCATTATTCATTCATCTGCTATATCTCTTTATATTTGCTATGCCCTCTCCATTATTCATTCATCTGCTATATCTCTTTATATTTTCTATGCCTCTCCATTATTCATTCATCTGCTATATCTCTTTATATTTTCTATGCCCTCTCCATTATTCATTCATCTGCTATATCTCTTTATATTTGCTATGCCCTCTCCATTATTCATTCATCTGCTATATCTCTTTATATTCTATGCCCTCTCCATTATTCATTCATCTGCTATATCTCTTTATATTTGCTATGCCCTCTCCATTATTCATTCATCTGCTATATCTCTTTATATTTGCTATGCCCTCTCCATTATTCATTCATCTGCTATATATCTTTATATTTGCTATGCCCTCTCCATTATTCATTCATCTGCTATATCTCTTTATATTTGCTATGCCCTCTCCATTATTCATTCATCTGCTATATCTCTTTATATTTGCTATGCCCTCTCCATTATTCATTCATCTGCTATATCTCTTTATATTTGCTATGCCCTCTCCATTATTCATTCATCTGCTATATCTCTTTATATTTGCTATGCCCTCTCCATTATTCATTCATCTGCTATATCTCTTTATATTTGCTATGCCCTCTCCATTATTCATTCATCTGCTATATCTCTTTATATTTGCTATGCCCTCTCCATTATTCATTCATCTGCTATATATCTTTATATTTGCTATGCCCTCTCCATTATTCATTCATCTGCTATATCTCTTTATATTTGCTATGCCCTCTCCATTATTCATTCATCTGCTATATATCTTTATATTTGCTATGCCCTCTCCATTATTCATTCATCTGCTATATATCTTTATATCATCTGCTATATCTTTATATTTGCTATGCCCTCTCCATTATTCATTCATCTGCTATATCTCTTTATATTTGTTCTTCTTCCTCTTATCTTATTATTTTTCTCTAGTGTCCCTTTCTCTCTCAAGTTTTTCATATTTGTTTTATTCTATTTCTCCCATTTTGTTTGAATTACATAAACGTTCCTTCCAAAATGTGTTTACAATCTCAGTCTCTATTCCTATCACATCCAGTTATATTAATGCACTTTCTCTTTATCTCTATCTCTCTCTCTCTTTCTATCCTTTCTTCCACTTCCCCTTAATATCAGGTATGCAATCTCTACTTTAAACAGGTCCTGGCCACCTCGCTGGGATCGTAGGATCTGTGTGGCCAGGAATTAAATCCTGACTATCTCGCTTGGTTTGCAAGGGGTTGTGTGGCTAGTCTATCTATATAAATGTATGTAAATCGCTCACCCTCTCTCTCACCAAGACAAATGTGAAGAGGGCCATATGGAGAGGGATAAGGAGCCCGGATCCCCGTATTTACAGTCCCCTAAATAATCTTACGGGAGTCTATGGGAGTTTTACGTAGTATTACAGGTAGTCAGGGAAGATTGGGTTTACGACTGGGAGAATAGAATACGTAGGGAGGGCCGCTTTATGATCCTTCTTACTGCTCTGCGTGTTGTGCGGTGTGTGTGTGTGTGTGTGTGTGTGTGTGTGTGTGTGTGTGTAATAATACAAATAATAATAATACTAATATTAACAATCGGTGTTGTTGTTGTTGTTGTTTTTGTTTTTTGTTTTTTTCTATGTGATTGCGGGAGGCAAAAGGCATAACTGCCTATAGCGAGTGCCTCCCCCATAGTTGAAAGAGTGACAGGGCCAAAATCAAGGGACGTTCGAGCTAAAATGCCTGGACACACGGAGTTTGAAGCAATTTAAGTCATAGGAAGAGGGAAAGACTGATTCTGGGAGAGAGTTCCAGAGCTCAGCTGTTGAGTAGAAGAAAGTTTGAGAGTAACGTTTCACTCTTGGGTTAGAGAGTTGCACAGAGTAGGGGTGGGATTGAGTTGCAAGACGGGTACCACATGCTCTACGTAAAGGAGGTGGTATACACTGGGAAAGCTCTGAGGAACACTGATTATTATAGTAGCGATAGAATAGCGAGAGAGATGCAACATTGCGGCGGAGAGAGAGAGATTGCAGAGAGTGTTGTTGTTGTTCCCCAAGCTGCCAGGCCGAACAGCCCCAAGACCCCGAGCAAGGCCAAGGCCATAACCGAGCGCCCCCACAGAATCCTCCCTGCCGACCACAATAAAGCCTGGGCGACCGAAGCCACTCTATGGCGGGGGGCTGAGGAGGGTGCGGAAACGCCCAGGAAACCAAAGCCCCACCCAGGGCCCTGTGCCCCTCAGCAATTATGAAGAGAAAGATGAGGGGCAAAGGAAAAATGTGATGCTTTGGCTTCCAATCTTGGTAGATTGGGAGATCAATCCACGGAAGAGATGCCGTCACTTGAGATCTAGAAAATATATATGTAAAAGGAACAGTCAGAGTAAGCTATGGGTATGGCAGAGATCGCTCAGTTCTCACTCTGATAGACCAGCCCATCACCACTGATAGACCAGCCCATCACCACAATCGGTGTATTTCAAGCTGGCAGCCAATGAGGCTGATAATACACAATTCCTTAATCTAACTTATCCTAAGTAGTTAACAAATTGACTGGCTGCCACAAGAGCGAATATACAGTATATATATATATTATATGAGAGCTCTGAGGAACACTGATTATTATAATAGCGGTAGAATAGTGAGAGAGATGCAACATTGCGGCGAAGAGAGAGAGAGAGACTGCAGATAATTGGTAAGTGGACGTGAGTTAATGAAACGGAAGGCTTTCTTTTCTAATTTGTCTGGAAATGCTGTGTGAGAGAATCCTCCCTACACATGTGAACAATACTCAATACATGGATGCACTGTGCCTCTGTACAGAGCAAGAAGCTGTGCAGGGATAAGGAACCCCCGGACGTGGTTGAGCACACCCAGCTTCTGGGAAGCTGTTTTAGCAAGAGTGGTAATATGATCTTTCCAAGAGAGATCAGAAGAAAAAGAGACACCGAGAATATTTAAAGAAGATGAAGGGTTAGTTTGTATGTTGTTGAAGAGTAAGTCATACTTTTCTGGAAGGGCTCGACGAGTAGACAGATGGAGAAATTGAGTTTTGGAATCATTGAAACAAACAAGGTTTTCTCTGCCCCAATTAGAGATAATAGAGAGATCAGAAGATAGGTGCTGTATAGCTTACGTGAGTTTTGGAGTTCTTGCTGTGAATGATGTTGTGGAAGGCTAGTTGAATAGTGTAATGTAGAGTCGTCAGCATATGAGTGAATGGGGCTGGAGGTGCAGTTGAGAAGCTCATTAATGAATAATATGAAGAGAATTGGAGATAGATCAGAACCTTGAAGAACACCGGAATTGATAGGTTAAGGAAGTGAATGATGGCCGTCCACAATCACAGTTATGGAACGGCTGGAAAGGAAATTAGACACAAAGACACAAATGGAGGGATAGAAACCGAAGGAGGGTAGTTTGGAAATGAGGGATTTGTGCCAGATTCTATCGAAAGCCTTCGATAAGTCTACCGCAAAATAAAAAGTCTCACCGAAGTCCCGAATGGAGGATGATCAAGAGTTAGTAAAATAAGAAAGAAAATCACCAGTAGACCGGCTCTTAAGGAAGCCATGCTGGCGGTCTGAGAGTAGGTTATGGGAAGATAAATGCTTAACCTCTAAGCTGCACAGTTATGGTACTTGAAAGTGCCCGCCATGCAAAGGTATTCTGATTCATTCCTGACTAATATTGTCAATTTAGCATATATATAATTAACACTTATCCATATGCGTCTATTTTACTTTTAATATGATCATATGGACATTGGACAGCAATAAAACAAGTGGTAATAGCAATTGGCTGGTGAAAATCGTATATTTTAGCCCCACGGTCGTAATCTGACCTTGATTGGTGAGACACAAACACCCTCCCTCTCTCTTGTCTCCGATGGTACTGAGAGACAATAGGTGGACTCAGACTGGCTTGGAGGGTCGGAGATACACTCCCCCACCACCCCTCTCTCTCCAACCCCTCCTCTCACGAAAATACTCAATAAATATCGGGAATAATAGACAAAATATCTGATAATTAAGGGGGGGGGATAGATATGTAGGAGTGGTAGCAAGTAATGAAGGGGATTTATCTCACCTAAACACAAATTGCTTTGTTTTGAGTGCTACTGGGGTGTTTTAAAAGTTTTCTTTTAGGCCTTGGATCTTTAGAGTCTTTCCGCAGCCGCCCAGTAAAATCTCTTAAGAGGCTTCCCACAGCTCCCAGATTAAGAAAGATTGAGGTAAGAATAGTTTTAAAAACCTTAGAGATGCAAGAAATGTGAGAGATTGGACTATAGTTGGAGGGTTGATAGCAATCACTCTTCTTTGGGACAGGTTTAATGAGATCAAACTTACAGCAAGAAAAAAATGATGTTGGAGGAGAGACAGAGACGGAAGACTTTACCCAGGTAGGGAGTCAGCACGGAAGCACAGTTTTTTAATACATCAGGTGGAACACCATCCGGTCAGTACGCCTTTTTAGTATTATGCCTAGAGAGGGTGGAAAATACACCCTTGCAAGAGATTTTGATGGGAGAAAGGGGGGTGGAGTACAAAGGAGTACAAAGGAGTACAAAGGAAATCAAGCAACAACAGATCTAGTGACCCTTCTAGGCTGCTTGTCCTCCAAAACACTGAGGATCAAGTGTCCAAACAGTGGAGAGGGAGGTATAGCACCAGAATCATCCAAACTGGATTTTTTTAGCGAAAGTGTTAGCAAAGAGTTCAGCTTTGTCAGAGGAAAAAGTGACGGTAGTGCCATCAGAGTGGAAAGGAGGAGGGAAAGACTAAGAAGATAAATTGTTGGAGAGGATTTCGGCTAGATGCCAGAAGTTTGGGAAGAGCTAGAGTTGGATAGTTCAGTTCATTTATTATTGATATATATATATATATATATATATATATATATATATATATATATATATATATATATGCATACACAGGAAAGAGCATTGAATATAATATTCTCTAACATTTCGGGCTATAGATAACCCATCTTCAGAGAGACTAACACAGATTGGGTTTGCTCACATATATATACAAAAGTGTGAAAATTCCTTATTTGGCAACATTCTAGGTTTGACTCCCGAAGGGAAGAATGAAAATCTTATAATATAGTAGTGGCCCCGGAATCATTAACGAAATGCCTTATTTAAGTTATTGCGATCTTTGAACTCATGGCTTGCCATTTCAAATGACCCGCCTAGGAGCAGAAAATCAATATCATCGTGAGCGAACACTCAAAATACTCACGGGTTCGTCCATGTATGATGCGGATGCCACTACTGAAAAAAACACAGTAACAAATAAAATAGAGTAATAGTAAAATAATAAATGTCCTTATTTGGCAACATTGACCAGTACTGCCATATGGTGAGTATTTTGTTTTTCGTGCTTTATCTACAAATATCCTTAATCCTACTTGGCTTTCTAACCTTTGATCTCAAAGGTATATAATATGCCACATGTACTGACCACCTGACAAATTCTTCCCTATAGTTGGTCACGTCTTTTATAGTTATGTAGGTGGCTTCTATTGGTTTTCTCATATTTTTCATTAAACCAATCCTTATCTCTTTTGCTTCCTCCCATTTCGGCAGATGTTTGTGATTATATACAGTATATGACCAGGGAGTTGGAAGTTCTGTGTCGTTTTAGGCTACATCTTTATTTTATTCATCTATTCTTTTCAGTAAACCTTATCCTGTTTCTCCTATATATTCCTTTTTACAACTCTTAGAAGGTATATTAAAGGTTATACTTAAATTGTTGACAATCTGGGTTTTCTTACTCTTTGCCATTTCACCTACTTTTCACCACCGGATGTCGCCATTATTATATAAGTTTTCATTAGGCTTTTATTGATTACACAGGCATTTTTGGAGTTAGGTACATAAATATTATATCTCTCATTATCACTCCTACCATTCTTGCTCTCTTTATTTGTACTCTCTTCCCTCTTTATGTTTATTTGTACTCTCTTCCCTCTTTATGTTTATTTGTACTTTATGTTTATTTGTACTCTCTTCCCTCTTTATGTTTATTTGTACTCTCTTCCCTCTTTATGTTTATTTGTACTCTCTTCCCTCTTTATGTTTATTATATTTACTGCTTTATTGTTTAGTCTGACACAACTTCCTAAAGGTATAAATTCATAGCTACATATTCAGTAAGAGCTCAAGATTTTTGTTTTACCACACTTGACTTAATTCTCTCACTATGGGTTCAGAGGTAGTGAATGAAATCATCTTTTATTAGTGGACTTCCGATATACCGATAAATTCGCTTTGCTAGGTCCTCTTCAAATGACCGTATCTAAGAACGGCAATTTGTATGCCTTCTCCTCCTCAACAGTAAACTGAATGTCTTTGTTTACATCATTAAGCATTCTTAGTTTGTTATTTACATATGTTCCTTTAGTAACTCTGACTAAGACATCGTCTATGTATCTTAGCCATGTAGATCCCCTACCAATAATTCTAGTATAACTATCTGCCTCAAGTGTCTCCATATAGATTATAGAGGCAGGCCATAACAGCACTGAGAGGTGAGCCCATTGCTAGGCCGGCCCCAGTGTTGCACATACTCCTTATTGTTAAACAAGAATGCACCAAACTTAAGGGGAGACTGGCCATTTGTTTGGTCTGTTAATTCAATTATTCATATATTTTTTTAGTTTCCTCCCTAGACCTCCATCAAGCTTAGAAAAACACCCCCTAGACTCCCATTCAAGATAATTTTTTACATTTTTTGGTAGAACAATTTCCCGGCCGAAGGCCGGTTCCTCTTAAATTTGCAGGCACGCTATCGCTCGCCAGGAAAAAATCAACACCTAAATAGCACGAAAGGTCTTAAAATTGACAACGAAATGGGGCGAAAGGTGTTAAAGTCGCTAAACTAATGGGCCAAACGTATTATGATCTCAAAACTAGTGGGGCTAAACATTAGGGAGAAGGGGGTCCAGAAAAACGGTCTGCCTCCCCTTAACACACAGGGATACGAGTTTGATATAGGATGAGCATGGCACCGGCATATCTTTGTCCTTGAGATTACCCATTGCTCTTTTTACTGCCTCTGGACGTAGAGTCCAGAAAGTGTTTTCAACTATAGAATAATTCAGAAAATAATCGATAAACCGACTATAATATAAGTGAGTAAACAATTATTGGGCGTAAATCGTCTTATACTCATCATTATTCATATAAGTTCATTTGTATTGCATTTTTAAATAATACTAGTAGCTTCTATTACCTATGCTACGTTTAATGAGCTATTATGAAAAACAATGTATACAATGGTTGTGAAGATAATATTTGTTAAATCATAATATCTAAACACAAAGAAGACACAGCATTTCTAGTTTCTGCCAGGTAAGCCTGTGGCAACTTCAAAGCTCCTATTGGCTAATATTGAACGAATCTTGTGACTGACTTATGGACGATATTGATAGATATACTGTATATAATATATTCCTGTTCACTTTATAATATCCATGTTAAGGATATATTTAGTGTATAATTTATTATGTCTCCGAGTTCAGATATCATTCTTGATCAACAATTAATCGTTAACATTGATTGTACTTTTACATTATAAAAGAAATATAAGAAATGTAGAAGATATCTATACTGATGGCCTTATGTTCTAATGAATGATTGGCTGAGAGGCAGCTAATCATTCGTTTGGCTTAGGAATAGGGGAGGGGCTTCTCTGTCAATTTAGCTTGGCTCGAGTATAGTATCTTATGATTCTCTACGTAGAAAAGAAAAACAATTGATCAAACAACATAAAAATAATTTAAAAGAACATATTGGAAGAAGTGTTATGGCTACATAAGAAAAAATCCCTAACATCAAATCTAGGACCGACTGACACATCTAATAGTGAATTCACAATGGGCAAAGTGCAGCTGGCTAATATTTTAAGTAACTTTTTTGTTTCTGTTTATACTGTACAATAGAGGGTATGAACCATTTTCCAAATGACTTAGCCATACACAACGAAAATACGAACGTTCTAAGATGTATGAATATAGACGAAAGTGATGTAAACTTGCAATAAAAAAGGTTAACATGAACAAAATCTCAAAACCTGACAAATTGTCCCTACAGGTTTTAAAGGAAGTTAAGAACGAAATCTAAAACCCTCTGTTAATTAGTTTCAATTAATCAATAGCTAATGTGACACCTATCTTTAACCCCAATTTGGCAGGAGATGTCAGGGGACGCTATATCTAAATAAATGAGATGTCAGGGGACGCTATATCTAAATAAATGAGGACTAGTGGGAGAAGTCCAGTGACACATTGTATTTCTCACATAGAAAATGCTCTGGGGTGACATCTGGTGGTCAATATCGGTGTTATTCAGTACAACAGCTCCACACACTCCTCAGTATCTCATGGGTCTCAAACAAGAAAGCACATTAATCGACCTTGTCTCGATCGATGGCCCACGTCGGTGCAGCCAGTGAGACTTGCCAGCCACCACTCTCTCTCTCTCCCTGCCTACCTACCTACCTACCCACCTACCTACCCACCCACCTACCTACCTACCTACCTACTCATCTATCGATATCTATCTGCCTGCCTGCCTTCCGGCCTCCCTCCCTGCCTGCTTGCTTGACTGCCTGACTTGACCTATATATACAGTATATATATATATATATATATATATATATATATATATATATATATATATAGAGAGAGAGAGAGAGAGAGAGAGAGAGAGAGAGAGAGAGAATAATTATCAATGAATCAATTATGTTTGACCTTGAAATTGTAGCACCAGGAGAGAGAGCGAGAGCAAGAGAATAGTTATGGATGAATGATGTTTGACCTTGAAACTGTAGCACCAGAGAGAAAGAGAGAGAGAGAGATTACCTATCACTCGTACATTGGGCAAGACACAAAGAAAAACCTATCAATAACTTTATAAGTGCATACTTATTAATATTCCTTTCTACAAAAATAAAAGACAAAATGTATATATGTTGCGTTACCGGAAACACATAACATGCGAGGAACGAGGTCCAAACGAAGGAAAAGTCATGACAAGCTCCACGCGTCCAGCCGGGTGTGAGGATTTCTTGCGCCAAAACCAACTTCATTCATTCATTCCTTAGCTCACATAACAGAGCAACTTGGGAAGAGAGTGTGACATCCCTGGAGACCTTGAAACCAGCTCTTTTCACTAGACATTGTTTCGTTAACTAACCTACATAGTTACCGAACTATTGCCAGTGATAGATACTGAAATATGCCTGCATAGGGTTATACGGCTGGAAAAGGATGCCCGCCACTCAAGATTTAAGAGAGGAAACAGATCATGTACTGGTAACTACCGACCTATTAGTTTGACTTCTATTACTTTCTGTAGTTTGCAAGTTTATGGAAACGATAATTTGCTAAAAGATTGTCAAACATCTTGAGGAAAGTAACATTCTCAAATATCGCTTCCATGACAGACGTTTGTGCCTGACAAATTTACTTGATTTTTTCTACAATATCTTTAATATGTAAGATTAAAGCAAAGCTGTTGATCTCATTTATCTTGATTTTAGAAAAGCTTTTTACAAGATTGCATACAAGCGTTTACTTGTAAAATTAAAAGTTCACAGAATTGAGGGGAACATTTTAGAGTGGATTGGTGAGTTGCTCACAGCTAGAAAGCAGCGAGTTGTGATAGATGATAGGGAATCTGACTGGTAGGATGTACTGTATTTAGTGGCCAAGTGCTGGGTTCTTTAAATACATTAATTATATTAGTGAAAATTCACTTGCCTAATTTCTAAATTTGTTTATGATACAAATTTATAAAGTAAAGTAACAACATTAGAATTACAGGAACATGAACAGACTGGTCAGAAAATTAGAAATTGACTTCAGTATTGAAAATGTCAAGTATTACATTGTGGAAGCAAAAATGATCATGTGCAGTACAACATGAATGAGTTATAACTTGCCTGTGCAACATAAATACATTATTTGGGATTTACAATATCTAGTGACTTAAAGCCAAGCCTCCAGGTGTCGGAGCAATTAAGAAGGTGAATAAAGTTGTTGGACTGATTGGGTGTTTAAACCAAAAAATATATATATAGAAAAATAACTCTTTCAGTTATTATATAACTTGTTAGTCAGGTCCCTTCTGAAATATTATGCTCAGTTTTTGTCTCCATGTTATAGAAAGGATACTGAAATATAGATAGAGACAAATAAATTAATGGTTATAAAATTATACCAAGGTTGAGAAACAAACCATACAAAGAGAGCCTTAACCTCTTCCTGACGGGTCCGTCACCTGACGGGCACCAAAATCCACTTATTAAGTATCCTGGGAGTAAGGCAAGCTGTTGCAGGACCCCTTCATCTGTCGCCCACCAGGTCTGGGCCGGCACTGATGTACCTTAGAGATGTCTGGTACCTCACTGCAGCGTTACACATAGCGAAATCAGCTCATCATTAGCGATTTTGCCGACCTTTGTAAGATCGTTGCAAGACAACCAGACGTTTTACAGAGATGATTCAGGCATCATTGGAAAGCTCAATTACTGTACATTCACGAATATATCACTGTATCCCATTCTGGCTCTTGCTTATTTTTATGCATGGAAATGTGCAGGAAATGAAGCTCAATATGGCTAAAACCCCTTTAATGAAAGAGTTAAAGATTTGAATATTTTATCCTGACAAATCACATAATGAGGGGCGACTTAATTAAAGTACTAAAAATCAACTAAATGTTCGCAAGTACTTCACATGATCATCAAATTTCACGAGAGGAAATTTGTAAAAGATTTTCGGAAAATTATTAAGTCGGATCAAGCAAAGCACTTTTTTTCAACCGGGTGGTAAGCGCTTGGAATTAGCTACGACGAGATGTAATAAACTGAGATATAATAAATTGACAAGATATAATTAGTCTTGGCTCTGGGGGGGTGTTCGTGTACATGTCTCTTTTACAGCCAAACCTGGCATTTTCTTGTTCCATATGATGAGAGCCTTCAAAAAAGTTTGGGTAACACTTCCACACCAGGTACGTTTTTTTTTGGTACAGCACAATATGTGATAATAGTTTGGTGCCATTTGGCCAAAATGGCAAAAATTAGGTTTTATGGAATAACACACTAGCAGACAGTCTTAGACTCAAAAGTTACATTTATGTATCACGTTTAGATATAACTAATTCATTTTTAGCAAGGTTCAATGTCATAAGCTGTGTTTTTAAGAACAAAAAATCCATTATTTTGCTAAATTTTTCCAAAAAATCGGTTTCAGTTTGAAACTCACTCAAAGTTTGGAAGCCTCCTATATATCTATTATTGCAGATAAAGTAACCAGAATTGGTAAACATTTTCCTTATTGAGTCTTTTTATCGAAACACACTTCATATTCATTCATCAGTGCAGTGTATGGTAACATTGGGGGTCAATGTAAACAAAATTCACCAAAATGCCACTTTAACCTAATTTACACAAATATCTCTAACTCCTAAAATAATTGAGATGGGAAGTTGATTTTGGTGTCCTTATATAGGTTTTTGATACCGATGAATTCATTGGCACCAATTTGACTTAATTAGCATAATTTCAAAATGGCCGCCAAACAGGAGCTTCCAAAATCAACTTCCCATCTCAATCATTTTTGGGGTTAGTGATATTTGTACAAAGTTATAACTGTACAAAAGTTACAAAGTTACAAAAGTTACATTTATTTATCATGTTTAGATATAACTAATACATGATGGTGGCTTATCCTGGAATAGTACAGTCACTGTATCATGTTCTGAGACATTTGCGCCCTCATGATCCCAGTTGTCAATGGCACCTGAAGTGAACTGTCCTGGATCAAAGTGGCAAGGTAGTGCGACATGATCTTCGTTATGTTGTGCAGTGAATGATGCAAGGTCATGTTGATATCTACGAAGTTCTGGGTAGCTGATGGCGAGTCCTTCATGGTTCAAGGTCTGTGTCACAATTTTGCCTCCGCATCCAAGGGCATGAACAGATTCTGCATTCATAATATGCATAGGTGTTTTCCTTCTTCCACTGTAGTGTACATAGTACATTATTTGAAAAAGTGACTGTACCTTTCTGCATCGCTGGACTGAAAGTTCACAATTTAATGGCTGCCTATCTTGGACAGCATCATCAGCATGATCATCTGCATCTTCATTATCATCAGCTAGTTCATTGGTAAGATTCTCCTCTTTCATGATTGCTTTTGCTGCTTTAGTGTAGGTTACAGGATTGAAATTATATAAGTGACCGAAAAAACGGAGTACAGGTTCAGGGATATTCATGTTACTCAAAGCATGTTTTAGATCTTGCGCATCGCAAAAGCTATCTTCAAGCCCAAAATCATAATCATTTAGAGCATTCCTAATCACACCAGCACATACCTGCACCGGATCAACAGAACGAATATGGTCAACTAACGAAGTATTTGGAACAGCGAATACCATAATTGATTTGTTTACAGCACTGGGATATGCGAATTCTATCTTACTACGAAACTGGTTCATCAAGAACATTTTCACATCTCTATTGCGAAACTTACAATTTTCATCAATACTGTTCAAATGGTCTCTAATAACACTCAGTGCATAACCCTTGCCATTTTTCAGACCTTGCTCTAACTCCTTAACTACCTGATTCCATGCAAGCCTTTTCTCAGACACTTTCGGTTGAGAGGCTTTGTCACGAGAGTCATACTTGTACAAGTATTTAGTCATGCAGTCCTTGTGATAGTAAAGATCGGCACCAAACACAGCTAACGGATCTTGAAGGTCACAAGTCCTGTTGAACACGGCATCTTCAAAGAAAGTTGTGGCAGAAAGAAAAGATGACGCACGGTTAGATTCATAAATACGATACTTGTTGTACTGTTTTTTGTGCGATTTACTGTCACAGATGATACAGTTGACATCGCGTAAGGCTGTCGCTGTCATCCATTAATTTGGTGGATTGCGGAGTGTCTGGTAACGATAACTTCTGTCTTCTGTCACATTCTGATCGGAAACTGAAGGTTCTTGGCACTGAATGAAACTCTTTCTCTTTACTCTATCTAGAACAGATTTCATAGTGTACATTTTATAACATTCGTTCGTCATGTGATACAGAAACTCATCCCCTTCAACCAACTTCAGTCTCTTGAAAACACGGTCACCGTGGACCTCACTTGCCTCACGTAACCGTTTGCACCCATTGATGGTGCTCACTGTTTGATCACCTGTGTTTTTCTGGCAAATTATGCATTTAGCTGCATCACACGAAATATCTTCCAGTGGTACTGAGATTTTCACAGAATCCATTGTTTTGAAGAGGTCTCTGGAGAAGATGCAATCAGAGGCTGTTGACCAAGGCTTTGTACTTCACTGATGAATCTCTGGTGATGACCAATTCAGCACCTGTAAATACACAAAATAAGTTTGATAAGTAAAGACATATAAACATATCAGCATATAAACATATCAGCATATAAACATATCAGCATATAAACATATATATAAGCATATAAGATATGCACTAATAGTTCTGGCTCTGAGGGGAGGAGTGTTCATGTATATATCTCTTTTACACCGAGCCTGGCATTTTCTTATTCCATATGATGAGATCCTCCAAAAAATATCCAATGACGCTGCCGGAACTGTTTGGCGGCCATTTTGAAATTATGGAACTTAAGACAACTCCAATGCGGCCAAAAATGGTGCCAATGAATTCCTCGGTATCAAAAACCTATATAAGGACACCAAAATCAACTTCCTATCTCAATTATTTGTGGAGTTAACCTCTCTGCGGCGCACAGGTTTTTTTTTACAGGTACATACTGTGCGCATGTATGATGATTTTGGGACCCATTGCCAATTTCGATAAAAAGAACATCAGCGTGTAGGGAATGTTTGCGTGCATCGGCCCATATATATTTGACCCCCCCAAAAAATTCTGGGGGGGGGGGAACGGTCCGTAGTTGAAAAATGTGGAGCGAATGGCACCGCGCAGCTAGATTGTCATCGAGCGGCGAGATTTCCCGGCCGAATTTTCACGCGCCCAGGGGATAGAACCTGAGGGAGGAGGGGTTGGGTTACCGCGAAATATCACGTATATCTCCTTTTTTTATCCCTTTTAGGCTATGTAGAGTACGTATACGTGTGTAGGCCACCCATATAACAATGAATATGCCTCATAGCGACCAAAAATTGCAATATATAAGGGAATTATCAATGAATTTTTAGGCGGGAATGAAGACGGGTTGGAGGTTTGGCGGCAATTTATGAGATGAGAGTGTGGTTTGCGCTATAATATCACGTATATCTCGTACTTAGAGCACTGTGATGCTATAATACAGACTTGTACGTTTGTAGACGTCCCATATAACAATATATATACCGCATATAGACCAATTCATGCGATATTTACACACATTATCAATGAGTTTCTATGTGTGAACCAAGGTGTGATTGAGTTGTGCTGGGAATGGAAGGGGGAGTGGGTGTGTTGCGCCATAAATATCACGTATATCTCGTACTTAGAGCACTGTCATGCTATAACACAGACTTGTACGTATGTAGACGTCCCATATAACAATATATATACCGCATATAGACCAATTCATGCGATATTTACGCACATTATCAATGAGTTTCTAGCAGACGGAAGCCTAAAAGGGTGGGTGGGGGTGGGTGGGTTGGTTGGGTGGGTGGGTTGGGTTGGTGGGTGGGATGGAGGCAGGGAGTGAGTCGTGGAGAGAGTGAAGGCAGGGAGATCTATTAAGAAACATACGCAGCTGTGTGATAATTGTGGAGGCGCCCGAGGCGTTTTTTTTTTTTTTTTTTTTTTTTTTTAAAGAGACAATGAACGGAGGAAGGAAAAACACAGATAAAACAAAAAGGTCCATGTGCCTAAAGGCATCCTCCATTCATAAAATGTTTGTAACAACTGGATTTAAACATTTGCAGATTGTAAGTTTGTGGAAAGCAAAAGAGGGAAGTGAATTCCAAAGAGTAGTAGCTCTGGGGATAAATGAATTCTGATAAGCAGAAGTTCTGCATTGTGGAGGAGAAAGTGTAAATTCATGGGCGCTCTCAGCTGCCGTAGTTCTACGCGGAAAGATGTGGAGAGGCGGCACAATTGAAGCAAGTTCCTCGGAACAATTGCTGTGAAAATATCTGTAGAATAATGCAAGGGATGCAACGTTTCTTCGTATGGATAATGTAGGAAGGTCCTGTGTGATTGCAGGGTTATTGATTAATCTAATAGCTTTATTTTGAATTTTGTCCAACTGCCTCAATGCAACCACTCCACTTCCACCCCACAGAGGTGAACAGTAATCCATCTGTTGGATGTCTTGGGATTTTGAACCTTATGTCTAGCAGGTGTCTGGGGTTCGTTGCCACCCAGAGGTCTACAATAACATGAGTCAGGAATGGAGAGAGAGAGAAAGTGAGACATGCGTATGTCGTATGTATAAATGGCTTTCAGAATTGCATTTTTATGCAAGCAGACATTGCATTTTAGACACATGTGAAGTACCACAGAAATATGTAGGCCATTGACTGTAAATAAAGTACTATATTATAGACCAGGAACGAGGGTGGTCAGTAAACATCGGCAGTTAACCTTTTTTGATAGAGAGCTAAATATAGACTGGTGTCGCCTGACACTTGCGAAAGGGTAGATTGCCACCAGAAAACTTATATTTATTTATTTCCAAGTAATATGCAATCTAAATGTATATTCGAGACCTACTGCAAGTATTTGTATGACAGTCATGACTATGTATAATCCAATATACGCGCGTAAGGGCGTAGGCGAGATATAAGAAAGATGGTTGAGCAATTTTCGACACCCACACAGTTATTATTCATTATTATTTACAATATTATACAATACAAATGTATTTGTAAAGAGTATTTTATGCATGCTGTATTTATACGAATTTAGTTGGTAGACAAACTCAGACAGAGAGAGGTGTTGTGGATGGAGGGAGGGAAGGGTCACCCACTGACCCACTGACCGTGTGATAATGACTGGAGTCACACTGAGAGGGGCAATTTTGCTGAGTGTTTGGGCAATTTTTGACAGAATAAAATTATATAATTACTAATTCTTGACAGAGACAAACTTTTATAAACTTTTGCATGATATAATTGATAATCCCATCAATTTACAAACGTAAATTGGTGGGATAATTCATTTTTTGTTGTATATTGTCATTTCGATTGTAGACACAAAGTTTTGAGTGACATTTGGTATGAGCTCCTGTGGCATGGTTGGTAAGGTCGCGGACTGGAAAACTCAAAATGTGGTAGGGTAGTGGGATGGAATCCAAGATGGGGAAGGTTTTATACTGTTTAGATAAATTTTGATAACAATTTTTTTTTTACAAGATAATGCCATTGTATTCTAACAATATGAAATATTCATATAATATATCATATTGTAAGAATACAATGACATGACCTTGTATTTTTTTTTTTTTTTTTTTTTTTTATTATCTTAGTAGGTTTGACAGGATTTATTGAAACATATTAATTTTGGTACAATTAATTTGAGGTAAAAAAATATATACACATTAATTTGGCTATAACAAACATATATATTGATATACTAAAAAAGAAGGCATATTACATGGAAATCTTTGAAACTTATAAACTAAATAATGAAAGATACAATTATATAATGTAAAAAGCTATATCACAGGGACATCTTTGGAACTTATACATTATATAATATATATGTGACATTATGAGGTAGCGTGATCAATTTGGTCAGGTCAGGTAAGGTAGGGCGCGAGTCCAGGGGCTCCCGGACGGATTGCCGACGGACATTTGGCCGACAGACCCTAACCTAACCTAACCTAACCTAACCTAACCTAACCTAACCTAACCTAACCTAACTTAACCTAACCTAACCTAACCTAACTTAACCTAACCGTTCGGCCAAATGTCCATTCGGCCAAATGTCCGTCGGCAATCCGTCCGGCCACGAGTCCAGGGCAGGGCAGGGAGCGAGTCCAGGGCAGGGCAGGGAGCGAGTCCAGGGCAGGGCAGGGCAGGGGGCGGCACTCAGTAGTTTTTATACATGTGGTAGTCCCTGAAGCAGTCACCCAAGCAGAGTGCATCTTTGCACTCGGCGCACATTGAGGTGACTCTTTTGGTTACGTGGGGTTTCCTTTCACTGGTGCTGCAGACGTGGCACTGCACCTGCCTGTGACGAGTGCCAACCAGCTCGGTGTTGGTTGGGTAGTGTCTTTCATCCCCCAGTTGGATGCGGTCAGGGACGTGATCCCCACGCCATGCCGTACGTCTGTGAGTGGTGGTGCCATACTTCTCCAGGAGTTGATATGCAACGTTGTACACAAACTCCCGGAATTTTAGCTTCTGGTGTGGGGCCATCTCTCTCTTCACCAACCACAAGTTGTAGGCATTGAGCATCGTGTTGTCAACTAGGTGGAGGAAGAGCTTGTGATACCACTTCACAGTCTTCCTCAGACACTCAACGCCTGACAGTTGACAGTCAGACTTGTCCACCAGACGCATGTTCTTTGTGTAGTCCACTACCATGTCGGGGTTATAGATGGTCTTCCTGGTTCGGTAGTGGATTTTACCAGAGTCCATCTGGGCACCTGTGTGGACTGTGGAAAGCAGGTGAACGTCTCTTTTGTCCTTCCACTTCAGGGCTACCACTTTCCCGGACTTTTCAAGTTGCTTGTACTTCTGCCCCTTTCGTCGCCTTCTTCGGACATGCCTCTCGCGGTGTTCCTTGGCCAGTTCGTCTTCAGAAGGTGTGTCACTGGAGGAGGCATCTGACAGAGGAATGACATCACCTGTGAACTTTGGCATAAACTTTCTTGTCTTTCTGACAGTCCCACATGACCCCGTTTGGTTGAAACTGGCAGAGAGCAGGAGAAGTATACCAGTTGTCAGTGTAGATGATGTGGCCTTTGCCCAGGTAAGGTGCCAACATTTTCCTGACGATGGCACCTGACATGCCCATGGGGTCACCGGGAGTGGCTTTCTGTACGTCAATGTCAGTTCCTGTATACACGATCATGTCAAGCACTATTCCAGTTTCACAGACGCACAACACGAAGAGCTTGATTCCGAACCTATGCCTTTTCAAGGGGATATACTGCTTGAAAACAAGACGTCCTTTGAAGAGCACGAGCGACTGATCAATCATCAAATTGAGGAAGGGGTAAAAGTATTTCCTATACCTCTCCAACAACATGGTGAACACATCCCGAACTTTCCATATCCTGTCAATCCTGTTAGGATTTTCGTTGTCTGCAAAGTGCATAAATCTTAGCAGCAACAAAAATCTGTCACGAGTCATGAACTTATTGAAAGTTGGGGTGGCAATGAGAGGGTCGTACTTCCAGTAGTGTTGCAACACACGCTTCTTGCAAAGAGGCATGAGGAACAACAAGGCAAAAAACGTCATGAATTCTTCCACAGTCGTATCCACCCACCCTCGTATTTTCGCTTTTGGAGAAATGACGTCCAATTTGCCAAACACCCACCTGTAGTAGGCGTTTGTTTGGGCAACGATGTAAGTCATTACCTCCAAATCGAAAAAAGCGAGGAAGAAGTCGCTTTCGTTTGCGTTATCGTCACAGGGCCAGTCATCAGTTGTACCTGACATCCCAGGATTGAACTGGGGCACGTCAGGCACAAAATTGACCCCGTCAGACCACTCAAACGAAGGCATGCCAGGGATCGGAATGTCGTCTCCGTCTGCTTCTGCGTCTGAAATATCGCTGTCATGTTCGCGATACAACACAGCATCATCATCACCCTCCTCTTCACTAGACAGACGCCCTTCTTCATTCTCATCAACGACGTCTGACTCACTTCCACTGTCCACTCCCAAATGCCGTGCTAGGGCATCGTCGGCGAAACCCGCAGGGCTGCCAATGCCCTGCGAATCACCACCAAACAGCAGGGCGGCGTACTTGGATGGTGTCAGAGTTTTTCTGCTCACTCTAGCACGTAGGGGCGTCTTATGGGCAGGGGCAGGGGCAGAAGGGCTGGCAGGGGCGTCAGCAGGGGCGGCGTCAGCAGGGGCGGCAGTGGTGCAGTGGGCCTGGAGGCAGGCAAGATGATGGTGGTGCCTGTCGCCCCTTTCCCTTTCCCTTTCCCTCTTCCTTGGGCAGGGGCGGCAGGGGCGGCAGGGGCAGCAGGGGCAGCAGGGCCGGCAGGGACAGCAGTGCCAGCAGTCACTTTCCCTCTCCCTTTCCCCTTCCCCTTCCCTTCCCTTTTCCTTGGGCAGGGACAGCAGGGGCGGCAGGGGCAGCAGGGGCGGCAGGGGCGGCAGGGGCAGCAGGGGCGACAGGGGCAGCAGGGGCAGCCGGGCCAGGGGCGGCTGGTGGTGGTGGTGGTGGCAGGGTCACTGTGGCAGGCGTACAGGTTTTCTTCCCTACGCCCGTGCCTTTGATTTTGCCTGCCCCCGCAGGTTCTGCAGCCCTAGGGCGGCCTCCTGCGTCGCTGGTACTGGTGGCAGGGGTGGCAGGGGTGGTGGTAGTGGTTGTTGCAGTGGCCTGGGTCATGGTGGCAGTGTCCCCAAAGGCCAATGACCTCTGTGAAATTGCCTTGCTTGCACGTGTTTTACGTGCTTTTGGTGCTGGTGCTTCGTCCTCCGAGCTGTAGGGCGTGTCGTACTGGTAGCTAGGGTTTCTGGTAGCCACCCTCTGCCTTCCGAGGCGGCTGACACCACCAGAAGGAGGGCTGGTTGTGTCATCAGGGCGCGAGCATGAGGGACGTGTGGGCTCCATGACTAGTGCTTGGGTTCTGGCGCGGTGGCGCTTGCACGAGTGCGGGGCGAGCATGTGGCGGGGTGGTATCGAGAGTTGACATGTAGTACTATACCCATACCAATTTGTAGCCGCCTGCTTATAAACCCGCGGTTTTGGTACGTGTTCAAAAGCCTTGCTCTTAAGAGTCTTCCCGCAGTCCGCCGGGGGAACTCTTAAGAGTCTTCCCGCAGTTCCCGGGTTAACCATAAAACTTCATTTTTGCCATTTTGGCCAAATGGCACCAAACTATTATCACATATTGTGCTGTACCAAAAAAAAACGTACCTGTTGTGGAAGTGTTACCCACACTTTTTGGAAGGCTCTCATCATATGGAGCAAGAAAATGCAAGGTTTGGCTGTAAAAGAGACATGTACACGAACACCCCCCAGAGCCTATACTAAATATATTGTGAGATCGTATCATCTTTCAAAACACGCTTAGATAAAATTATGCAATCAAACTTTCATCTGCTTATGTTTTATAGCTGAAAAAGCCAAGGGAGATGACACATGCACACACTAGGGTATGTGCTACTCTTTCCTTTTACTTAAACACAACCAGCCTCGTTAGGAATAGTATGACTATTGTTGTTCGCATTCCTTTGTATATTATCGTGAACTTTGACAAAAATAGTAATGGTCCAAGAGAGTGTATATGAGTTACGTATTCCTTTATTCTTAAAATAAAAAAAATAATTAGTTGTGCAAGTGGATCAGCTCAAATTATTGTAAATGCAAATATTTTTGTTTATCTATCTTGCAAATCGACTGACAGACACACACACGGACGATAGACACAGATAATTACAACACCCTGCTCTTGACAGCGGCGTACAAAGAACAACCCTCAAAAACGTAAATTAAAATATCCAACATTTATTTTAATAAATGTGGACCTATAATGAACATAAAAATGCATATTGACATATATTAACATTTAATGCTCACGAAATTACGAATGGCGCTCTACTAAACTTGCAGTCGAAAACATTTAGAAAGCCTCTGATGTTTACCAGAATTCCAATGTCTTCCTGCAGTTCGAAATCAACATATTCTCGGGTATCACTTTGAATCCAAATTTCAGTGATAGTCTTTACATCGAAGCACTGTGTTGTCAACAACACCCACATTTCTGAGATTTCATTCTTAATCTATCTGAAACATTATATACAACCTGAAGAGGGAGTCCCTTAGTTCATCCAGGAGTCCTTTAGTTCATCCAGCTTTCTGTATGGTTTGAAGCTTCTTATAGTAGTACATATATTCTCTTTGCTGTACCCTATAAGTGTTGAATTCTCACTTGATCTAGGAAAACAACTGTCCAGTGGTTTACGGATTGGCAACTGAATAAAGAGTGATATGAGGATATCTTTTCCTTTTTTAGGTGATTCAGCCATTGATTGATTGGCATTTGTCCTCTCTGAGAGATTAACTCATTTGTTTTCCTTGAGACGGTAATTTGAGAGCTGAGGACCTTTCGCTGATTATGTTTTGATTTGTTAATGCTGCTTGTTGCTTTTCACATGCTTGCCTGCCGAAGACAAGCAAGCTGAAAAGGTGGTAAGTTAGAAAAATATCAAGTTGTGTCTTACCATTATTGTTTAGGTACACACCGTCACAGAGGTAAAGATTCAATGAGTTGTAAACTATACAAGTGGTGATGCCAGTGAATAATGGATGGTTAGGAACAGTAGCAAAGTAGATTTTGTTAGGACGTTACTGCCACCATCTTGAAGGAATAATGGGTAGGCTTACACGAGGAAGAAAGTACATTGGTGATATCAACTTGGAACCCTGTAGAAAGTCTGGCAAAATGTGTCCGCTGCTGTGCCAGGGTGAATATTTGCTGCATTGCCTGTGTAAAAATCCAATTCGTGTCAGCTGCAATACTTGTGTGATGGTCCTACCTGTGTCTGCTGTAATACCTGTTTGATGGTCCTACCTGTGTATGAAGCAATACTTGTATACAGATCCTACCTGTGTTCGCTGCAATACCTGTGTTAAGATCCTAGCTGTGTATGATGCAATACCTGTGTTAAGATCCTACCTGTGTCTGCTGCAATACCTGTTTGATGATCCTACCTTTGTCTGCTGCAATACCTATGTTAAGATCCTACCTGTGTCTGCTGCAATACCTGTGTTAAGATCCTACCTGTGTCTGATGCAATACCTGTGTTAAGATCCTATCTGTGTCTGCTGCAATACCTGTGTTAAGATCCTACCTGTGTCTGCTGCAATACCTGTGTGATTATCCTACCTGTGTCTGCTGCAATACCTGTGTACGTTAAGATCCTACATTTGTCTGCTGCAATACCTGTGTGATGATCCTACCTGTGTCTGCTGCAATACCTGTGTGATGATCCTACCTTTGTCTGCTGCAATACCTGTGTTAAGATCCTACCTTTGTCTGCTGTAATACCTGTGTTAAGATCCTAACTGTGTCTGCTACAATACCTGTGTTAAGATCCTACCTTTGTCTGCTGCAGTACCTGTGTGACAATGCTATCTGTGTCTGCTGAAGAACCTGTGTGATGATACTACCTTTGTCTGTTGCAGTACCTGTGTGATGATCCTACCTGTATATGCTGCAATACCTGTGTTAAGATCCTACCAGGGTCTACTGCATTTCCGGTGTGATGATCGTACTTGTGTCTGTTGCAATACCTGTGTCTACTGCAATTCTGGTGTGATGATCCTACCTGTGTCTGCTGCAATACCAGTGTATACTGCAATTCAATGTGATGATCCCACTTGTGATTGCTGCATTACCTGCGTGATGATCCTATATGTGTTTGCTGCAATACTTTTGTGATGATCCTACATGTGTCTGCTACAGTAGCTGTGTGATGATCCTACCTATTTTCGTTACAATACCTGTGTGATGATCCTACCTGTGTATGTTGCAATACCTGTGTATGTTGTAATACCTGTATCTGTTGCGATATCTGTGTATGTTGCAATACCTGGGTCAGCTGCAGTACCTGTATGATGATCCTACCTGTGTCTGCTGCAGTACCTGTGTTAAGATCCTACCTGTGTATGCTGCAGTACCAGTATCATTATCCTACCTGAGTCTGCTGCAGTACCTGTATGATGATTCTACCTGTGTTCGCTGCAGTACCTGTGTGATTACCCTACCTGTGTCTGCTGCAGTACCTGTGTGATGATCCTACCTGTGTTCGCTGCAGTACCTGTGTGATGATCCTACCTGTGTCTGCTGCAGTACCTGTATGATGATCATACCTGTGTTCGCTGCAGTACGTGTGTGATGATCCTACCTGTGTTCGCTGCAGTATGTGTGTGATGATCCTACCTGTGTTCGCTGCAGTACCTGTGTGATGATCCTACCTGTGTATGCTGCAGTACCTGTATCATTATCCTAACTGAGTCTGCTGCAGTACCTGTATGATGATTCTACCTGTGTTCGCTGCAGTACCTGTGTGATGAACTACCTGTGTCTGCTGCAGTACCTGTGTGATGATCCTACATGTGTTCGCTGCAGTACCTGTGTGATGACCCTGCCTGTGTTCGCTGCAGTATGTGTGTGATGATCCTACCTGTGCCTGCTGCAGTACCTGTGTGATGATCCTACCTGTATCTGCTGCAATACCTGTGTGATGATCCTACCTGTATATGCTGCAGTACCTGTGTGATGATCCTACCTGTGTTTGCTGCAGTACCTGTGTGATGATCCTACCTGTGTTCGCTGCAGTACCTGTGTGATGATCCTACCTGTGTTCGCTGCAGTACCTGTGTGATGATTCTACCTGTGTCTGCTGCAGTACCTGTGTGATAATCCTACCTGTGTTTGCTGCAGTACCTGTGTGATGATCCTACCTGTGTTCGCTGCAGTACCTGTGTGATGATCCTACCTGTGTCTGCTGGAGTACCTGTGTGATGATCCTACCTGTGTTTGCTGCAGTACCTGTGTGATGATCCTACCTGTGTTCGCTGCAGTACCTGTGTGATGATCCTACCTGTGTTCGATGCAGTACCTGTGTGATGATCCTACCTGTGAGATGATCCTACCTGTGTCTGCTGCAGTACCTGTGTGATGATCCTAGCTGTGTTCGCTGCAGTACCTGTGTGATGATCCTACCTGTGTCTGCTGCAGTACCTGTGTGATGATCCTACCTGTGTTCGCTGCAGTACCTGTGTGAATGGTATGACTGCAAACAGTGTTATTTGTATTGTTTATATATAATTGTATTTTTGGTGAATTAAGTGTGATATTAAACGTTCATAATAATAGTTATGAACATACTGATTTACATTGTGTTATATTTTCCCTACTGATGATGACCCTCATCATCGTTATGATAGTGAATATATTGATGATAGTGGTGATGGGTATGATGATATTGGTAATGTTGATAATGGAAATAATGAAGATGATCACGATCTTCGATAATGATGACATTGTAGCTGTAAATGAAGATAATGATGACGAGGGAGTAATCATACCTAATTGCTAGCTTTCAAAATTACTGCCATTCAACCGTACTTAATTACACCCAACATTATACTGCAGTGTAATGAACTCGCACATACCATTAATGGAGGTTTTTCCTGGTACAACCAGGTATTACATAGCAAAGTTGAGTTATTCGTTTTATATCCAATTATAAATAGTATACAATAAAATAGAATATAACACATCAGTGCATAGGTTGATACTGTGTATGTTGGGAACCGTTGCTATACTTACAGTACATACAGATCAAAATGCAGACGTTTGTTCGGTACCTGTAAAGTTTGGATATTTTAAGGCTGTATATTTCCTTCACTATGGTCAATAGATCGTGTCAATACATATGTATTATAATTAGCATTATCATATTAACATTAGGCAGCATAGAGACAATCAATATAGTGTATTTCTTTAACTGGACCTAGAAAAAGCATGCAATGCAGAGAGCTTCCTATTTTACTTTGAGAAACCAAAACCACAAATTATATTATGTAATAAGGTACTATCTTTGTTCTCACATGGTCTTCCCGGAGATAATGTCTACTTTGCTTTCCCATCGTCGTGTTTGGTCCTATTATATTATCTAGTTCCTCCCTTGCTGCATTTATCCTTCTACTCCTTCATTTACTACCTCTACTTTTTTGTCTTATCATTATTCTCCTCACCAACCTCTTTGTCTTCCTCCTCATCACTATCATCCTTTTGTTTATATATTTGTGTCCTACACCTTCTCCTGCTCTCTCTCTCTTTCTGTGGGGCATTGACATTATTTTTTACTCTAGGTCAATTTATCTCTCCTAACCCGTGACCAGTTAGACACAAAATTTATAATTTTTTGACAAGTATCACAGAGAAACACATACCTAATAAAATCAAACAGCAATGAAACACAATAACAACTACACAAACAGCAATGAAACACAATAACAACTACACAAACAGCAATGAAACACAATAACAACTACACAAACAGCAATGAAACACAATAACAACTACACAAACAGCAATGAAACACAATAACAACTACACAAACAGCAATGAAACACAATAACAACTACACAAACAGCAATGAAACACAATAACAACTACACAAAAACAAAATCAAAACATAAAGTTATTAATAATAATTGCAATAGACAACAATGAAAATAATAAGAAATATAAACAGGTTGGCAAATACTTAGTATATCACTCGTATATCTCTCTGTCTGTCTACCTATATATATATATATATATATATATATATATATATATATACAGGTATATATATACCGGTATATATATATGTTTTTTTGTCTTCTATATTCCAACTACTCCCTCTCGGGCATAGGCTGAGAGCCTTTACACTACACCGCTGAACATAGTGAGGCCCATGAGGTCTTGTTCCAGTCTAGGGAATGAGACATGCGAAGCACCCCGGCTCGAAGCAACTCCATCTATGAAGCCGCTTCGCCTCTGCGCTTCACCGTCTCATCCCCCACATTCGGACCCTCACTCTCAGAACGCCACCTATTGAGCAATAAACTCACTAGGCATTGTCCCCCTGTAACATATTTTGAATATGGGAATATTCATACAATGCTATTTAATCAGGGAAAAATGAGGGTATTTTTTTGGCATTTCGGTGTGCTGTGGTAATGCACTGAAACTAGGTACAGCACAAATTCCATCCCAATAATATCTTCCCATTGACATATTGAGATTCGAAACCGGGTCCATTGGATTACCAGTCCAGTGGCAAGACCACTCTGCCACACCTCCCCCATATATATATATATACTGTATATATATATAGCCATCAAAGACCACTATCTCACCCTAACCACCCTCACCTCACACGCAACGAGTTAGAGAAACACACCACCATACTCGATAAAGAAAGTGACCCAAGGAGATTACCTATACTCGAAGCTTTATATATCCAAGCCTTACATCCCAACATCAACAACCAAACTCTGGACCTTCAGATCCTTCCTTCTGCCAAAAGGCACTTTCCTACAGGACCTAACACCCCCCCTCGCCCCCCGGTGCCCTTGATGCAGCCCCCCGCGCTACCTCCTCCAGCTTCGTCTTCCGCAGGCGCCACACAACTTAGGCCACGCCCCTCGACACGCAGCCAATCAGCTTCGACCCCACCAACCAACCACCATCCCGCATCCAGTGCGCATGCGTGAAGCGGTTCCCCCCTTTCTCTTTTCCAGAACCCCCTCCACCAATAGTAGATTTTTGCCCCTTGTTTTCCGCCTCCTCTGATCCTCCACCCTCTATATATACCCTTCCTGTTTACCTTTTATATCATTCCATCCTTACTTGATAATGCTGGTTGTCCAGTGAAACGCGTCGTATATCCTGTATTATCATTTACATTTATGTAACCCTGTACCACCATGAATTTTGCTCATCTCCTTCATCTACTTCCTGCCACCCAGCGAAAACTCATCAGAGACCTGGAAACTTTGAATAATAAAATTTCCAACGCAGAAATTGCCATTTCTTTCAACCTCGTATGTATTAAAGAAAATGTATTGCCTGGCTTTACTAATATATATATATATATATTCTGACATACGGAGCCCTGTATGTTAATTTAAGAGTTAGAATTAGAGTTGAAGGAGCCAAACTACCCAAACGGTGAAGCAGACTAGCGAGCGAGCGAGCGAGTGGGTAAACCAGCTCGCCCGCATACCTGCAAACAAGCCTTCACACCTGCGTGCGTCATAGGGGACCCTGCAAACTACCTCGATGACCGATGCTATGACGTATGATCGACGCCAGGAGCTGTGAGTGGACCAGGCACCTGTTATGCGACTCGAGGAGCTATGATTGGAGCAGGCACCACCCCCGCCTCCTGATTCGTTCCTACACCATCATTGTTTGGTATATAAGACCCGAGTTGTGGGCATTCAAATCGGTCTCATTTGGAGTTGGGGAAGGTGAACTTGCAGCTGGAGGAAGACGGGGTGAAGTATTATAATGGGATTGTGACTGTCAGTCAGATTATATAAATGTGTGTTAAGTGTGTTCGGTGTAAACACTTACGTTATGTTGGTTAGTGAGATATGTGATTGGGAATTAACGTGAACGCTACTATTATGTGTTTAACTATTTGATTGCGAATTAACGTTAAACGCTACTATTAAACTATTTGATTGCGAATTGACGTTAACGCTACTATTATGTGCTTAACTATTTGATTGGGAATTAACGTTAACGCTACTATTATGTGCTTAACTATTTGATTGGGAATTAACGTTAACGCTACTATTATGTGCTTAACTATTTTAGTTGACTAACTTGTGGACTAAAGCAACTCTTTAAGTAATTGGGTTATGATGAAAGTAATACTATTGTTTTATATTAATACTTACGAGTTCTTTCATTTTCTTTGAATTAAGCTTACATTGCTTAACGGTGCTTTAGTACGGTGATGCTATTGTCTCGTATTAGTAATATCGCCTTAGACTAACATGGCTGTGTTAATATTACTTCTAGTGATTTCCTAAGCTGAAGAAAATTCTTTTGCTTCAAAATATTATATTTTGCTTTTCATATTATTTGAGTGAGACCTGAATCGAATCTATGAAGCGATCCTGTAACTTTATTTACTCCTAATCAAACCTCAATGTTACGTGGTTAAGAAATACATTTAACTAATTATTAAATATATATCTAACTTTTTATGTGACTTTGATATTACTCCTGATGATAATAATAATATAATACTATTAACGTAAGACAAGAACCAAGAATAATTGCATTAAATATAAATAAAAGGACATATAAGAAAACTATCTATTCATTTCAAAAAGGGTAAGAGACAGAAATATTCTTACTTTAATGTTTATCTTTCAAGACATTTTATAGAATTAATAGTCCTTCTTTAGATATACTTCTTCGGTTCATAACCATAGCCTAATAAGCTTCGGTTAAATAATAATTCTTTATAAATACTACATGACTTTAATTAGTTTCAGTATTTTTCATAATTAAAGAGTATCAGTCAAATAAAGGATACTAAGTCCTAAGATCCAAAAGGAAAGGAAGCAACAACAGGAAATTATTTTATTAGATTTTACTTTTGTTTTGCCTTCAGCTGACTGATACCTTAATATATATCTCTGTGCTATCTAGATTCATCAAGTTAACCACTTGAGGATCAAGATACATAACAATATATATATATATATATATATATATATTTATATATATATATACACACAGTATGTAGGTATATATCGGAGTTGGGTCGATAAACTCAATAAATTAACTAGTTAAGTTAATTTTAGAAGGTAATCGATTAAGTTTATCATTTAACCTTACTCTATATTTCATTTTTAAGCTCTCCAAGCTTGGATTGGCGCTACCTAGCGCCATCGAACGATAGAGGGCTTCAAGATAATAGACATATGGACGAGATGGGTTGGGTGTGAGCCTTGTGTAGGCAAATCGGCTTTCTTCAGACTCCCATTTGCTTATGTTGTTATGCTCTTTTGTGTGGTGGAGTGGTCTTGCCACTGGACTGGAAATCCAATGGACCCGGGTTCAAACCCTGATATGTCAATGGCAAGATATTATTGGGATGGAATTTGTGCCGTATCTAGTATCAGTGCATTACCACAACCCCACCGAAACGCCAAATAAATACCCTCATTGTTCCCTGATTAACCCGGGAACTGCGGGGAGACTCTTAAGAGTTCCCCCGGCGGACTGCGGGGAGACTCTTATGAGTGAGTGAAAAAAAAAATCAACTTTTGACATTGAAAAAAAAAAAAAAAAAAAAAAAAAAAAAAAAAAAAAAAAAAAAAAAATTTGTTTGGCCCCTGGGCCATGCAAAATATCAGTCCTCTACCTCCCCTCCTTCCCCACTTTCCTCCTCTCCTTCAGTTATCACCTATTTTCCCTGTTATTCCCTTATTCTGAGGCATATTTTTGTGCTAACATTAGCGAGTTGCAAGCAGGGTGTTGTCATCACTGATGGCAAGCGAGTGCAAGAGAGAGAGAGAGAGAGTATCGATCGACTGTGTCTCAGTGGCCTTGGGGGAAATTGGCGGGAAAGTAGCTTGCCTCACCCATACATTATACAACTCGCGGGCTATATCTCCAATTTTAACCATCCAAACGCTGTTTTCACTCGTTTTATTGTTGTTTCAGGTTAATACCTTTATAATCAACCCCTAATAGGCACATATGGATAAGTATTAATGCTATTAATGGCACAATGAATATTTTAGTGACGGAAACACCTCAAATACGTCAGCACAGGGGGACGTTTCCAATTACCCCCATGCGCACTTCAGAGGTTAAATAGCACTGTATGAATATTCCCAAATTCAAAATATGCTACAGGGCGACAATGCCTAGTGAGTTCAGTGCTCAATAGGTGACGTTCTGGGAGTGAGGATCGGAGTCTAGGATGTGAGACAGTCAAACACTCGAGCGAGGCAGCTTCAGATGCTTCGAGCCATGAGTGAGCAAATAAGCCCCATGCATCCTGCGAAGGCAAGATGGCGGGACTGGTTGTAACTAAAAATGCTTCACATGTCTCACTCCCTAGACTGGAACGAGACCTCATAGGCTTCACCGTTCATAACGGTTGAATGTACAGGCTCTCAGCCTATGCCTGAGAGGGAGTAGTTGGAATTATATTAGAACAAAAATATATATACAGTATATATATATATATATATATATATATATATATATATATATATATATACAGTATATATATAGATATACTGTATATTATATATATATATATATATATATATATACAGTATATTTACCGGTATATATATATATATATATATTGAAGTAACGGGGTTGAGAAAAGCATGTAGGATTGCTACCATACAAGACAATAGAAAAGACAGGAGAAGCAGTCAACAAGAGAAATGGAAAAGTATACAAGTTTCCCATCCTCTAAAGGAGAACAGAACAGAGGAGTGCCCCCTGACCTCGGGTCATTCCTGTTCTCTAAGAACCAGGAATTTAGGTCAGTCTCCCAGACTAAGGACAGGAGAACTGGACCAATCACCAGCAAGCTTTCAAAACACCTCGACTTATCACAGCCTTCAAACGACCAGCAGCCAGACTTACAATACAACGAACACATGTTTATGCAAATTAAACATCAGAGACCAGAATGCTATCGAAACAAATGGGGATACTAGGATCTCCCTTGTAGTACCGTTCCGGATAACTATAAGTAATCCGGGGAACATAGAAACTCACAGAGATAATTAGTTAAACAAGAATAACCCCTGATTATTATAGAATCACTAAAGTTGCAATTATCTCCGATCTAGACCTCGTAACCACAACGAGGATATTAAATAAAATAACTAAATAGATATGTACAACCCTATACCCACCATGTATTTTTAGATTAAGTTTTACCTTCGGAAATCACATCACAACCATTCACTATGTCCTTATAAAATTGAGTTACTATAAGTTAAACCTACAAATTAACTCTAACATAGTCTCACTGAAATCTAGAGAAAGTAAGCACTTCTATGGCAATAATACCATCACGGCTGAAAAGCACATGGTATCTAATTAAGATAGAAGCTGCCTCCCCCTCCCCCCTCGAGACTACAGCCGGACCTGCTGTTGCCATCTGATGCCAGGACCTTGGATTCCTGTTCGTGAGAGGCAGTTCCCGTTGACGTCCAGCCAGACGAATCTACAATCCACGTCGGCCAGACTTGTACCTAACGACTACCCTCCCAAAACCTACCCTAAGCTAGTGTCTCTAAGTGTCTTATGTTGTGATTATTGATGTGAAGGTAAGGTGAAATATGCGAGTATTCCAGAGTTAATTCTTATTTAGATCTGTGCCCAAGATCGATAGTTATTGCGTTATGTATTAATCCTTCAGAACCAAATTAATTATTGAGTAGATCTGTGTCCAAGATCTAAGTTTAACTTGTGTCTTCAATCCTATAAATCATAATACGCATACGTTACATACTCGTGTGAAACTAATATCTAGCCGAATACTCACAGATTTGCATTGTATATATTCATTTTATTGTGTATGTATCAAGTCGAAGTGGAAGTATATATTGTGTATCTATTCCCTATTCAAATCCAACAGTTACCTAGAACCTACGCTCAATTTCATATTTAATTAAATTCAGACTCTCGTTGCTTTATAAGAGTTATTTTTAATTAGAAATCTTAATTTGAATCTAATTACTTCAAATACCCAATTTTACACTTAGTGATCCTGTGCGTCAACTTATTCATTTACGAATAACTTATTTTCTTATTCTGTTATGAAATAGATAATTTTGATCCATCTTGTCTAGGAATTCTAGCTTTGTATAGATCTTTTATCTAAGTATTTCACCATATTGAATACAACGCTAATTCGTTCTGTATTCCTTATAGGAATCTGTTAACTTGTTCAGAACTCCTTCATACCTTATCAGGTATTTATATCCAAGTGCAACTTCGTCGTGTATGCCATTTCCTACTATTAGTATTATTATAACTATTAGTACACGCTATTTTATTTTGCGTTTCTATACCTTCTGTAGTCAAAATATCAATTGATTCAGGTTAGGTTGTATTCAACATTTGATTCCGAGTCAGTAGATCTGTATCATTAAATCTCAATTCCTCGACCCATGAGATTATTATTGCATAAACCAGTTAAGTAATTATGTGTTCATACATAGACTACAGTAGATCTGGACTGGACACGAAAATGGAACTTTGCAGTAAGGGACCCAAAATCGGAGAACGAACCCCCATTTTTGCAGTTTCGAGGCTCGAACTTGGGGGTTCGTTCTCCGATTTTGGGTCCCCTACTGCAAAGTTCCATTTTCGTGTCCAGTCCAGATCTACTGTAGTCTATGGTTCATAATATAATTTTCTCGCAATAAACTAGATACATAATTAATTGTAAAAACAATTCAATTCCCTTCTCCTTCTTAAATTTAATCATTCCCCCCATTTTCAAGCCAAATATCGCATTCACCGCACTAACTATATTCCACACCTCAGTCTAGCGGATGACCTGTGTGACCTACCCGGTCATATTTATCTCTGCGCGGCAGTCTTTACCCTACCTGGGCGCATCTCGCCTCGCACTACCGAGTGATCACTATAGAAATCTTTGTGCGGTTTTCCATATTGCTTAAGCCAGAATGATTCATGAGTGTTTAGAGATTTAATCAAACCTTTAATAAGTTTATCAAGAATACTTCACGGTAGATACTCAACTCCCATATATAATATTATCAAGGGTTTATTCTATGATTGTGTATGTGTGTCTATAATTATATAGTTGCATATTTCCACAATAATACTATCCTTTAACTCATGTTCATTGTTATGTTATTCAGAGACCTTTGCGTGTTTTAAATGTATTTAATGATTTACTTACTATTCCTTATAATAGTTAAGTTAAGTTTTAACTCACATTTTAGGTCTAGATATATTCGTGATTTACATATCAACCGTATTATGACTAAGTATATCTGATTCTCTTGCTATTCACCAATAGTAGTATGCGAACTTAATGATCTCATTCTATGTTCTTTAACCTCTCTGCTGCGCACCCCCTATAGTATACAGGCACCCCTGTGCGGAGGTATGACGATTTGGGCGCCCCTTGCAAATATCGATGAAAAGTACATTAACGTGTAGGGAATGTTCGCGCGCATCGAGCCATATATATTTGAGCCCCCCAAAAATGTCTGGGGGGGGGGGGGGGCGGTCCGTAGTTGAAAAAAGTGGAGCGAATGGCATCGCGCAGCCAGATTGTCATCGCGGGGCCAGATTTCCCGGGTGAATATCCGCACGCCCAGGGGTAGGAGTAGAGGGAGGGGAGGGCGGGTTAGGGCGTAATGTCGCATATGTATCCTATTTTGAGCACTTTTATGCTATGTAGAGTATGTGTATATACAGTATATGTACGTATGTGTACGTATGTAGGCCACCCATATACCAAGGAATATGCCGCATATAGACCAAATATGCGACATATAAGCGAATTATGAGAGAGTTTAGAGGCGGGAACTGAGGTGAAAGAGTTTACGTGGGAGACAAGTGCTTGTGTACCGCTTGAGTGAGTGCGGGCCGAGCGTGTGGCGGGGTGGTATCGAGAGTTGCCAAGTTGTACAGGGTCTGTTGGCTGTAATAACACGTATATATCGTATTTTCAGCACTGTCATGCTATATATAAAGTATGTGTACGTATGTAGGCGACCCCTATAACAATGAATATAACGCATATAGACCAATTATGCGATATATAAGCCTTATGAATGTGTTTAGGGGAGAGTTGGGGTGGGTGGGTGGGTGAGAGGAAGGGTGGGAGGGAGGGAAGTCTCTGTGTCGCTGTCCAAGGCCAGCCACGGCAGTCAGCTGTATGTTAGGGCGGCGTCGGCAGGGTCAGCAGAGGTCCTGGATGGCAATATTATGGTTGTCCCTGTCACCTTTGTCGCCGTTGTCGCCTTGCCCTTCGTCCCTTTGGCAGGGGCAGAAGGGCCGGCAGGGCCAGCAGAGGTCCTGGATGGCAATATTATGGTGTTCCCTGTCGCCTTTGTTGCCTTGCCCTTCGTCCCTTTCTTCCCTTTGGCAGGGGCAGGAGCAGGGGCAGTGGCAGGGGCAGGAGCAGGGGCAGTGGCATGGGCAGAAGGGCCGGCAGGGGCGGCTGGTGGTGGTGGTGGTGGCACGGTGGTAGTGGCAGAGGTAAACAAAATTTTACCCATGCCCTTCCGTCTTCGCAGTGGCCCCCGCAGGTCCTGCAGCCCCATGGCAGCCTCCTGCGTCGGTGGTAGTGGTGGCAGTGGAGGTGGTAGTTGTGGTAGCAGTTGCCTGGGTTGTCGTGGCAGTGTCCCCGAAAGACAATGACCTCTGTGCACTGCCCCTGCTTGCACGTGTTTTACGTGCTTTACGTGCAGGTTCCTCGTTCTCGGAGCTACTCGTGCCATAGTAATGGTAGCTCGGGTCTTTAGCAGCCACTCTCTGCCTCCCACGGCCGCTGACACCACCAGAAGGAGGGCTGGTTGTGTCATCAGGGCGAGAGCGTGAGGGACGTCTAGGCTCCATGACAAGTGCTTGTGTACCGCTTGAGTGAGTGCGGGCCGAGCGTGTGGCGGGGTGGTATCGAGAGTTGCCAAGTTGTACTACAGCCACACCAATTTGTAGGCGCCTGGCTGTAAGCCCGCGGTTTTGGTGCACGCTCAAAAACCTGGATTATATTAGGCTTCAGCAGCGCAACGGTAAAACTATTATTAGTCTTTCAGCGCTTGCCGGGTTAATAAATCAGAGTATAGAATTATCCATGTGTGTTTATTGTGTTTATTACCACCTGATTGAGTACGTAATTGTGAATAAGAATGTGTTCGATGTGTTCCTGTTGAGTATATATTGAGTCTAAAAGTTCATAGATGGATTTGAGTAAAGACCATAACGAAGCTAAGTTGTATTACAACCTGGCATAATATATGCATATATATATATATATATTGTATGTATGTATATACTCAGGCATATACCCCATATCTGGGGGTGGACGACTCAAGACAGAGCCCAAAGAGAAACGACTTTTAGAATTCCAATTCTTAGGGTCCAAGACAACTTTCGCATTCCCTCGTCCCTTAGTCTGTCTCGTCTAATAGGTGATTTTTGTAAGGGGAGGTGGATTCCTAGCCCCTAGGAAAAGTAAGACAGTAAAAGAGACAGACATAAACGGCTAAGGTTGGGTAGAGGATGCCAAACCTCAATATGGATAGGAGCAGCTCTCACCTAAAATTTTAATTATGAATACCCATTATTTAACTTGTGATTACCAACGTATATTTAAATATTGTATAATATACGGTATATATGGCAGATAACCTATCACAAAATATTTATCTTTTTTTATACTACAAATATATGCTATTTGGAAGACAACACAAAATATCAATAAGGCTCGTCATATACTCGTACTTCACACTCCTATTGCTTGTTAACTGGTCAACAAAATAACCATGAAGGACCGTGATAATTTAATAATGTACACAAATAGAAAGCATATGGAGCATTCAAATATAAAAAGAGTATATCAATATTTGTCGTGCTTGCATTTAATTACAATTTATCTTGATAATAATTTTGTAAGAATTTTGAGATTATAATAGTTGATATCAAATTAAAACTGGAATTGTTGTACTATTCAGTAAATAATCTGCATTATACAGAGCTTTCTCTGTATATACTGCTTCCCGAGTAGGTGGCACCTGGCCTTCAACACACTCCCACCCCTACACTCTCTAACCCAAGAGTGAACCGATTTTCCCAATCTTTCTTGCCCTCAACAAGTACACTCTGGAGCTCTCTCCCTCAATGTATTTTTCCCTCATCCAATGACTTAAACTGCTTCAAGCTTCGTGTGTCCAGACATTGTCTCTAACACACCATGAATTTGGCTCTCTATTATGCATTTTTTTTTTTTTTTTTACTCTTATACAGGCAGCTTTAGCTTTTGTCTTTGTCATACACATAGGAAAGAATATAGTTTGTGTGGCACGTGGTCCATATTCAGTATAAACGAATACTGAAAGTATAACATCTTTCTGTTACTTAAATTGGCATACATTTACTTAGTTACGATTGTCAGTAATTGTTTAATTGTCACTTGTACTATAACGCATGCAGGCCAGAAATTAACTCTTTGAATACGGGAGGCTTTTCCTGAAGTAAATAAAATTGTCTAGTGTTCTCCAAAATCAAGAAGTCATTTGGCTTAGTTTCATTCCTCTTGCCTATGAGCCGTGTTTTCTACTCTGAACAAGATTGTCTGAATTTAGCAAGAATTAAATATAAATTACACCATTCATACTGGAAGGGTTAAATTCATATTACCAGATGTGGTAGACATGATATACCGTAGCCTACAGTACAAAGGTGATTTTTTGTTGGTGTATCATTCACAAAACTACTAGCTATAAAATATCGGCATTCTCTACCATTATAACCTCTGCTTAGCATTGTAGTTTGCGTATGTGTGACGGATCTTGCATTGATACAAATTATCATGTAAGAGATCTCGGTGTTACACTCAGCCGAGATGGTACACTCGGATACCATAGTCTCTGGCCCACTCCTCCCTGGCAAGAGGCGAGGCCAGAACCCTTATGGTGGGGTCACACATTCACGTATATTGCTCCCGTCAGCTCCCGTCTTTTGTAAACGAAGGTATATTGGTAGTTGGCAACATATTACGTAAAACGTAAGAGCATAATATGATATACATTATCAAACCCATTACATATTTTAAAAACTTAGTCTCCGTGCTGACTGAAAGAGAGAGAGAGAGAGAGAGAGAGAGAGAGAGAGAGAGAGAGAGAGAGAGAGAGAGAGGCAGAAAACCACTACAGCCGAGATTCTTGTATCCCACATTGTGTATAGAGACTCATTTTGAGAATGTAATTATACAGTATATTTTATTAATAAATTCCTAATATATTTTAAATGTTGACCATTCTAAGCATGTGCAATGATGGTTTAACACTAATTTATAATACATGAGAACAATCGTCGCTAATCACTAAATGCCAGCTAGAGAAAGAAGATGGGGGAGTTGGGGATAGCTTGGGAGTAGACTTGGATCCGACTTCCCCCTTCCACCTGCCCAGGGTGGAGTAGGGGAAGGAAGGACCCACCCCTGAGCAACTTTTAGTACGCATGAGTGTACTAGTGGTGGCGCATCAGCGTGGCCACGGGCGGACATAACTGCCTGCAACTACTACCTACAGGACCTACAGGTACGTGTAGGTGTGTGTGCGTGTGTTTTTCCAATGTCCCAAACTCATTGTGAAGTGTAGAGAACCTCACCTGAGGTTTGAGTCATACAAGCGCTTTACCTTACATTAGGTCCGAGTCACATGAATACTTTTACTGGCGATTTTTGATAGACATCTTTATTTCTGGCAGCATATTGGGGCTCTCATCATCGGTATCAGCATAAATACTAACCGTAAATTGGTATAGATAGCTTGATTCCTATGAATATATATTTCGGAAACTCCCAGACCAGAGTTAATGAGAAAAGCAGCTGGGACATATTGACCGTGTGAAGCCTTCATAATTTCGCTACCGACTCCACCCCCAACGATCTCTACTGTCCAACCATTCGCACTTTCTGTCTGCATAACCATAGCTATTCATATAAGGACATAAGCACACGGAAATCAGCATGGGGCCTTATCAGCCCACACAAGGTAGATCCCTTTCACACCCAACCAATATATTTCATGTGACTATCTAAATTGCGTTTGAAATTGTCCACCGTTTCTGAGCTGATTAAAGTACTGGGCAATCTATTTCACATATCCACAACCCTATTTCCGAACCAATGATTAACTATGTCTTATCTAAAGAGGAATTTATCTAGTTTGAAGGCATATGAATGAAATATTTCGCTAGCATTCAGCTTTAATAGTTTAGTAATGTCCCCTTTGTTTATTCCATTCATCCACTTAAACACCTCTGTCATATCTCCTCTACATCTTCGTCTTTCTAATGAGTGTTAACCTAGAGTTGTTAACCTCTCCTCATATGATAAATGTCTACTTTTGTAGATAAGGGTTGTCATTCTACGTTGGATTACCTCAATAGTGTCTATATCCATTCTATAATAAGGGCAGCAAAACTGAACAGCATAATCAATTATGAGGTCTAACTAATAATGACTAGTAAAATTTCAAGATAAAATCAGCAGTTCTGTTACTCACACTCGAGAGACGAACCCGATAATCTTGTTTACCTTGTTACGAACGCGTATACATTGTTTTCTTGGCTTCAGATCATTGCTAACAAACACACCCAGATCTTTCTCACAACCTGAGTTTTCTAATTCTTTGCATTAAAACAAATAGGCCTACATTAAATAATACACTTTTATTGAAATATATCAGAGTATATTCATTTACTCTTTCTCTCTCACTCTCTCTCTTTTTCTCCACAAGAGACAGACAACGGAAATAGGGACAAAAGTATAGTATTTCGACACAACGACCATAAGATTAGAGTATAAATTATCATGAGATATTGACATTTACTTCCTCGCTCAGTTCACCCAGACTCCCACACACACAGTAGGACATGAAATAGAGGAAAATTAATCGGAAATGAATTGAAGTTAACCGATTAATTTGAAGATATTTCAACTAAGTTAAGTTAAAAGTTAATCAACTTACTCACCCAACTCTGATATATATATATATACTATATTTATATATATATATAAACATATATACATTATATATCTATATTATATCTATTTTTTATATATTATATAAAATATATATAATATATAGATATAATGTATATATATATATATACATATATATATATATATATATATACCTATATATTTTATATATTATATAAAATATATATAATATAGATATATAATATACATATATATATATATATATATATATATATATATATATATATATATATATATATATACAGTATATATATACCGGTATATATATATATATATATATATATATATATATATATATATATATATATATATAGTATATGTGTGTGTATGTGTGTGTGTGTGTGTGTGAAGACTACATCTAGCATATTTTCTGTAATTGAATTGCCTGGTGCAACAAACTGTACTTCAGATTGCGCGAAAGGGTAAATTAGTGTTAAACAAATCTTCTATACACACACACACAAATCAAGTTGCTAACCAAACACAGTAATCCTTACTTCATGTCACTGGCTCAGGCGACAAGTGTTCGTGTCGCCCTGCCTACAGGTGAGATTTTTCACAAAACCCTGTTTTGACCATGGAGATTATAAGTTTGGTCGGGCTGGTTTCTGGGGATCACCAATCCCTTGCCCACGTCCTTCACCCTGAGGGTATCTTGGCATTTTCTTGGCAGCCAAAGCCAATTCATTGACTGAAAAGATAAGTTAAGAAAGTATGCATTTTTATACCCCCCTCCCCCGAACCACCACCACCAGCAACTTACACACAATACCTCTGTCTGTTGCAATACCTGTGTTGTTTCAATGACTGTGTGAAGATCCTACCTGTGTCTGTTTCAATATCAGTGGTGACCATAAAGTTTGGGAAGAGCTAGAGTTGGATAGTTCAGTGCATTTATTATTGATGAAAGAGTGTTAGGCGGGTTGAAAAATATATTTGGCTTGACACTGGATAGACACAGGGTTGTTTGACCAAGCAACCTAAGGAACGACTACTACTACTACTACTACTACATACACACACAAACACACCCATACACAAACATGATTACATAAAATATTCGTAGTCTCTCTCTCTCTCTCTTACCGTGCGTAAGCTTACACTCCGGGATGGACGCTGAGCCTTCCAGCCTAATTCAGGTCGAGAAATATGTCAGTCTAGCATGTCATGGATGCTGTTGCTGTATTTATCGATCTATTACCTGACGCCGTGATCCCCAAAGGGGTGGCCACGAACGAGTCGCCCCCATGCACCCGTCCCCAGTCTGTTGACGCCCCTCCTCCCATCCAGCACTGCTTTCACGCATATACTTCTTAACTCTATCTAGCTTCCACCTCTCTCTTGGTCTACCTTTCCCCGTTTGACCTTACACTTCAATCTCGTACACTCTCTTAGTAATTTTCTCGCTTCCCATACGTTCCATGTGGCCGAACCATCTCAAGGTGTTCCTTTTCACATTTTCCAGCACATCTACACTCACACCACTCTCATACTTCCTCATTAGTCCGTCTATCCCTTCATGTAACTCCGCACCCACTTCTCAAGTATCTTATTTGCACCCCTCTCCCTCTTTGTTTGTGTCTCTCCAACAACGTCCATGCTTCACTCCCGTACGTCGATGTCTGGATTACCACACTATCATGCAAGGACTTCTTTACTTCCATGCTGACCACCCTATTTCTTGTTATTGCTTTCAGCATTCCTACAACCCTCTGCCCCTGTTGCACCCTCTCCTGCACTCATCGATACTCCCATCTTTACTCAACACACTGCCGAAATATTTAAATGAGCTGACATTCTCCATAGCCTGACCATTCAACCTCACCTCACACTCTGTGACTGCACCCCTTTCAAAGACCATAAACTTATTCTTTCCTGCATTTACCTTCAGATTCCGTTTTTCACATACTGTTCCAAACATATTTACCAGACCCTGCAACTCCCATTCTATATCGCTCATCAGAACTATATCGTCGGTAAACAGCAGTACAGGCAACTTCCACTCATTTCCTTCAGCGGTACACCAACATTCACTGCTCTTTGTTGTATTTCTTTCATGACTCTATCCATATATATATATATATATATATATATATATATATATATATATTGAACAACCATGGGGGACATCACCCACCCTTGCTTTAACCTAATATTCAGATCAAGGGACTCGCTCTGTTCATTCTCCACACATACGGACACCTTTGCACCCTCATACATGCTCTTCACTGCTTTCAGCAACTCGCCATCTACTTTGTATATTCTCAGCACTTTCCACAGACTTCTATCAACTCTATCATAGGCCTTCTCTAAGGTCATAAAGGCAGCATACAACTGTTATCCCTTCTCCAGATATTTCTCCACAACACATTTCAAGGCAAACATCTGGTCTACAGATCCTCTTCCCTTCCTAAACCCACCCTGCTCGTCACCTACCCATTTCTCCGTTCTTGCTCTAAAGCTCGGGTCACACATACACGTTCTAACGTCCCGTCCGTCCCCGACCAAGAAAATAACTTCTGTGTGTGTCCGTGTATGTCCCGTGGGTGTCCCGGCATAACACTTTTTCTATTGCACTAGACATATCGAAAGCCTTCGATAGAGTCTGGCATAAATCTTTAATTTCTAAACTACCCTCCTTCGGTTTCTATCCCTCCATCTGTGCCTTTGTCTCTAATTTCCTTTCCGGCCGTTCCATAGCCGCGGTTGTGGACGGCCATTGTTCACTTCCTCACCCTATAAACTCTGGTGTTCCTCAGGGCTCTGTCCTATCTCCTATTCTCTTTCTAATTTTTATAAATTATCTCCTTAACTGTACCTTAACCCTTATTTAGCGGCGAGCAACATAAGTCGAGTTAAAAAAAGCTGGACTATGTGGCGGCGCTCGACATAACTCGAGTGGCAATTTCAGCACGTAATGTGGCTGAGAGAGAGAGACAAGTGGTGGCAGGAGACTAGCGAGCGTATGACTGCTCCAGACCACCGCGGCGAACCTACTGACACAAATCTCAGCTCCCTCCTCCCTCTCTCACTCGCTACATACTCAATTATGTACTGAAAGTACCGAATTACCTGCTTTTTGCACTCGCGTTGCACGGTTATTGCAAGAAAACTATCCATCATACAAGGATCGTTATGGTGTCATTCGAAAGCTCTGTTTATGCCCTTTCAGGGATAGGTACTTGTTTTACGTTCTGGGTCTTATTTAGGCATGAAAATGATCACGTAAACAGCCCTATTTTGGCTAAAAACACCCCGCTGTGCGGTACACATAAATAAACCGCATAGGCCGCTCGTAAGGTGTTAATTCCCATCCATTCATACGCAGACGACTCAACCTTACACCACTCCATTAGTTTTTCAGAACGCCCCAGCCAGCAATCCCTCAACGACAAATGTAATGAAGCCATACAACTCTTAAATTCTGATCTAAATACTATTTCCAATTGAAGCAGAGAAAACCTTGTTAACTTTAATGCTTCCAAAACCCAATTTCTCCATCTATCTACCCGTCAGGATCTCCCAGCGGACTATCCCTTATTCTTCAACAATACAAAAATCAACCCTTCATCTTCTCTCAATATTCTTGGTGTCTCTTTTTCTTCTGCTCTCATTTGGAAGGCCCATATTACCAGTCTTGCTAAGGCAGCCTCCCAGAAGCTGGGTGTGCTCAACCGCCTTAGGGGGTTCTTTTCCCCTGCACAGCTTCTTGCTCTGTACAGGGGCATAGTGCGCCCTTGTATTGAGTATTATTCACATGTGTGGGGAGGTTCCTCTCACGCCACTCTCCTAGACAAAGTTGAAAGGAAGGCCTTTCGTATCATTAACTCCCGTCCACTCACCAACTCTCTGCAATCTCTCTCTCTCCGCCGCAATGTTGCATCTCTCTCGCTATTCTATCGCTACTATAATAATCAGTGTTCCTCAGAGCTATCCCAGTGCATACCACCTCCTTTACGTAGGGCACGTGGTACCCGTCTTGCAACTCAATCCCACCCCTACTCTGTGCAACTCTCCAACCCAAGAGTGAAATGTTACTCTCAAACTTTCTTCTACTCAACAGCTGAGCTCTGGAACTCTCTCCCAGAATCAGTCTTTCCCTCTTCCTATGACTTAAATTGCTTCAAACTCCGTGTATCCAGGCATTTTGGCTCGAACGTCCCTTGATTTTGGCCCTGTCACTCTTTTAACTATGGGGGAGGCACTCGCTATAGGCAGCTATGCCTTTTGCCTCCCTCAATCACATAGAAAAAAAAAAAAAAAAAAAAAAACGTTTTCTGGCAGTTGCCCCGACCCACACGGACCATTTTATGCATGCATAAAAAAGACGCCGCCTAGGCTCTTTTTATTAAGAGGTCAGGTCCGGACGGGACGTTAGAACGTGTATGTGTGAACGGAGCTTTACTCTCTCGATCACTACCCTACTGTACACCTTCCCTACTACGCTTAACCCTTCTTTAGCGGCCTATGCGGTTTATTTATATGTACCGCCCAGCGGGGTGTTTTTAGCCAAAATAGGGCTGTTTACGTGATCATTTTCATGCCTAAATAAGACCCAGAACGTAAAACAAGTATCTATCCCTGAAAGGGCATAAACAGAGCTTTCGAATGACACCATAACGATCCTTTTATGATGGCTAGTTTTCTTGCAATAACCGTGCAACGCGAGTGCAAAAAGAAGGTAATTAGCCACTTTCCCGATACAATTCAGTATGTAGCGAGTGAGAGAGGGAGGAGGGAGCTGAGATTCGTGTCAGTATGTTCGCCGCGGTGGTCTGGAGCAGTCATACGCTCGCTAGTCTCCTGCCACCACTTGTCTCTCTCTCTCAGCAACATTACGTGCTGAAATTGCCACTCGACCTATGTCGAGCGCCGCCACATAGTCCAGCTTTATTAAAAACGACTTATGTGGTGAGCCGCTTTTTAAGGATTAAAAGACATATCCCCCGGTGATTACCACACATTCCTCTTTCCCCTTTACCTTTATACAGGGTGACTATTATGCCTGTCTTCCAGTCATCAGGCACACTTCCCTTCTCCCATGCTAGTTTACACATGTTCCATACCTATTCAATCTCTATCTCACCACCATACCTCAGCATTTCCCCACACACTCCATCTATTCCTGATGCTTTCCCCATATTCACTCTTTTCAAGACTTAACACACTTCTGACCTCCTGATCCCCATCTCCACCGCCACTACTTCTCTTCTTCTCCCTCCCATACCCAATCCAACTATGTTTTTTGGCGTTTCATTCCTTATGTTCAACAAGTAATTGAAATGCTCCCTTCATCTCTTGACTCTCTCTTACTTCTCAGCTAACACTCGCCCATTCTTAACTTTCACACTCTTACTACTTCCCTTGCTACCCTCCCTAACTTGCTTGACCTTATTCCAGAACAGTTTCTTACAATCCCTCCATTTTACATTTAAATGCTTTCCAAATTCCTCATCTGCTCATCTCTTACTTTCCTTCATTACTCTACTCTCTTCACCACTCTCTTGTTCTCCTGTCTCTCCAAATCTTCATGTTGTTGCATGCATGTGTGTATTATTGTGTTTAAAGTACATATAGGTAGACATAATATAATCATATATGCCTGTCCGTCTATTTCTCAAATTATCTATCTATTTATCTATGTATTTATCAAGTGGCATATTGGTAGCACGTTCGGCTCACAGCCAAGTAGATCCGAGTTAGATACTTGGGAATGAGTAGACGGACGAGAAAGTCTCCTTTATATATTTATTTATATATGTATTTATTATTTTTCTTTATTTTCTTTTGGATGAGGGAGACAAAAGGCAAAACTGTCTGTGATGAGTGCCTCCCCCAGAGTTAAAAGAGTGACAGGGCCAGAATCAAGGAATGTTCAAGCCAAAATGCCTGGACACACGGAGTTTGAAGCAATTTAAGTTATAGGATGAGGGAAAGATGGATTCAGGGAGATATTTCCAGAGTTCAGCTGTTGAATAGAAATAAAGATTGGGAATAATGTTTCACTCTAGGGTTGGAGATTTGCACAGAGTAGGGGTGGGATTGTGTTGCAAGACGGGTGCTAAATACTCTATGAGTCTATGTAGAGGAGGTGATATACTCTGAGAGAGCTCTGACTAACACTGATTAATGTAATAGCAGTAGAATAGCGATAGAGATGCAACATTGCGCCGAAGATAGACAGAGATTGCAGGGAGTTAGTACAAAGGAGTATAAAGGAAATCAAGCAACAACAGGTCTAGTGACCCTTCTAGGCTGCTTGTCCTCCAATACACTGAGGATCAAGTGTCCAAACAGTGGTTTAGAGCGGGTAAGGGAACATTGGAAAGGGAACTAATGTCCGTGGCAGGATTAGGAAGTTAGTAGGGGACAGATGGGTTAATAACTGAGGGGAGGATAAAATAAAGTTATTCATTTACAAATGCAGTCAGTCGCGGGTTTGATGCGAGATATTTGTCTATGCAGAGTTTAAATGAATCAACGGTGCTGCAGTCTATAACGTCTCGGGGAAGCCCATTCCACAAGTTGACAACTAGATTGAAGAAGAAATTCTTAGATTCGTGTGAGTTAAAAGATTTACCAATAATTTTGCAACCATTTCCCCGTGTGTAATTAGATTGGTCGATAGTGAAGTACTTACTACAGTGCATATTGTCAATGCCTTTGATGATTTTGAACACTTGAAAATAAAGTCACCTCTTAATCTGCGCTGGGTTAAAGGAAATAGATTTAATTCTCTAAGACGCTCTTCGCATGGTTTTTTCTTTAGGCTAGGTATTAATTTGGTAACTCTACGTTGAACTCGTTCTAGCTTGTTTATATCTTTTTGGTAATAAGGGCAACAGGATTGAACGCAGTATTCCAGAAGTGGGCGGACTAAGGAATTGTAAAAGGTTAGGATAACTTCTTTGGATTTATGCTCAAATGACCTGCCTATAAAGCCAATAATTTTGTTTGCCTTCTTAACAACTTCTGAACATTGTTGACTCGGTTTTAGGTTACTCGATATTGTTACTCCCAGATCGGTTTTTCTGTTTACATTCTTAAGCTGAGTGCCATTCATCGAATAGTTTGCTTTCTCATTTAGGTATCCGATATGTAGTACTTTACATTTATCCGCATTGAAACTCATTTGCCAAATTTGGGCCCAACATGACAATTTATCTAGATTGTGTTGCATATCGTCAACTTGTTCTTTTGAGAGTACGCTATTTGCAATTTTTGTATCGTCAGCAAATTTTGAGATTGTACAGGTGAGACTCTCATCTATGTCGTTGATGTAAATTAGAAAGAAAATTGATCCTAGTACCGATCCCTGGGGTACCCCGCTACTTACATTGGTCCATTTAGATGCCTTACCGTTTATGACAACTCTTTGCATTCTGGCGCTGAGCCAATTTTCTATCCATTTCAACACACCGTCTTGTATTCCATGCGCTTTTAGTTTTAGAAGTAAACGTTTGTGGGGAACTTTGTCAAAGGCCTTTTGAAAATCAAGGTATATAATATCTACAGCTTTACTCTCATCGTAGAGGTTGAGAATATCGTGGAAGAAGTCTAAGAGGTTTGTTAAACAGGAACGTTTTTTACGATAGCCGTGTTGAGTATCTTTAAGTATGTTATTTTCCTCTAAGTGATTTACGAGTGTGTCTCTTATGACCGTTTCTAGCATTTTACATACAACTGAGGTTAGGCTAATTGGACGATAGTTACTGGGTAGGGATTTGCTGCCTTTTTTTAATATCGGTGTTACGTTGGCTAGCTTCCACTGATCAGGCATAGTTCCAGACTGCAAGGATTTATTGAATAGTAATGTCAGTGGTTTGGAGAGCTCAACCTTAGCTTCCTTTAGAACTCTAGGCGAGATTGTATCAGGTCCAGGCGTTTTATTTACCTTATGTTTATCTAAACAGTTCAATACTTCTCTCTCTGTAACGGTGATATTGCTTAGAACATCTGAATTATCAATCTGGATCGGCGATGGTGTAGGGATATCACTGAGGTCTTCTGTTGTAACAACTGATGCAAAGAAGGTATTGAGGGCATTACTCATTTGTACTTCGTCTTTGGTGTATTCTAGTGAGTGGACATGAGTTACTGAGACAAAAGGCTTTCATTTCTACTTTTTCAAGAAGTGCTGTGTGATAGCATCCTCCCTACATATGCGAACAATATGCAATACATGGACGCACAGAGCAATAAGATGTGCAGGGGTAGAGAATCCCCAGAGGCAGTTGAGCACACCCAGCTTCTAGTAAGCTGTTTTAGCAATAGTGGTAATATGGTCTTTCCAAGAGAGATCAGAAGAAAAAGAGACACCTACAATACTGAAAGAAGATAGAGGGTTGATTTGTGTATTGTTGAAGTATATGGAATAAACCAGTAGGAGTTCTAGACTGATAGATAAATGGAGAAATTGGGTTTTGGAAACATTGAAAGCAACAAGATTTCTTCTGCCATAACTGGAAATGGTTGATAGATCAGCAAATAAGTGTTCTATGGCTTCATCGAATCCTCATGTGAGTTTTTGAGTATTCATAATTGTATTCATAATTATAGTTTGACAGGAACTAAGTTTTTGGCTCGTATTGTCCCGCTTCTGAGACATTATTATCAATTAAAAATTACCCATCTCCTTGCTCAAGGGAGATGGTAACCGCCGACTATGTCTCAGAAAACCTTCATCCCCCTGAGCAAGATTTGAACCCCGGTCTGCTGAGTTGCAGGCAGGGACGGTACCACTGAGCTAGCCGCGCTTGTCGGAGCGTTCTGAAAAACTAGTTGAATAGTGTAAGGTAGAGCCATCATAATATGAATGGATAGGACTGGTGGTACAGTTGAGAAGATCATTAATGAATATTTGAAAGAGAATTGGATATAGGACAGAACCCTGAGGAACACCAGAGTTGATAGGTTGAGGAAGTGAATGATGGCCGTCCATAACTGCAGCTATGGAACGGGCATAAAGGAAATTAGAGATAAAGGCGGAGGTGTGGTGGAGTGGTCTTGCCACTGGCCTGGTAATCCAAAGGTCCCGGGTTCAAATCCCGATGTATCAATGGGAAGATATTATTGGGATGGAATTTGTACTGTACCTAGTATCAGTGCATTACCACAAATCCCACCGAAACGTCAATAAAATACCCTCATTGTTCCCTGATTAAATAGCACTGTATGAATATTCCCATATTCAAAATATGCTATACTGTAGGGGTGCAATGCCTGGTGAGTTATCTGCTCAACAGGTGGCGTTGTGTGTGTGTAAGTGTGAGAGTCCGAGTGTAGGGGGTGAGACAGTGAAGCACGGGAACGAGGTGGTTTCAGAGATGGGGTCGTTTCGGGCCATGAGTGAGCACCGTGCCTCATGTGAAGGCAAGATGGCAGGTGCTCGTTGTACTCTACGTTCTTCACATGTCTCGCTCCCTAGACTGGAACAAGACCTCACGGGCTTCACTGTTCATTGTAAAGCGGTGAATGTTAAGTCTCTCAGCCTATGCCCGAGAGGAAGTAAGTTGGAATATAGAAGAAAAAAAAAGAAAACAAAAAGATGAAGGGATAGAAATCAAAGAAGGGTAGTTTACAAATTAGAGATTTGTGCCAGACTCTATAAAGGCCTTTGACATGTCTAGCGCAATAGAAAATGTTTCTCCAAAGTCCTGAAAGGAGGATGACCAAGGACCAAGAGTTAGTAAGATATGAAAGAAGATCAACAGTAGAGCGCCCCCTAAGGAAGGCAAAATAGCAATCTGATAGTAGATTATGAGAAAAGAGATGCCTAAGAAATTTTGAAGAAAGAATAGTTATAAAAACTTTGGAGATGCAAGAAAGGAGAGTAATTGGACGATAGTTTGAGGGTTGATAGCAATCACCCTTCTTTGGGACAGGTCGAGCAACTTCCAGCAAGAAGGGAAGATGTTAGAGGGGAGACAGAGACAGAGTTTGCCTAGGCAGGGAGTCAGCACAGAAGCACAGTTGTTTTAGTACAACAGGAGGAAAACCATTTGGTCCGTACTTCTTCTTAGTATTATGCCCAGAGAGGGTAGAAAGTACGTTTTTTGAAGATATCAGGATACTAGGCACAAGTAGGAGAGAGGGGGGTGGAGAGGGAGGAATACATACACAATACATACATACACAAATTTAACACTTTAGCTGCGGGCAAATTTCCGCAATAATAGGGCTCATTCAGGCACTCCTGATTTATTAGGCAAGTGTCTGAATGAAAATAAAGGTATTCAGTTAAAAACTAGAAGAAAATAGCTTCAAAATTACACCAAAACGAGCTTCGTAGCTCGCGGGCTTCACCCGCAGCGCTACCATAGACATTCGCTAAAATTAGCAATTATCGCTAATGTCGCGCTACATTTTCCTTTGGCAGCGCTGTATATCTTGCGAAAGCATGGCTCAGAGTCCTGAGTGCCACGGCCGGCTGGCTGGAGGAAGGACGTATGGCCTGTCATGCTCCCGCTCCCTCACACTTGATTCTACTGGCTTTAAAAGCCTTTAAATTGCTGTAAATTGCCATGGCATTCCGGAACGTCTCCCGTAAGCAATGGGTTAAAGACCGAGTGCTCCACACACAAGATGCGGTTATGGTCTTGCATCCTAATGGCAGTGTTCAAGTCAGCTCTGTTAAGAGCTGCTCACTTGTCAGGTTCTTTGATTTAAGATCAGACCATAAAGTCTGATCCCACGTCTTTCTTGGTCAGCCCCGAGATGCAGCTCCCTCCACATTCAAGGATCTGTATCTTTTCACCCAGCTTTGTTCATCCATCCTCTCCGTGTCCAAACCATCCAAACCTGCTATAGGTAGCGCCAACGAACTTGACAATTTTCTTGACCCCTTAACTTCTCATAACTCAAAATGAATGAAAGCAATCGAGATGACATTGCTATCATTAGGGAAGAGCCCATCAGGAAATAGGTGTGGATATTTACAGCCAGTTTTCTTTAAGCCCTTTAGAGCTGTGAGAAGTTAAGGGGTCAAGAAAATTGTCAAGTTCGTTGGCGTTACCTATAGTACGCACCGAATCATCCAAGGTGGAGCTATTAGCGAAAATTTGGGCGAAGAATTCAGCTTTGTAAGAGGAAGAAGTGACGGTAGTGCCATCAGAGTGGAAAAGGGGAGGGAAAGATGAGGAAGAAAAATTGTTGGAGAGGTTTTTGGCTAGATGCCAGAAAGCCTGGGAAGAGTTAGAGTTGGATAGTTCAGTGCATTGATGAAAGAATGTTTGGCGAGTTGAAGAACTGATTTGGCTTGATTCTTGGCAAAAACATAGGAAGAATGAGATTCTTGAGATTGAAGGCATCGGTACCGTTTGAATGCTTCCTCCTTGTTGCGGACAGCAGTAGAAGAATGCGTTTAACACTCTCCAAGGGTCCCCGGCCAAGGAATCAAAAATCATTCCATGGGAAATCAAAGAACTACTGCCAAAGACCCTCCCAGTCTGCAGCGCCAAAGTGCCACATGCGTTGCCGGCTGGGAGGATCGGATGGATCTACTGGAGAGATAGGACAGATAAGGTTAAGTTCAGAGGAGCCCAAAGGAGAGAAACGATCGACAGTATAAGAAGAAGGGTTAGAAGTTAGAAAAAAGTCAAGCATGTTGGGCTGATCTCCGAAGCCATCTTGGATACAGGTGGGTTGCTGAACCAACTGCTCTAGGTCATTTAGGATAGAACAGATGTACGTTTGTTCACCAGGTTGGTCAGTGGCATGAGAGGAGAGCCATTGGCGGTGGTGAACGTTGAAATATCCTAAGATGGAGATATCTGAGAAAGGAGAGATGGATAGTATATGTTCCACTTTAGAGTTTAGATAGTCAAACAAATTGGGAAAGTCAATAGAGTTAGGGAAAATATAGACAGCACATAAATATTTAGTACGTGAGTGACAGAATACTTTGCGCCATAAAGTTGACAATTCAGTCGAGTCGAAGTCGGGAATATGAGAGTAAGTGAGTTTATTGTGTTAGTATAGACAACATCACTCTGTGTAGGTGAGGCATAAACTGTCTGTCGTATTATTAATTCCCGCCCACTCACCAACTCCCTCTCTTCGCCGCAATGTTGCATCTCTCTCGCTATTCGCTACTACAATAATCAGTGCTCCTCAGAGCTCTCCCATTGTATACCACCTCCTCTGCGTAGGGTACCCGTCTTGCAACACAATGTCACCCCTACTCTGTGCAACTCTCCAACCCAAGAGTGAAACGTTACACTCAGACTTTCTTCTATTCAACAGCCGAGCTCTGGAACCTCTCCCAGAATCAGTCTTTCCTTCCTCCTATGATTTCAATTGCTTCAAACTCCGTTTGTCCAGGCATTTTGACTCGAACGTCCCTTGATTTTGGCCCTGTCACTCTTTCAACTATGAGGGAGGCACTCGCTACAGGCAGTTCTGCCTTTTGTCTCCCTCACTCACATAGAAAACAAAACAAAACAAAACAAAACATTAAGGGAAGCCAGGCAAATGAAACAAGAGTTCCAGCAACTCCTTATAACATGCCTACAGTATAGGCCTCCCCTGGGTACTGCCCTGCTCGATTGGTGCCTACAATTTCCCCAATACAAGCATAAAGCCTGATGCCTGTTTTCACCTAGTAGTAGGTAAGAGCTGGAGTTAGCGTACTTTTGTTACGTCCAATCTGGAGCAATGAACTGTGTTGAGATGTTATTTGAGCGGTAGAGAATTCCTTCGGAAAAATTGAAGGGTCATAACATTTGTGATCAGAGATTAATACATATTATTATATATAGAGATACATAGGTGAACAGATGCGTCAATAAATACAAGAGAGAGAGAGAGAGAGAGAGAGAGGTAAAGACAGGGCCAGGAAAATGCAGCATCCTCTAAGAAAACCGTGAGCACAAGATCCCTTACCGAGCCTTCCATAATTCATCGCAGGAAATTTAAGACTGAGCCCCCAAATACTTTATCAAATTCAATCCCCGGCAGCCAAATTTCCTATCCTAACAGGTTGGGGAGGTTCGTAAACTCGCTATCCATAATATGTAAATATTGAAATAATTGAAATAATTATGAAAGGCAAGCGGGATAATGCAGACAATTCGGGTGTACATTGGACCTAACTTAGCATAGCAAATGTAACATAATCGGTGGTCTTACCTAACCTAGTCTAGCACAGTGTAAATCTACAAATGTGTACCAAACCAAACCTTCATAATCTTGCATAATCATAACATAACATAAGCTAACCGAATGTGTCGGAATCGTAACATAACTTTACCCAAAATAACTTAACCTAAACTTTCCTTAGTCTACATTTCTTTAACATTTTCAATATAAATACAAGTGTAACAAGCCGATCAAAATTTAGAACATTGAAACGGTAATTTTTTTTTTTTTTTTTTTTTTTTTTTTAAGGGATACAAAAGCCAGAACTGCCAGTGACGAGTGCCTCCCCCAGAGTTGAGAGCGTGACAGGGCCAAAATCAAGGAATGTACTAGTCAAAATACCTACACACGGAGTTTGAACTTTGAAGCATTTTAAGTCATGGGATGAGGGAAATATGGATCCAGAGAGAGTTCCAAAGCCCAGCTGTTGAATAGTGTGTTGACATTCAACCAAATTATAATTGCTATGACATATCTAATCCCTTTACAGTATAAAAACAAAATCACTCACATATTGATTGTCCCCGGGGCTATTTGTTAACTAGATTCAATAGTTCGCGAATCATCTAATTGAGACACTTCGCAATATTGAAATTAATAATTATATGATGGCAGTTCCAGTATATTTTTTCTTCTTTAGTTAACTGGTATATACACTGGTGGAATTTCCATGGTATTTAAGCTAACATTAACGACTTTATTAAACGTTAGATGAATTTTTAGGAATCAAATAAATAAAATGTGATTTATTTAGTCCTTTGACTCACACGTATCCATTCTGATTTTGATATACCGTATTGTTTAATGATAAGAAACATATAATAAGAACATACCGTATTGTTTAATGATAAGAAACATATAATAAGAACATACCGTATTGTTTAATGATAAGAAACATATAATAAGAACATACCGTATTGTTTAATAATATGAACATACCGTATTGTTTAATGATAAGAAACATATAATAAGAACATACCGTATTGTTTAATGATAAGAAACATATAATAAGAACATACCGTATTGTTTAATAATAAGAACATACCGTATTGTATAATGATAAGAAACATATAATAAGAACATACTGTATTGTTTAATGATAAGAAACATATAATAAGAACATACCGTATTGTTTAATGATAAGAAACATATAATAAGAACATACCGTATTGTTTAATGATAAGACACATATAATAAGAACATACCGTATTGTTTAATGATAAGAAACATATAATAAGAACATACCGTATTGTTTAATGATAAGAAACATATAATAAGAACATACCGTATTGTTTAATGATAAGAAACATATAATAAGAACATACCGAATTGTTTAATGATAAGAAACTTATAATAAGAACATACCGTATTGTTTAATGATAAGAAACATATAAGAACATACCGTATTGTTTAATGATAAGAAACATATAATAAGAAAATACCTTATTGTTTAATGATAAGAAACTTATAATAAGAACATACCGTATTGTTTAATGATAAGAAACATATAATAAGAACATACCGTATTGTTTAATGATAAGAAACATATAATAAGAACATACCGTATTGTTTAATGATAAGAAACATATAATAAGAACATACCGTATTGTGATAAGAAACATATAATAAGAACATACCGTATTGTTTAATGATAAGAAACATATAATAAGAACATACCGTATTGTTTAATGATAAGAAACATATAATAAGAACATACCGTATTGTTTAATAATAAGAAACATATAATAAGAACATACCGTATTGTTTAATGATAAGAAACATATAATAAGAACATACCGTATTGTTTAATAATATGAACATACCGTATTGTTTAATGATAAGAAACATATAATAAGAACATACCGTATTGTTTAATGATAAGAAACATATAATAAGAACATACCGTATTGTTTAATGATAAGAAACATATAATAAGAACATACTGTATTGTTTAATGATAAGAAACATATAATAAGAACATACCGTATTGTTTAATGATAAGAAACATATAATAAGAACATACCGTATTGTTTAATGATAAGACACATATAATAAGAACATACCGTATTGTTTAATGATAAGAAACATATAATAAGAACATACCGTATTGTTTAATGATAAGAAACATATAATAAGAACATACGCCATTGTTGTGAAAGGTTTAAGACAAGGTACCCGTCATAATCTGTGCTAAACGTGAAACAATATAACAAGTAGCGCATATTTGGATGATTGCACTGCTAATTATGGATATGTTGATCTTTTATTTCGTAAACTCTCATAGGAAATAAGAGTGTTTGTTTTAAGATATGTAAAAGTTCAAAATGGATTGAATTTCAAAATCGACAATCTCTTGCATAAGCTGTTTGATATGGGAAGCCGACATACTGATTGGAGATCTAAATGAGGTCTAAGGAACAAAAGAGGTTGACTTGGTGGAGTCAGAAAGGAATATTTTGGTCAAGAAGGATAGATATAAGGACACGGAAGTGTGACGTCATTTCCACGTGCGTCCAAGGGATTTGGTGGCACTAGAGTCGTTAGGCAAACAACCAAAAGACCTCGGTCGATTCTCCTTATTAGATACTCCTTGATGACTGGTCGCCTGTTGCTTGCAGTGTTAACATAGTTAGGGAAACTTTCCTTCTGAGGGGGCGTAAAATAAATGAGGGAATGTGGTTGATATTGAAATAATATAGTTAAAAACACCTGTGATTGCTATAGAGAGAATATATGCTGTATATAAAAGCAAGAAATCTACCTATACAATATACATATGTATATATATATATATATATATATATATATACTTATATATCAAGCAAATATAACTCCAAGCAACAAACCAAGAATATATACTGTATATCCTTATGAATTGATGTCATTAGTACCAATTTATGTAGATGTTATTTTGTACCAGAATGTAATCTAATATAATTATGTGAACACTGATATGTACTGTCGCCGTCAATAATTTCCTGAACACCCAACTCCCAAGGAGTCATGATTTGTTATGGTAACACTGTTGCCCCCCCCCCCCCCCCTTCTTCCCCATCCACCCCCTCTGTATGGTTTCTCATCCCTTTCCCCCTCATTCTCCTACGTCGTCTCCTACTGTAAGCTCCGCCCCCTCGCTTCGTCCACCAACACATCCCTCACATTACTATCTCCGAAATATTAATTAATTATAACTGCTATGAGTTTTAGAAGCTTCTTTAACCCTGGATCACTATTGCTCCAAAAGTGAGATATTCATCTATCGCTGTTGCACATTTGCTACTGCCACTTTAAAAATCCATATCTCCATAACCATTTGGTATTTTTCATTATCCTTCCTACACAACATTAATCTATCATTCCTTAGTATACTCTCAGGTTTAAGGTAAAAGTAAGTTATTCTATCAAGGGGAGAATACACATTACACTCTGTTTCGGGATTTTATCGGGAGAGTAACTGACTCTTCTTAAAAATATTCAAAGCTTCATGTTCTTATATTGACTAATTTGTGTTCACTGACGTCTGCCTCAGATACTACACTGATCGTTGAAAATACATAACAACACATTTGGTCAACAAATCTCACTATATGGACAAGGGAATGCAATATTGGTATAGTAAATCTGTTAACGAATACGAAACATTATAAATTTCTACGTTTTAATAGTGTAAATATGATCCTAAAATATATAACGTAATCATGGTGCTGAATAATTACAATTATCAGTTGTGAGAGAGAGAGAGAGTCAGCATAATGGTGTGGATGTGCTGTGTGTGGAGTCCGGTGGTGGTGGAGAGGTCCTGTTCTCCCTCGTGACATCCCCCCTGTTGCTGCTCAAGATGTCCCTGCGGCTTCTGCAGTGGATGGAGGCCGGGGGCCCCCCGGATCTGACACTCAAAGGAGTGAAAACGTTGATGATCTCCCTTTATCCCAGTAACTAACTCCATCATTGACAATAACACATTCCATTCTTTGTCCATAGCTCATGTTAATGTAAATTCCATACTTAATAAGGTTAACTATATTTTTTCAATTTTATACGATTCCGATATCTCAGTTCTTGGTATTAGTGAGTCATGGCTGCTGCCTTATGTCTCTACCGCCGCTATTTCTATTCCCAATTATGCAGTCCTAAGAAAAGATGTCCACGGCGTTATCCCAAAACATGGTGTATGTATGTATGTCAAGTCTTCCTTAAAATATATTGAAATTGATGTTGACCTTCAAAATACCCTTGTTATTTTTCTGCCTGACTATAATATTTACATAATAACAGTTTATCGCCCCCCTTCTTACACCCCCTTAGATAATGAGACTTTACTTGACTTTATTTATGATTTTTGCTCAGACAAGGAAATAGTTCTCATGGGAGATTTCAACCTCCCTTCTATTAAATGGTCTTGTGATCTTATTCGTAGAGGTCTCAGTCTCCTCGATACAACCTTCCTTGACTGTTTTACATCCTTGGGACTTACTCAACTTATTACAGAACCCACTTTTCACCCGTCAGGTAATATACTGGACCTGATTCTTACCTCGGAAAACGACCGAATTGGCGATACACAGGTACTTCCTCCATTTCCCAACTGTGGCCATAGCCCAGTTATCACCAATTATATATTCCAGATCCAAACTATCAATGACGAGCCCACTAACATCAAGATATGGCATAGAGGTGACTACAGAGAGATTAACCTAATTTTGGAGGATATTGATTGGGATTTTGAATTTGCCCACCTCAATGTTAATCTAATGTTTTCTCGTTTTACAGACATACTTATGCCCTTAATTAACCGTTTTATCCCTACAAAGAGTTTCAATAACTTTTCTTGTCCTCCATGGCCTGTCAGACCCCCTATATTATTAAAAAATACCAGACATAACTTTTGGACTAATTATAAAGAAACTCGTACACAGTTTGGTCGTAACTCTAACCAGGCAAAGGACGCCCTGGATCAGTTTTTAGATATTAATTATCATTACAAAAATTATGCCATCCATAGTCAGTCCAGGTATGAGGCTTCACTGATTGACCATCTCACAACCAACTCTAAAATATTCCATTCTTATATCCGGAAAAAGAAGGTGGGTAGACCCAGTATTGGCCCACTCAAGTCTTCCACAGGTAACATCATTTACGATGCAGGGGCTATGGCTGAACTATTTGTGTCTTCCTTTGCCAGTGTTTTTTCAACATCTGCTCCCACCTCCCCTGCCTCACATCAGGTAACAGATAGTATAATTCCAGATATCAATATTAATCTTAATGATGTTATATCTGTTCTCAACAAACTTGATACGTCCTCATCGATGGGTCCAGACGGTATCCACGCCCACCTACTCAAATCCTGTGTCCATACCCTTGCATATCCTCTTTTACTGATATACCGTGCCTCATTGGTCTCTGGAACCCTCCCTTCTGCCTGGAAGAGTTCCTCAGTTGTGCCCATTTTTAAAAAGGGTTCTCGCTACAATCCACTAATGTATAGACCAATCTCTCTAACTTCCATCTGTTCAAAGTCCTTGGAACGTATTATAACTAAATTTATCTATGAATATCTTGACTCTAACAATCTTCTCAATAATGACCAATTTGGATTCAGACCAGGCAGATCATCCGAGGACCAACTCCTTCTAACTTACAAGGACATCACCAAATGGATGGGCCAGGGTTGCAATGTTGACTTGATCCTGTTTGACTATTCAAAGGCCTTTGACGTGGTTAATCATGACATTCTGATCACCAAACTTTATAGCTTGGGAATTAGGGGTAGGGTACTGGACTGGATTAGGGACTTTCTCCATAACCGTATTATGCATGTCAAAGTAAATAATCATTTTAGTTCTTTCAGGGATGTGCTTAGCGGAGTCCCTCAAGGCTCTGTCCTTGGTCCCCTGCTTTTCCTCATATTTATCAATTATATTACTCGTAATATTAATTCGTCTACCAAAATATATGCTGATGATTTGAAACTGTATGTAAAAATCAAATATGATAACCTCTTAAATTTTCTTAATTGTATGTTTGCTTGCCAGTCTGATATAGACGTGCTTGCTAAGGTCTCTAAATCCTGGGGCCTAACGATGAACCCAGATAAATGTGTCCACCTAAGATTTTGTAGGAAAGAAATTGATTGGGATGACCTGGGTCATTCTGGCAGATACTATCTTGACAACTCCTTAATCCCTATTAGAGACTCTGCATCCGATCTAGGAATTTTAATCGATTCCTCCCTTAAGTTTCATACACACATCTCTAATATTGTCCACAAGGCTGGAGGACTCGCCCATAGTATCCTAAGGTCAACTGTCAACCGGGATGCCTCCTTTATGATGCCACTATTTATTTCCTATATTCGTCCCATATTAGAATATTCTTCCTCTCTGTGGAACCTTGGGTATTTGGGGGACCTAAGACTACTGGAGTCTGTTCAGAGACGCTGGACTAAATCTATTGGGGGTCTCGAGAATCTTGATTATGGTGAGAGATTGAGGATATTAAACCTATTTTCCATTAAGGGTAGACTTCTTAGGCATGACATAATTAAGTACTGGCAAATATTTCACGGTCTCTGCTCAATTACTCCTGAAGATGTTTTTGATCGTCCCCAATATTTTGCAACCAAGGGTCACCCATATAAAATTGCTCACTCGAGATGCCAGCTTGAAATAAGAAAAATATTTTTTAATCTTAGATATGTGTCTCTGTGGAACTCTTTGCCCACAGAATTGGTATCCCTGACTAACCTATTATCTTTCAAGGCTGCCCTTTCCGACTATCTTGCAGGAGTTTTATATGAATATTCATGATTTTGTTCTCGATGTCACACCTTCTGGCCTCCTCAACCACTTATACTTGTACCTTGTTTGTAAACGTAGCTGCTTATGATGCACTTTCCAGTCCATAGATTTCTATACTCCCTGTTTTTACTACAAATTTTAAATTATCTTTGGGCTGGCGCATCAGCAGTGTGTGGCTTCCGTGGACCCTGACCTACCACTTAGCTCTGGGGTCTGGGAAGCCCACCAGGTAAGAATACCAGGTAAGAGGGGCTTACAGTTGCCCGACGAGGGAGAAAGAGGGGGAGGGACATGACTACAGAGTGGGTGGATGGGGAGGGGGGGGGGGGGGGGGCAACACTGTTACCAAAACAAATCACCAGTCATCGTCAGATGGGTGTCCAGGAAACTATTGACGGCGACAGTACCTGTATAATTATGAATAACAGATTCGTAATTGGACTGTGTTTGTATTAAAACAAATTAATACTGTATCTACTGTTGTTTAACTATTTCATCTTGTAATTATATATTGCTAATTAGACTTTCATATTTTCATTGTTTTGGGGAATGTGTATGGTTGTGTGTGTGTGTGAGAGAGAGAGAGAGAGTAGTTGCTATGGATCAGTACTATTCAAGGTCAATGACGGAAGACTTATGGGGAGTGTATAATCCAATCTTTTCAAGGGAATTGGTTTAATTTCGGTCAGGGCTACGTAAATGTGGTGGGGCCGCTAGGCAAAGGTAGGACTGTGCTGGTCAATTAAACTGGCTCTCTATTTATAATGTTTGGAAGCAAAATACGTGGTTCGTCTTGGCATCCTAGGGTTTCCGTAGATAGTTTTTTATTAGTTCCAAGCTCACATTTATTGCTCCGTAGGTTGTTCTGTAAGTACAGTACAACATAGCGCTTCCATTTGTAAGCGAAATCGGGGTCAAAATCTCAGGATTCATCATGATTTCCAGTTCCTGGCAAGTCGGCACGTGGTTCTTGTAAGTGGGAAAGGCGCTTAAAATTGTATATAAACTGGACATTTTGACGAAATTCATAGGTTAGAGTATAATCATGACATCTATGGATATTCTGTTAGGTTGAGAACCCAGCCTGTTTAACCCTGGTAACTCTGAGTTTCACAACAGTAATGGTGGCGGTATTGGAGATTTGTCTCCTAGCCACCTCGTAATGACGACAATTTCATGATGATCTGGCCATTACGGTAGCCTTTAGATATGTCTTTTGAACTCTGTCATTTTGATAGAGTAAATACCGGTAGTTAAGATTGAATTGATTATTCAAAGCGTTCGCCATGCAAGTACAAGGTAGGGAATATTATGAATTATTAGGTACACTCTCATTTTCTCTGGCGATTGTGCTACCTTCTCTTGTGTGCGAGAATAACTATTACCAGAACTGTGACCCAACATACTTCCAGAACTACTAAAGGCTTGTACTTCTGAGGCTCCCTTCGTTTGTCCTTTGTCCTGAGGGCAATATATACCAGCAGATAGACGACATAGCATGGGCTCCCCTTTGGATGTATTATTCTCCCAGGCTTTCATGGCACACGTGGAGAGTGAAGCACTTGACCAACATGTCATAAAACCGAAACATACTTCAGGTACAGTCGGTCACCTTTCCGACTGGGCCACCTAATGGTAATTTCGCTGGACCTCCAGTCTCCAGCCTCTAGTCCGTCTGCAGCTGTCAAAATGTTAGATAAAACAAACAGAGAAGGTTTATGTAGGTTTTATTACCTTTAATATATTAATATAATATATTATATATATATATATAATATATATATATAATATATTAATATATCAATATTACATTTAATATACGCTATGAGGTTGTTGATGGCTGCTTTCGAGCGGCCTGTATGTCGCATAATTTCGAGTGTAAACACTTTCTGTGGCCCTGGCTAGGATCCAGGCCTTCTCTCCTCACTTGCCAGTGGTTTTTTACCCATGATTAAGGTCTCAGGCGGTAACTACAGGGCAAAATATGGCGTAACACGGAAAACAAGGGGTGCTCAACTCGGGGCACTCGACAGACAAGCGATCCTCCCACTTCCGTGTCTAGAGGGTAACTGAAACTGAGGCCTGGTGTGGTGGAGGTGGCAGTCTGGATTTGGCTGAGTTGCCAGATGCCGCCAAAATAATAATTGGCCACTACGTATGTTAAATTACATCTTTAGAGGAACCGCTTTACCCACTCTATTAGAGGCACACGGCTCCTCTTTTTTTGCTTACACTGTATGTCCCATAGATGGCGTAGTTAGACTTGCTGGGAAGGAGAGGGAGGGGCTATAGGGAGTATTATCGTGTAGGATAGGTTGAAAGTGTGTAGGGTGGGGATGTTAAGTGAATTATTTCACCAGGTTTATGGTTACCGTTTTATCTCATGATATTAACCCTTTTCTATCGGGGCCTGACTTAATTCCGTATCTAAAAACCTGGACTATGTGGCGGGGCCCGACTTTAGTCCGTGTGCAATTTTTGAGCAAGAATGGCTCTGAGAGAGAGACAAGCGACGGGAGGAGCGTAGGTTACCTCATGACCGCTCGTCACGGACCCCGTGTGCCTACTGACATCTACTCCACACACATCCACCCTCCCTACCTCGCCACACTGGGAATTATATAAGAAAATTACAGTATTTTAGGGTTTTTGCACTCGTGTTGCACGGTCGTTGCAAGAGAACGCGTGGTCGTAGAAGGATGGTTCTGGTGTCATTGGAAAGCTCAATTTACGCCCTTTCAGGGATACATAATTGTATTACGCTCTGGCTCTTGTTTATGCATGAAAAAGAGCACAGATACAAGGCCATTTAGGGTTAAAAAAAACGCTGGGCGCGTAGTGGAAAAAAAACGGGCCCGCTCGTAAGGCGTTAATTATAATTATTGAACTGCTATTTTTAGTGAAATCTACCTTTAAGAAATATTAGAATATGTATTATTAATTTTTGCAATCATTGCTACATTTCCATTCTTCGCTTAAGCTGTTGCTTAACCCACTGCTCTAAACACGTGTTAGATAATATATATGGAGAGCTTAACTTTAATGTTAATAATGTTAATATTAGCACACCCATATGTATAATTTATTTTTATATATCAATATTATGTTTCATGTATAGATGACTGTCAACATGGTTTCCATGGAAACGCGAGCTTGTTGGTAATTTGGGAATTAATCACAGTAAAGGTCACACTACCATTACACCAAAAGTCGAACACAATGTGCACAACAATGATATAGAAAACAAACAAACAAACAACAATTGTTTATTAGCCTTTTGTCCAATTTGTTCATGGGCCATTTACATATTAATCTTATTTGATTTACAGTATTTTACTATCATTTAACTTTTTACAAAGCAGTTTACAAGCATTTACTGACCATGAACTTTTTGTTATTTGGCCTATGCCTATAATCGTATTACGAAAGTAAATTAGTTGATGAACTACCTTAGATATACTGTATAATATAAATAATGCAAATGTCTATGTATTCTATGCCATCCAGGACAATTGGCATGTCAAAAATTAAAGTGAAGCTGGCAACCGTATTTTATGATTGATTGTATCAACGATCTATTGCACAGCTAGATAAGGACTGAAATACTCTACATCATCAAACTTCCATTACCTCACTGTAGACGTTTATGCTATTTTGACCTCTATTGTCTCATGACAGAAAGTTGAAAATGGTATGGTTCAATTCCTCGCCAACCTAACACCTCTGAAAATGCCACACTTACAGCTGTTCAGGCATGCCAACATGTGTCACGATATCAATATTTACCCTCTATCTTTACTTTCCTTAACAATATAATGGTTTTGACCCACCTGCGTTATCTTTCAATGATAAGAAATAACAGGTGCTTGATGTGCTTACTGTGAAGTTGTTTTGATTGGAAAAATTTGCAGAATATAACTGTTGGTATGCCTGGAAACAATATATCCTCGTGACTTGTATTGGAAACCATTATTATAGTTATACTAATTAAAATAAAAAGGATTACTGTGGTAATTTGATTTGACAATTAATATACAAAATATATCATTGTAGAGAACAATGTGTTTGTAGACGTTTACTTTTGGTGTAATGGTAGTTTAACCTTTACTGTGATTATATTCCCAAACTACCAACAAGTTCTCGTTTCCATGGAAACCATGTTGACAGTCATCTATACATGACCCAATATATTGATATATAAAGGTAAATTATACATATGGGTGTGCTAATATTAACGTTAAAACATTAGACTTAAGTTCTCCATACATATTATCTTACACGTGTTTAGAACAGTGGGTTAAGAAACAGTTTAAAGCGAAGAACGGAACAGCAGCAATGCTAATATAAGAGTTTTGGTTTGCATTAGTAATGTCTATGATTCATTACAATGAATATATTGTTATTTAGACTTGTCCAATACATGGGTAAATACATGAGAAATCATTTGGATCATATCAATCCCATCCGGTGAGTGCCAGGCACCCGCCTTGCAACACAGTCCCACTCCTATTCTGTCCAGCTCTCAAAGCCAAGAATTGGCATTCTCAGTGTTTCTTCTACTCAACAGGTGAACTCTGGAACTTCTCCCTTAATAAATTTTTCATTTATCCTATGACTTAAGCTATTTTAAACTTCATGTGTCCTGGCATTTCTTTTACCACAACGCCCCTTGAATTTGGCTCTGTCACTCTTTTGGCTTTTGGGGAGACACTCGTTACAGGCAACCTGCCTTTTGTCTCCCTCATACACATAGACAAAAAATGTAACGCATACGGCATTTGTTAAATGCCATGTTGCTTAATATTCTGTATATACAGTGTAATGTATAATTGTTAAATATTGAACTTGAATAAATACTATATTCAAAGAAATATACCTTAAAGACTTTATGTTTCTGTTCTTATAACATATACTTACTGGTATGTATATATTTCTGAACTATAATTACTACACTATAACACGCCATAAGCATATGCAAACAAACAGGCATGCACACACACACGCATACGCAAACGCACATAATGGTTATTATTATTTCCACCCACTATTACATGAGGTGTCACGAAATATATGATTATGATATACAGTATATCAATTACGTAGCATACATCTAGTATTGTTGCTAAATAATGGCTTTGCTAAGTGTTCAATGTTGCAACCGAAAATATTTCTCTATAAAAAGCATATTCACTCCGATAATGCTTATTAAGGCACACAATAGTCTGAGTGTGTGTGTGTATGTGTGTGTGTGTGATTACCGATTATGCCAAGAGTAATGCTTAGTTGACGTAGTTTGTGTTTCCGAGGTTAGTGAGTGATGGTCGGCCAATGACAATCACTGTTGTCAATTGCGTGAGAATATGTTATTAGTTGCCTGAGATTTCACTGCATATAAAATAACAGACAATAATGTATTAGTTTAAAGAAATAGTAAATTTTTAAAAATAACAAATGTAAGGTAGCTTTCTGAAGTCATAAGAGTAGGCGAAAATCTATACTATATCATAAATTATAGCATATTTATCCCCACGACTTATGTGACACCAAATGATAATATGGATTTTAAACAGGTTACATATAGGCCAATAGTAGATGCAAGTTATCAAATATGACAACATTCGATGGCGGGTCACGCAAGTATAATGTGTCTAACACAGAAGAAAAAGCAATGCCTTATATGGTGATAATGACGTTACATGTGGACTTATTTTACTCCATATCATTATATGTGTATCTGCCCTTTTGCAATCATATTTACAAGCAGCCTCGTAAGGATCAGTAGATCTGTTGTTGCTTGTTTTCCATTTTACTTATTTGTTAAACGTGACATGTTGGGTAGACTTATACAAATTGTGTCACAATCGTATGATATTAATCAGATTATTTCCTTGCTCTACCATGGGTCACACCTATCGATTACTTTACATAATCCGTGCCCGATCTATATTTATGAAAATGGACTGAAACTTGTATTTTGGCTAATTATTTTGCATTATGCTTATAATCCTGTTAACAATATATTTGTGTCGTGCATAACTTCACATTTTAGCATGATTCGTTGACATTCCTAATCTCTCGCACAAATATATATGAAGCAAATCGAAATCGCCAGGCTCCACATTGGTGAAATAAGGTTGGCTAATGTATGATGGTTACTGTCTGCATAACATGTAATGCTAAATATTTAAGTATTCTTCTGAAGTTATATACTTTTAACTATTTTGTATTGGCATATACAATATATTTAATGATTATGGTAACGATTCATACAATAATGTAATTGTATTAAAGGTTGTACTACAAACTATTATTACATCTACCAAACTCAAAATGACCACTCACATCCCTCTTTACAGAACGAAGACCCATTCATTCATACAGACTTACACTACTATTCTCTAACGTTTCGGATGTATTACCCATCTTCAGAGAGACAACGTCTCTCTGAAGATGGGTAAACAAAAAATGGGTAAAAAAAAAATGGGTAAAAAAAAATAAAAATAAAAAATACATAGCCCGAAAAGTTAGAGAATAAAGAATCATAGCTCTTTCCTGTGTTTTCCCCCACCCAATCCACACACACTTGTGGTTCGATAAACACAAATGGTTCACTATATGCACCCGCATATCAGAGTATATTATGGCTATTGCTATTGCCATCTCTCTCTCTCTCTCTCTCTCTCTCTCTCTCTCTCTCTCTGCGTAGTGGTTTGGCAGAAGAGTCATAGGGACCGCACTTTCTACTTATTAAATGCCGATATAACTAAGTTAATGTTTAATATTACATGATTAAATCTATGCAAGGGTAAGTATATATTATGTGCAGTAAAGTGTATACGTTTGATAGAGATTGTCCCCTTATAAATTATTTATAACTATATGCGTATTCATAAACCGAGTGCACTGTGAGTGATGGCAGATAATATCTGGAGGACCATTAGTTTGTCAAACTCTGTTGGGTATTGTTAAGGTGTCCATTATGTGGGCTGTTGGATCACTATACTCTGTTTTGGCAACGCTGAGGTAGGAACGGCTCACCTAGATGTCAATAATTCTAGCAGATTGGCTCATGCGACCGTGTTCAATGTCTCGTCTTTTAGTAATTATATATTTGTAAAGGTTTAACTAATCACGGTCGCACAAGTCAATCAGCTGGAACTATTGACATCTACGTGGGCCATTATCACCCCAGAGTCGCTGAAACAGTATATATATTAGTATATAACAGACAGCACTACTGGTTATCTAATGCTACCACAGAAAGTGTAATAGGCAGTCAGACAATCAGTAGCCAACCCTTCTATCCCGTTAAATAGGTAGGGAGGATTAGCAAGGGACATTACAAAGGGAACAATGTTGACAGGGAGAGAATAAATATAATAAACGCCTGCCAAAAGCAAGCACTCTAACATTCAGAACCACATTCACCAGGCCTCAATATCATTGGCTTCACCTCAGATGATATACACTTCCACAACAAAGTCTCTTCACAACATCGGGGATGATAACCTTCCAGGTTTGTCAATTAAAAGGTTACAAATACCTTCACATGTTCTTCCTAACAAAGTTCCTCCATTCATTCCTGAAACAACAATCGAATATAATATCCGTGTTAACAGCTCATGCATCGACCATGAACCTCCCGACCGTGGTTCTCCTTTATTGTTTTGGCTATAATCATACATTTTATTGAGGCTAGTGCTTGATAATTTCATTCAGAACTGGAGAGAAGTCTGGGTGGTCACCGCATAATATAGTATTATTATCTCGTTATATTACAGCTGTAATCATTTATGCAACTGAAACCCCATCTAGCACTAATGTAAATGCGTAGCATAAATGAAGATATTTTCACTTTAAACTTCACACTAGCTAAAGGTCTAATACAAATGGAAGTGTTAGTCACCAGCGAGATGCATAACAAGCTTCTGAAAATATACGCGTTTGAAAATTTCAGAGTTCCTACAAAGGAAATTGACAGGTAGGAGGGTGAGAATATTAATTGACTCACAACAGAACATTATGATCATCATGTCTCAAAGTCCCATCCAACGAATGTGTGCTCACACTTCATTATATTATGCCTATCATGTTTATAATTATTGGTCAATGTTTTCCATATTGTGATGTGTTAATAAATATTGTATTGTAAATAAAATGCTGAGCTGGTATGGTCATGTTGAACGAATGGGAGATAAAAGGCTTACAAAGAGAATATGTGAGTCAGGTACAAGGGGAGATAGAAGGGCAGGAAGACCCCCATTGAGATGGAGAGACTGTGTAAGAAAGGCTTTGGATGATAGAGGAATGACTATAGATCAGGCAGGGGAAGTGGTGGTGGACAGGAGTGAATGGAGAATGCTTGTGAATAGTTGAGTGAACACGTGGTCATTTGGAGTAAGGGGTCGGGCGCAAGTTCGACTAGATAATAGTCCATCAGGCGCCTGGCCCGGGGGGACGATTAATATGAAGGGTGTGCCTGGAAATGTGGTGGGAGGGCTTGTGGCTTTGGCTCCGCTGCATGTCTGCCTGCCGAGATCGGAACCTCTCCGGGTGGTCAGGGGCCGGGGGAGTGCTGGAGCGACCTGGGTAACCCTGGTCTCTGGGTCTTCTCCTGGGTGACCTGGATGTGTGTGAGTTTGTGTTTTTTATCTGTGTTTATTTTTTGTTTTATGTTGTTTTTGTGTTTTCCCTGTTCTTGCTCTGTCTTGAGTCGGCTACCCCCAAAATGGGGATTGGGCCTGAGCATATAGATAGATAGATAGATAGAAATATTTGTAATGTCACACTAAACACACTCTTTTGTAGCATTTACTGATAGTGATATCTACGGGTGACTAGTGAGAGAGAGAGAGGGGGGGGGGGGCGGTAGAATCAAAGGTTAATCAACTACTCCTGTGAATATTGCTTCACTGTCATTACTATATAATACGCTTATATTTCCATACGTTTAGAATAACTTAGTGAGTACATAATAACAAACACTGTACTAACTAACATGGAAGAGTGGGTAGCTATAAAACATTATGATTAAAAGCACCGTAACAACTCATCCTCACACCCTCCCATTGGATCCTATCTGCCCAGCAACTTTCGTGAACATCGGTTTAGAATAAACAGACAAACAAACAAGTGTAAAATTCGACCAAGTGATTCTCTCTCTCTCTCTCTCTCTCTCTCTCTCTCTCTCTCTCTCTCTCTCTCTCTCTCTCTCTCTCTCTCTCTCTCTCTCTCTCTCTCTCTCTCTCTTTCTCTCTCTTTCTTTTATGGGGGTCCAATGCATGTGTAGCTGACTGTTCCTATGTACTGCTACCTGAAAGAAAGCATCAATTGTTAGAATAATTGGCCATTTGTATCGTCCTGACCTGAAGTTTATGTTTTCGTCTCCGTTGTTTTGTCTGTTTGTCTGTAAACAAGATATCTCACACATTTTTGAACCGACTTCAATTTAGGAGGTGATCATGATCACATCCTAGAACCCAGATTCAGAACTCTGAAGAAAATTTAGGTCTATAATATTAATGGTAAAGAACCAGCCAGTGTAGGCGAAGGTATATGCGCTCTACCAAGTGCCACTCTAGTTTACTTATATATCCTGTAAACCAACACTATTTTTACCTAGCATATCCTAAGCTGACCTATCTAACATAGCATATACTGTAGTAATGGGCGGGTCTATCAGAGTGAGAGTTGAGCGTTCTCTGCCATACCCATAGCTTACTCTGACTGTTCCTTTTACTTATATTTTTTCTAGATCTCATGTGACGGTGTCTCTTCCATGGCTTGACTGGGAGCCAAAGCATCACATTTTTGCTCTGCCCCTCAACTTTCCCTTTATAATTGGTGAGAGGCACAGGGCCTTGGGTGGGGCTCTGGTGTCCCAGGCATTTCCACGCCCTCCTCAGCTCCTCGCCTGCGAGCAGCTTCAGTCACCTAGGCTTTCTTAGTGGTAAGCAGGGAGGGTTCTGTGGGGGCGCTCGGTTATGGATTTGCCCTTGCTCGGAACCTTGGGGCTGCTCGGTCAGACAGCCTGTGGAGCAACAACCAAGCATATACTTTGGTTCACTTTTATTTGTTCATTTATGTATCATTTTATAATATTAGTTTCCTCCCTAGACCTCCATCAAGCTTAATAAAACACTCCCCCCCCCCCCCCCAAGACCTTCCTTCAAGATAAATTTGTACATTTTTCGATAGAAATATGTTCCGACTGAAGGCCGGTTCCTCTTAAATTACAAGCTTGCTACTTGCCAGGCAAAAATCAACACCTAAATGACACGAACAGAAAACTAATGGGGCTAAACTTGAGAAAGAAGGGGGAACAGAAAAAAGCCCCATCTCCCCTTAACCTCGTATAATTTAGCCGAGTACTCCTATTGTAAACAGATTAGGTTCTCTGAGATAAGGTAATCGTAGGATAGGTTTAACCCCTTCTGTACCGCAACGTCTTTTTAATTTTATTCTAGCTATATTTAGATGATTTTGTGCAGCTTAAGAAGGATCTGTGGTAGAATAAAGGGTTAATTGAGACAGTTCAAAGCCGCTTAATTGGTAGAGACCCATTTTAAGCTGAAAAATATCGTCTAATAGTAGCTAGACGAAAATAAAAAGACGTCGCCGGTACGAAAGGAGTTAAGAAAGACTGAGTAGAACTATTAACACCATTATGTAATTTAGGTGGTTGCCACATTTTAAGGATAAACGTTATACGGATAAAGGAAAAAGACATATTGATATTAGGGAATATTACATAGAAATACACAAATAATATACGAGAGAATGGAAGTGAATTACATAATAATGACGAAATACGGTAGAAACTCTTATAACTCTATACCTCTTACATTGAAGGCCTTCGATATGTCTAGCGCAATAGAAAAGGTCTCACCGAAGTTCCGAAAGGAGGATGACCAGGAGTTAGTAAGATATGAAAGAAGATCTCCAATAGAGCGACCCTTAAGGAAGCCATACTGGCGATCTGAGAGTAGATTATGAGAAGATACATGCTTGAGAAATTTGGAAGTAAGAATAGTTTCAAAAACTTTAGAGACAAAAGAAATGAGAGCAATTGGACGATACTTGGAGGGTTGAGAATGGTCACCCTTCTTTGGGACAGGTTGAATGAAAGTGAACCTCCAGCAAGAAGGGAAGACGTTAGAGAAAAGACAGAGACAAAAGGGTATGCCTTGGCAGGGAGTCAGCACGGAAGAACAGTTTTTTAGTACAACAGGAGGAACACCATTCGGACCATAAGCCTTCTATGTACTAAGCCCAGAGAGGGTAGAAATTACATCTTTAACCCCTAACCATCGGGGGCGGACTTAAGTCCGTATCGAAAAACTTGGACTATGTGGCGGGGGCGGACTTTAGTCTGTGTGCAATTTTGGCGCAATATTGGCTCTGAGAGAGAGACGAGCGACGGGAGGAGCATGGGTTACCTCATGACCGCTCGCCACGGCCGCCGTGGACCGACTGAGATGTACTCCCCATACATCCACCCTCACTCCCTCGCTACACACGTAATTATATAACAAAATGACCGTATTTTAGCAATTTTACCCTTCGGTTGCACGATCGTTGCAAGACAACCAGTGATCATAGAAGGATGGTTCTGGTGTCATTGGAAAGCTCAATTATCGCCCTTTCACGGATACATACTTGTATTACGCTCTGGCTCTTGTTTATGCATGAAAAAGAGCACGGAAACAACGCCATTTATGGTAAAAAAAAAACCCGCTGGGTGGTACGGTCAAATATACTCCACCACCCGCTCTTAAGGTGTTAAAAGAGATTAGGATATTAGGCATAAGTAGGAGAGAGGGGGTGGAGAGGGATGAATAGCACCGGAATCATCCAAGGTGGAGCTTTTAGCAAAAGTTTGAGCGAATAGTTCAGCTTTGTCAGAGGAAGAAGTGATGGTTGTGCCATCAGAGTGGAAAAGGGGAGGAAAAGACGAGGAAGAAAAATTGTTGGCGAGGTTTTAGGCTAGATGCTAGAAAGCTTGGGAAGAGCTAGAGTTGGATTTATTTCAGTGCATTTATTATTGATGAAAGAGTGTTTGGCAAGTCGAAGAACAGATTTGGCTTGATTCCGGGCAGAAACATAGGCAAAATGAGATTCTTGAGTTTTAAGGCGTCGGTACCGTTTAAATGCTTCCTCCTTATTGCGGACAGCAGTAGAAAAAGCATGAGTATACCAAGAATGTTTGCACTAATCAGAGAGAAAGAAAATGGAATGTATATCTCCATGCCCGATAGGATTACCTTTGGTAATGCGTTCAGCACTCTCAGAGGGTCCTCGGCCACAGAAGCAAAATTTATTCCATGGGAAATCAAAGAAGTACTGCTGGAGAGCCTCCCAGTCATCAGCGCCAAAGTGCCACAAGCGCCGCCTGCTAAGAGGATCAGGTGGCCGTACTGGAGAGATAGGACAGATGACAGAGATAAGTTTATTGTCGGAGGAGCCCAAAGGAGAGAAAAGATCGACAGTATAAGAAGAAGGGTTAGAAGTTAGAAACAAGTCTAGAATGTTGGGCCGATCTCCGAGGCGATCCTGGATACGAGTAGGTTGCTGAACCAACTGCTCTAGGTCATTTAGGATAGAAAAGACGCAGGCTTGTTCACCAAGTTGGTCAGTAGAATTAGAGGAGAGCCATTGGTGGTGATGAACGTTGAAATCTCCTAAAATGGAGATTCAGAGCAAGGAGAAATGGCTAGAATGTGTTCCACTTTAGAGTTTAGATAGTCAAACAATTTGGGAAAGTCGGTAGAGTTAGGGAAAAGACAGATATCACATAAATATTTAATATGAGAATGACAGGAAAGTTTGAGCCATAATGTGGAGAATTCAGAGGAGCCGAAATCGGAAATACAAGAGCAAGTGAGTTTGTTGTGCACGTATGCACAACATCCGCCTTTGGCTTTGAAACTAGGATAGATAAAGTAGGAGGATACAGAGAAGGGGCTGCTGGCAGTTGCTTCAGACACCTGAGTTTCACACCCACTAAATATGTCCGCCTTGGCTGGGATCGAACCCAGGTCAAACAGATTCACACGCGAGCGTGCTTGCCACTCGACCGCCGTGGCTCCAGTGCTGAATGAAATTATCAAGCACTATCCTCAATAAAATGTATGATTGTAGCCAAATAAATTAAGGGGAATCACGGTCGGGAGGTTCATTGTCGATGCATGAACTATTAACACGGATATTATATGCGATTGTTGTTCCAGGAATGAATGGAGGAAGTTTGTTAGGAAGAACATGTGAAGGTATTTGTAACCTTTTATTTGGCAAACCTGGAAGGTCATCATCCCCGAAAATGTGAAGACTTTGTTGTGGAAGTGTATATCATCTGAGGTGAAGTCAATGATATTGAGGCCTGGTGAATGTTGTTCCGAATGTTAGAATACTGGCTTTGGCAGGTGTTTATTATATTAATTTTCTCCCGGTCATCATTGTTCCCTTTCTAATGTCCCTTGCTAATCCTCCCCATCTATTGAACGGGAATGAAGGGTTGGCTACTGACTGTCTGACTGCCTGTTACACTCTCTGTGGTAGCATTAGCATAACCAGGTGTTGTCTGTTATATACTAATGACTATACTGTTTCAGCGACCACATAGATGTCAATAGTTCCAGCTGATTGACTTGTGCGACCGTGATTATTTAAACCTTTAAGAATTAATAATTACTAAAAGACGAGACATTGAACACGGTCGCATGAGCCAATCAGCTAGACTTATTGACATCTAGGTGAGCCGTTCTCACCTCAGCGTCGCTGAAACAGAGTATAGTGATCCAGCAGCACACATAATGGACACCTTAACAATACCCAATAGGGTTTTACAAACTAATGGTCCTCGGAGTCACAGTCCTACAGATATTATCTGCCATCACTCACAGTGCACTCGGTTTATGATTACGCATATAATTATTAATTATTATATAGGGTGACAGTCTCTTATCTAACTTATACATTTTACTGCACATAATATATAATTACCCTTGCATAGACATAATCATGTAATATTGAACGTTAACATAGTTATATCGGCATTTAAACCCAACACACACACACACACACACACATACAGCTTCCACGTGGATGAGGTTGCAGCCATCCTCTTTATACCGAATTGTGATATAATTATGGTCTCTTCAGGCCTAGCGTCGTTGCTAAATTTCAGTATATCTTAAATAGTTCCTACGCATGTTTTTCTCTTCCAGAAGCCAATAGGTATAAGGCATAACATGATTGGTTGTTAAAATATCAGTGGATATATCTTTTTCATGAGCTACCCTGGCAACCTGTAACGCGCTGAGTTAGTTGCGAAAAATAATAATTGGTAGAAAGTGAGGTCCCTGTGACTCTCCTGCCAAACCACTATTCCTACAGAGAGAGAGAGAGAGAGAGAGATGGCTAGAGCCATAACATATATTGATGTGCGCGTGCATGCAGTGAAACATTAGTGTTTATCGAAACACAAGTGGGTGTGTGTGTGTGTGTCTTTGAAAGATCATATTAGCATTCTTGATTAAAATGTTTCCCAGAGGTTAGGTTTGCTCAATCGTCTGTTACCCCCTTATCCCCGTACAGCCTCTTTCTCCGTACAGGGACACTGTTGTAAGCGTATCAGGTATTGTTCGCATATGAAAAATGCCTCTGAAAGGGTGCAGTCAAAGGCATGTGATCTCTACTCTTCTCCACCATAGTGTCTACAATCTCTCCACATTGTGAAAATTGCATGTATGTTACTGTTATGCCATTATTATAATCAATGTGTCTATCCCTCACCCTATGACTTTGTTTCAAGCTTTGCGTGTCCTGCAGTTACATTCCAGTGCACCTTGAATATGGTTCTGTACTAATCATTCTGTTCTGACCGGGGGAAGGGGGACAATAGGAGGTCAAATTGTGTATATGTAGTTTTGCATCTTGTATCTTTCTTACACAGAGAAACAATTTATTAGTGTTACGTCCTGGGATATATAAACACTGGGCTCTTTCTATTGGACTAGCTATGCGGCAACAAGCAACAACGGAAAACGCTAGATCCATCCCTTATCTATAAACCCAGGCAACAAACCACCCTAAACCGTCAAGAGTCCTGCCTGGACAACGAGGTATCCTATGACTCGGTTACAGGGTGCACGCACTATAGACTGCTGATAGTCAAGCAGGCTATATAAAAGATCACACAATTAAGTTGACTTAAAGCTTCAAGGAAAAGATAGATAACGGAATTAAATTGCAGAAACCATTTAATAACAAACTAGAAGAAAGTACATTTAACGTTACGTTAATTAATACAACTAATCACCCCTGCGTGAAAGAAGGTGAAAGCAAACAGTCCTCAAAACATCGTACCGGTAGACAAGATGCGGGTTTCTAAACTGCATGCGGCTACTGTAGGATCTGATGCTTAGCAAAGAAAGTACGTTACGGATTTAGAGAACTCTTAACTCATAAGCAGGAATAAATACTAGTGATAGGCCATACAGTGTATAATGGCATAGGTATAATTAAATAAAGGCAGCAACTCGCAACATAACCACATACAGGTGTGCTTCTCACTCTTAGTCAGGCAAGCCTGCTCGGACAGAGTCTCTAAGCCACACCCTGACTCACAATGCTCACAAAAACGGTAAACTGTGGCACAATAACAAGCATACAGAAATAATAAACCCCTAGCTGTTAATCTGCCAGGTGGCAGAGGTCTAGCCGGAAGGATATAGGCTTCGGATACCCGGGCTGAGCCACCTGCTCTAGCCTAGGGACGTTCCCAAGTCTGTGCGCCAAATTACTCTAATTGAAAGGGTGCTCTCTTGAGAGACTCAGATCGCAAGTATCTGACTCTCTCCTGGCGACCCTAAAACAAAAGCAAGATGTGATAGCGCAGTGCTGAGTGGACTAGGCAAGGGCCCTCACACAACACAACACTAGACACACAGGGACACAGACAAGAAAATGCCCCCAGACTCCCACGGGTATCCTAGTAAAGTTGTGCGGGTCCACAGGACTCGCACCAGCAGACTTTACTTAAAGGATCGAAAAAAGCCTCCCCTCCGGTCTAGCCCCTGCTAACCTGACACAAGAACACACTAGCAAGCATGAAACCACCAAATATGAGACAACAAAAAAGCTTCCTAGGTCTCATTAACAATTACATCTCTGCATAAGGCCCACATCCTATCTAATTATCTGAGAGCTCGTCATTAATAGAATAATAGATATAAGGTCTATCAAGGGGATGGGATAATTAAATAGATTGGTGAAGTAGTGGAAGGAAGGTATACAAAGTAAGAGAGAAAGTTTCTAAGTGGGGTTGAGAGGGATAGATATCAAGGGGGTCCGAAGGGTACGACAGTGAGGTGAGCTCTGAGTCTTGAATCTGTCTGGACCCCACCCTAGGCATGCAAAATACATCCCATGCTTGGCAACACTCAACACAGTTGCCGGGTCAAAATCCTCTACCCCTGGCGTGAGTCGAAACTAAGCCTAACGTTGCTATCAAATGCACGTGGCAACATCAGGCTCGTCCCAAGCTGGACTCTCCGCGCGAAGCAACGTCCCCCAGCCGGTCTCTCTCTCCCGCTCGTCTCCTCCCACTCTCACTAGACTTACATCTTATATATTATAATGAAACAATCAACTATCGAGAATAAAATATACTAAGATGCGTTGGTTAAGAATAAGGGCAGCTTCAAGCTGTGAAACAACATAAGAATATCCCAGACATTAGTTACATTGTCGTAGGATATATACTAAGGAAAAGCCGGCCGGCCAGCTGCCGCCAGCCGGTTTCTAAACGGCTGGGCAGCCGACGCGCGCGCATGCCCGCACGCGGCTACTATGCAGAAGCGTCACACCTCCCCCAAGATATAAGACCCTTGACTAAGTTCCTCATATCTAACAGAAAGCTTCTCATAGTACCACACACTGTTGCGACACAAGGCACTATATATAAAAAAAACAAAGACTGTTGCGCTCCACCGAGCAAGTTCAACTAACTTAGCGACAATAAGCGAAAACATTCAACTTAGATACTGCTACAACATCTTTTACAAAATTCTACACGTTATAAAAATAAAGAGTTTTTATAAGGTTTTTGCTTTTTTAATTAGTTTTTTCGGCTGAACTACAGTGACAGCCTATTTTCCTCCACACTCAACCCTCAATCTTGTAGCAGTCTAACCAACATCATCCACCCTTGATAGACAATCCGCTATCACGTTATCAGAACCGGCGATATGGCGTATGTCCAAATTATACTCCTGAAGCATGAGTGACCACCTGGTCAGTCTCATATTCCAGTTATGAAACTGATTCAAGAATTTCAGAGGGTGATGATCGGTATAAACCACTACGACTGGTCCGAAAGCAGGAACATATACATTGAAGTGCCTGAGCGCCAGCACTATCGCCAGGAGTTCTTTTTCAATTACAGAGTAATTCCTTTGTGCACTATTGAATTTTTTACTGTAAAACCTCACTGCATGTTCGATACCTTCATCATCTGTCTGTAACAAGACAGCCCCAGCCCCTACGCTACTGGCATCAGTCGCCAGCTGAAAAGGTCTGCTGAAGTCCGGGGCCCTGAGTATGGGGTGGGTACATAACAGGTGTTTCACCAAGGAAAACGCCTCTGCACACTCAGGAGACCACCGGAACTTCTTGTCCTTAGATAATAAGTCGGTTAAAGGTGCAAGTACAGTCGAATAGCCTTTGATGAAGCGACGATAATAGCCTATCATACCTAGAAACCGCATGATTTGTTTCTTAGTCGTAGGCTGGGGAAACTGATCGATGGCTTTGATCTTTGTCTGTGGAGGGCACACCTGACCCATCCCCACCTCGAACCGCAGGTACAAAACTGTGGCTTTGACAAAATCGCACTTACCCAGGTTTACCACCAAACCTGCTTCATTCAGTTTATTAAAAAGCTGTCCGATGTGAGCACAGTGACTGTTAAAATCATCGTCGTATATTATGACATCATCTAGGTACACCGTACAGTTGGGAATGTCGGCTACAATGTCGTTCATTAATTTCTGAAACGTTGCAGGGGCATTTTTCAGCCCGTATGGCATAACATGGCAACGATATGTGGCACCGTCCACCACAAACCCACACACCTCTCGCGCTCGCTCAGACAAGGGCACTTGCCAATAACCCTTAACACCTTACGAGCGGCCTATGCGGTTTATTTATATGTACCGCCCAGCGGGGTGTTTTTAGCCAAAATAGGGCTGTTTACGTGATCATTTTCATGCCTAAATAAGACCCAGAACGTAAAACAAGTACCTATCCCTGAAAGGGCATAAACAGAGCTTTCGAATGACACCATAACGATCCTTTTATGATGGCTAGTTTTCTTGCAATAACCGTGCAACGCGAGTGCAAAAAGCATGTAATTAGCCACTTTCCCGATACAATTCCTTATATAGCGAGTGAGAGAGGGAGGAGGGAGCTGGGATTCGTGTCAGTATGTTCGCTGCGGTGGTCTGGAGCAGTCATACGCTCGCTACTCTCCTGCCACCACTTGTCTCTCTCTCTCAGCAACATTACGTGCTGAAATTGCCACTCGACCTATGTCGAGCGCCGCCACATAATCCAGCTTTATTTAACTCGACTTATGTGGTGAGCCGCTAATTAAGGGTTAACAAGGTCTATCTTAGTGAGGAACTTGGCTTTTCCTATCTTATCCACACTGTCGTCCATGCGAGGGAGAGAGTAGGCATTTGTTGGGGGTTAAACCATTCAACCTGCGGAAATCTATACAAAACCGCACCTTGCCATCTGGTTTGGGCTGCAGTGTGATGGGGGAAGTCCACCTTACTGCACCCTCAGAAATCAGCCCACGTTTCAGCATATAATCCAGCTCTTCCCTAAGTGCTGGTAATTTAATAGGGGGAACACGGTATGGCACTGATTTAAAGGGCAGGTGGTCCCCAACATCGACATCGTGCACCGCTTGAGTAGTGAGGCCAGGATGCTCTGCGAAAACAGCTGGGTTTGAATCAAACAAGTGCTGCACAGCTACACGCTGTTGCTCAGGCAGGTGCAATATCAACTCGTGAGCCACTTGTCTAGAATTCCCCGCCCACTGATTCGCGGAAACATGACAATCCCAATTATCCTCCCCCGCAGCTTGACTGTCCCTTCCTCCTTCTCCACCACGATCGCTGCAGATCAACAACGGGACAGTGAGAGGCTCGGAGGGGCGCCTCACATACTCTTTCATCAGATTTACATGGCAAAGGTGGTTCTTTTTCTTACGATCAGGAGTAGCTACTAAATAGTCGAGATCAGAAACCTTCCTTACAACCCGATACGGACCAGAATACTTGGCAGACAAGGGGTGTCCCACCAGAGGCAGTAGTATCAGTACCTCCTGATCTACTTCAAACTCCCTCAGCTTCACCTTCTGGTCGTATCTGTCCTTCATCTGAGCTTGTGAACTCTTAAGGTTCCGACCTGCTACCTCCAAGCTCTTTAGCATTCTCTCACGGCTTTCAACTACATACTTTAGAAGCGAGCATGGCTTTGTGACTCCCTCCCAGATCTCCTTGACTATGTGGAGGGACCCCCTGACCCTGTGTCCAAAAACCAACTCGTTCGGGCTAAATCCCAAGCTCTCCCCAGGTACTTCTCTCGCAGCAAATAATACGTATGGGAGACTTAGATCCCAGTCCTTCCCATTTTCCATGCAATAACACCGCAACATACTCTTGAGAGTCGAGTGCCACCTTTCCAAAACTCCCTGACTCTCGGGATGGTAGGCAGATGACACCACAGACACTATCCCATGTTGCTGCATGGTCTGCTTAAACAGAGCAGAAGTAAAATTGGATCCCTGATCAGACTGGATCTCCTGAGGGTAGCCATAACGAGAGAAATAGACAAGTAGGTTTTTGACAACAGTCTTAGCCATCCCGTTGCGCATGGGGTAAGCATCTGGATACCGTGTTGCTACATCCATTACAGTTAGTACAAATTTATTGCCGGCACTAGTGGGGGGCAATGGGCCAACCATATCGATAACTACTTTGCTGAAGGGCGGCCCAAGGTCTTCAGGATCTTCAGGATCTTCCAGCTGCAAGGAACATATATCAGCAGGTGCGAGATTATCCAAGTTCATCTTAAATAATTTATTTCCATCTCCAATGTCCCGCTGAGCCATCCTTTCCTCACGCTGCGCATAACGATGCTGCCGCAGAGTCTCTTCCTGCCCTGCACCTGCACTAGCGGTGACAGGCCCCGGGGCCTGTCCAGACTCTAACATAGGTGCCAATAATGAGTCACCAAGAAACACTGCCGGCTCAAAACTCTCCAATTGACCAACACTTCCCGTTTTCTTGTGACCTTTCCTCCGCGGTTTGATAGACTGAGGTGGTGGCTGCAAGGCTCCGGATGTCTGAGAACGCATCACAACACACGCCATGGTTTGTACGCTACACTTCTCAACCCACACCTGTTCCTCCCTACTAACGTCGGCCGCCTTCTCGGCAACGACCAAGGGTGAAACCTTAGAAGCAGGCACCGCAAAGTTGTTGCCGAGGAGGAGGTCGACGCCCCCAACAGGCAAGTTCTCTACGATTCCGACATCCAGCTCCTTCGCCACACCACCCACCTCCAGCTCCATCCGCACCAGCGGGTAGGACTTCGTAGCATTGATCCCCTGAACTACCACCACCCGAGCAGCGTTAATCGGTCTACTAGTAAAGTTCCTTAACAAGGTCTGAGAAGCCCCAGTATCACGCAATAGCTTAACTCCTCGCCTTTCGCCAGCCCACCTCACAAAACCATGCCCTCTATGACCCCCAAAGACGTCGCGGACAGGGTTCGAGCCTTCCGGACTCTTGAACACAGGCTGTGTCCCAACCTCTGACGAACTACCCTTGGCAAACTCAGAAGATATAGGTGACACCCCTATGCTGCGGGCCAATGACACAACCTTGTTTGGTGGCTTGTTCGGACAAGCATTTGCAAAGTGACCCTCCTTGTGACATGCAAAGCACTCATTACTCTTGGGTTTCCCTTGGGAGTGGGAGGTACCATTAGACTTCTTATACGGGACGGTATTTGGTTTATGTTCAGTTTTATTGTCAGTGCTACATGGTTTTGTGTATTTATGTGTATCAAAATTCTTGGGAGGGGGAGGGGTACGATCCTTTGCACCCGACTCACTCCTAGCTGCTGCTTCGCACCCTCGAATTAATGACAGTCGGCGGTCAGCCATTTCTGCTGCCTCCTGGAGAGTTCTAGGATTTTTTTCTTTTATATTTAATGTTAAGTCCCCGCCTGTGCACTTAAAGAACTGCTCCAAGAGAACCAGCTCACTCAACTCCTCAAAAGTAGCTGCCCTCTCAGAACGCAGCCAATGTCGTAGTGCATCAGACAAGTCCCGGGCGTGTTCTAGGAAGGTACTATCCTTGCCCTTAGTAACACCCCGAAACTTCAAGCGGTAAGTTTCTGGTTGTAACTCATAGGCCCGTAGCACAGCCTTCTTTAGCTCATCATAAACTACACAGGACTCTAAAGGTAGTGCATCATACGCTTTTAGCCCCTTTCCTAGGAGTCTTGATGAAACTAATGCTGCCCACTTTTCCTGAGGCCACTGGTGTTCCTGACACTTCTTCTCAAATCGCATAAAAAACTCAGCCACACCTAATTCATCGAACACAGGAACTAGTTTAAGCAGGTGCGACAATGATTGGTCCCGATGTCTGTTACCTCCCCAAATATTTTTCTCCCTGTTACCTCCACTCGAGATCTCTCCAGCTCCCTGTCAGCCCGATACCTAGTAGACTCTGCCTGCAGTTCAGCCTCTCGTATAGCAACCTCAGCCTGCACACTCGCCTGTCTCTCGGCAGCCTCAACCTGAGCTCTAGCAACCTCAACCTTGGCCATCTCAAGCCGAAACAACAAATCTGGAGTCAACCCTTGAGGAGGGGAAGGTGCATTTAATGGAGAGGGTCCAGGTGATTGAATTCCACGCTGCTATTGACCATCAACTTGTGGGTATGTACTAAATTCAGGCACACTGACGTTTGATATGGGGGTAGAGTGGAGGGGGGGCTGGGGACCAGGGCCCCTAGTCGCCTCTCCACCCAGGTCTCTCCCTTCTAAACCAAATATGAAAGTCCTCAGCTGATCTTTCCTCATGCCACTTAAACCCTGGTGACCCTGAAGACCTGCCACACACTTTAAGTCATACTTATTCAGCTTCAACACCCTGGCAGCGGTAAGGGGCACCTCTAAAAATCTTCTAGCACCCTCCTCGCTATCGACTAGCCACTCCACAGGTCTTTCTCCCTCCGAGCCCGTATCGTGACCTGACCCATCACTGTGTTCTGATGTATTAGACATGCTTGTGTACTGCAGCAATTATCACGGTTATAGAATGTGCCTTATCTCCTATGCAAGTATGTATATACTAATGTTATTTAAAGTCTTTAATGTGTTATATTGGTTGCTCCAAAAAAAAAACTCTATGTCCACTGTATTCCTCTAATCATAAGGAATCTCAAAACAAATGACCACTATATTCCTCTGTTCAGTAAATCCTATGCAAGGTCGCCATTTGTTACGTCCTGGGATATATAAACACTGGGCTCTTTCTATTGGACTAGGTATGCGGCAACAAGCAACAACGGAAATCGCTAGATCCAACCATTATCTATAAACCCAGGCAACAAACCACCCTAAACCGTCAAGAGTCCTGCCTGGACAACGAGGTATCCTATGACTCGGTTACAGGGTGCACGCACTATAGACTGCTGATAGTCAAGCAGGCTATATAAAAGATCACACAATTAAGTTGACTTAAAGCTTCAAGGAAAAGATAGATAACGGAATTAAATTGCAGAAACAATTTAATATCAAACTGGAAGAAAGTACATTTAACATTACGTTAATTAATACAACTAATCACCCCTGCGTGAAAGAAGGTGAAAGCAAACAGTCCTCAAAACATCGTACAGGTAGACAAGATGCGGGTTTCTAAACTGCATGCGGTTACTGTAGGATCTGATGCTTAGCAAAGAAAGTACGTTACGGATTTAGAGAAATCTTAACTCATAAGCAGGAATAAATACTAGTGATAGGCCATACAGTGTATAATGGCATAGGTATAATTAAATAAAGGCAGCAACTCGCAACATAACCACATACAGGTGTGCTTCTCACTCTTAGTCAGGCAAGCCTGCTCGGACAGAGTCTCTAAGCCACACCCTGACTCACAATGCTCACAGAAACGGTAAACTGTGGCACAATAACAAGAATACAGAAATAATAAACCCCTAGCTGTTAATCTGCCAGGTGGCAGAGGTCTAGCCGGAAGGATATAGGCTTCGGATACCCGGGCTGAGCCACCTGCTCTAGCCTAGGGACGTTCCCAAGTTTGTGCGCCAAATTACTCTAATTGAAAGGGTGCTCTCTTGAGAAACTCAGTTCGCAAGTATCTGACTCTCTCCTGGCGACCCTAAAACAAAAGCAAGACGTGCTAGCGCAGTGCTGAGTGGACTAGGCAAGGGCCCTCACACAACACAACACTAGACACACAGGGACACAGACAAGAAAATGCCCCCAGACTCCCACGGGTATCCTAGTAAAGTCGTGCGGGTCCACAGGACTCGCACCAGCAGACTTTACTTAACACCTTACGAGCGGCCTATGCGGTTTATTTATGTGTACCGCACAGCGGGGTGTTTTTAGCCAAAATAGGGCTGTTTACGTGATCATTTTCATGCCTAAATAAGACCCAGAACGTAAAACAAGTACCTATCCCTGAAAGGGCATAAACAGAGCTTTCGAATGACACCATAACGATCCTTGTATGATGGATAGTTTTCTTGCAATAACCGTGCAACGCGAGTGCAAAAAGCAGGTAATTCGGTACTTTCAGTACATAATTGAGTATGTAGCGAGTGAGAGAGGGAGGAGGGAGCTGAGATTTGTGTCAGTAGGTTCGCCGCGGTGGTCTGGAGCAGTCATACGCTCGCTAGTCTCCTGCCACCACTTGTCTCTCTCTCTCAGCCACATTACGTGCTGAAATTGCCACTCGAGTTATGTCGAGCGCCGCCACATAGTCCAGCTTTATTTAACTCGACTTATGTTGCTCGCCGCTAAATAAGGGTTAAAGGATCGCAAAAAGCCTCCCCTCCGGTCTAGCCCCTGCTAACCTGACACAAGAATACACTAGCAAGCATGAAACCACCAAATATGAGACAACAAAAAAGCTTCCTAGGTCTCATTAACAATTACATCTCTGCATGAGGCCCAAATCCTATCTAATTATCTGAGAGCTCGTCGTTAATACATTAATAGATATAAGGTCTATCAAGGGGATGGGATAATTAAATAGATTGGTGAAGTAGTGGAAGGAAGGTATACAAAGTAAGAGAGAAAGTTTCTAAGTGGGGTTGAGAGGGATAGATATCAAGGGGGTCCAAAGGGTACGACAGTGAGGTGAGCTCTGAGTCTTGAATCTGTCTGGACCCCACCCTAGGCATGCAAAATACATCCCATGCTTGGCAACACTCAACACAGTTGCTGGGTCAAAATCCTCTACCCCTGGCGTGAGTCGAAACTAAGCCTAACGTTGCTATCAAATGCACGTGGCAACATCAGGCTCGTCCCAAGCTGGACTCTCCGCGCGAAGCAACGTCCCCCAGCCGGTCTCTCTCTCCCGCTCGTCTCCTCCCACTCTCACTAGACTTACATCTTATATATTATAATGAAACAATCAACTATCGAGAATAAAATATACTAAGATGCGTTGGTTAAGAATAAGGGCAGCTTCAAGCTGTGAAACAACATAAGAATATCCCAGACATTAGTTACATTGTCGTAGGATATATACTAAGGAAAAGCCGGCCGGCCAGCTGCCGCCAGCCGGTTTCTAAACGGCTGGGCAGCCCACGCACGCGCATGCCCGCACGCGGCTACTATGCAGAAGCGTCACATTAGGTAGAGGGAAGTGGAGAACATCAAACCTTTGATTGTCATATGGAGGAATTGGGTTGGTTGTAATGGGAATTTGCATTACATAGGTGAAGTGGCTCTGCGGGTCATTTTTTTCATATGTTTAGAAGAATATATAGAGTAAACATTACCGAGTACTTATTCTTCTGATTAATAAATACTCTATCCACAGATATTAGAGTCAAGCTTTTGTTTATAAGTCTCTTCGATGTGTTCGTCCATTTAATTCGTCTCTCCCTTTCATCTCGCTCTCTCTCTCTGAACGGTTTAATAATATTTGCATTGATATCCAAATGTATATGCTAATAACAAACACCTTTATCATACATATCAACATTGGGAAATGCAAACCACTACAACTTCTCTGGGGCTACTTTGAAAGTATATAGCGTTTTCCAATGACATTTTAGTAGGACCTATTTTTCTATTAGTTATAACGACTTTGAAGTTTGTAGCACTTATTTCCGAGCAAATCATTTATTTGTTTCTATTTAAGTGGGTTACCAGTTCTAAAGTCTGATATTTGTATACTGTATTTTAGTCATATATATATTTTGTCTTCTCCAAGGCCCCTTCTCAAACACAAAATACACATCTGGAGAATATCATAATTATATCAATATATATTACACTGCTTTTATTGCTGAATGACCTCATCATTTGTCTCTAACAGTGTAGGATTCTTTGGTGTAAGCGACCAGTTATGAAAGTTGTTATTTTGGTATAGGCATTTCACTAATGACGACTAGATGGATATGGATATGCAATACATAGAAACATTATTTTATTTTAAGTAACAACATAATGTTACACATAATGCTGTATTTGAAAAAAAAGGCATGAAACAGAGAGGTATGAGGAGCCCCAAAGCAAATGGCGCAAATCGACAATACGGGCCAGCCCGGGACCTCAACCAAAATTAAGAGACCAACATTAACCCAATGAAGAGCAAATGAACATCAGCTGAGGACAAGAGTAATCTATAATGTGGATAGATGTAGATAGATAGATAGATAGATAGATATATAGATAGATAAATAGATAGTGTGAGTGAATGAGTGAGAAAGAGCTGTCTTACTAAATAGATAGTGAATCTAGCAATCCCTACAAATTGGTTTGCAAACAATAATTACACATAAACAAATATTTCTTAAAGGCAGATTTCACTAGCAAAAACTATTTACATCTTAATTAATATCAAGAGATAAAACAGTAACCATAAACCTGGTGAACTAATTCACGTAACCCCCCTCCCCCACCCTACACACTTTCAACCTTCCCTACACAATAACCCACCCCCTTCCCCGTGTAGCCCATCCCTATCCTTCCCAGCAAATCTAACGACGCCATCTACGGGACATAATATGCAACAGATTCAGGGTGGGGAGGAGTGAGCGATCTTAGTAATATCAGAGCGAAAGACCCAGCGAAATTACCATTAGGTGGCCCAGTCGGAAAGGTGACCGACTGTACAGTACATAGGCGACATATTTGTGTGTACCGGTAACGAGAATATCCTTCCAAGTCTACAAGAACAAGCTATATCTGGCCTCCAATTCACCATCAAACGAGGTACTAACCAAAACTTTCCTTTCCTCGACGTCAACGTTACCATCAAAGAGGATAAATTCATCACAGATGTGTGCCTTAAACCCACCGAAACTGGCCACTGTCTGAACAGTAGTACCGTTTATTACCATGGTTTCACAAAGCGATTTTCATCCCAATGTTTTACCTCCTAATAACGCCCCTTTATGAGTGGTTCTCTACAAAATTGTCTTGTTTTGATTTGTCTTCAGGTTCTGTCACTATTGGTTTGCTCGGTTTCAGTTTGTTTCCTGTGTCGCATATTGCAAACATCCAAGTTGGGGAATTGGCATAGCCTCCGTCCCTCCTATTTCTACCGCCACTCCACAATTGCCTTTCAGAGGCGGTGTGGGTCGAAGGAGAGCTCAGGATATTCTAGGGGTGTTTTGTGATCTTAAAAGGACAATTTCGTGAGATATTTCCTATTTGACTGCACAAGAAACAACGTATGACTGGTCTTTGTAATACCTATGCTGCCATGTTACTTGGTATGTCCTGGAAAATCCTGTACTTCAAAGACTCATTAAATTACACTGAGTAACTCTTTGATACCTGAGGTTTCATGAATGTTGCAATGCTTGCTCCCCTTCGTAGGGCAAGCCTGGACTAGTGCTTCCTTGATTTATATTTCTTGATCTGCCTTGCTTAGGTGAGGGAATAGCACATTTAGCTCCATTTCCCGTCTCAAGCCCCTAATATTCTGGCGGTACAATTTCAATTTCTCTAGCCCTTTTCCTTAAGACTTCCTTTCCAAAGTCCTTGGTCCCATTCCTTATATCTGTTGCGAACATCCCCTAGGGGCCTAGAGCATTCCCCAAGTGTGGTTATCAATATGCGAGCTTCTTCACTTCATCTTCCAGCTCAAGTAGTGCAAACTGGCACACGATTTGCTCAAGACATATCTCAATCTCCTCTTTTCCTCCTCCCCCACACTGTAAATATACACCCTTCTATCTAATCGTTTTTATTTTATTTGTTAACCCTCTCCGACATATGACGCGATGTTGAGCCTATTGGGGATACTTTAAAGCCTTTGTTACCATCAGGGGTATTTAGAAACCTTTAGTTTAGTTACTTCAACCTCTGCAGTTGTCTTTGAGTTAGCTGTGGGCAGAAAACAAATTTTGAAGAGGTAATTATAAGTGTGAGAGAACTCTATTTCTTATCGCTAATCTGGCAGCCTCTGTGTCATAAATGCGTGAAAGGGTTAATTTGGAATTTAGTCTCCGTTGTGATCTTCAGTTTTGCAAATATATTGTCTCTGTTTTATGTTTCACCATGCTATTGTCATTCCCTCGCAATTCTATTCTCTATGTTTTTATCCATTCTGGTTGATCTCAGTTTCTATCTAAATATTATTATGCAAGTATTGTCTTTCATTTTTGCTTTGTCTGTATTGTTCTTTCTGTTAAGTCTTACCAGTATTATCATTGGTTTCTTTGTGAAACATGTCCTGCCATTATCTTATGTTTTGCATGAACTTCCCTTCTAACTTGTCTTTCCCTTTGCCTATAATGACTGTTCCCGTCGATGGTATAGATGTACCCTTTTCCTCCTCATTTCATCCTTCTGTCATTAGTTTCTACAGTAAAACATACACACTTTAACCCGTTGAGTACCGTAGGATACAGTAATAAAAGTCCCCAGCAGTCCCAAGCTCTGTGGCCAAAATGGCAGGAGAGACCACCTTTCCACCTCAAGAGTGAGACAAGACTGGCCCTGCCATCCTTCAGCGGGTCTTATAATGCTGTGAAAAGTGTTGCCAACACGGGAGCAGTGCTCAAAAGGTCGTGGTAACTGGTACAGGGTTCTACAGGCAGTCACAAGGAAAGTACATTACTGACGGCTATATCCGTCGCTGGGACTCGGGAATTACTTATCTACTGACGGCTATATCCGTCGCTGGGATTGGATGGGTTAAAGAAACATATAATAGTTTTCAACCAACATTTCATATGTATTTACTTATTGTGTTTCATTGTATATTTTTACTACTGTATAATCCTTGTTGCAAAACATCCGGTTCATGCAAGGAATCCATTCAAAGAACGATAATCGATGGTTATCATGCCATATCAAAATTCTATTACGCTTACATTTAAAATACTTTCAGCACAAACACAAAAGGCTATACCGACATAATATAAGCAACGTTGCTGTATTAATTACAAAATAAGATAATTTGGCTTGATCATATGAACGCAACTTTTATATATATCAATATATCTTCTTGAAACTAATGAAGCGCAGAATGAGTGGATATCGCCTTAAATTATTACTATGGAATTTTAGTGCTCCTTTATATAATGTCTCCTTCTTGTGTTAGCATTAATCCTATCGAACTATACAATATTTTTCCAATGCAAACCTGGTATTGTGAGTGTTTTCTGTTATACCCAGGAATTGACAAGTCACTTTATAAGCAATAATTAAGCTGTATAATCCAAAGATGCATAAGGTCTAGCGCCTTTACAAACATAATTATTTTGTGGTCAACCGTGGTGTCATTAGATAAGGACATCATTAATTATATATATATACTGTATATATATATATAATCAGAACACATTGTTACAATGTACAATTACAATGCCACACTTAATAACGTAAATTAATAAAGCAAGGAAACTATAAATCGAACAAATAGGAAACACATGAGTCATAAGAAAAGGGTACTTTCACTAAATGTATACGAGGGTGAGGGGACTGAAGAGGCCAACTTGACCTGCTCGACTGACACTAACTTGTGCTCATCTACTTTTAACTTGAAAACACGTAGGGTGTTCCTAATATACTCAGCTTTGTAGCTAGGGCAGTTGGTATACGAATTGAAGGAATTGATCTGTTTTCATATATATATTTATGGATGAATCGAAAAATAAATCTAAGGATGAAAATGTAATGGAACATTAACTATCTCAAATTCCGTTAGCCTATGTTCACTGGACTCTGTACCGGTTTCTTTAAATTTGGTTTAAACCAAGAAGGATCTAATAAGGAGACGTGACTCTCGGTACCGGTTTCTTTAAATTTGGTTTAAACCAAGAAGGATCTAATAAGGAGACGTGACTCTCGGTACCGGTTTCTTTAAATTTGGTTTAAACCAAGAAAGATCTAATAATCCTGGTGGTGTAATGGTTAAGGTGGCAAAAATATGTGTGTGATAACCCGGGTTCGAATCCCGGTGGATCATATATACTTTAATTAATTTCATTGGGGGTGTGGTGGTGAGATTAATAAAAATAATAAGAAGACGTGACTCTCTGCTTTTGGTTGTAGACCCCTGATACTTACCCAATCTAACAACAAGCACCCACCAACAATAGAGAACAGTTAATTTCGAACAGTAACTGTACAGATTATTCACCTCACTAAAGAATGTACACTCACACGTACTAAAAGTTGCTCAGGGGTGGGGCCTTCCTTCCCCTGCTCCACCCTGGGCAGGTGGAAGAGGGAAGTCCGGTCCAAGTCTACCCCCACCTTCCACCCCAAACTATCCCCAACTCCCCCACCTTCCTTCTCTAGCTGGCAGTTAGTGATTAGCGACGATTATTCTCATTCATCGCAAATGATTGTAAAATCATCATTGCATATGCTTACAATGGTCATAATTTAAAATTGATTAGGAATTTATTGATACAATATACTGTATAATTGTATTCTCAAAATGAGTCTATACACAACGTGGGCTACACGAAACACAGCTGCAGTGATCTTCTGTTTCTCTCTCTCTCCCTGTCTCTCTCTTAACACGCAGACTACGAGGTCAGTTCAGTTAAGTTTTTAAAATATGTAATGAGTTTGACAATGTGGATCATAGCAAACTGTTTAGTCTCAATATGAATACAATGCACAACCATGGCTGGCAGTTAGAATTTAAAAGGTTCAGCACTAATATTTGTGGAAACTGTTTCCCATTTAAGATCTGTTCTACCTGGAACAAACATTGCTCAGAAGTTTTAAACATTTCCTCAGTTGAACAGTTCAAGATGACAGTAGTCAATATATAGTATTTTGCACACTCTGTAAGGAGTGTAGTCCACTGAACAATGTATCTCCTTCCACTTCGAATATTTCCCCGAAATGGATCGCAAGGTCTTTGAGATACTAACTATATTCCTTGTAACTCCTTGTAACTCTCTCATTACACACACTTTCTACAACCAAGATATAACGGGTCTCAATGGCTTATATTTCCCTTTATTAGCCTTCACTTGTTTCTACTTACCTTGTAATTGTAAACGGAATACGCTCGCCTGTGATTCCCCACATTCTCTTGTCCTTTTTCTATGATACTATTATAAGCCCCTTATTACTGTCCTTCTATTGTAACAGTAGCAAATATATATTGCTCCCTTATAATTAAGCACGATAATAAAAACAGAAGCAGATAATCTTCCCGCCAGGGTATGAAGGGCTCCCCACATCAACAAGGGAATACACGCTTGCGCCCTTGCTACACTCAAGGAGAGAACGGGAACTTCCCAGTAATCGTCATCACTATGCTGGAGAAAACTGATCAGGGCAAGCAATTTTAGGGCTTCGTGAGCATTGGCATACCAACTCACTAGTCCTAGGATTACCCTCCCATTCAGTTGGTGACCATCGGCATACCGAGTCCCACAGGTCTGAGGAGTATTTTCCCTATTGAGGGATTGTTATTAGTAGTTGGCATTGATTACTGATATTGAGTCTTTAATAGGCTGCACCTTTAATAATAGAGGGCTGAAGTACGAGGGCATACCCACACTTCAAACTTATATTATTAAAACCGCACTCAAGTAAGACTACCAAGTGGGAGTGGGCATTTCCAAAGTCACTTGTGTAGTTCAGGGCCCTGCGAGATACCGTAACTGGCACTCTGCAAAAAGACGTCCTTCGTGTATTAGTCTGTAGCATACTATTGGACGTCTACAACTAAAAGGTTTAAACACCGTCCCGAGTTCTTTGAACCTCTTACAAAGATCCGAGGCAGTCGAGAAGACAAGAGAGGCCATAGCCATATTGTTTTCTCGTGTTAGCCCGATATAGTGCCAACTCGTCATCAGTGGGGCACTATATATAAGATCCTAACTCAAGAGTACCTGAACAGAACTTCATCAACGATTAATATAAAGGTCAGGAGAGTCAAGTATCCCTAAGCTTCTAGCTATATACACTCGCATTAGTCCGATGAGGTGTCAAAATATATTCATATATTTACGGTAGCCATCTGTAACTACTACTTCATACGACAGGCCAACCTGGACGGTCCAACAGAGACTCAGAAGATGATAAGGTGCCCCCCCACTTGAAAACTCATTAATTCCAAATACCCAAGACTAGAATTATATTTAAGAAAAACTGAAGAAGATATTGATACTAATGACGAGAGAAAACAAAACGAGTCTTACAAATTGACTCTGTCAAATATTCACCAGTGCGCAAGGTGATAAAATAGTTAGAGTCCCACATTGACTCTGCCAAAATTCCCTATAGATGTGTGTAAAGTTAGAGTCCAATATTGACTCTGTTAAAATCCCTTATACGTGTACCAAAGTTTGAGTCTCCAAAATTGACTCTGCTAAATCCTCACTAGTGCGCCGAGTGACAGTAATAACTTAGAGACCCATATTGACTCTGTTAAAATTCCAAACCCTATTTATAAAATTAAAGTTCTGGGGATTGACTCTGTTTTTCACTCTCACCAGTGCGCAAGGTGATAGTAAAATAGTTATAGTCCAGTGTATTGACTCAGAAATAATCTTGTCACTTTTAATGTGAATTTAGTATCATACATAAATATTAACTCCATATATAATAGTGTTTAATACTTCAGTCTTTTCATGACTATATGAGTGTGGTTTACATAATGCGGCACATAAAATAAGCAGTATATACCTGAGCTCTGCCTAGATCCTCGATCGTACTTGAATAGTAAACTTTATGTTTTATAGAACCTATCTATGTATAACCATATAATCTCCTATATAAATGTGTTTAGAGTTTAAGATTAATAAACTGTTCTTAAAATATTATCTCAGTGTTATATGTATATCCTCTATTGTGTATATGCGTGTATTGTATGAATTCTGATATCTCCAGTCTTGAAAGAACTCCCCTCAACCAATAGCCAAACTGATATAAAAGTCACGCAATTACAGTAGGTAATGAGTTTTTACTGTAATGTATTGATAGGAGGAGAAATTGTTTGGAAGGACAGGCTGGGGTTGCCCTCAATATTGTTGAGGCACAAAAGGATCAGCTAGGGAGGCCAGGTCGAGAAATAGGAGTTCCAGCTGTCCTTTTCAACCACGTAGCACTCCCCGGGAGTGCCATCCTGTTCGCCTGGTGCCTACAGCCTCCTAGCAATTCTGGAGGTGGGATTCTGAGTCCCAACCTCCAGGGTCTATACGGGCGGTGGGGTCACCACATCCGTACACCAGGTATATATATATATATATATATATATATATACTGTATGTATATACTGTACAGTATAATAGTATATATATATATATATATACTGTATATATATACTGTACAGTATAATAGTATATATTTGTATATACTGTATGTATATACTGTACAGTATAATAGTATATTATATATAATATATACTGTAATGTATATACTGTACAGTATATATATATATTACTGTACAGTATATAGTATATATATATATACTGTTATATACTGTACAGTATAATAGTGTATATATATATATATATACTGTATGTATATACTGTACAGTATAATAGTATATATTTGTATATACTGTATGTATATACTGTACAGTATAATAGTATATATATATATATATATATACTGTATATATATACTGTACAGTATAATAGTATATATTTGTATATACTGTATGTATATACTGTATGTATATACTGTATGTATATACTGTACAGTATAATAGTATATATATATATATATATTTACTGTACAGTATAATAGTATATTGTTGTATATACTGTATGTATATACTGTATGTATATACTGTATGTATATACTGTACAGTATAATAGTATATATATATATATATATACTGTATGTATATACTGTACAGTATAATAGTATATATTTGTATATACTGTATGTATATACTGTACAGTATAATAGTATATATTTGTATATACTGTATGATAACTTGCGATCGTTCGTAGCCGCAATGATGGAAATATTTAGCTCTTTTGGGTTCTTTGTATTCATTTAATGCTGCTATTGCTTCTCATATTCTTTGTTGTGTATTCATTTCACATATAATTTTTTGTCATTCTTTATCCTGTGTGCTGCTCTTACATAATTCCTACATCATTTGTAACACATTATTTTGTATACGTGAAAAAAGTTATATTTTCTGTATGCTGTATTATGCTTTGTTCCAGTCGTTTTTTGTTTTACATATTCTCAGTAAGAAACCAGAGTAGCCTAATGTATTGTAGTGCAGTATTTAATAGTGGCCCCTTCATCACTGACGATATTGCCTATTAGTAAAATAGTCTCCATTCAACACCCACCTCAGTCGTTTGAATCAACCGCCGCGAGGAAGAAAGATTCATCTTCATAAGTGCATGGCTACTTCTCTTATGGTGTCGTCATATTGATCGGGTACCCACTACGAAAAAACTTCGTAAAAAAATAAGAAAACAAAAAAGGGAAAAGAATTTTCCCATCTTAACACTGTTATTTACACGCTTCCCACATTCGGTGGATTTTCTTGCGTTGTGGCTTCTTGCCATCTCTCGCCAAGCGCAACGATTCCTCCTTCTCTTCCTCGCGGCCAACCGTCAACACTAGTGCCCCCGAGCTCCGGCTTCATTCGACGTTCGCTCTCCTCTAGTGAGTCCCTACTCATTCGTATATATCTGGGGGATAGTGAGCAAGGGTTTAGATTAGCTAGCACGGGTTGTGTTATTAGTGGCCCGCAGGAAGTGTTAAAATTAGGGTATTTTCAGGCGCTTACTTGTTGTGTTCATTCTTGTTACCACGTGCGTCGTTTTCATTGTTGCTATGCGCCTTAGATTTGCTTTCCCTTTAGTTAGGAGGCTTTTATTCATCGCTAGCTGTTCCTTAAGTTCAGCTTTGGGTCTTGGGATCCCGTCTTTGTCTTTTAGCAGACGCGCCGGGTTACGGTTGTCACACGTGGTTGTGGGACTTTCTGGCGTCCGTGTTTGCTGAGAGGTCCCATTTGGGGGCTTTCTCTGAGCCTTTTGCTCTGCTTTCGCTGCTCTTTCGTGTTTTTTCATTTTGAAAGTGATTTTCTCATGATTAAGCCTTTAGGTTAGCTTTTTGGGGGAATCTATTTAATTTGTCTCTATGTGTGAATTATTTTGTGTCCCCGTTTCTTGCGCTCCCTGTGGGTTAGTGTTGCACACTTCCCGGGAGTCCAAGGAGACGTCCTTACGTCAGGGTTGGTTTGAGAGTAGGGTGGTTTTCTCTCGTTGTTGTGCTTTTCACCGAGTGAACTCCTCTCTGGACCCGCCGGCCTCTGTTCTGAGACCGTTCAGTGTCGGCGTGTGGTTGTGTTCCTCTTTCCCCCCCTGTCGTGGGATCTTTGTGGTTTTCCCTTCTTCTGGTGATCTGGTATGGCCGGCGGAAGTAGGGATGTCCGGCAGAGATAAAGATTTCGGCGTGCCGCCCGGCCCATTGTTCTTTACCCCGTCTTTCACGGCGGCTAGGTGTAAACGTACCGGCGCCTGCTAGCAATTTTTCATAAAAAGCACACAGATACCCGCCGCCAACTGGCCGAAACAATGACTCGTGTCATAGGCTGGCACTCCGTCTTCTGTGTGAACGGCCGTTTGTTGTGTTTACCCCATCTTTCACGGCGGCTAGATGTGGACACGTACCGGCACCTGCTAGCAATTTTTTATAATTGCACGCAGATACCCGCCGCCAACTGGCCTAAACAACGAGGACTCAGGTCATAGATTGGCATCTGTGTGAAGTCGATGCCTCTGGACAATTGTGGATGGTTTTTCCGGCGGTTTTTTGCTTAGCAGGGCCGCCGGGTTCTATTTTACAAATAGTTAACAAACCCTCCGAATGTCCCAGCGTGTGGGCTTCCTACATGCCTCCCGACGGGAATTGCTACTTATTAAAGGTCCCCTGTATTCGGCCCTCCAAGGGAATTCGCCCTGATTGATAGCCGAGCACAATAAGACTTACCCTCTCTGACATACGACACGGACCCGTTTCACGGGTAACCTCGGGTCATATAAAAAGGCTAATCGCTCAGCGAGTACGCCAGGGTGAGGGAGTCTATATACCCAGGACCTCCGGCTTCATCGCCCTGCGGCGATCCAGTGAAGAAGGCCAGATTATATGCTATAATCTACACGGTTTTTGGGCCAGTGACGCTAGTCACAGGTAGGCATTTTCTACACCAAATAATTCCTATATTTGACAGACTCAGGTCCGGTTGAAGGTTAGACTAATAGTGACAGTTTTTCTAACTTTCCGGCGGACTTGTACTAGCATGTTATTAACTCCTCTCAGGTTATCCTTATGAGCATTGATTCCTGGAAATTCTTTCCAGATCAGCACGGCAAGGGACCATCCCGTTCCCGCGGTGGGGAAGGGATAAAAGGAGGGGGGGGGGGGTCAGTGGGTTAGTCAACATTTTACTTTTGCCCCCAAACGGAACCCCCCATTTGTTGCGTCTTAACATTTTAATTACTTGCACTCTAAGATTACGACAGGCTGCTTCTAAGTTTGCCTCTGGAATTCCCAGTAATGCCCGGTGGGCATAGATCCTGGTGCGGATTGGGTGAGTTTTTTGTATAGATCAATTGGGCCTGGCGGCCAGGATCGATAGATACCTAAATGACCACAGTATGGGAATTGTTTACAGTTGCTAACTTTCAAAACAAAAACAATCCCAGAATCAGGGATAACGTTGCATCTCGGCAATCAATACTCACCACTTAGCTCAGCAATTAGCCCTTGGTTATGACTCAGCCCCCATGCACCCCTCCCCCCCCCCCCCCCGATACAAAAACCCTCCAGGCTTCGCCGGACAACGTTCTCGAGGGACACTCCCGAGTAATGGAACCTCGGTCCCCGGCTAGGGTAAGTAAAAAAAAATTTCCTTCAAAAATCTAAGTTAAGAAAAGTCGATCAGTATCTCGTTTAATGGTTTCTGCGATTACTTAAGCCAGTCATACGGCTCATAATGATCAAGCACTTAGGCCGGCGGGACGGCTCGTTTGTTTACGCTAAACCTCGGCAGGCGAGACGACTCTCATCCTAAAATGAAGAAAACAGAAGCAAATTTTTTGTTACCTTCTTTTGTTCACGAATCTATAATAGGAAAAGAGTTCTTACGGATAAAGAGTTTGGATACATTCAGCGGTAATTTAACGACATAACTCTTACAAGTACGATGTGTTATTTGATACTGCCAGTGTAGGGACCGCTTTACAAGCTTATCTATAGACATCAGCTTGCTGGGTATCGAGTGGGTTTTTTTCCTATTATAGGTACTTGCAATTGCACGGCTCCTGGCCTAATGGAACGGTTCAGGTTCACCCCAAAACACTATGCATAAGTGGCTGATCCCTGCGTCCCGTCGAGGCGGTTTGGCGATCTAGGGTTAGTCTAACCCTTCGGATTTGAGTTGGCAATGGTGTACACGGTATTCATAGTAGACCTTTTCTCACTGATTTCATGGATTAAAGTCTCGTTTTGTTTAATCATACCAGCCCTCCCGGCGCTTCGCCCCGTGTTAGACATACTTCCGAATAAATCATTACGGACTCAGTAAGGCCAAAGTGGATGTTAAGTCAGAGGCCTACGTTTATTACTCAATGAACTCTAGCTTTCAATCCCACTTGAATGTTGAAATCGAGGAAGGATCCTCATCTATTTCGCTAAAGTAGGACCGGTGGTGTGAAAGGCAGAATTGCTCTCACTAGAAACTCTAGGGAGTTAGCCCGCCGGCGTTCACTACCACCCGGTCTACATACCACGAACGGATGGGCGATCTTGGTAGCATCAGTCCCAGGGGTTGTTTATCAGATCGACTCGATAGCAGTACAATCGATCATCTCAGTTTTTATCCAATGTTGTTTCCTAAGCCTTAAAATATCTCCCATGTCCCTATGCCGGGAAATAGTCATATATTCGCTTGAACGCTAGTTGTCTGGGTCAGGAAACGGTATTGCGGCGGGACAACATACCCGGAATACCCGCCGGATAAGCGGTCAAGTACTTACCTCTGGTCACTTTCCCACCTCACCCAATTCTGGGTGGGATGGGCAATGGACCATGGGTAACGTGGGATCAGGAACTCCCACAATTTGCGATAGTTTTTCCATCTAACACTCTGTCCCCAGTTTCACCTCCATTACCGAGATTGACTGGCTCATACAACAACCGGGAGGGGTCCCCCTCTTTATTTTGATTTTTTCATCGGCCCTCAATTAACTGCAGAGGTTTTTCCTTTGCCCCTCTTTGCTCCTGAACCTCTTGAACTCCAAAGATAATTTTCTCGTCAGAGATAAGGCCCACAGGAAGTTTGTTAGCTTACTGTTTGCTAGGGTTACGCCCCCACGGTGGAAGGAGGAATTAGCTAAGGCTTCTCAATAATATCTCCTCCCTTCCCCGGCGAGAACTTTCACAGAAATCCGGACAGCCTTATTTGAGGCAGTCAGGTCACTACAGCTCCTCAGACTCGGTATGGCTCAGAGGACCTATGAATGCTTATTATAGGATTTGGTTATCTCTGGTCTCCACCGCGAAGCTCATGATTAAGCTAGACAGGGAGATGTGAAGGTAAGGAGGGTATTGAATGTAGGGAACCCCCATCAAATCTCCCCGCAGGCTCCAACCGGCCAACGGACAGTTTCCCCTCCCACTATCTAGTACATTTAATATAAAATGCCTTAAAGAATGGGTCGTGTGTCCTCCCTCCGTCCACCTCTCTCCCTCGGCAGTGCTAGTGCAATGGGGTTCCGGGGTTCGACGAGGAGTTACTTCCTAAGGGTGGCTGCGCCACCTTATCTCTTCTGCGCGACCGGCCTGCGCCGGTCACTGCAATGTGCTCGCCAGAAGGGAAGCCACGCGACTTTGCCTCACCCGGCGTTGCATAACAGAATGATACAACCCTCTACATAAGGGATGTGATACCTAGTAATTACACAGAGAACACACACGATCCCCGGCCCAGGTCTGGTTAGCGTATGCCGTTAACCTTGCAACAGACACACACCAGGAAGGGCCGCCTCTCTCACACTTGGGTTATAAGCCAGGCAACCGTCCGCCGGCAAGCGGCTACCAGGATGTCTTTAGGATGATGTAATACTAGTCAGTACATCTAGAGGGGTTGGAGGACGGTATCCTCAGGGGTCTCTAATACAGTTACACTTGTCAAATCCCCAGGATGTCCCTCTCTTTACGTTACGTGCGGTACAACACGAATCAGTATTCACTCTCGCTAAGCTCACTTCAGGATTACGCAATTTTTAAGCCCTCAGCAGACCTTGTTGGGGTGGTCCCTTTTTGGGAAAAGTCCCGCCGCGGGGGGCTGGAAGTTCGTCCCGGCGGGATGTTATTCCCATCTCTAATATTAAAGACGACTTCGTCCTCATTCCATATGCTTATTCGAGCTGTGCGCACGTACCGAGACGTTTTACCGGGGTCAGGGACAGCTTAGCAGCAGGTCCCAACTTTTACGATAACCTATTAAGGCCGAATCAGTTATTTACTTTCCCCCCACTTTTCTTCTTAAATGTGATAGATGAAAACTGATATGGGCTCTCTCGCCCTTATTTTGTTCCATATGAAATTACAGCCACGTTCTCCTTTCACACGGCCAGTAGAGCGGCTTATATTGATCTGGCAAAAGAGTGCGCTTTTCGTTACTTAGGCTTATACTTTCAGTAAGGCCTAGCGATAACTTAACGCTCTTAGCAGTCCTTACGCACCACAGATCTCTCTCTGTCAGTCTCATCCTTAGCCTTCCAAATATATCAGCTCTCTTAAAAAAAAAAATCTGTAATTGCCACAAACAATCACTCTTCTAAAGTGACAGTTTTCCCCTTCAATCCCAGGCTCCTTGTTTTCCCTACGGCGTAGACTAGACGCCTGTCCCTCCTTAATATATGGCCAGCCGCGCTGAACCGGAGCTTTCTCTGACCTCTTTAAGTAATCATGAACGATTTTTGAGTGGTATGAGGCAAAAAAGTTCAAACTGAGGTACATTTACCGCCGGGGGAAGCCGGGGGCGGGGCCATTCAGGTCCTACGGCTCATGTCCCCCCAGGTATCTTGTTCGATCCTCCTAGACTAGAAAATATTTGACATCCCCTGGCGGATTAGCTGATATAGTCAGGTGTTTTTCTAACTCTCTAAGTTTTTTCCAGGATCCTACGTGTCCTCGCTCCACACCAAGTGGCCAGAGGACGTGGTAGTCACAGGAGGCGCCCTCGGTGCAGACTTTTTTCTTTGCATGTGTTTATTCCCTTTTTGGTTACAAACTCGATTTCTTTACGGCCCAGACCTTTTGTTCTTATAGTCTGCACAAGCGCACACTCCTTTTGTTGTTTCACTTGTAATTCCAGCCGTTAGTACTGAGATGTGGACGCCCAATAGAGGCTTAAGAAAATGGGGTGGGGGGTATGCGGATCCCAGTACAAGAGATGAACCCCCCTCCACTGGATTACAAGTTAATGCAGGGCAAGCTAGGCATTATTTACGCCGGGCCAAGCCCAATTAAATATGCACGAGCTAAGAAGCTCGGGAAAATTTGTTTAATTATTAAGTCTGATGTATTCATTTTAAGTTTCCAAAGCTTTATTAAAGCTCATGTAGTTTACGAATAATAAAAGATTGTGTTTCCATCTTCGCAACTAGTTGCACTAGATTACTATAGAACTCTGTAAATAATTACATTAGCTAACTGTCCAGTTTTGTCTTTTATAATAAAGAATTAATTGTCCTACGGTCATATAATTTCAAAGTTCCCAGACTAGTTACACTAGACTCAGACGATCAGTAAAGATCGACTGGCAACTCTGTATGTCTCTGGCTAGTTTCACTAGCTTCAGTAAAGTTAATATGTGTCTATACGACTACTCCCACGAACCTTGCTAAAGCGGCACAGGTTCCGGCTCGAAGTGATGAAGGGTTGTGCAATTAACTCTATCTCACCCCTTACAACACACACCTCATATACGAGGACTCTGTTGTTGGAGCAGGCTTCTTTGAAGCAACGCACTGCTCACACTCTGTCTATATTTTTTACTAAGTTGTATGCACAACTACATATACAAAAAACTTTTTCTGTTATGAGAATTCTGGATTTAACCATGCGGTTTTTAGGAGTTTGTGATACTGCGAATGTCCCCCTCCAGTCTTGGAATTCAGGCAATATCGTCAATGATGAAGGGGCCACTATTAAATTATAGGTTTGATTCCCGAAGGGAAGTAGAGAAAACCTAATATTTAGTAGGGGCCCCGGAATCATTGACGAGTATGTCCCTCCCAACCATCCCCTTCCCATTCACTGATATTTTGAGTGATCTTGATATAGCATTGAAGGAGGAATCGTTGCGCTTAGCTAGAGACGGCAAGAAGCCACAATGCAAGAAAATCCACCGAATGTGGGAAGCATGTAAATAACAGTGTTAACCCGTTGAGCCCCGGCTAGTTATAATATTTTGTTCACCCCAGTCCCAAGCCATTTTCACTTATTTTTTGTTGTTTGCTAAAATGGAAGACAAGGATGAGAAATGAAAACAAAACAAAAATCACCTCTGACATTTTTTTTTTTGGGGGGGGGGCCCCCCCACGGTGAGGGGTTGGGGGGGGGGAGCCTCAACAAAAATTGTTGAGGCAAAATGGAAGAAAATGGTGAGAAATGAAGACAAAAATAAAAAAAAACTAATTTCGGTCATTTGGGGGGCGGGGGGGGGGGGGGGTTTCAATAGTTCGTCGCCCCCGCATGACCACCTGCCCGGGAGCACTAGGGTAAAAACTGAGTATGGCATTGTACGGCATACATCCTAAGGAGTATCTCACATAAATCTCAAGCCTCTAGCTCCCATACGACCGGAGTAATGAAGGTTCAAAGTGGCGGTGAACTAGGGGTGTAAACTATCCCCACTAAGCCCACCACCACCAGCCGCGCGGCTGTCTCGGCCCGCTCACACCCACTGGCCCGGCTCCCACACACACTACGGTACCTCCCCCTCCTATTCTCCCGCCATTTCCTACCTTACGAGCCACGTAAGTGTTTTTTATATGTCGGACGCACGTGATGCGTCGCTGGGAGTTGGTGATCAAAGACTGCCGACGCAACACGTGCGACGCTGGGTCTCACCGGGTTAAGATGGGAAAATTCTTTTCCCTTTTTTGTTCTCTTATTTTTTTACGAAGTTTTTTCGTAGTGGGTACCCGATCAATATGACGACACCATAAGAGAAGTAGCGTTGCACTTATGAAGATGAATCTCTTTCTTCCTCGCGGCGGTTGATTCAAACGACTGACGTGGGTGTTGAATGGAGACTATTATACTAATAGGCAATATCGTCAATGATTCCGGGGCCCTTACTAAATATTAGGTTTTCTCTACTTCCCGTCGGGAATCAAACCTATAATCACTCTCGAAAATATCTCTTATCTCGTTTGTGACTTCAAAACGATTACTGACACTATTCCATTCTAATTAACTAGGCAGCTTATTCCACTCTTAACCTCAGAGTTGCCCCTGTTTGATAAATCTATTTCAATTAATTTAATACAAAAACTTCATCTTTTAGGCTGAACTTCAATAGTTACCGTACACTCTTATACAGACAATCAGTTGTGTTCATTCATAAAAATGCTAATGGGATGTGGATAAATATGAGCAGAGTATATCATAGCTAGCTTCGAGACATATTATGTTGTCTCTCCTGCCCTCCTTCCAACACAAATCATTTTGATGTACATTAGAGGGGTTGAACTTCATAGAGAGTAAATATGTGAATTAAATGCGGCTCTCTCTCTCCTGTATATGATTTTATTATGGTGTTATCATGCTCTTGTGTTTGTTATGACTATATGCGGCAATATCACAACAAGTATTATATATCAAGCAAACGTTAAACCCTACTGTTCTAGAGCATTTTATAATTGATGTATCCCTCATTAACAGTAATTTTAGCCAAAATGACCCATCCGCAGCGAGTCATAATCTTCCCACCACGAAAGCTGAGTGGTGGTGACGGCTAGCACAGACTCATGCAGTGTTGCCAGCAACAAGCGGTATTGCCTTCAAGTCATGTTAGCGGCTCCCGCTCAAAATTAGTAGAGAACAAGGCTCCAATATTAGTGACGGGTGTCATTCATCGCCCGTACTAGTGTTAACTTTCTAAACTGACGGATTAGGAATGGCGCTCGGACAGCATAGGTTAAGAGCCCTTTCGCATCTAGCCGATTGTGTTCACGACAACCCCTGACTTGGCATACATGGAGCTCTCTGTGGTGTGGTCATCAACAGGTGGCCTGTCATCTGGGGCCTCCTCTCAGCATCCCCAACACATCACCAAGTGTCAGCTTAGAGGGAGAAGTTTTGAGCATTCACAAAATTATTGTGTGTGATGAAAATGCTGTGATTTATCACGGCACCACGTGCATGTTACTGGTATGACACCGCCTTCACCCTTGTAAAACCGTCGAGGCACTCTTTTATACCAACCGCCATCTTTACCAGCTCTCCCTAACCAACCATCTGCGATGCGTGAATGTATTGGTAAGTTAATTCCCGGTATCAAATATCCTGATTCCTATTGCTATCATGTTTCATGTGTTTGACATTTAGACATAATTTTAAGCTAGTCTAATAATAATATTAATTAACTTATTTTAATCATTCATTAATATTGAGGGCAACCCCAGCCTGCCCTCCAAAACACCTTCTCCTTCTATCAATACATTATACTACAAAAACCTTACATACTACACTACCTGTCTTCTTAAATGATGACGCAACCACAACCCTCCTCGGAGGCCCCAAAAGAGGGACCAGAAATGCCCCCATCAGACTGACCCCTGGCAAACGACTCCTCGAAATGCTCTGGACCACTACCTTCTACTCATACTATTAACTTCTGCACCATTTGTGGCCTTTCCTCTAACTCCCCCCCCCCCCCCAGTTTCATCAGCACACTAGGAGATAATTATATATACATATATATATATTAATATATATATATATATATATATAAATAAATATATATATATATATATATATATATATATATATATATATATATATATATATATATATATATAATATTATATAATATGTTGTACACCCTATTATAATAAGGAAACAAGTATAACCTGTTAACCCCTTTAGTTAATCACATAGTTAACTAAACCTTCATAATCCCTAGGTTAAACTGATCACACTGAAATGTGTATTTATATTATTTATACTTACACTTTGTAAGCATTACCTGTAAACAATCTCTCCTCCTTAGACATCACAGAATGTGAAGTTACCTATACAAACCCTGTTAAATATATGGTTTCACCCAGATCCACCCACACTCATGACCCATTCAAATCCGCTGACTAAACAACTATCCCCTAGTGATGCCCCTGCCTCACACTAGCAGCGAGGCAAGACACTTCACTTCAGCAACAGCTCTAACCAATGGAGGTTCTACACTGTTAACTTCCCTGGTCTTACCCCTCTCCCTTCACTCTAAACTCCCTTTTACAGCCAATTGTTCTCTAAACCTAATCCATAGACTTATATTAGACAAGCCCCCCTTAACCTATATTAACCCGGGAACGGTGAGGAGACTCTTAAGAGGTTTTGGTGGTGGAAGGCGACGGGACTCTTAAGATCCAAGGATTAAAAAAAAATTTTTTAATAGACCCAGTAGCACTCAAAAGAAAGGAATATGTGATTAAGTGAGATAATTCCCCTCCATACCTTCTATCACTCCTCCACATGTATCAAAACCCCCTCCTTCAATTATCACCTATTTTTTTCTCTTATTCCCTTGCCTATCGGTTTATTTATCGCGCCAATATCTCCAACCCCATTCCAAGGTCGTCTAGTGCGCATATAGAGAGCATGGGAAGAGAAAGAAAGCGAGAGAGAGACATCAGTCTGCCTTCAGGCCTCGAAGAGGGAGGATATACGTCTCGTTCACCTCTCACCTCATGACTGGAGGGTTGGCAATAATTCGCCTTTTTCACCCCCCAAATACTATTCCCACTTGTTTTATTGCTGTTACATGTTAATATCTTCATATTAAACATAAAATTGGTGCATATGAATAAGTAATAATGATATATATGGTAAAATGACGATTTTAGGAGGGAATGAACCAAAATATCCTCGCTTGGCGGGAGGGTTTGAACTACCAATGGCAAGCCAGTCTCGGGTTAAGTATAAGTCTACTTTGATAATTATCTCCTCAATCATTAATCCCAGATTGAGTTTATAACCCACACTAACTCATTCATAACCAGTTAGGAGTATAACTAAGCCATTGTATTACCATAACCAATATATATTTAATACACATGATGCTTTCCTCTACTCCCTTGATATTATATGTATTATAATTATTCCCTGGCTACATGGCAACCTCGCTAAAAACTACCCCCTTGCTATCACACTAAGCTAATTTTCTCATCTTCCATAAAACCCACACCATTGTCTCTATCTCCCACTGATACGAGACAATCTTCCAGAAACCAAGAAGAGAGGAAGGAGTACAAGAGAGCAAACAAGAGAAGGAGCAAGCAGTACGGAAGAGAAATCTGGCTGACCACAGACGATTACTGAGCTACAAGACCCTGACGAGTTGAGTTTGAGTGCATGGGTATCCTCCTGTACACACACGCACACGACACTCGAGCTTGCCTTGTGTGTGTATACGCTTATGGTGTGTACACTCACACATACCACCGAGAGTTGGACAACGCCCCGGCCACACGTATGATTCTACACCTGCCGTCACACATCTGCTTCAAACTGCTATTACACACCTGCTTCAAGCCGCCACAACAACTCCTGTCAATGGCTGCTATCACCAGGCTGCTGTCATTAGTGTTTGATTATGTGAGTAGAATGTTTGTCCAAAATGTTTAATAGGCCGAAATATATTATAAACACAGTCACAACAAGAAGTCAAGGTAGCCTACAGGCGAAACTAATCATTCTTCCTTAGATGAACATTCTAATACACATGAACAATCTAACAATCAAGACACCCAAACACCAGTCACACATCACACAGTGATACACCAGTGAACTCAGACTTTACAATACAACAACCTCCTCTCTACCACCCTCCATCCACCCACCCTCAACACACGTCACACGCTGAACCACACCCATCCACCCACCAAGCGTCAAACGCTCATGAACACCTCCGTCCTCCAGCACCGCCACTCCCATCCATAAACAAACCTAAACCAGTACCCTTTCCCAACAAACCCCAGTAAGACCCAGGAGGCAAATTATTACAGTAGCTGGGATACTTATTGGGATGAACAAGCATATTACAAATATGAAAATGTTGGTGGACAGGCATCCCTGTTTTCATATTCCAACAGATACAACCCCCCAGAACCTAAGTTATTGCCCAAGCCCCAATGACCTACAGAATATAAACCCCAACATCTCCGATGGAAATTTGGGTTATAAGCAATTTGTGACCAGCATACACGATCATGATGCCTTCCCATCTTTGGCTGAAACCCACCCAACCCAAAGACCTGTATTACAAATGATTCATCAGAATCCCCCAAGGATATTAACTGACCAGGAATCTAGTTACTCCATTTACACAGTAATTGCTGATGTACAAGGTGAAATTGCTCGCAGAAGTTATTGCAATGAACAGCCGAAGATAGACATCTTCAGAAATAGAATACACAAGGGTGACACTGCTGCTGGCTACCTCTTAAAGGAGTACAAAAGAGTACAAAGGGAATCAAGCAAAAACAGTCCTAATGACCCCTCTAGGCTTCTTGTCCTCCAAAACACTGAGGATCAAGTGTCCAAACAGTGGTTTAGAGTGGGTTAGGGAAAATTGGAAAGGGAACTACTGCCCTGGAACTAATGTCAATGGCAGGATTAGGAAGTTAGTAGGGAAGAGATGGGTTAGTAACATAACACAGTTATAAGTGATCTTTCCTATATCTGGGAAAAAGCGAATAACGTCTTAGTAATATTTATACGCAATAATCCTTGATGAATTTGAGGGGGGAATAAAATAAAGTTATTCATTTACAAACGCAGTCAGTCGCGGGTTTGATGCAAGATATTTGTCTAGGCGAAGCTTAAAAGAATCAACGGTGCTGCAGTCTTTAACGTCTCGGGAAAGCCCATTCCACAAGTTGACAACTCGATTGAAGAAGACATTCTTAGATTCGTGCGAGTTAAAAGATTTACCAATAATTTTGCAACCGTTTCCCCGCATGTAATCAGATTGATTGATAGTGAAGTACTTACTACAGTTCATATTGTCGATGCCTTTGATGATTTTGAACACTTGAATTAAGTCGCCTCTTAATCTGCGCTGGGTTAAAGGAAATAGATTTAATTTTCTAAGACGCTCCTCGTATGATTTGTTCTTTAGCCTAGGTATCATTTTGGTAACTCTACATTGAACTCGTTCTAGCTTGTCTATATCTTTTTGGTAAAAAGGGCACCAGGATTGAACGCAGTATTCCAGAAGAGGACTGACTAAGGAATTGTAAAGAGATAGGATAACTTCTTTGGATTTATGCTCAAATGACCTGCCTATAGAGCCAATTATTTTGTTTGCCTTCTTAACAACTTCTGAACATTGTTGACTCGGTTTTAGGTTACTCAATATTGTTATTCCCAGATAGGTTTCTCTGTCTACACTCTTAAGATGAGTACCATTCATCGAATAGTTTGCTTTCTCATTTAGGTATCCGATATGTAGTACTTTACATTTATCCGCATTGAAACTCATTTGACAAATTTCGGCCCAACATGACAGCTTATCTAGATTGTGTTGCATATTGTCCACTTTTTCTTTTGAGAGTACGCTATTTGCAATATGTGTATCATCAGCAAACTTTGAGATTGTACAAATGAGACCCTCATCAATGTCATTGATGTAAATTAGAAAAATAATTGGTCCCACTACCAATCCCTGGGGTACCCCGCTACTTACATTGGTCCATTTAGATGCCTTACCATTTATGACTACTCCTTGCTTTCTGTCACCGAGCCAATTCTCTATCCAATTTCAATACTCTGTCTTGTATTCCATGCCCTTTCAGTTTAAGCAGTAAACGTTTGTGGGGAACTTTGTCAAAGGCCTTTTGAAAATCAAGGTATATAATAGCTACAGCTTTACTTTCATCAAAGAAGTTGAGGATATCGTGGAAGAAGTCTAAGAGGTTTGTTAAGCAAAAACGTTTGTTACGAAAGCCGTGTTGAGTATTTTTACGTATGTTATTATCCTCTAAGTGATTTACGAGTCTGTCTCCTATGAGTGTTTCCATCATTTTACATACAACTGAGGTTAAGCTAATTGGACGATAGTTACTGGGTAAGGATTTGCTGCCTTTTTTTAATATCGGTGTTACGTTGGCTAGCTTCCACTGATCAGGAATAGTTCCAGACTGCAAGGATTTATTGAATAACAATGTCAGTGGTTTGGAGAGCTCATCCTTAGCTTCCTTTAGAACTCTAGGTGAGATTGTATCCGGTCCAGGCGTTTTATTTACCTTGAGTTTATCTAAACATTTCAATACTTTGCTCTCTGCTATATGGTGATATTGCTTAGAACATCAGAATTATCAGTCTGAATCGGCGATGCTGTAGGGATATCACTGAGGTCTTCTGTTGTAAAAACAGATGCAAAGAAGGTATTGAGGGCATTACTCATTTGTACTTCGTCAATGGTATATTCTCCATTTTCATTGACTAACGATCCAACAGTTGAAGTAGCTACTTTTTTCTTTCTTATATAACTATAGAATTCTTTCGGGTTTGTTTTACTTTGATTCGCAACATGTAACTCCAGGGTCTTTTTACTTCGCTTGATTAACTTTTTGACTTTGCGTCGTAGTTCTACAAATTTCACCCGTTCTTCGGCAATTTGTGAGGATTTTAATTATATTATTAGCAATCTTTTTAGCAAGCAAACATTCTTAAATATCTATATTTCACCATTTGGGCTTATCATTATGGCCTGTATGCCATATTTTCGATGGTATGCAGTCTTGCACTGCTTTTACGTAAGTGGTTGCGAATAATTCCAAGATGTATTTATGTCGTTATTGTTAATTAGAAAGCTCCAATCAGTGTCTTTAAACATAGCTTTAAGTTTGCGAAAGTTTGCTTTCTTGAAATTAGGGACTTTCTCGATGCTGCTATTTAGTTCGTTACTAGTAAACTTTAAACTGAAAGTTACTGAATTCATCACGCACATTCAAATTCTCTATTAATTCTTCTTTTGTTGCAAGTACAAGGTCAAGAATGTTATTACCACGGGTCAGTGATCGAATAAATTATAAGGCTCTGCAATACACTTCTTATGAACAGCTCAAACAGCTATTCATCAAGAAATTTGGGACTAGGAGTTCAGGATCTCTTATCTCAATACACAACTTTGCCAAGGCTCTCAAAGCATATCCAAACACATCTAACTCCTCTGTGGACCAGATTGTCTCTAAAACTTCCACTCTTGGCAAGAATATGAAACACAAATTAAAGGGTATGTCATGGACCCATAAGATACTGTCACAAGAGTACATAATTATTGGATATCAGGCTGCCAATCTATTTGGTTGCATGATCATAGCCAATACACTCCCTCAGAGTATTTAAGGATTAGTACACACTCTCTCTTTCACACCTGATGACACCCTGCTAGATTTCGCTGACGCAATTCAGGATAAATGTAAGGAGACGGCTCAGGATAGTAAGGTAGAATTTGTTGCCAAAGCTAAACCCAATAACAGTAACACAACTGTAGCTGCTGCCTAACCTAAAGCACATCAAGGGAAGCACACAAGGGAAAGCAAGCAACAACAATAGTAAACCCTACTACTCTGACAACAAACAGCATGGTAAAGACACAAAGCCTCACAACAAATACCACAGCACAAAACATGACAACCCAAGGCACAACCAAGACATAACTTGCTACTATTGCGGTAACAAAGGCCCCACGAGTAAAGAATGTTTCATCAAGGAAAGGGCAGAATGTGAGATAGCCAAGAAGAGAGAGTCATATTGCAGATACTGTAGGAAATGAGCCATTGGACGAGGTTCTGCTTAGAAGTCAAGACGATTAGAGAGAAATTAAGAGGAAAAACACAAAATGGTAGGACACACAACAACACTACTGCCAGCAACACCAACAGCCAAACCAACAGTAATCCTTCCACACCAAATGGTAGGACACACAGCAACACTACTGCCAGCAACACCAACAACCAAACCAACAGTAATCCCTCCACACCAAATGGTAGGACACACAACAACACTACTGCCAGCAACACCAACAGCCAAACCAACAGTAATCCCTCCACACCAAATGGTAGGACACACAACAACACTACTGCCAGCAACCCCAACAACCAAACCAACAGTAATCCTTCCACACCAAATGGTAGGACACACAACAACACTACTGCCAGCAACACCAACAACCAAACCAACTGTAATCCTTCCACACCAAATGGTAGGACACACAACAACACTACTGCCAGCAACACCAACAACCAAACCAACAGTAATCCCTCCACACCAAATGGTAGGACACACAACAACACTACTGCCAGCAACACCAACAACCAAACCAACAGTAATCCCTCCACACCAAATGCTAGGACACACAACAACACTACTGCCAGCAACACCAACAACCAAACCAACAGTAATCCTTCCACACCAAATGGTAGGACACACAACAACACTACTGCCAGC